>CAKXYN010000016.1:15015833-16227500 GCA_935064755.1 Tragelaphus eurycerus
AAGAACTAAATAGACATTTTCCCAAAGAAGACATTCAGATGTTATTTTTAAGGTAGATATTTTAAATTTATAATGGGAAGATGATTTTGAAAAGAGTTTCCTTAACTCTTTCCTACTGATTTTGACTGGTGGTGGTGGTTTAGACACTAAGTCATATCTGACTTGCCACCCCATGGACTGTAGCCCACCAGGTTCCTCTGTCCATGGGATTTTCCAGGCAAGAATACTGGAGTGGATTGCCATTTCCTTCTCCAGGGGATCTTCCCGACCCAGGAATCTAACCCATGTCTCCTGCATTACAGGCAGATTCTTTACTGACTGAACTATGAGGGAAGCTCATTTTGACTAGTTTGGTTTTATTCACCAGATTTGTTGAGTATTATATGACAGACATTCTAGACAAATGAAAACTAAAACCTCAATTGTTGCTTTTATGAAACTTACATCTGGTGATAAAAAAAATCTGTTATCTTCCCATGTGTGTTAAAGCACTCCAATTGTACTTTATAGAAAGTTTGATTCAGGGTTAAAAATAAAAATATAAATTTAAAAATTTTAAATTTTAAAAATAAAACAAGTCTTGGAATTAAAAAATAAAAGTTTTAAAAGAGACTTTTTGTAATAAGCTGACTTAAATTCTAGTTATTCTTTTATAATTCCTGAAACAAAATTTTTCCTTTTTATATAGACAAGTCCCATCTTCTGTTTTATTACAATCTAAACCATTTGCATATGTATGGCTCAGTAGTTTGCAATGGAATGCACTTACTGCTAATTGCATTCACAGCCGTTTTAAGGACTAATAGGATTCTGATTTCTTTACATATAATTAATAACTTTTTTCTTATTGTGGTAGAATATATTTTACATATATCCATATATATATATATATAAAACACAAAATTAGCCATTTTAACCATCTCTGAGTAATCTAGACAGCAAGGAGATCCAACCAGTCCATTCTAGAGGAGATCAGTCCTGGGTGTTCTTTAGAAGGAATGATGCTAAAGCTGAAACTCTAGTACTTTGGCTACCTCATGCAAAGAGTTGACTCATTAGAAAAGACTCTGATGCTGGAAGAGATTGGGGGCAGGAGGAGAAGGGGACAACAGAGGATGAGATGGCTAGATGGCATCACTGACTCGATGGATGTGAGTTTAAGTGACCTCCAGGAGTTGGTGATGGACAGGGAGGCCTGGCGTGCTGCAATTCATGGGGTCGCAAAGAGTCAGACACGACTGAGCGACTGAACTGAAGTATATAATTCACTGCCAGTAGCTACATTCACAAGATTGTGCAACTGTCACCACTGTCTATTTCCAAAACTTTTCATCACCTCAAACAGAAACTCTGTACATATTAAGCAATAACTCCCAACTTCCTCCTCCCTCAGCCCCCATAACCTCTAATCTACTTTCTGTCTTTATGAATTTGGCTGTTTGAGGTATTTAATGTAAGTTGAGTCATATAATATTTGTCCTTTTGTGTCTGATTTATTTTAGTTAACACAATGTCTTTAAGATTCATCCATGGTGTAGCATGTATCAGAATTTAATTCCTTTTAAAGGCTGAATATACTCCATTTTGTGTATATACCACATTTAGTTTATTCACTCATCTGTTGATGGACACTTCAGTTGTTTGTATCTCTTGGCTACTGTAAGGAATGCTGCAGTGAACATTGGTATACAAGTATTTGTTTGAGTTCCTGTTTTCAGTTCTTTTGGGTGTACACCTAGAAGGGGAATCGCTGGGTCATTTGGTTTATATGTTTAACTTATTTAACATTTATATGTTTAACAGTTGGTTTATATGTTTAAATGTGTTTAATTTTTGAGGAATTATCATACTGCTTTCCACAGCAATCACACAGTTTTTACATTCCTACTAGCAGTGCACAAAGGTTCCAATTTTTCCATATCCTCTCTTGCATTGTTATTTTCTGTTTTTTTTTTAATTACTATCCTAGTTTATGTGAAATGATACCTCTTTGTATTATGTCTTGTATTTCCCTAATGACTAATAATATTGGCCATCTTTTCATGTGCTTGTTGGCCACTTGTATATTTTCTTTGGCAAATGTCTATTCAGATCCATTGCCATTTTTAAAACCTATGTGGTTTGAGTTTTTGTTGTTAAATTTTAGGGCATCATTGTAATATTCTTGATGTTAGTTCCTTATTGGCTATATGACTTGTAAATATTTTGTTTCATTCAAATACAACCAAAAGTCTACTTTTCAGTTTCTTGTTAATGTCCTTTGCACAAAAGCTTTAAACTTAAATGAAGTTCAGTTTATTGAAACCCAACTGCCTTTTGTGTGTTGGTTTTCTTCTGCAACTTTGGTGAATTAATTTACTAGCTCTGGTATCCTGTGGATTCTTTGGAATTTTTCTATATATAGAATTGTCATCTGCAAATAAAAATAGTTTTACTGTGTGTGTGTACATATGGCTTCCCTGGTGGCTCAGACAGTAAAGAATCTGCCTACAATGCAGGAGACCCAGGTTTGATCCCTGGGTCAGGAAGATCCCATGGAGAGGGGGATAGCAACCCACTCCGGTATTCTTGCCTGGAGAATTCCATGGACAGACGAGCCTGGCAGACTACAGTCCATGGGATCAGTTTTCATTCCAATCCCAAAGAAGGGCAATGCCAAAGAATGTTCAAACTACTGTACAGTTGCACTCATTTCACATGCTAGCAAGGCTATGCTCAAACTCTTTCAAGCTAGGCTTCAGCAGTACATTAACCGAGAGCTTCCAGATGTCCAAGCTGGGTTTAGAAAAGGCAGAGGAACCAGAGTTCAGATTGCCAACATTCATTGGCTCATAGAGAAAGCTAAAGATTTCCGGAGAAACATCTGCTTTGTTGACTGTGCTAAAGCCTTTGACTGTAATGCCAAGTCACTTCAGTCGTGTCCGACTCTGTGTGACCCCATAGACGGCAGCCCACCAGGCTCCACCGTCCCTGGGATTCTCCAAGCAAGAACACTGGAGTGGGTTGCCATTTCCTTCTCCAATGCGTGAAAGTGAAAAGTGAAAGTGAAGTCGCTCAGTTGTGTCCGACTCTTAGCGATCCCATGGACTGCAGCCTACCAGGCTCCTCCGTCCATGGGACTTTCCAGGCAAGAGTACTGGAGTGGGGTGCCATTGCCTTCTCCTGTATGGATCACAACAAACTGTGGAAGATTCTTAAAGAGAGAGTAATACTGGACCACCTTGCCTGTCTCCTGAGAAACCTGTATGCTGGTCAAGAAGCAACACTTAGAACCTTACATGGAACAACTGACTGGTTCAAAATTGGGAAAGGAATATGACATGCCTGTGTATTGTCACCCTGTTTGTTTAACTTCTGTGCAGAGTACATCATGCAAAATGATGGTCTGGATGAATCACAAGCTGGAATCAAGATTGCCAGGAGAAATATCAGCAACCTCAGATATGCTGATGATACCACTCAAATGGCAGAAAGTGAAGTGAAATTAAGAGCCTCTTGATGAGAGTGAAGGAGGAGAGTGAAAAAGCTCACACACATACACGTTCTTTTTCAGATTCTTTTCCCTTATAGGTTATTATGAGTTACTGAGTATAGTTCTGAGTGCTATACAGTAGGTTCTTGTTATCTATTTTATATATAATAGTGTGTATATGTTAACATATGCTTTGTAATTGTTTTATCTTCTTGATGAATTGACCCTTTTTTCAACATATAGTGTCCATCTTTGTCTCTTGTAACAGTTTTTGACCTAATGCCTATTTTTTCTGGTATCAGAATAGCCACAGTAACACTCTTACTTTCTGTATTCATGGAATATCTTTTTCCATCTTTTCATTTTGAAACTATAGTTTTGTGTGTAAATTGAGTCACTATAGTCAGTATATACTTCAATCATGTTTTTAAATCAGTCCTGCCAATCTCTGGCTTTGATTGGAAAGTTTAACCCAATTAAAGTAGTGAGAAGAGCCTGGCAGGCTATAATGGGGTCTCTGAGTCAGACACGACTTAGCAACTGAACAACAACAAAAGTGACTGATAAGGAAGGACCTCTGCCATCATTTTGCTTCTGTGTTGTTGTGAAATTTTATACCTTTTTTTGTTGCTCATTTTACTGGTTTCTTCTTCTCCCCCACCCCCATTTTATTATAGTGAACCATTTTGATTTCCTTTTGTGTGTGTTTTTTTAGAAATTTTCTTTGTGGTAATCCTTGTGAATTACATTTAACTTCCTAAATTTATAGCAATTTAGTTTGCACTGATATGGACTTAACTTCAATAGCATATAAAAGTTCTGCTTCTATACAGCTCAGTCTTACCCCCTTATATTGTTGTCACAAATTATATCTTTATACATTGTGCATCCAGTATCATGGGTTTGTAATTATTTTTTATGCATTTGTCTTTGAAATTCTATACGAAATACAAAATGGAGTTAGAAACCAAATATATATATAGTAGTAGTACCCATTTTTATATTTGCTGGTGTAATCACCTATACTAGGGGTCGCACCTTTATTTCATCATATGACTTTGAGTTGCTGTTTAGTGTCCTTTCATATCAACTCAAAGGACTATCTTTAGCATTTCTTGTAGGGCAGGTCTTATGATATTGAACTCCCTCCACTTTTGTTTATCTGACAACATCTTAAATTATACCTAATTTTGAAGAACAGTTTTGTCGGATGCAAAATTCTTGGTTGACAATTTTTTTCTTTCAGCAGTTAAATGTGCATCCTACTGTATTTGGGCATCCATGGTTTCTAGTAAGAAATAAGTTGCTGACCTTTTTAAGGACTCCTTGTACAGGAGGGGAATTCCAGTTGAACTATTTCCAATCTTAAAAGATGATGCTGTGAAAGTCCTGCATTCAACATGCCAGCAAATTTGGAAAACTCAGCAGCAGTCACAGGATTGGAAAAGATGAGTTTTCATTCCAGTCCCAAAGAAAGGCAATGCCAAAGAATGTTCACAAGTGAGTGAAGTCGCTCAGTCGTGTCCGACTCTTTGCAACCCCATGGACTGTAGACTACCAGGCTTTTCTGTCCATGGGATTCTCTAGGCAAGAATACTGGAGTGGGTTGCCATTTCCCTCTCCAGGGGATCTTCCCAACCCAGGGATTGAACCCAGGTCTCCCGTGTTGCAGGCAGATGCATGACCCTCTGAGCCACCAGGGAAGCCCTGGTGGGCTTCAAACTACTGCACAATTGCACTCATCTCACACGATAGCAAAGTAATGCTCAAAGTTCTCCAAGCCAGGCTTCAACAGTACATGAACCATAAACTTCCAGATGTTCAAGCTGGATTTAGAAAAGGCAAAGGAACCAGAGATCAAATTGCCAACATCCACTAGATCATCAAAAAAGCAAGAGAGTTCCAGAAAAACATCTACTTTTGCTTTATTGACTATGCCAAAGCCTTTGAGTGTGTGGATCACAACAAACTGTGGCGAATTCTTAAAGAGATGTGAATCCCAGACCACCTGACCTGCCTCTGAGAAATCTGTATGCAGGTCAGGAAGCAACAGTTAGAACTGGACATGGAACAACAGACTGGTTCCATGGAGTACATCAAGGCTGCATATTCTCATCCTGCTTATTTAATTTCTATGCAGAGTACATCATGTGAAGTGGTGGGCTCGATGAAGCACAAGCTGGAATCAAGATTGCCGGAAGAAATATCAATAACCTCAGATATGCAGATGACACCACCGTTATGGCAGAAAGTGAAGAAGAACTAAAGAGTCTCTTGATGAAAGTGAAAGAGGAGAGTTAAAAAGTTGGCTTAAAACTCAACATTCATAAAATTAACATCATGGCATCCAGTCCTATCATTTCATGGGAAATAGATGTGGAAACAGTGGAAACAGTGACAGACTTTATTTTTCTGGTCTCCAAAATCATTGCAGATGGTGACTGCAGCCATGAAATTAAAAGATGCTTGCTCCTTGGAAGAAAAGCTGTGACCAACCTAGACAGCTTATTAAAAACCAGAGACGTTACTTTACCAACAAAGGTCCATCTAGTCAAAGCTGTGGTTTTTCTAGTAGTCATGTATGGATGTGAGAGTTGGACTGTAAAGAAAGCTGAGCACTGAAGAATTGATGCTTTTGAACTGTGATGTTGGGGAAGGCTCTTTAGAGTCCCTTGGACTGCGAGGAGATCCAACCAGTCCATCCTAAAGGAAATCAACCCTGATTATTCATTGGAAGGACTGATGCTGGAGCTGAAACTCCAATATTTTGGCCACCTGATGTGAAGAACTAACTCATTGGAAAAGACCCTGATGCTGGTAAAGATTGAAGGCAGGAGGAGTTGGGGGGTTACAGAGGATGAGATGGTTGGATGGCATCAGAGACTTGATGGACATGAGTTTGAGTAGGCTCCAGGAGTTGGTAATAGACAAGGAAGCCTGCGTGCTGCAGTCCATGGGGTTGCAAAGAGTGGAACACAACTGAGCGACTGAACTGAGCAGTATGAGAAGAGTTGCTTCTCCTGCTGCCTTAATGGTTTTGTTTTTGTTTTTAGACAGTTGGTGTATAATGTGCCTTGGTGCAAGTATCCTGGAATTTATCCTATGTAGATTTTATCCAACTTTTTGAATTTGTAGATTAATGTATTTCATCGATTTTGGGGTATTTTCAGTCATTATTTCTTTACATATTCTTTCTGTCCCTTTCTCTTCCCCTTCTGAGATTCCCACAATGCATGTTTTGGTCTGCTTGTTATCCTGCAGGTACCTTAGGCCCTGTTTACTTTTTTTTAAAAAGCATTTTGAGCATATTCAAGTGAGTTTTAAAGTTTTTATCTAGTTAGTCTGATGGCTGGGCTTCTTTAGCCAGTTTCTTTCAGTTAATTTTGTTTGTTTCAATGTGCCATTCTGTCTTGGTTTGTTTTTGTTTTGTATGCTATGTGATTTTTTTTTTCCTTAAACTGGGCATTTGAATAGTATAATGTAACTGTTGAAAGTAGATTCTTCCCTTTTCCCAGGGCTTGCTGTTTTGTTGTTTGTTTTTATTTGGTTTTGTTTTTGATTGTTGAAGGCTATATTAGTATGTTTGTTGAATGACTTTCCAAAGCTATTGTTTTTTTCAAACAAAGTATTCTTTGGTGTGTATAATCACTGAAGTCTCTTTGACTTAACTTGTGTTTCCACAGTGTTTTGACAGAGGTTTCCTTGAGCTTCAGGAGCTAAAAAAACAACTAAGGAAATAACAACAAAACCTCTCTCAGTCTGTTCAGCTTGGCTCTGTATTGGTGCACTCTTGTAACAATTTGTGAAAATTCCCAGTGTGACATAGCAGTAATAGAGTAAGATTCAGATTTATATCCTGAGATTTGTCCATTGTGCTATGTAAAATCAAGTTTTCTTCTTTCTACAAAAAATAATTTGTTTTGTTGTTGTTCAGTTGCTAAAGTCATGTTTGATTCTTTGCAACCCCCTGGACTGCAGCGTGTGAGGGTTCCCTATCCTTTACTATTATCTAACCATCTCATCCTCTGTTGCCCTCTTCCCCTTTTGCCTTCAATCTTTCCCAGCATCAGCATCTTTTCCAATGAGTTGGCCCTCTCCATCAGGTGGCCAAAGTATTAGAGCTTCAACTTCAGCATCAGTCCTCCCAATGAATATTCAGGATTGATTTCCTTTAAGATTGACTGGTTTGATCTCCTTACAGTCCAGGGGACTCTCAAGAGTCTTCTCCAGCACCATAGTTCAAAAGCATTAATTCTTTGCTGCTCAGCCTTCTTTATGGTCTAGCTCTCATAAATGTATATGACTACTGGAAAAACCATAGCTTTGACCGTATGGACCTTTGTTGGCAAAGTGATGTCTTTGCTTTTTAATATGTTCCCTAGGTTTGTTATAGTTTCCTTCCAAGGAGCAAGCAAGCGTCTTTTAGTTTCATGACTGCAGTCACTGTCAGCAGTGGTTTTAGAGCTCCAGAAAATAAAATCTATCACTGTTTCCACTTTTTCCTCTTCTGATTGCCAGGAAGTGATGGGACCAGTTGCCATGATCTTAGTTTTTTGAATGTTGAGTTTCAAGCCATCTTTTTCACTGTCCTCTTTCACCCTCATCCTGAGGCTCTTTAGTTCCTCTTCACTTTCTGCCATTAGAGTGATATTATCTGCATATCTGAGGTTGTTGATGTTTCTCCTGGCAATCTTCATTCCAGCTTGTGGTTCATCCAACACAGCATTTTGCATGATACACACTGCATATAAGTTGAATAAGCAGGGTGACAATATACAGCCGTGTCATACTCCTTTCCCAATTTTGAACCAGTCAGTTGTTCCATGTAAGGTTCTAAGTGTTGCTTCTTGACCAACATACCAGTTTCTCAGGAGATGGTTAAGATGGTCTGGTATTCCCATCTCTTTAAGAATTTTCCACAGTTTGTTGTAATCCACACAGTCAAAGGCCTTAGCATAGTCAGTGAAGCAGAAGTAGATGTTTTTCTGGAATTCCCTTGCTTTCTTTATGATCCAACAATTGTTGGCAATTTGATCTCTGGTGTGTCTGCCTTTTCTAAACCCAGTTTATACATCTGGAAGTTCTTGGTTCACGTACTGTTAAAGCTTAGCTTGAAGGATTTTGAGCGTACCCTTGCTAGCATGTGAAGTAAGCAGTTGTACAGTAGTTTGAACGTTCTTTGGTCTTGTCCTTTTTTACAATTGAAATGAAAATGGACCTTTTCCAGTCCTGTGCCACTGAGTTTTCCCAATTTGCTGACATACTGAGTGCAGCACTTTAACAGTATCATTTTAAAGGATTTTAAATAGCTCAGCTGGAATTCCATCACCTCCATTAGCTTTGTTTGTAGTAATGCTTCCTAAGGCCCACTTGAGTTCATAATACAGATAATTTGTACTTGGTTGTGTTCTAATATTTGGTTTTTAAAATTCTTAAATAAAAAGTAGTTTTTGTAGCTCAGGAAGATCCCCTGAAGAAGGGAAAGGCTACCCACTCCAGTATTCTGTCTTGGAGAATTCCATGGACTGTACAGTCCATGGGGTTTCAGAGTCAGACACAACTGAGTGACTTTCACTTCACTTCACTTCAGTTGATTTAAGAAGTCAAAGGTAATTTCAAGCCTGTTGTTACTCTGTTCCTAGAGAGCCCAGTTACTAGAGTTAATCCCAGAGGAGCTTCTATATGCAAAATCTTGCAGTTGACTTCATAGGGTAGTAAAATGATAACTAAGATTTTCCATCCAAGTATTTATAATAGAGTGTGTGTGCGTGCTCATTTGTGTCTCTTTGTGACCCCATGGAGTGTAGACCACCAGGCTCCTCTATTCATGGAATGTTCCAGGAAAGAATACTGTAGGGGATTGCCATTTCCTTCTCCAGGAGATCTTTCCAACCAGAGATTGAACCTGCATCTCCTACATTGGCAGGCATATTCTTACCATTGTGCCACCTAGGAAGCCCATAATACAGTGAATGATAAAACGATTCCAAAAATAGATATCATTTAAAGAACATAGTCTCTTCAAAAAAATAATGTAACACAAATGTGTAAATCTTTTAAATCATTGGATAAATGGTTGAATTAACTATGTTCTAGATATATATACATATATAACAGAACTTTGGGGAGATAAGGCTAGGGTAAGAAGTACTCCTAAATAAATGCTACTTCAGTATTTCTTAAATATTTACATTTTTTAAAGTTGTAGTCTCTGAAATTCTGAGAATTGTACTTTCATTTAAATTAGCAAGTATACTCTTAGAAAAATCACAAATCAACTGACCCTTGATTAACATGGATTTGAACTGCATGGGTCCACTTATACATGAATACTTTTCAGAGTAAATACTTCAGTGCAGTATTGTTGGTGGTTAGTTGAGTCTTTGGATGCAGAGGAACTGGGGATATGGAAAGCCAGCTCTTACATTACATGTGGATTAACCCTCAAGTTGTCATATGGTCAGCGGTTCCTCAGGAAGATTTAAGCTACATGTTATTTAGTTTATTTAGAGTGCTTTTCTCACTGTTTGTAAACTGAAATCACACCTGTTGATGAGAGATTGAGAGTCCTAGTGGGTGGCAGCTGGGACAGTGGGTTAAGTACGTAGTGCATTTTGGAGGGGGGCAAGGCTTTGTGGGAAGGTGTTGCATTGGGGCACGTGGGACTGCATAACAAGGAATAGAGAGAGGAAGGTGAGCCACTGATATCAAGGGTGACATTTTCATAGTTGAAAATTTTGACTGAGGTCACTTTATATATGAGAAAGGGAAGTAATTTGCTCTTATTCCTTCCTCCTTTCTCCTGCTTTCCTTTCTTTCTTTCTTCAAAAACCACAGAATTTCCTGTTCTCATCTTTTAGAATTCAAAGTTGTACTTTAGAACTTTGATTTTATAATTTAAGTAGACTTTTCTGAGATTCTTAAGATTTAATCTTCTTTTATTTATGTATTTAATTTTGGCTGCAGTGGGTCTTCACTGCATGCACTTTCTCTGTTTGCAGTGAGTGGTGGCTTCTCTAGTTGCAGGGCTCTGTCTTCTCACTACGGTGACTTCTCTTGCGGAGCACAGGCTTCAGTAGTTGCGTGTGGGCTCGGTAGTTGCAGCTTGTGGGCTCTGGAGTGTCGTCTCATAGTTGTGGGCACGTGGGCTTAGTTACCTCACAGCATGTGGGATCTTCTGAACCCATTTCCCGTCCACTGGCAGGCGGACTCTTAACTACTGGACCACCAGGGACACCCTAGTGTCCTCAGCATCAAACAAATAATCTCTAACATCAAACAAATAGTCTATAGGAATAGCAGTGAGTTTATAAGTTTGAAATATTTTGAAAAGGTAACTTCCGTTAAAAAGTCTTTTCTACCTTAACATTTCAACTGGTGGCTCAGATGATAAAGAATCTGTCTGCAATGTGGGAGAGCAGGGTTTGATCCCTGGGCCGGGAAGATCCCCTGGAGAAGGAAATAGCAACCCACTCCAATATTCTTGCCTGGAGAGTTCCGTGGACAGAGGGAGTCTGGCAGGACTACAATCACTTGGATTGCAAAGGGTCGAACACAGCTTAGAGACTGAGGAGAAGCACAATTAGTATTCTTGCCGGGAGAATTCCATGGACAGAGGAGCCTGGTGGGCTGCAGTCCATGGGGTCGCAGAGTTGGACAGGCCTGAATGACTAACACACACAAGCATTTCCACAATTAATAACAAATTTACATAACATTCTTGTTTTATATTGTATACTAAAGTGTTCTTAATTTTGTTGCTACTTTACATTGTACACTTACATGTTTACTATTAAACTCATCAAAATTTAGTAATATCTAGTAGCAAATTCTTGAAAATACAGTTAATTTATAAACTCATTTCAGTCTTTGGTAATTTTTTAAAATGTTCTTTGTATTTACATTTTTGACAGTTAATATATTTTTCAGTGTTGAATATAACAAATATGAAATGTATCCTATTTCATTTTTAAAATTAAACTGAACACTTTATAAAACTTATTTTAACTTTTAGAACAGAGTCACAAAATTTAAAGCTCAAAAGACTATACAGTGAAAATCTTCCATCTCATTCATCTGCTCTACTGTTCTTGCAACCTACCTAGGGGCAAACAATTTAGAGATTTTTCTGTGGTTAGCTTGTGTGTGTATACATGTATGTGGTGTGTCTGTGTGTGTTTTCTTTTGGGGAGCACACCCTTTTTTTAATACCCTTATCACCGCTCCCTACCCCCGCCACACATATATACTTTGGAGACCATAGCAGTTAAGGTTATCACCTTTATTTTTTGTGGCTGTATACTACTATTTAGTTGTATTATAATTTATCAAACTAGTGTCTCTGTCTTTTATTAACCAATATGCAATTACTTGCCTTCTGGTTTGTTGAAACAATAGGTCAGACAACATTTGCCACAGTAATGCCTGTGTAAGTGGCTTGCCATAAAAACTCAGGCACCACATTCCACAGTAGGGCACTCCTAATGAAGGTGACTGATTCTGCCATTGTCATCCACGATTTAGTATTTCAGAACAGCCAGCTTAAACCTTCTTTCTCTTATGCTTGTTCTTCTTGGGAGTGATGTAAGACTTCTTCCTTTTCTTTTCTTAGCACCACCACAAAGTTTAAAACATTAAGGTAAAGAGTGGACTCCTTTTGCATTGTAGTCAGTGTGCATCCATCTTCCATTGCTTGCCAGCAAAGATCAGTCTTTGCTGATGGGGGGAATTCCTTTGTTATCTTGGATCTTGGCCTTTACATTTTCTGTTGCATCTGAGGGTTTGACTTCGGGAGTGATGGACTTCCTTGTCAGGGTCTTCATGAAAATCTGCATCTTGGTGATGGTTCCACTGCAAATTGTGGGTCTAAAAGCTAACTTGTCCCTTACTGAGAACCACTGAGGTCATTTTCTGTCCTTTTGTTTTGTAAAGACTTGTAGCAAAAACTTGTGTGTATGTCATATCATATATGAGTGCAGTGTTTCTTTGTGTCTCTTACCCATTTTCTAATTGGATTGTTTGCTCTTTTACTTTTGAGTTTTAAGAGTTCTTAATATGTATTTTGGATGCTAATCCTTTGTTGGGCCTGTGGTTTGGAAATATTTTGCCCACTTCTTACATTACCTTCTTATCCACTTTTTAGGCTCTTTGCTAGAGCAGAAGTTTTTAAGTTTTGACGTTCAATTTATCGATATTTTCCTTTAATGGGTTGGTGTCAGGTTTTAAGTAATCTTTGCATATCAGTGGATCCTGAAATTTTTCTCCTGTATTTTTTCCTATAAGCACTATAGTTTTACATTTTACCTTTAAGATACATTTTGAGTTATTTTTGCATAAGATATGAGACTTAGGTTGAAGTTCATTTTTTTTGCCTACACATGTCCATTTGCTTCAGCACCATTTGTTGGAAAAGCAGTCCCTCCACTGAATTGCTTTTGTACTTTTGCTAAAAATTGCATATTTTTGTGAATCTATTTCTGGGTTCTCTCTTATTCCGTGTGTTTCTCTCTCTCTGCCAGTACTATACAGTTATTACTACTATCCCTGTAAAAATAAGTCTTTAAATTGGGTAGGATATTTCCTTCCATTTTATTCTTTTCCAAAATTGTTTTAGTAATTCTAGTTCCTTTTCCTCTTCATTTAATTTTAGAATGATCTTGTCAATATCTACAAAAAAAAAAATCTTGCTTGGGATATTGGTAGGAACTATGTTAAACCCCTGTATTAATATTAGGGAGTGGAAGAATTGACATTCTTATTGATTGTTGAATCTCCCATTCCATTAACATAGAATGTCTCTCTATTTGTTCTTAGATCTTTGGTTTCCTAATGAGTATTGTGCCATTTTTAGGATACAGGTCTTATGCTTGTTTTGTTAGATTTGTACCTAGTGTTTCAGGTGTGTGGGTTATTTTATTTTTTATGTCCATGTGTTCTTTGCAAGTACAGTGGATTTTTTTTTATGTGTTTGTTTTGTATCCTATGAACTCACTGAACTCACTATTTGTTGTCTTTTTGTTTTGTAGATTCTTTGCAATTTTCTACCTAGATAATCATTTAATTGACAAATAGAGACAGTTTTATTTTCTCCTTTCAAATTTTTTTTTAAAATTTCCTTTTCTTATTTTATTGCACTGGCAAAAAATTTCAGCACTATGTTTAATGAATATGTTGATTCGACATTTTGTCTTCCCCCCCCGCCCAATTTTAGGGGAAAAGAATTCAGTCTTTGGGATCTGAATGCAATAGAGGATCTGCCTGCATTGCAGGAGAGGCAGCTTGATCCCTGGGTTGGGAAGATCCCCTGGAGAAAGAAATGGCAACCTACTCTAGTATTCATGCCTGGAGAATTCCATGGACAGAGGAGCCTGGCATGCTACAGTCCAGGGGTTGCAAAGAGTTGGACACACTGAGCGACTAACACTTATACACTCCCCAGTATTCTTGCCTGGGAAATCCCATGGACAGAGGAGCCTGGTGGGCTGCAGTCCATGGGCTTGCAAAGAATTGAATGTGACTTAGCTACTAAACAGCAACAACAGTTCAGTCTTTCCCTCTCAAGTGTATGTTACCTGTAGGTTTTTGTAGATGCTCTTTAGCCAATTGAAGTTCCATTCTCTTTCTCTTTCTCTGAGAGATACTTTTTCCCCCATGAATGGGTGAAGAATTGTCAAATACTACTTTTTTTTTTTTTTTTACCTCAATTGAGATGAATTATGTGGTTTTTTTCATTAGCTTTTTAATGTGGTGGATTACATTGATTAGTTTTATAATATTGGTCTAGACCTGCAACCCTGGAATAAACTCTGCTTGATCATAATGGATGATTCTTTTTGTATATTTCCAAATTTGCCTTGCTAATATTTTGTTAAAGATCTGTATTTATGAAGAATGTTGATCTGTAGTTTTTCTTTTTTATACTGTATTTATACTGTTTGTTTACTTTTTAATCAGGGTGATACTAGCTTAATAGAATGAATTTGAAAATGTTCCCTTGAGTTCTGTTTCTAGAAAAAAGAGTGGAAAATTGGTGTTAATTCTTCTTTAAAAGTTTGCTACAATTTCAGTGAAACTATCTGGATCTGGAGAGTTTTTTGGATGTTTTGAACTTACAAATGCATTTTATTTAGTAGGTGTCACTCAGTCATGTCCGACTCTTTGCGACCCCGTGGACTGTAACCTACAAGGCTCCTCTGTCCATGGGACTCTCCAGGCAAGAATATTGGAGTGGGTTGCCATTTCCTTCTCCAGGGAATCTTCCAGACCCAGGGATCGAACCCTGGTCTCCCGCATTTCGGGCAGATACTTTAACCTCTGAGCCACCAGGGAAGTCCTTAGTAGGTATAAGACTATTCAAATTATTAACTGCATAAGTAAAGTTGGTTAAGTTGTAGTTTTTGTTTTATGAGAAATTGGTTCATTCCTTCTAAATTGTCAGTTGTTTGTGAAGAGTTATTCATAGTGTTCCCTATTTTTTTTTTTTTGTAGTTGCAGCGTGTGTAGACACATTCACATTTCATTTCTGATTTATTCCTATGTTGGTAATTTGTATCTTCTCTCTCTCTCTTTTTTTTCCTTTGTCTTCTTAGGTGCTTCAATTTTTAATCTCTTAAAAGAACCAGCTGTTTCATTGATTCTTCCCTATTTTCCCCTTTTCAGTTTTATTGATTTCTGCTCGTATTTTTATTATTTTTTCCTTTTTTTCTTTGCTTTTATTTTGCCTTTTTGCAGAGGGATTCTAGAGGTTGAGAGTTAGATTATTGATTTGAGTTTTTCCTTTTTTTAAATTGCTGTAAATTTCTTTCTCAGCACTATTTTACCTATGCCTCACAGATTTTAATATGTTGTATTTTCATTTTCCTGTAGTTCTTTTTTTAAAAAAATTTATTCTTTTAGTGGAGCATAATTGCTCTACAGTGGTAGTTTCTGCTGTAACAAAATGAATCAGCTGTATGTGTACATATATCCCCCTCCCTCCTGAACCTCCCTTCCCCATCCCCTCCCTCTAGTCATCTAGTCTAGAGCACTTAGCTGAGCTCGCCGTGCTGTAACAGCAACTTCCCACTAGCTGTCCGTTTTACACATGGTAGTATATGTACACATCAGTCTTACTCTCCCAGTTCATCTCACCCTCCCTTTCCCCTACTCTCCATGTCTTTTCTCTACACCCGTGTGTCTGTTCTGCCCAGCAAACAAGCTCATCTGTACTATCTTTCTAGATTCCATATATAGACGTTAATATATGATACTTGTTTTTCTTTTTCTGACTCATTTCACCCTGTGTGAGACTCTAGGCCCATCCAGATCACTGTGAATTACCTAATTTCATTCATCTTTATGGCTCAGTAATATTCCATTGTATACATGTACCACAACTGCTTTATTCTTTCATCTGCCGATGGACGTTTAGCTTGCTTCCATGTCCTGGCTATTGTAAACATTGCTACAGTGAACACTGGGGTACATGAGTCTTTGGATTTTTTTCTCAGGGTATATGCCCTTTAGTGGGATCACTTGGTCATGATAGTTCTATTTTTAGTTTTTTTAAGGAACCTCTGTACTATTCTCCAAGTGGTTGTATCAGTTTACATTCCAACCCACAGTGCATTTGGGTTCCCTTTCCTCCACACCTTCTCCAGCATTTATTATTCGTGGATTTTTTGATGATGACCATTCTGACGGTATAAGGTAATAACCTCATTGTAGTTTTGATTTTCACTTCTGTAATAATGAGTAATGTTAAGCATCTTTCCATGTGTTTGTAGGTCATATGTATGTCTTCTTTGGAGTAATGTCTATTTAGGTCTTGCACCCATTTTGTGGATTTATTTATTTGGCTGTGCCAGTTCTTAGTTGCAGCGTGTGGGGTTTAGTTCCCTGATGAGGGATCAAACCCAGGCCTCATGCACTGGGAATCAGAGTCTTAGCCATGGGACCACCAGGGAAGTCCCTCCTTCAGTTCTATTGTATGTGTTTTTAAATTTCTTTTGAGAATTCCTCTTTGATCCATAGATTATTTACATAAAAGTATATTGTTAAAGTTCCAAGTGTTTGAAGATTTTCCTGTTAACTTTCTGTTATTGATTTCTAGTTTGTTTCTTTTGTGGTCAGAAAACATATTCTTAATGATTTCAGTTCTTTTCAGTTTGTTCAGATTTGTTTTGTCGTCCAAGATATATTCTATCTTATTTTGTGTTGCTTAGGCACTGGATAAGAATGTGTATTCCTCTCTTCTTCTATGGAGTGTTTTATAAATGTTGATTAATTCTTGTTGACTGATGGTATTGAGTTCTTTTAAATTCTTTGTGATTTTCTATATAGTTTTTCTCATTGTTTAGAGAGAGGTGTTGAATTGTTCCGCTATTACTTTGGGTTTGTATATTCTCCTTTCAGTTCTATCAGTTTTTGCTTACATTTTAGAACTGTGTTGTTTGGTGGATATGCATTTGGGATTGCTATGTCTTCTTGATGGACTGACCTTTTTAACATTGTGTAATGTCCCTCTGTCCAGTGAATTTCCTTGCTTTGAAGTCTACTTTCAGTTCAGTTTAGTCAGTTCAGTTCAGTTGCTCAGTCAGACAGTTCACTTGCTCAATCATGTCTGACTCTTTGCGACCTGATGAACTGCAGCATGCAGGCTTTCCTGTCCATCACCAACTCCTGGAACTTGCTTAGACTCATGCCCATTGAGTTGGTGATGCCATCCAACCATCTCATCCTCTGTCGCCCCCTTCTTCTCCTGCATTCGATCTTTCCCAGCATCAGGGTCTTTGCATCAGGTGACCAAAGTATTGAAACTTCAGCTTCAGCATCAGTCTTTCCAATGAATATTCAGGATTGATTTCCTTTAGGATTGACTGGGTGGATCTCCTTGCAGTCCAAGGGACTCTCAAGAGTCTTCTTCAACGCCACAGTTCAAAAGCATCGATTCTTCAGCATTCATTTTTCTTTATGGTCCAACTCTTAACATCCATACATGACTACTGGAAAAACCATAGCTTTGACTATACAAACCTTTGTCGGCAAAGTAATGTCTCTGCTTTTTAATATGCTGTCTAGGTTTGTCAATAGCTTTTCTCCAAAGGAGCAAGCGTCTTTTAATTTCATGGCTGCAGTCGCCATCTGCAGTGATTTTGGAGCCCAAGAAAATAAAGTCTCTCACTGTTTCCATTGTTTCCCCATCTATTTGCCACGAAGTGATGGGACCAGATGCTGTGGTCTTAGCTTTTTAAATGTTGAGTTTTAAGCCAGCTTTTTTACTCTTCTCTTTCACTTTCATCAAGAGGCTCTTTAGTTCCTCTTTGCTTTCAGCCATAAGGGTGGTGTTACCTGCATATCTGAGATTATTGGTATTTCTCCCAGCAATCTTGATTCTGGTTTGTGCTTCATCCAGCCCACCATTTCACATGATGTACACTGCATAGAAGTTAAATAAGTAGGGTGAGAATATATAGCCTTGACGTACTCCTTTCACAATTTGGAACCAGTCAGTTGTTCCATATCTGATTCTAACTGTTGCTTCTTAACCTGCATACAGATTTCTCAGGAAGCAAGTAGGGTGGTCTAATATTCCCATCTCTTGAAGAATTTTCCACAGTTTGTTGTGATCCACACAGTCAAAGGCTTTAGCACAGTCAATGAAGCAGATGTTTTTCTGGAATTCTCTTGCTTTTTCTGTGATCCAACAGATGTTGGCAATTTGATCTGTGGTTTCTCTGCCTTTTCTAAATCCAGATTGAACATCTGGAAGTTCTTGGCTCAAGTACTGTTGAAGCCTAGCTTGGAGAATTTTGAGCACTACTTTGCTTTTGTGTGAGATAAGTGCAATTGTGTGATAGTTTGAACATTCTTTGATATTGCCTTTCTTTGCGATTGGAATGCAATCGTTTTCCACTCCTGTGGCCACTGCTGAGTTTTCCAAATTTGCTGGCATGTTGAATGCAGCACTTTCACAGCATCATATTTTAGGATTTGAAATAGCTCAGTTGGATTTCCATCACCTCCACTAGCTTTGTTTGAAGTCTACTGTATCTGATATTAATGTTGCCACTTCTGCTTTCCTTTGATTAAGGCTTGCATGATGTATCTTTTTCTGGTCTTTTACTTTTATCTACTTATTATATTTGAAGTGACTATCATTAGATAGTACATGGTTAGGTCACTTTTTTTAATCCACCCTGCAAATCTCTGCTTTTAACTGCTATGACCATCTTCATGCAGTGTAATTATTGCTGTGTTATGGCTTAGCCTGCCATTTTAGATACTGTTTTCTGTTTGTTCAACTTTTCATTTCTGTTTTCTTTTTCCTGGGGTTACTTGAACCTTTATTAGAATTCCATTTTGATTTATTTGCTGTGTTTTTGTGTATCTCTTTGTATAGCTTTTTGTATAGTGGTTCTGAGTATTACATGATGTATACATACAGTCAACCCTTGAACAAGGCAGGGGGTTAATCTGTGCCTAACTTACAGTTGGCTCACAGTCTCCACTGTTGCTCTGAATCTCCAGCTTCAGTCAGCCATGGACTATGTAGTACTATGGTATTTCCTTTTTTTTTTTAAGTTTATTTTTAAAAATTACTTTTGACTCTCTGGGTCTTCATTGCTGTGTGAAGTCTTTGTCTAGTTATGTATGCCCAGCCGGGGCTACTTTGTGTGGCATTGTGCAGGCTTCTCATTCCAGTAGCTTCTCTTGTCGTGGAGCACAGGCTCTAAGCATGCATGCTCAGTAGTTGCAGTTTGCAGGCTGTAGAGCTCCGGCTCAGTAGTTGTGGCTCATGGGCTTATTTAGTTCCCCATGGCATGTGGAATCCTCCCAGACCAGGGATTGAACCGACGTGTCCTGCAGTGGCAGGCTGATTCTTAACCACTGGACCACCAGGAAAGCTCCCAGTATTTACTATTGAAAGATATCCCCCTATAAGTGAAACCATGCAGATCAGACTCACATTGTTTAAGGGTTAATTGTGTATAACTTATTGCAGCATATTGGTATTATTTTATCTGTTTGATTGAAGCATAGAGAAACTTATCTCCCTTCCTTTATGTGGTTCTGTATAAGATGGATTGCCTTAATATATCCTCTACCTACATTTAGAACCACACAAGACATTGTTAAAATTTTGCTTCAGCCATCAAACATAATTGGAAAATGAAGAAGAGAAGGAAAGCCTGTTGTACTTACCCAGTAATTTCTTCATCATGTTCTTCCTTCCTTCCTAATGTTCTGAAATTCCTCCTTCATTGTTTGCCTTCTGATTAGACAACTTCTTTAAGCCATTCTTTTAGGGTGGGTCTATTGGCAACAAATTTTCTGAATTTTGTTTCATTTTAGAATGTTTATATTTCCTCTTCATTCCAGAACAGTATTTTCGCCAATATAGGATTCTGAGTTGGTAGCTCATTTCATCTAGCACTTAAAGAATATTACCATGACTTCCTCTGACTTCCGTGGTTTTTGATGAGAAATTTTCTGTCATTTTAATTGTTTTTCTAATCTAGGTAAGGTGGTGGTTTTCTCTGACTGCATCCAAGCCAGTCTATTTACAAATCTCTTCCATTTGTATATGATTTCTTGTGTGTGAAAAAAATTTTTCCCCAGCAATATTGTATTGTTAGCCTTAAATAAGAATTTCTTGGAAGTTTTAGTAAAATTATTTCATAATGAAACTACTACTTTAAGAAGGTCTCCAGTGAAGTAAAAAAAAAAATTTTTACATTTATCTAATACCTCCCCTAAGCCAGGGTACTTTATATTTTCAGATTCTATTAGCAAAAGTAATTTTTCATTCCTTTGACCCTATTTGAAATTTGGAGTCAAATATTTCAAAGTATATGTTGGAAAACTACTAAGACTTGAATTCAGTGAAATCTCTTTATGACTGTATTTTAAGTTATCTATGTTACATTAGCATTTTACCTGAGGAGTTCAAAACTTTGCAAGGTAGGAAAAGTATAAGTAGCCAGAAATATCTTCAGATCTGTATAATAAACCAATTCTAGTTTGCTTTTGCTTTTTGAGATTTTTGTCTTCTATTAGGATTTAGGTTGAATATTAAGTTGATAAAAGCATAACTTAATACTTATTGATACCTTATTAATATAGTATATGGAGTGAATTCTACCTTTTAGAATTATTAAAATATTAAAGGACCCAACTTTTTACAGAATGTATTTTGTTGTTCCACCGTTAAGTAACTCCTAATTTTTTCATTTAGTCACCACTTTGGAACAAAAATACCTTGCATAAGCCAAAACATTTCTTCTGTGGTTTCTTTTTCAGAGTTTGAGTATGTTATGCTTTTTAGCAACTCATAATACTAAGCTCTTTTAGTCTGCATACTTTGGTTACAGCAAAAGTACAGGTTTAAAAATAAAATTATTTTAAAATACAAGGTTTTTTTTAAGTTTTTTAATGGTTAACATTTAATAATGAATATACTGGTAACTATGGCCATCTTCATATTGATTTTATAGGCTTCTTAAAAATAAAAAAGAACTTAAAAGATTGAGACTTTCCTTGTGAATCACTTTGCGGGATCTTGTTCCCTTTTAAATAGTAATAATCGTTCACTGTTCAAGTTAAAATTAAAATAATACAGATGCATGTGAAATAAAAGGAAAAATCTCTTCTTCCATCCCACCAGTCTCAACTCACCAGAATCTACATAGCCTAATCATTTGGCTCAAAAATGAACTCTTCTTCCTTTTTAAAAATAGAAGCAGTACTTAAAAAAAAAAAAAAAGATCTTAAACAGAAGTTCAATATATTGACAGATCACTAAGTTTTTTTTTTTCCAAAGGCAGTGAGTAGAATTATGGTGGTACTTGTGTACCTCCTGGGAAAGCTCTTGAGTTCTGTGCTGATAATTTGAGAACTCTTGTTTCTTTTGTGCTTCTGATAGTTAAAAGTAAGAAATTAGTTGAACATTTTATGGAGGAGACATACTCTGGTTTTTAAAAGCATATATTTAAAAAATAGCCTTATATTCCTAATACAAATGTTGCTTTGTCAGATGTTTCAACATTTGGAACAAATTTTGTTAATAATTTCTAAATAAATAAAGTATAATTCAAATCAGGTTAGTTAGGATTAATGTCCAGAAAGCTGTTAGAATTCACATAATGCTAAATGTAAAGTTGTTTTCTGTATTATCTAATTGTTCAGTTGTTTTAAGCATACTACTAAAATTAACTCCTGCAATGAAAATATATGTTTTTATTTATATTTTCTTGATTTTATTCATTTTCTTTCTGTTTTTTTTTTTTTGATAGAAACTTTGAGGTGTAATTTGTGTTGTTATACAGTCTGCCATTTACAGTGTATAATTTAGTGGGTTTTAGTATATTCACAGAATTGTGCAACCATCACTACATTTAATTATTAATCCTTTTCATCACCTCAAAAAGAAGCCTTGATTCCTTCTGTTGTACCCCTCCCCAGCCCCAGGCAACCATTGATCTACTTTGTCTCTATGAATCTGCCTGTTCTGGCATTCCATATAAATGGAATCATATAATACGTGTTTCACTTAGCAGAACGTTTTAGGTTCATCCATGTTGTAGTATGTGTCAATATTTCATTCCTTTTTATAGCCAGTCATTAGCCTATTGCATGGATGTGTGTGTATGTTAGTCACTTAGTTGCGTATGAGTCTTTGAGACCCTGTGGACCCCTCTGTCCATAGGATTCTCAAGGCAAGAATACTGGAGTGTGTTGCCATTTCCTTCTCCAGACAGCCTTCCCAACTCAGGGATCAAATCTGGGTCTTCTGCATTGCAGGCGGATTCTTTACCATCTGAGCTTGTATGGATAATGCTACATTTTATGTGTCAATACATGGGTGGGCTTCCCTGATGAACTCAGTGGTAAAGAATCCACAAGCCAGTGCAGGAGACATGGGTTCGATCCCTGGGTCGGGAAGATCCCCGGGAGAAGGAAATGGCTACCCACTCTAGTATTCTTGCCTGGGAAATTCCATGTACAGAAGGGCTACAGTCCATGGGGTCACAGAAGAGTTTGACACAACTTAGTTACTAATAACAGCAACAAAACAATACATGGACATCAGGTTATTTTACATCTTTTGGCTATTAAGAATAATGTTGCTATAAACACTTGTTTAAATGTTTCTTGCGTAGATGTAGTATTTTCGTTTCTCTCAGAGTGGAATTGCTGGGGCATGTGGTAAACTTCATGTTTAATTGTTTGAGGAGCCGCCAGGCTGCCTTCCTAAGTGACAGCACCACGTTATACTCCCACCAGCAGTGTGGGAGGGGTCTAGTTCCTCACAGCCACACCAGTACTTAATTATCTTTTTGATTCTAGCCAAACTAGTGGAAATGAAGTGATATCACATTGTGGTTTTTATTTGCCTTTTCCTAAAGCAATAATGTTAGACCTCCTTTCTTGTGCATATTGGCCATTTGTATATCTTTTTTGGAGAAATGTCTATTCAGATTTGTTTCCCATTTGTTAATTGGGTTCTTTGTTATTAATTTGTGAGAAATCTTTATATATTTTGAACACAGGTTCCTTATCAGATAAATGAACTGCAAATATTCCTCATGGTTTATGAACCAGAGCATTCTTACAATATTGTGATTAATATAAAATAGTTAAAGCTTATATAAACTTTTAATTTTCAAAAAGTGAAAATGTTTAGCACTTGAGCTTTTCTAATCATGGGTTCATCATTAATGTTTCAGAGGTTTACTTTGGACTTGTGCCTTAGATCAGTTCTCGAACATTATTAAGCATTAACAAGTGGCGCGGATGCTGTTGGTTCCTGACCCTCTGCCTTAATGATCCCTGTTAACTATCACAAAATATTAGAGAAATGCTGATAAGTAGCAGTTTCTACTTGTCTACTAGATAAAATTTATATTTACCCTCTTTTGTTTGCACATACAATTTGCATATACAAAGTTTCTTATACTATTTAGCCATGGCTGGGAGAAATATCAATAACCTCAGATATGCAGATGACACCACTCTTATGGCAGAAAGTGAAGAGGGGCTAAAAAGCCTCTTGATGAAAGTGAAAGTGGAGAGTGAAAAGGTTGGCTTAAAGCTCAACATTCAGAAAACGAAGATCATGGCATCTGGTCCCATCACTGCATGGGAAATAGATGGGGAAACAGTGGAAACAGTGTCAGACTTTGTTTTTCTGGGCTCCAAAATCACTGCAGATGGTGACTGCAGCCATGAAATTAAAAGACGCTTGCTCCTTGGAAGGAAAGTTATGACCCACCTAGATAGCATATTCAAAAGCAGAGACATTACTTTACCAACAAAGGTTCGCCTAGTCAAGGCTATGGTCTTTCCTGTGGTCATGTATGGATGTGAGAGCTGGACTGTGAAGAAGGCTGAGCGCCGAAGAATTGATGCTTTTGAACTGTGGTGTTGGAGAAGACTCTTGAGAGTCCCTTGGACTGCAAGAAGATCCAACCAGTCCATTCTGAAGGAGATCAATCCTGGAATTTCTTTAGAAGGAATGATGCTAAAGCTGAAACTCCAGTATTTTGGCCACCTCATGCGAAGAGTTGACTCATTGGAGAAGACTCTGATGCTGGGAGGGATTGAGGGCAGGAGGAGAAGGGGACGACAGAGGATGAGATGGCTGGATGGCATCACTGACTCGATGGATGCGAGTCTGAGTGACCTCCGGGAGCTGGTGATGGACAGGGAGGCCTGGCGTGCTGCGGTTCATGGGGTCGCAAAGAGTCGGACACGACTGAGCGACTGATCTGATCTGATCTGATCTGAGTGCCTCAATTTGGAGATGGCAATGGCACCCCACTCCAGTACTCTTGCCTGGAAAATCCCATGGATGGAGGAGCCTGGTGGGCTGTAGTCCATGGGGTTGCTAAGAGTCAGACACAACTGAGTGACTTCCCTTTCACTTTTCATTTTCACGGATTAGAGAAGGAAATGGCAACCCACTCCAGTGTTCTTGCCTGGAGAATCCAAGGGACAGGGGAGCCTGGTGGGCTTCTATCTGTGGGGTTGCACAGAGTCGGACACGACTGAAGCGACTTAGCAGCAGCAGTAGCAGTGCCTCAATTATTTGGTTCCTTTTAAAATTCATGCATACACATACTTTTCTTCCTAGGTTTGTCTTCCTTCAGATCCTCACAGTTATTTGAACTTAAGAAAATAATCTAATAATCAAAGAATGTTAGAACTTAAAAGGAGCTTTACAGATCATCCAATTAATTCCTCTTCTCTTTGCCCAGATAGAAATTAATTAAATCAATTAATTAAATCACTTAATCCAAGATTACATAGTTAATTAATGATAGGTATAGGTAGTTCTTGGGGCTCAGACGGTAAAGCATCTGCCTGCAATGTGGGAGACCCGGGTTCGATCTGGGTTGGGAAGATCTCCTGGAGAAGGAAATGGCAACCCACTCCAGTACTCTTGCCTGGAAAATTCCGTGGACTGAGGAGCCTGGTGGGCTATAGTCTATGGGGTCACAAAGAGTCAGACATGACTGAGTGACTTCACTTTCACTTTCATAGGTAGTTCTTAGTAAATTTATTTCTGATAATTATTTTTTGAAGGAAAGTACAAATTTATTTCAGCTCATATATTTTTAGTGATTTTCAAATACAGATCTCCTTGGCAACATTTCTTTAGATAATAAAAAGCTTACTATTTTTGGAATGACTTAAAAATTGATTCTGTGCTAAATAGTATCTACTTATTTTACCATGTACCAAAAAACCCATAAATTTAGCCTGGCAGATAATTTGGCTTTTAAAAGTATGATTTATAGGTGTTTTTGTTTTTTCTTTTTCTCTCACCTTTATTAAGGTATAAGTGAGAAAAGTTGTATATACTTTTAAGGTATACAATGTGATATTTTGATATATATTTACATTGTAAATGATTACCACAGTCAAGCTAATTAACATTTCCACCAGCTCACACAGTTATTCTCTTTTTGTGTTCTGAGAACACTTAAGATGTGCTCTCAACAAATTTTAAGTATTGATACAGTATTATTGAGTATAGTCATCATGTTGTATATTAGATCTCCAGAACGTATACATTTTGCACTATTGAAGTTTTGTATAAAGGGTACATTTCCCTTTATGGGTGTTTTTTTCCCTTCTGTTTTTAAACAAAGGAAGCATATGAGGAAGAAGATAGATGTTTAAAAATATGTGCTAGTGAAATGTGGGACAGAATTTCTTGAATAAACTTATATAAAACAGAGTACAGTGGGCAGGTTAGTTATTTCCTGGAGACATGTTACACCTATTAGAAAATTCAAAGGCAGTGATGAGAAAAGGACATGTAATAGGAAAAGGATAAAGCTATCTGCCCTCCCTCCCCAACTCCTCCCCATGTGCCCCCTTTAAAAATGTCCCTGGCCAAAGTCTGTGTAAGGGAAGAGACAGTCTTGCTTTCACCAGTCTAAGTTATAGGCTAATAGATGTTCCTTTTAATAATTACAAAAATACTAAAGTCTCTTTTATTTTTCGTTTAAAGTGAAAGTCACTCAGTCGTGTCTGACTCCTTGGGCTTTTTGACCCCATGGATTTTACAGTCCATGGAATTCTCCAGGCCAGAATACTGGAGTGGGCAACCTTTCCCTTCTCCAGGGGATCTTTCCAACCCAGGGATCGAACTCAGGTCTTCCTCATTGCAGGCAGATTCATTACCAGTTGAGCCATTGTTTAGCCCTTCACTTTAATAGCTAAGCAATCTTTTTTTTTTAACTTTTTGCCCAAAATAGTTAATCTGTGTTGTTTCTTTCATAGGAGTTTGCTTAGCCAAATAGGTAGCTTTATATAAACATCTAGTTTTTTAGACACCAACTGTGAGATGTGTCGAAAGCACTGTTAAACACTAAAAATAGATTGTGAAAGCACTGCTGACTGACTTACTGCCCTTGGTCTGCTCCTGCCTAGGCTTCTATACAGCCAGTGGCCTATTCCAACTATGCTATAATGCTGCTAAAATAATTTTTATGCTTCACTGTAAAAACTCTTAATTCTGTCTTCTTTGAACTTTGAAACAGTTCTGTCCTATGTCAGTCTCTTTATGTGGAACTGAAATAATTTTTGTCTTAGAAGCAAGTATTCCAGTTAAGTCTTTGGGCTTATTTTCATCTTTTAAATTTTGCGTAGAGTAGGGAACCTATTACTAAAGTAGGAAATGTAAATATGCCCCAAATTCAAAAGAGAGTTATTTCACTGTTTCAGATAAAAACTTTTGAATGTAGCCTGCAGAATTCAAGTGCTTAAGAGCCACACACTGCTTGGTTCTTAGTTCATATAATCTAGGAAACATACCTCATTCTAGCCCTTCATAACTGAGCTGACTTTCCTGCTTGCCTAATCATAGTATCTCTTTCTTCAGGAAGCCTTTTTAGATTAACTCCACTCATCCACCCGTCCTCAAGTAATTTATCAAGAATCCTTAGACAGTCTCATGAGTCTGAGTGTTGTTATGACATTTAAACAACTTTGTGTTTCTCCATAGGTATAATGGACTTCCCAGGTGGAGGGAGCAGTGGTTAAGAATCCACCTGCCAGTGCAGAGACACAAGAGACGTGTTTCAATCCCTGGGTCAGGAAGATCCCCTGGAGTAGGAAATGGCAGCCCACTCCAGTATTCTTGCCTGGGTAATTCCAAGGACAGAGGAACCTAGCAGGCTACCATGGCAGCCCACTCCAGTATTCTTGCCTGGGTAATTCCAAGGACAGAGGAACCTAGCAGGCTACCATCCAGGAGGGTCACAAAGAGTTGGACACGATTGAGTTTGTGTGCATGTGCCACACACACACACACACACACACAGGTACTAGTACTATACATCTGAGACCTGAGATCGATCCCTGGGTTGGGAAGATCCCCTGGAGAAGGGAAAGGCAACCCATGCCAGTATTCTGGCCTGGAGAATTCCATAGACTGTGGAGTAACAGAGTCAGACATGACTGAGCAACTTAAGAGTGTCTACTGAAGGGTGAGTTTGAACATGATCATTTTGAAACAATGACAAAACCTTTTTGAAACTTTGTTAAGTAGCACATTTGAGCAGCAGTTTAAAATAAAGATTTTAAAAACTGTGTTTTCTGTGGTTCTAGGTAATACTTTCATGCAAAGGCTTGACTCATTGGAAAAGACTCTGATGCTGGGAGGGATTGGGGGCAGGAGGAGAAGGGGACAACAGAGGATAAGATGGCTGGATGGCATCACTGACTCAATAGACGTGAGTCTGAGTGACCTCCAGGAGTTGGTGATGGACAGGGATGCCTGGCATGCTGCGATTCATGGAGTCGCAAAGAGTCGGACACAACTGAGCAACTGAACTGAGGTAGTACTTTAGCGGGACCTTCATGGAAACTGAGGGGATTGATGAACTAGAGGTAAGGGATACCATGCTCTCTTTAACCAGGGCAGCTCTACTTTTACTTGTGTTATGTATTGTGATTCAGTGTAGATTTCTCTTGGAAGCTTGCCTCTCCCTTCTAAAAGTTGTGAGTCATAGGACTAACAGTTTATGATTGGGGGTTTTGGAGGGTGAACAGGATGATGTGTGTGGCTGACTGAATTATTATTATTATAGAAGATCTGTAAACAGATCTTCTATAGTTAGCCTGATAAGAAATCCTCAGAAGTTATTAATGATGATTGGGGAATGCTACTGCAGGACATCTTTGACGAATAAATCAGTAGTTCTCAAGCTTTTGATCTGATAACTCCTTTACACTCTTAAACAATTATTGACGTTCTCAAAGAGCACCTTGTATATGAGTTACGCCCATGAATTTATATTTAAAAAATAAAACACTTAAATTTATTTTAAAATAGTGAACTCCTTACATATTAACAGTAAATTTTTTAATAAAATAAATGTATTTACCCAAACAAAAAATTTAGTGTCATTTTTTACATTTTTGCAAACCTCTTTACTATTCGACTTCATAAAAGAAACACAGAGTTTCTAGTAGTCCAGTGATTGAGACTATATTTCCACTGCATGGCACACAGATTCAGTCCCTGACCAGGGGACTGAGATCCTGCATGTTGCATGGCAAGGCCAAAAAACAAAAAATTAGAAAAAGAAGGAACAGATTCTCTTCATTCAGTTGGTTGTGATATGCTGTTTTAGTTGAACTGAATAAAGAAAATACAGCCTCATGGCTGTAAATAGTTGGGAAGGGAAAAGGTGTTACAGATATTATGAACATTTTTCTTTGACATCAGACCCCACAAGTTTCTTATTTGCAATGTGGAATCTAAAACCATGGCAATGAACTTTCTTTGTCCTGAACTTAAAGTTGCAGTGTACCCTTGTAGAAACCTAACTGCTGCTCTATCACCCTCAAAAGTCGTTAAGTGATCTGTCCACCTCCTATCTCTCTGATCTCATCTCCAGACCCCCTGCTGGCTCTGCTTGCTATTTGTTTCTCTGAACAGTCTCCTTTATTGGGTTTTCATGCTTGCTGTTATCTCCAACTTCACAGCAAATAAATTCAGTTGAGATCAGTCACTCTGTTCTGTCCGGCTCTTTGAGACCTCATGGACTGCAGCAGGCTAGGTTTCCCTCCATCACCAACTCCTGGAGCTTGCACAAACTCACGTCCATTGAGTTGGTGATGCCATCCAACCATCTCATCCTCTGTCATTCCCTTCTCCTCCTGCCTCCAATCTTTCCTAGCATCAGCGATTTTTCCAATGACTCAGTTCTTTGCATCAGGTGGCCAAAGTATTGGAACTTCAGCTTCAGCATCAGTCCTTCCAATGAATATTCAGGGTTGATTTTCTTTAGGATTGACTGGTTTGATCTCTTTGGAGTCCAAGGGACTCTCAAGAGTCTTTTCCAATGCCACAGTTCAAAAGCATCGATCGATTCTTCAGCACTCAGCTTTCTTTATGGTCCAACTCTTAACATCCATACATGACTACTGGAAAAACCATAGCTTTGACTAGATGGACCTTTGTCGGCAAAGTAATGTCGCTGCTTTTTAATATGCTGTCTAGATTTGTCATAGCTTTTCTTCCAAGGAGCCAGCGTCTTTTAATTTCATGGCTTCAGTCACCTTCTGCAGTGATTTTGGAGCCTAAGACAAGTCTGCACTGTGTCCATTGTTTTCCCATAAGTTTACCACGAAGTGATGGAACTGGATGCCATGTTCTTAGTTTTCTGAATGTTGAGTTTTAAGCCAGCCTTTTTACTCTTCTCTTTCACTTTCATCAAGAGACTGTTTAGTTTTTCTTCGCTTTCAGCCATAAGGGTGGTGTCATCTGCATATCTGAGGTTATTGATATTTCTCTCAGCAGTCTTCATTCTGGCTTGTGCTTTATGCAGCCCAGCATTTCGCATGATATAATCTGCATAAAAGTTAAATAAGGAGGGTGAGAATATACAGCCTTGGTGTGTGCTCCTTTCTTAATCTGGAACCAATTGGTTGTTCCATGTCCGATTCTAACTGTTGCTTCTTAACTTGCATACAGATTTCTCAGGAAGCAAGTAGGGTGGTCTGATATTCTCATCTCTTGAAGAATTTTCTACAGATTGTTGTGATCCACACAGAGGCTCTAGTGTAGTCAATGAATCAGAAGTAGGTGTTTTTATGAAATTCGCTTGCTTTTTCTGTAATCCAGTGGATATTGGCAATTTGATCTCTGGTTGCTCTGCCTTTTCTAAATCCAGATTCAACATCTGGAAGTTCTCGGTTCATTTACTGTTGAAACCTAGCTTGGAGAATTTTGAGCATTACTTTGCTAGCATGTGAGATGAGTGTAATTGTGCGGTAGTTTGAGCATTCTTTGGCATTGCCTTTCTTTGGGATTGGAATGAAAACTGACCTTTTCCAATCCTGTGGCTACTGCTGAGTTTTCCATATTTGATGGCATGTTGAGTGCAGCGCTTTCACAGCATCATCTTTCAGGATTTGAAATAGCTCAGCTGGAATTCCGTCACCACCTAGCTTGGTAGTGATGCTTCCTAAGGCCACTTGACTTTGCATTCCAGGATGTCTGTCTTGAGGTAAGTGATCACACCATCATGGTTATCTGGGTTATTAAGACCTTTTTTGTATAGTTCTGTGTATTCTTGTCACCTCTTAATATCTTCTGCTTCTGTTAGGTCCATACCATTTCTGTCCTTTATTGTGCATATCTTTGCATGAAATGTTCCCTTGGTATCTCTAATTTTCTTCAAGAGATCTCTAGTCTTTCCCATTCTATTTGTTTTCCTTTATTTCTTTGCACTGATCAAAGGAAGTCTTTTTTATCTCTCCTTGCTAGTCTTTGGCACTCTGCACTCAATGGGTATATCTTTTCTTTTCTCCTTTGCCTTTCACCTCTCTTCTTTTCTCAGCTATTTGTAAGGCCTCCTCAGACAACCATTTTGCCTTTTTGCATTTCTTTTTCTTGGAAATGGTCTTGATCACTGCCTCCTGTACAATGTCTCTAACCTCTGTCCATAATTCTTGAGACACTCTGTCAATCAGATCTAATCACTTGGATATATTTGTCACTTCCACTGTATAATCGTAAGGGATTTGATTTAGGTCGTACCTGAATGGTTTAGTGCTTTTCTGAACTTTCTTCAATTTAAGTCTGATTTTTGCAATAAGGAGTTCAAGATTTGAGCCACAGTCAGCTCCTGGTCTTGTTTTTGCTGACTGTATAGAGCTTCTCCATCTTCGGCTCCAAAGCATATGAGGAATCTGATTTCTGTATTGACCATCTGGGGATGGTCATGTGTAGACTCATCTCTTCTGTTGTTGCTTCAGGGTGTTTTGTGTTCTCCTGGCAAAACTCTGTTAGCCTTTGACCTGCTTCATTTTGTACTCCCAAGACCAAACTTGCTTTTTGCTCCAGGTATCTCTTGACTTCCTACTTTTGCATTCCAGTTTCCTATGATGAAAAGGCCTTTTTTTTTTTTTTTTTTTGGTGTTAGTTCTAGATCTTCTAGGTCTTCATTGAACTGTTCAACTTCAGCTTAGTCAGCATTAGTGGTTGGGACATAGGCTTGGATTACTGTAATATTGAACGGTTTGCCTTGGAAATGAACAGAGATCATTCTGTTTTTGAGATTGCACCCAAATAATGCATTTCAGACTCTTTTGTTGACTTTGAAGTCTACTTCAGTTCTTATAAGGGATTCTTGCCCACAGTAGTAGATGTAATGGTCATCTGAATTAAATTCGCCCGTTCAGGTCTGTTTTAGTTCACTGATTCCTAAAATGTCGATGCTCATTCTTGCCATCTCCTGTTTGCCCACTTCCAATTTACCCTGATTCATGGACCTAATACTCCAGGTTCCTATGCAATATTGTTCTTTATAGCATCAGGCATTACTTCCATCACCAGTCACATCCACAATTTGGTGGTGTTTTTGCTTTGGCTCAGCCTCTTTTTTCTGGAGCTGTTTCTCCACTCTTCTCCAAATAAATTAGATACTGTGTTAAGTTTAGTTCAGTTAAGTCGCTCAGTCGTGTCTGACTCTTTGTGACCCCATGAATTGCAGCACACCAGGCCTCCCTGTCCATCACCAACTCCTGGAGTTCACTCAGACTCACGTCCATCGAGTCAATGATGCCATCCAGCCATCTCATCCTCTATTGTCCCCTTCTCCTCCTGCCCCCAATCCCTCCCAGCATCAGAGTCTTTTCCAATGAGTCAGTTCTTCTCATGAGGTGGCCAAAACATTGGAGTTTGAGCTTCAGCATCACTCCTTCCAATGAACACCCAGGACTGATCTCCTTTAGGATGGACTGGTTGGATCTCCTTGCAGTCCAAGGGACTCTCAAGAGTCTTCTCCAGCACCACAGTTCAAAAGCATCAATTCTTCGGCATTCAGCTTTTCTTCACAGTCCAACTCTCACATCCATACATGACCACTGGAAAAACCATAGCCTTGCCTAGACAGACCTTTGTTGGCAAAGTAATGTCTCTGCTTTTTAATATGTTATCTAGGTTGGTCATAACTTTCCTTCCAAGGAGTAAGCGTCTTTTAATTTCATGGCTGCAGTCACCATCTGCAGTGATTTTGGAGCCCAGAAAAATAAAGTCTGACACTGTTTCCACTGTTTCCCCATCTCTTTGCCATGGAGTGATGGGACCAGATGCCATGATCTTTGTTTTCTGAATGTTGAGTTTTAAGCCAACTTTTTCACTCTCCTCTTTTACTTTCATCAAGAGCGTTTTAGTTCCTCTTCACTTTCTGCCATAAGGGTCGTGTCATCTGCATATCTAAGGTTATTGATATTTCTCCCGGCAATCTTGATTCCAGCTTGTGCTTCTTTGAGCCCAGCATTTCTCATGATGTACTCTGCATATAAGTTAAATAAGCAGGGTGACAATATACAGCCTTGTACTCCTTTTCCTATTTGGAACCAGTCTGTTGTTCCATGTCCAGTTCTAACTATTGCTTCCTGACCTGCATACAGATTTCTCAAGAGGCAGGTCAAGTGGTCTGGTATTCCCATCTCTTTCAGAATTTTCCACAGTTTATTGTGATCCACACAGTCAAAGGCTTTGGCATAGTCAATAAAGCAGAAATAGATGTTTTTCTGAAACTCTGGCTTTTTCAGTGATCCAGCGGATGTTGGCCATTTGATCTCTGGTTTCACTGCCTTTTCTAAAACCAGCTTGAACATCTGGAAGTTCATAGTTCGCCTATTGCTGAAGCCTGGCTTGAAGAATTTTGAGCATTACCTTACTAGCATGTGAGATGAGTGGAATTGTGCGGTAGTTTGAGCATTCTTTGGCATTGCCTTTCTTTGGGATTGAAATGAAAACTGACCTTTTCCAGTCCTGTGACCACTGCTGAGTTTTCCAAATTTGGTAGCATATTGAGTGCAGCACTTTCACAGCATCATCTTTCAGGATTTTAAACAGCTCAACTGGAATTCCATCACCTCCACTAGCTTTGTTCATAGTGATGCTTGCTAAGGCCCACTTGACTTCACATTCCAGGATGTCTGGCTCTAGATGAGTGATCACACCATCATGATTATCTGGGTCATGAAGATCTTTTTTGTAAAGTTCTTCTGTGTATTCTTGCCACCTCTTCTTAATATCTTCTGCCTCCATTAGGTCCATACCATTTCTGTCCTTTATCGAGCCCATCTTTGCATGAAATGTTCCCTTGGTATCTCTAATTTTCTTGAAGAGATCTCCAGTCTTTCCCATTCTATTGTTTTCCTCTATTTCTTTCCATTGATTACTGAGGAAGGCTTTCTTATCTCTCCTTGCTAGTCTTTGGAACTCTGCATTCAAATGGATATATCTTTCCTTATTCTCCTTTGCTTTTCACAGCTATTTGTAAGGCCTCCCCAGACAGCCATTTTGCTTTATTGCATTTTTCCCCCCTTGGAGATGGTGTTGACTTCTGTCTCCTGTACAATGTCACAAACCTCCGTCCATAGTTCATCAGGCACTCTGTCTATCAGATCTAGTCCCTTCAATCTATTTCTCACTTCCACTGTATAGTCATAAGGAATTTGACTTAGGTCATACCTGAATGGTCTAGTGGTTTTCCCCAGTTTCTTCAGTTAGACAGTTTAAGCCCATACTTAACTTCTTCACTACTCTGTCTCTTACTAAAGTAGTTACTTTTGTGACTATTTAATGTCTTGTTTCTCTCTTGTACTTAAAAGCTCTGTGAGGACAGGAACTATGTCTATCTTGTATTCCTAGTTTCTAGCACAGTATCTGTTGAATGTATACATGTGTGTATCATCATATTGGAGATTTAGCCTTCTTTACTCAGTGGTCAGAAAATGAATAAAATTTACAAAAACATCATCAAGAATTCACAGATGACATTGACCATTTCACCTTATAGACATGAAAGCATAAATATGAAGAAATCTATTTAGTTCATCTTGTCAAGTCAGCTTAGTGATTGTACATCAAGGAACGTGATCTGTTTGAATAAGACTGAATTTGAAAAAAAATTTAACCCTGCCTTTGATTCACTAGATTTTAGAATCTGGTGCATAGAGATTCAGTTCAGTTACTCAGTCATGTCCGACTCTTTGCGACCCCATGAATTGCAGCACATCAGGCCTCCCTGTCCATCACCAGCTCCCGGAGGTCACTCAGACTCACATTCATCGAGTCAGTGATGCCATCCAGCCATCTCATCCTCTGTCGTCCCCTTCTCCTCCTCCTCTCAATCCCTCCCAGCATCAGAGTCTTCTCCAATGAGTCAACTCTTCGCATGAGGTGGCCAAAATACTGGAGTTTCAGCTTTAGCATCATTCCTTCCAAAGAAATCCCAGGGCTGATCTCCTTCAGAATGGACTGGTTGGATCTCCTTGCAGTCCAAGGGACTCTCAAGAGTCTTCTCCAACACCATAGTTAAAAGCATCAATTCTTTGGCGCTCAGCCTGAGAGATCATAGGCAGTCAGTTGGTGTGTTTTGTTAGGTATTCAAGTCACAAGCTGCCATCTGTGGTATTTTTTGGGAAAAATGTCAAAGAATAGACAACAGACACATATTATGATTTGCTCTTCTAGCTTTAAAGATGCCTTTTAGAATGGAATCATAACTTTTAAAGTAAGATAGAATGAGTGGTAACACTACAGTGAAAACGATGGGAGTTTTATAAAGAGCCCCTACCTGTGTCAGGACCTCACTAATACGGGATTTCTTACTTTTGAAAGACTCTTGAGCATGAAGATTAAGAAAATGCTTGAAGAAGAACTAAAAAATGCATCAGAGATTCTTTACTTGGGTCAGTTCTTTGTTTTATTGGTGGGAACGCTGTTATCACAGAAAGTAATTTTAAAAATTTTTAGAAAGGCCATACTTAACTGTTTTTAAAGCAAAATAAATGATTGATGATATAAATTTGGCACTTGACATGTTTGGAATTTGATGTGCTTAGTTAATTTCTGTGGTAAAGGACATTGAATATTGTGTTCTTCATCACTCACGTAACAAACAGCAGAAAAGCAATCATGAAATTTTTATTCAAATTAAAAATAAAATGAAAATTTTTTAGTCTAAATTTTATTTTATGTATACATAAAGTCTTAAAACCAGTCCATTCTGAAGGAGATCAGCCCTGGGATTTCTTTGGAAGGAATGATGCTAAAGCTGAAACTCCAGTACTTTGGCCACCTCATGCGAAGAGTTGACTCATTGGAGAAGACTCTGATGCTGGGAGGGATTGAGAGCAGGAGGAGAAGGGGACGACAGAGGATGAGATGGCTGGATGGCATCACTGACTCGATGGACGTGAGTCTGAGTGAACTCTGGGAGTTGGTGATGGACAGGGAGGCCTGGCATGCTGCGATTCATGGGGTCGTGAAAAGTCGGACACGAATGAGCGACTGAACTGAACTGAAAGTATTATCAATATGATCTTTTCAGTATAGTTTTTTTTTTGTTCTTTTTGAGAGGAAGAGGTAGTTTATTCATTCTTCCTCCTTTTTTCCTTTCATTCACATTCCTGCTCTGCTCGATCCCTCCAACCCATGTTAATAACCTAGGTTATATTATTTCATATTTTTCTCCATGTTGTCACGTTCATGTATAGATGTATATAATATATTTGGAGGTGTGTATGATTTTTTGAGTGTTTCTGTACTTTAAAGTTTTCTGTCTTACTCAAGAATGCTTTATGGAAATCTGTTTAATAGCAGAGCTCTGATTTGTTATTTTTAATGACTACATAATTGTATTAGTTGACCAGGGTGACCATAACAAAATATCATACCCTGGGTAGCTTAAACAACAGAAATGTATTTTATTATAATTCTGGAGGCTTGAAGTCCAAGATCCAGGTGTTAACAGAGTGGATTTCTTCTGAGGTCTCTCTTCTTGGCTTTTGGAAGGTTGTCTTCTCCCTGTATCTTCACATGGTCTTCCCTCTGTGTGTATCTGTGTCTAAACTTCCTCTTCTTATAAGAACACTAGTCATATTGGATTCAGTTCAGTCGCTGAGTCGTGTCCAACTCTTTGCAACCCCATGAATCACAGCACACCAGGCCTCCCTGTCCATCACCACCTCCTGGAGTTCACTCAGACTCATGTCCATCGAGTCAGTGATGCCATCCAGTCATCTCATCCTCTGCTTTCCCCTTTTCCTCCTGCCCCCGATCCCTCCCAGCATCAGGGTCTTTTCCAGTGAGTCAACTCTTCACATGAGGTGGCCAAAGTACTGGAGTTTCAGCTTTAGCATCATTCCCTCCAAAGAAATCCCAGGGCTGATCTCCTTCAGAATGGACTGGTTGGATCTCCTTGCAGTCCAAGGGACTCTCAAGAGTCTTCTCCAACACCACAGTTCAAAAGCATCAATTCTTTGGCTCTGAGCTTTCTTCACAGTCCAACTCTCACATCCATACATGACCACTGGAAAAACCATAGCCTTGACTAGACAGACCTTTGTTGGCAAAGTAATGTCTCTGCTTTTTAATATGTTACCTAGGTTAGTCATAACTTTCTTTCCAAGGAGTGAGTGTCTTTTAATTTCATGGCTGCAGTCACCATCTGCAGTGATTTTGGAGCCCAGAAAAATAAAGTCTGACACTGTTTCCCCATCTATTTCCCATGAAGTGATGGGACCAGATGCTATGATCTTCATTTTCTGAATGTTGAGCTTTAAGCCAACTCTTTTAATTTCCTCTTTCACTTTCATCAAGAGGCTTTTTAGTTCCTCTTCACTTTCTGCCATAAGGGTGGTGTCATTTGCATATCTGAGGTTATTGATATTTTTCCCGGCAATCTTGATTCCAGCTTGTGCGTCTTCCAGCCCAGCGTTTCTCATGATGTAGTCTGCATAGAAGTTAATAAGCTGGGTGACAATATGCAGCCTTGACGTACTCCTTTTTCTATTTGGAATCAGTCTGTTGTTCCATGTCCAGTTCTAACTGTTGCTTCCTGACCTGCATACAGGTTTCTCAAGAGGCAGGTCAGGTGGTCTGGTATTCCCATTTCTGTCAGAATTTTCCACAGTTTATTGTGATCCACACAGTCAAAGGCTTTGGCATATTGAATTAGGCACACCCTAATAAAGACCCTGCTTTCAAGTATAGTCACATTCTAAAGTAGTAGGAATTAGGACTCCTGGTATGAATTTTTAGGGGACACAATTAAGTCCGTAACAGTAATATTGCATACTTTATTCAAATATTCTCTTACTGATGGATGTTTGCTTTCCAGTTTTTACCACTATGAACAGTGCTGAAGTAAAATCCTTTTATGTATATTCCTTTATTTGGTTAAGATAAATCCCAGGGGTGTGGTTTTTGGGCCATAAAATTTATTTTTAATTTTGATACTGGTTGCTGGATTACTTTTCAAAAAGCTGTTATCAGCATTTCTGCCAGCAAGATAACAGAATAATCTTTTCTGAACATTCCTGTCAACAATAGGTGTTATTGATCATTTAATTTTTGCTAATAAAATATTCTTTAATTCACATTTCTCTTGATTCTATCGAATTTGAGAAACATTTCATATATTTGTATAGGGAAAATTTTAAATGCAAAACTTCAGTAAGATTGTAAAAAGTTATTTTAAGGAGAAAAACTTAAACTACCATCCAGGTATGTTGCCAGCTCCCACTTAATAATGAATTGAGTTTCAAAAGTTGATTTGTGAATGCTTGTGATTTGAAAGGCACTCTCATGGAAAGGCAGTGATAGGAACAGTGATTGTCAACCTACCCTATAAAGCATGTAGTATAGATACGATATGGTCCTGGCTTTATTGGAGGAAAGATATTAATAATAATGGTATTTCTGAATTAACCACCAGTTATGTGCTTATGGGAGGTATTCATTAGTTGTATGTAGGTAGACTATTTCATGTACATTGAATAATAATACATTTCAATTCATAGGAAAGCTTAGATATACTTAAAGACTGTTGCATATACTTTAGTTACAGTAACCACAGAAAAAATATATATTTGTGTATTTATTTATACAGAAAAGGTTATACTGCCTGATTTTATGACAGCCTTCAGAAGCTATCTACAACTGATACTCACTAAAGGTGTGTGTGTGAGAGCAGTTATAATATGCATCAAATATTTATGTGTGAGGGGTGACAGTAAAAGAATAAAGAAAAAAATTATTTTGTTTATGTATACTTGATGTCTCACTTCAGTAGATTGAGGTTCAAAATAAGATCCTATTTTTAAAAAATAAAAGCAAATGGCTGGATCCCTCTTATTAAAATATAAGCTCAGTGAGAACAGTCTTGTGTATCTTGTTCACTGTTGGATCTCTGACATTTAAAATAGCACCTTATACACAGCAGACTTTCAGTTAAAATTTTCTGAATGAGTCCCAGTTTAAGGGGAAAAATAACTTTTTTCTTCATTCTTTTAATGCCCCCTCCACACACTGATAAATGTGATGCATATTGTAAGTACTCTCTCACACACACCTTTAGTGAATATCAGTTGTAGATAGCTTCTGAAGGGTGTCATAAAATTTGGCAATATAACATTTTCTGTATAGTCTTGGATCATTTGAGTACCATTTAGATTCATTTGAGTACCATTTAGATGGAATGGAACACTTTAGCTGTAACTACTATCTCATGGAAGAGAAGTTTTATTTTTTTTATCCTATCTGTAGAGGAAGTGCTACTTCTCCTTGCTCATTAAAGAAATCTGTTTAATAGCATCTTCTTTGAAATAATAAAAAACAAAGTCTGTATTTCAGGAATTGGTTCTCTGCTTATCTTTAAACATTTATCATTGCCCTTGTTTTTCAGTCAGAGGTTTTTGAAGCATTGTTTTGTTTTTAAGGAATTAAAATAATTTATTAGTCTTTTGTGTTAATGAACTTTATGATCCTAATTTGACAGATTTAAGATGTGATAAAGGTTAATCCCTAGAAATTTAGATGAACAGTTCACATCATGCATTATTTTCTATTTAAGCCTAATCCTTTGTTCGATTGATTTACCTGATAGGTTTTATTTGACTCTTAGTAACCATCAATGCGAAGATCCCCTGGAGAAGGGAAAGGCTACCCACTACAGTATTCTGGCCTGGAGAATTTCATGAACTGTATAGTCCATGGGGTCACAAAGAGTCGGACACAACTGAGTGACTTTCAGTTCAGTTCAGTTCAACCATCAGTGAATAAAACTGTTTGAATTTTAATTTCTAAGATTTCATGTATCATCAGATCAGTTGCTCAGTTGTGTCCGACTCTTTGCGACCCCATGAATTGCAGCACGCCAGGCCTCACTGTCCATCACCAAATCCCGGAGTTCACTGAGACTCATGTCCATCGAGTCAGTGATGCCATCCAGCCATCTCATCCTCTGTCGTCCCCTTCTGCTCTTGCCCCCAATCCCTCCCAGTATCAGAGTCTTTTCCAGTGAGTCACCTCTTTGCATAAGGTGGCCAAAGTATTGGAGTTTCAGCTTCAGCATTGTTCCTTCCAAAGAAATCCCAGGGCTGATCTCCTTCAGAACGGACTGGTTGGATCTCCTTGCAGTCCAAGGGACTCGCAAGAGTCTTCTCCAACACCACAGTTCAAAAGCATCAATTCTTCAACGCTCAGCCTTCTTCACAGTCCAGCTCTCACATCCATACATGACCACAGGAAAAACCATAACCTTGACTAGGCGAACCTTTGTTGGCAAAGTAATGTCTCTGCTTTTGAATATGCTATCTAGGTTGGTCGTAATACAACATGTCAAACTTAATATTTCAACTATATGTGACTGAATTACAAGCAGTATCATGGTCTGGGGTGTTTTTTTTAAAACATTAGCATTTCAACACAGTAATTAAATACAGTTGAATTGATTCTACATAATAAATGTTGATTTTAGTTCTGACTGCCTTTATGTTGAATGATTTCTGCTTTAAAGGTTTATTCTCCTGAAATCAACCAGACTCTGTAGGCTTCACTACCACCCCTTTTCACTCTTAATTCTGAGAAAAAGATACTTTATTACTTTCACCCCTATAACACAGAGGCTTTGAGTGTTCCCTGAATGTCAGAGGTTTAGTGTGAAAAACAAAGAGAAAATGATTCTGTAAGTAGATAAACAAGGCCCTGCCTAATGGGAGTGTCAGTAGAGGAAATTTACAAGGGAACAAGTATTTATAATTCAATAGGACAAACCCAGTAACAAAATGTGATACCTAGTACAAGGATTATCATAGAGCAGAGTATAAGGCCCATAGATCAGGGGCAATTTTTGATTAACCTCTGTATATCCAGCCTGGTATTTAATAGGTTCAATAAATCAGTTAAATGAATGAGATTAATCCTACCTTATAAAGAGACAAGAAGCAAAGAAGTCTTCCCAAATGAGATGAGATCTGGGTTTTGAAAATCAAATAGGTAGACAAAAGGGCAAGAGAATGAATGATAGCCACGGAGAAAGAACAGTGTGAGTGAAAACTGCATGCCATGTTTCACAAACTGTAGATAATATGAATTGCTTCAGCGTAAAGTGTAAACTGAAGAACAGCTAAAGATGGAGCTGTATTAATGAAGAATTATATAGTTTCTAAGGGTCTTCTTGAAAAACAACATTTTTACAAATCAATCTGATTTACATTTTCTTAAATACTTTTTTTTTTTTGAAAGTATAATTTCCATTTTATTGTCTTTTCAGAGAAACCAGTATTTCTTCAGTCTTTAAGGACTTGGATCCTTACATGGGCTTTGGTGGAGGGCGTGGGGCAGCACCCGCAGGTCTAAATCGGGGTGGAGGTATTCAGTCCTTACGGGCTTCCCGAGAGAGCGATTCCTGACTACCTTGCTGTGAATGGCACAACTCACGCAGTAATGTAGTTTCACATACAGCTTGGGAAGCACATAGGCGTCGAAAACACTCACTTCAGAAATGTCCCTGACGGCTACGGCCTCTACAGTGTTCCGAATGACGAACTTCTTAACGGCCTTATCCTTGGGCACACATCGGGCACAGTTGGTGCAGCGAATAAGCTGCACGTGGCTGCGGCCCTTTTTGGCACGACTGTTGTTCTTTCTTTTCTTGGTCATCTTGGAAGCACCGAGGCGAGCTGAATACTTTCTAAAATGTGTTTTGAGGTACCTAAATCACTTTTTCAAAGGGCTTGGGTATTTTTTAAAGTTAATTAGAATTATTGTTGATTAAATATCTTAGTATTTCTTACCTCTAGCAATGTAGCTTTATGTCAGATTTTTAGTGTATTTATAATATTACATAATACATGGGATCCTTTGTGTAATCGAAGATCATTTTGCCCATTTTGAATGGGTAAGATGATTTTACCTGTTCAGATGATAAGATTCATAGTGCTGCATTTACATTTATGGTATGCAAGTATGACCACGTACTCAAAGCCAAGTTTTATATAGAAGCCTGCTATATAAATAGATACATTTCATGGACATTCTATTCCTTACGCTAATGGAGCTACTAGACACTCCCCATATGTCTCCAAGGTTTGACAGTCTATGGTTTAGTTGAAAGAGCTTTGCCCTAGATACCAGGAGGCCCAGGTTCAGCATTCACTGCTCGTTAGCTTCAAGGTTGTGGGTGTCTCCTTTTTCACTTCAGTTCAGTTCAGTCACTCAGTCATGTCTGACTCGTTGTGACCCCATGAATGGCAGCACATCAGGCCTCCCTGTCCATCACCAACTCCCAGGGTTCACTCAAACTCATGTCCATCGAGTCAGTGATGCCATCCAGCCATCTCATCCTCTGTCGTTCCCTTCTCCTCCTGCCCCCAATCCCTCCCAGCATCAGAGTCTTTTCCAGTGAGTCAACTCTTTGCATGAGGTGGCCAGAGTACTGGAGTTTCAGCTTTAGCATCATTCCTTCCAAAGAAATCCCAGGGCTGATCTCCTTTAGAATGAACTAGTTGGATCTCCTTGCAGTCCAAGAGACTCTCAAGAGTTTTCTCCAACACCACAGTTCAAAAGCATCAATTCTTTGGCTCTGAGCTTTCTTCACAGTCCAACTCTCACATCCATGCATGACCACTGGAAAAACCGTAGCCTTGACTAGACGGACCTTTGTTGGCAAAGTAATGTCTCTGCTTTTGAATATGCTATCTAGGTTGGGCATAACTTTCCTTCCAAGGAATAAGCGTCTTTTAATTTCATGGCTGCAGTCACCATCTGCAGTGATTTTGGAGCCCAGAAAAATAAAGTCTGACACTGTTTCCACTGTTTCCCCATCTATTTCCCATGAAGTGATGGGACCAGATGCCATGATCTTCGTTTTCTGAATGTTGAGCTTTAAGCCAACTTTTTCACTCTCCTCTTTCACTTTCATCAAGAGGCTTTTTAGTTCCTCTTCACTTTCTGCCATAAGGGTGGTGTCATCTGCATATCTGAGGTTATTGATATTTCTCCCTGCAATCTTGATTCCAGCTTGTGCTTCTTCCAGTCCAGCGTTTCTCATGATGTACTCTGCATAGAAGTTAAATAAACAGGGTGACAATATACAGTCTTGACGAACTCCTTTTCCTATGTGGAACCAGTCTGTTGTTCCATGTCCAGTTCTAACTGTTGCTTCCTGACCTGTATACAGGTTTCTCAAGAGGCAGGTCAGGTGGTCTGGTATTCCCATCTCTTTCAGAATTTTCCACAGTTTATAAAAGGACTGTGAAATAACATCTATAGTCCCCTCTAAAATTCTGTGGTTTTATAAATGTGTAGCTATATTTTACGTGATGCTAGATCCTTGAATAGGAATGTAACCCCAATTATAGCGACTTTTCCAGGACTGTCTTAGTGAAACTAGGGCCTGTCTATGTTATTTTTCATTTGTGAGATGTAATTTTATGTGTAAGATAGTTTTTCTTGTTCAACTTTTATAAGAAGTTCCTCTCCCCATCCCCCATGTCATAGTTGAGATTTGGTAGGATAGGTGCAGATATCTCGCCCAGAATTTGGTATATGGGTCTAAAACTGAGGGGAAAAATCAGATTTGGAGTCAGTCCATGGCGTTGCGAAGAGTCAGACATGACTGAGCGACTAACACTTGAACTTTTCATGTAGGTGATAAAAATTTGTAAGTAAATGAGATTAGTTAGGGGAAAGAACAGAAGGAGGGAGCAGACAAACAAGGATGGACTCCACATTTGAGGGGTGAAGGAAAATATGTAACTCTAAGAAACAAATGGAAAAAGAAACAGAAATAAAAAGAAGCAGATGAGATTGTGTGTCACTGATAAGAAGAGAGTTTAAAAAATGAAAAATCGAGCCCCCCCCTCCCCAGCACCACCAGAAAAAAGCCTGTCATGTGGTGTTAGGGTGCACCTTTCAAGGAAGATAAGTCAACTTGAAGGTAAAGGGTGTCTACAAAAACAGTTGAAACCAATGAGGGTATGCAGTTCTATGTATAAAAGTAAAACTGTCGTTAAAAGTTCCATTTGTGTTTTGTTTTAAAAAAAAGTTTTTAAAATCTTAGTGTTGAAGAGGAATCCATGTACAAAGTCTGTTACCTACACACAGAATGCTATAGCTGGTGAATAGAAAGCTGAGAAACATCTGGGTTCTGGTCTGTACTCCATCCGTTATTTTAACTGCACAAGCACTCCGTTGTCTAATAGGGTGGGAGATCTGTAAGCGATCAGTTATTGTCAGGTTGGTAATTGCTATACCAGAGATGACCAAAAGTTCTTGGGCAAATGATTTACACCTTTGGGGACTCCGTTTCTTTACCTGTAAAATAATAATAAGTTACTATTTATAGTTGACGTAGCACCCTTCACACAGTTTTGCATTGTCATAATGTTACTTGCTTCTAAAATATTTTTCTTTAAAAAGTATAAGGGCATATATATGTTTGTATACATATCTGTGTACTTCTAATATATGTTTAAAAATTCATTATATGGTACACTTGATTAAAAAAAAAATCTGTCCGTACACTGAGGCTGTCAAGCCCTCAGCTAATGAAGTGTATACAGTAAGATAGACCATACTAAATGCTCTTGGTTAGTGAGTATTGTCTACTTTAATCCAGTGAGAGTTCTACCATCCTTTGAAGAGTGAGTGTTTTTGAAACATGTTTGTCTTCTGAATTTTATTTTGCTGCCATTTTAAAAAGTAGGGAGTGGTTTTGACCCATAATGAGTGACAAGGGGATGCAAGGAAAGACTGTCTTGCCGGTTTTGAAGATTTAAGTTTTATGAAGAGCAGTGGTTGAGATGCCTTCAAAGAAATGGTTGAGGAAAACGAAGGTAAAGAGTGCTGGGCATTTATGAATAGGTGACCACCAAGTTATCTTCCCGAAGCATGGACAGTCTCTCATTGTCAAAAGTGCCTATTTTGTGTCCTTTGATACAGGGTGACTTTGTATTCAAGGCATTTATAGCTTGTGTTATGTACCCCATACAGTGCTAGTTGCTGGAGTTACTTTGGTGGAAAAAAAAAAAAAAAAGATACAGGCCTCTTGAATGTTACGATTTGGTAGGAAAGATAGAGTTAACAAGGGACACATCAGAGGTCAATTTTGCCCAAGCACTGTATTGAGCTAGTGTTCTACCACTGGTTCTTGACAAAAACCATGTAAACTGCATTGTTTATCTCTAGCTCAGCCTCTCCCTCTCTGAGTATTCCCACACTCTAGTATAGGCATAGTTTAAGAAAAAAATTTTGTAATTAAGTATCTGAATCTCTAGAAACATGTCAATAAGCATATATAGTACATGTGACTAGGAAAAAGGTTAAGAATTCAGGCTAGGGAAATAACATTCAAATCTGTTATTTGTAAGCCAGACTATGTTCTTGAATACAAACTCCACACTTGAAAAAATTACTTGCTTTGTTTATTTAATCAGATTAAACAAACCTTTACTTTTTGTTTATAGGTTCAGGGGCAAGTTCATCCAACTCTTGAGTCTAGTGATGATGCTCTTCAGTATGTTGAAGAACTGATTTTGCAACTATTAAATATGCTATGCCAAGCTCAACCCCGAAGTGCTTCAGATGTAGAGGTATGATAAATTTTGCCTTATATCTAATATGTGTGTTTATTGTAATGTCAATAAAGGGGGAGATGTTTGCTTTTCAGTTCCAAACAGTGTCTAATGGTATTTTTAAAATGATGACTAGATTTCTTTTAACTTTGTATTGAGTGTCTGCTAGCTTGTATATGTTTTTGCATCAAACTATTCCATTATTTGCTTTTAATCTAAAGTCAACTTTTATTGACCTCTAAATACTACTTCTTGATGCTAGAATGACAGATATACCTTTAAGAGTATATCTTAAAGTGGGAAGGGCTAGGGAAATAATCCTAAATATATCCAAGTGTTTCTTTTTTTCTTGTTATTTCTTAAAGTCAGCTATCATTCCAAAAGCATTTCAGCTAATCCTTTGATCTTCAGTGCTCTGTGTATTTTTAGATAGGAAGTGAACCCCTCCCCACCAATTGGAAGGGAGGGAAACATCAAAATTCTAGGAAGGAAGATATCACAAATATGACATGGCTCCTGTGTTTTTATGGCTTGTAGATTAGTGGAGATACAGGCAGATGTATGGGCAATCACATAATGTGATGTCCTGTGAGTAAAGGGTATGTGGGAAACCATAAAAAAAAAAACAAAAACAAAAAGCAAACTAATAATGCAGACTTTGGGGCTTAAGTTTGGATTCTCAGAAGAGCCACCTAAATTGAGTTTGTAAGCAGTCAGGTTTGAGAAGAGAAAAAAGAAGGTTTGAAGTACCAACTATAGAAAATGGGAGATAGAGCTGGAAATATAAAAGGCGTTTTCTGGCAGTGATGTAAGGTCATTTGAGTTTGAAGATCTTGAATGTATAGTGTACAAATCTTTGCATTTCTATGACATTTCTTTTGTGGTCCTTGTGTGGGCTCAAAAAGACAGTTGAATCACCATGGCTATACAATGACAGAACAGTAGGGCAAGAGGGTTGTGGAAATTAGTAATAGCGGTGCTTTACAACCCTTTTCAGGACACAACACACTAGAATGTAATGATGACTTTGTGGTACACAGTGGCTGGGGAAGAGGTGTATCTCTGTGTACCCCTGCTGTGTTCTCCTGAGCCAGTTAGGGATTGATACGTAGTTATATCCAGTAGGAAGCTCAGCTGAAAAGAGCATCAGAGAATCAAATTGGATAAGGGAAAAAATGAAATTTAATAACAGCTGATTTTTGAGTGCTTGCTATAGTTTCATATTGCTGTAAACACTTCTGTGTTTATATTTCATTTAAAGTTTTTAATAACCCCATGAAGATGGTACTGTTTTTCCTGTATTAGAGTATAAGGTCCAGAATATAAGTTCTTATTCACTACCAAATCCCCAGCACCCAGAACAATGTCTGGCACTGAGAAGGCACTCAGGAAATATAGGTTGAATGAATTAATGTGGAAACTGAAGGATAGAGAGGTTAAATAAGTTGCCCATGGTTATAGCTAGTAAGTAGTGAAGCCAAGACTCTAATCCAGAAAGTCTAAACTTTAGGGCATACATTCCAGTAAACTGTTCTGTCAGCTGGAGAGGGGCAGGTAGATTGGAAAAAGATGGAGGGAACAGGAATTTCCCAATAAGATCAGAGAGTTGATAACACTAGAATACCTGATAGAAATAGAAGAATAGATTGGGATCAGAGACAAAGTTGTTAGAATTTAAGATTATTAAGGTAACATAGTTCCAAAAGCAGGATGTCATAGATGAACTGACCATAGGTGAGTGGGTCTCCCTCTGGATTTTCTGTCCTCATTCAGTGATCTGTATTTCTGTTTATGTGGCAGTAGCATTATTGTTTGGGCGACTGTAACTATGTACTATAGTCTGAAGTCAGGGAGACTGATTCCTCCAGATTTATTTTTCTTTCTCAAGATTGCTTTGACTATTCGAGATCTTTTGTATTTCCATACAAATTAAAAAAAAATTTTTTTTTGTTCTAGTTCTGTGAAAAATTGCATTGGTAATTTGATAGGGATTGCATTGAATCCTGTAGATTGCCTTGGGTTGTATGATCTTTTGACAGTATTGATTCTTCCGATCCAAGAACACAGAATATCTTTCCATCTGTTTGTGTCCTCTTTGATTTCTCTCATCAACGTCTTACAGTTTTCAAAATACAGGCCTTTTGCCTCCTTCAATAGGTTTATTCCTAGGTATTTTATTCTTTCTGATGCAGTGATAAATGGGATTGTTTCCTTAATTGTTATTTCTGATCTTTTGTTGTTAGTGTATAGAAATGCAACAGCTTTTTATGTATTAATTTTGTACCCTGCAACTTTACCGAATTTATTGATGAACTGTAGTAGTTTTCTGGTAGCATTTTTAGGATTTTCTGCATATAGTATGATGTCATTGCCAAACAATGACAATACTTTTTTCCCAATTTGGATCCCTTTTATTTCTTTTTCCTTCATCCTAAAATTTTCTTTTTACCCTGTGAACTATATCCTTAAATTTTATTTTATTTTTTTGGCTTTCCTTTTCATTTTTTTTTTCTTCAACTTTTTTTCTTTTCCTTCATTCCTAAAGAATCTTTGTAGTTTCTAATAAGTTACTCACATTTAGATTTCCAAAGTGATTTCTCATTATTTTCTACCTTTCTAGGCAGAAAAAAAAATTCTCCTACACATTCTAAGCCTTTATTAATAGCACTTTAAAAGTGCCTCCGGTTCTGAATATTTGCACTCAAGCGTATGTATAAGAATTTTCACAGAGCCTAGAATGTTTGTATTGGAATTAATCTTCAAGATTATCTATCTAGGTACCTTTATTATGTAAAGGAAAAGACAGGTTCTGCTAATGAGACAGAGCTGAATTGTGAACCTAGCTCTTTATATTTTATTTTTCCCAAGGCCACTAAATATCAGTCAAAGTGGAGAGTCTCAATTTAAAGCAAAACTGTCAATCTTGAAAGTGGCAGAGTAATAGACTTTAATTCATGGATCTTTTATTGACCATTTCTCCTTGGGCTTCTTTATCTTAAATTATATAAGATAATTGTAAAAAGAAATTTTATTTTGCTCCAGAATTATAATTAAATTTTCCACAACAAGAGATAAAGTATTTCTTTCATTCTGGCCTTTTTTTCACAATCAAGGCATCTTTTTGACCGTATCAGTCTTTCCCATGACCTTTGGTAATATTTCTCAAATAAACAGTCCAATAATATACTAATAAATAAGTTAAAAATGTTTTCCTCATCATTATTATTTTCCCTTTCTTGCCTTCTCTTTTATCATTCCTGACTTTCCTTCCCCTTCTTTCTCAAAACAGTAGATAAACTTGGAATTAGGTAGATAAAATTGGAGATGAGAAGGGATTGCTGTTGTGTTTTCTTTCTCTTACCTCAACCCCTGCCTACTGTTTCCCTCTGTAATTCTACCAATTTTTTTTTTTTTTTTTCAAAGATGTATGTTAAGTGTATTTAGAATTGGTGGGTTGAGTTCAACTTCTGTTTGATTCCGCAGCTTTCTACCACCACTATATACCAGTGCTTTTTAGACTCGGTCATCACCCCTTATGCCCAACTAAATTTTTATAAATGAATAGGAAAAATCAGTGCATTGCCTATAGTAAAAGAAAGTTTTTTTTAAGAAACTCTGTTTCAGTTTACTATGTATGTGATTACAAGGGTGTGATGTAAAATGTGTTAAAGAAGGAAAGTGAAGTCGCTCAGTCGTGTCCGACTCTTTGCGACCCCATGGACAGTAGCTTGCACCAGGCTCCCCCGTCCATGGGATTTTCTGGGCAAAAGTACTGGAGTGGGTTGCCATTTCCTTTTCCATATTAAGAATTTATTATTTCTTACTATGCATTGAAGCTTGCCCACCCCCATGCCTGCCAGTGAGCTATAGGGTTATACTATTATAAGATTTGTAATCATGATTATACCTATACCTATTCAGTTAACCATGGGTTAAACCCATCAATATGAAATTTTTAATTGAGAATCATGGTAAAGTTAGTCCAAAATCTCTTAATCGTAATTTTTGGATTAGCAAGTGTATAGTAGTGACTTGGAAAAAAGGAAAAGAATTCTTGTTTTGCGCGTTCCTTTCCACCCTTTTCCCCATTCCTTTATTATTCCTTTTTCACTTGCCAAACTCCCCCAGTATTTTGGGGCTTTGTATTGCCTTTATTATATAGGTTATAGTATCCTAGCAAATAGCTTTTCAACTAGATATTTGAAAAAGTTTGTTAACTCCATTTTTAACTACAGTAATTTCTTTTATTAGAATTAAAATGATCACTTCTTACATTTGACAGCTGACTTTGGCTTAGATGAAGAGAAAATTTATTAAACTTGAGTAGGTTAAACTATTCTCAATTCATAAATTTGTTCATAACATGTCCTGGAGTTACTGTGTCCTTTTTCCTACAAAATATCACATAGTGATCTTTTCAATAGCAATTGCTAGGACTTTCAATTTACATTTATTGTAATTTTACCTCTTAATTTTTACATCAGATCAGATCAGATCAGATCAGTCGCTCAGTCGTGTCCGACTCTTTGCGACCCCATGAACCGCAGCACGCCAGGCCTCCCTGTCCATCACCAGCTTCCGGAGGTCACCCAGACTCGCATCCATCGAGTCAGTGATGCCATCCAGCCATCTCATCCTCTGTCGTCCCCTTCTCCTCCTGCCCTCAATCCCTCCCAGCATCAGAGTCTTCTCCAATGAGTCAACTCTTCGCATGAGGTGGCCAAAATACTGGAGTTTCAGCTTTAGCATCATTCCTTCCAAAGAAATTCCAGGATTGATTTCCTTCAGAATGGACTGGTTGGATCTTCTTGCAGTCCAAGGGACTCTCAAGAGTCTTCTCCAACACCACAGTTCAAAAGCATCAATTCTTCGGCGCTCAGCCTTCTTCACAGTCCAGCTCTCACATCCATACATGACCACAGGAAAGACCATAGCCTTGACTAGGCGAACCTTTGTTGGCAAAGTAATGTCTCTGCTTTTGAATATGCTATCTAGGTTGGTCATAACTTTCCTTCCAAGGAGTAAGCGTCTTTTAATTTCATGGCTACAGTCACCATCTGCAGTGATCTTGGAGCCCAGAAAAACAAAGTCTGACACTGTTTCCACTGTTTCCCCATCTATTTCCCATGCAGTGATGGGACCAGATGCCATGATCTTCGTTTTCTGAATGTTGAGCTTTAAGCCAACCTTTTCACTCTCCACTTTCACTTTCATCAAGAGGCTTTTTAGCCCCTCTTCACTTTCTGCCATAAGGGTGGTGTCATCTGCATATCTGAGGTTATTGATATTTCTCCCAGCAATCTTGATTCCAGCTTGTGTTTCCTCCAGTCCAGCATTTCTCATGATGTACTCTGCATATAAGTTAAATAAACAGGGTGACAATATACAGCCTTGACGTACTCCTTTTCCTATTTGGAACCAGTCTGTTGTTCCATGACCAGTTCTAACTGTTGCTTCCTGACCTGCATACAGATTTCTCAAGAGGCAGATCAGGTGGTCTGGTATATAGTACTGGCTAAATATGGAACAAGTCAAAATATGTGTTAAAATTATGTAATAGTGACCTCTACTGGTTGTAATTATGGTATCCTGAAAGTGGATTTTAGAAACTTCAGAGGTTGAAAGTACCTTTTGTTTGAAATGAATTATATTAGTTTACTAAAGTCGGGAAATTCAGCTTTTACAGTAACGTGAGTTCTTTAACTTTGAATGGAAATTCTAACTGAATGAGTGCTAGACATTAAAATGAAATATTGTGATGAAAATTAATGACCTGTGGAAGATGCAAACTCTAATGATAAAACTACAATGTATTAAATGTTAAAGTTGGCTGTTACTAATGTAAACCTTGATTTCCATGCTTTACAAATACTTTTGAAATCAAGTACCTCTTTGCATGATGGATAAAGAAAAACAATTCTTACAAGTTTCAAGTGCAAAATGGTATTTTAGATTATAATTGATGTTGAAAGAAAGGACAAATGAAAGTTGAATTTAGATACTTGCTTTTTGAACTTAGATCTTGTTCCTTGAAATTTTATGTAATAATGTTTTAAGTAGCTTCTGCTCATTCTTATTATCAGCTTTATCGTGGTGAAGTAGAAATTCAGAATATGATTTCCCCCAGTTAACAGAAGGAGTGTTTAGACTCTTAATTGCCTAATTAAGAAACTAGTACTTTGGCAGTTATAGTTGTCTCTTAGTTTAGGTATGTTTGTAGTATAAATTATACCACATGTGAAACACCTGCTTTTGGTATTCTTTGATTTTTAAAAGTAAATTATAAGTGAAGAACACTATTTAATATATATGTTGCTTAGTTTTTATTTTCCTATTTTCCAAGGAACGTGTTCAAAAAAGTTTCCCTCATCCAATTGATAAGTGGGCAATAGCTGATGCCCAATCGGCTATTGAAAAGAGGAAGCGAAGAAACCCTTTATCTCTCCCAGTAGAAAAAATCCATCCTTTGTTAAAGGTAAAGCTGAAATACTACCTTCTTGCCTCTTAAAAGCAAAATAAAACCCATGATTTTCAAGCACAAGGAATATATTTTATGGATAATAGAGTCAACTGAAGAATGACATTCTCTCATTTTAGTTTTTCCAGGAGTTTATGTCATGGGGAGGGATAATATAATAGGAAAGTATATGTTCAGCAACATGATTTAAAGTGGTTTCATATCCATAGTAATCATCAAATTGAAAGGACTAAGAAAGTTATAATTGTGAATTTTTTAAATCTCAGATGTTACCAGAACCTCAAAGAGTTTGCAAAACTCCTTTTTCTATTGGCTAGACATACTTGTCCCTATAAATCCTTCAGATTTTAATCCGTCACATCATCAGAAGTGTAGGGACCTCTGTGAGATTGCCATAGGGCCATGTGTCATCTTTGAACAAAAATTCTGTAAAGATCACCTATACTATCTAGTCTTGCTGTGCTTAGTCGCTCAGTCATGTCCGACTCTTTGCAACCCCATGGACTGTACTGTAGCCCTCCAGGCTCCTCTGTCCATAGGGATTCTCCCCAGCAAGAATATTTGAGTGGGTCACCATGCCCTCCTCCAGGGAATCTTCCCAACCCAGGGATCGAACTCAGGTCTCCCACATTGCAGGCAGATTCTTTACTGTCTGTGCCACCTGGGAAGCCCAAAACTACTGGAGTGGGTAGCCAACACCTTCTCTGGGGCATCTTCCTGACCCAGGAATCAGACTGGCGTCTCCTGCGTTACAGGCAGATTTTTAACCTGCTGAGCTACCAGGGAAGCCCTACTATCTAGTCTTACTTGTCATTTTTATTAGTCTAGTCAGTCAGTTGAATCTCTCCAGAACTAATAGAAAAAATAACTGCTGGAAACTTTAATAATGTTATTTGTATTTTATTTAATGACATTATTGATTAGCTCTCACATTAAAAATATGGGTATTAGAATAATTAAAACCTTAATAATACTTCTGATGTCAGTAATTTTTTACTATAATATAAGCAAAATGCTAATACTTTTATACATCATGTCTTAAGTTTTATTATTCAACAGAGTTAATTATTATCATCCCTACTTTGTAGATGAGGTAACTGAGCAGAAAGTGGTTAAGTAACTTTTTGTCCAAGTTCACAGGGCTCTAAGTGATAGTGTTAGGAAATTCAAGTCTGGCTGGATACTTGTATGATTAAGACTATCAAAAAGTTATGTTTTGTCCTTTATTGTTTGAGCAGAAATATCTGCCTGTATCTTACTAACTGGTCTGAGGATGTTAAGTGCAACTTACAGAAAATTACTAAGCTATTAGTTGTTGCACTTCTTTATGACTCTCTGAGAGTTGATTATAATGTTACATTAGTGTCAGGTGAACAACGCGGTGAGTCAGCTTCGTAGATTGTACTCCATTTAAGGTTATTATAAAATACGTAAACTTACTTTGAAGTTTTTTTGTTAATTGGGTTGTTTAGAAAATAGAATCTATTTTCCTATGCGAATTGATCAGGCCCACAAAAGCCCATACTGTCTTTGAAATTGGATAGTGGTACTATTTAATGTGCCCTTAATAACCACTGTTGTCCAGCAGGACACAACAGGAATTTTTTTTCCATAAAAACAACTTAGATACCAGGAATGTACCACTAAGTTTTTAGGAAGTCCAGGTTCCTTTGGATAGAAGGATAGAGGTATAAGGATAGTAGATATTCCCAGATACCAATTAAAGGAAAAGAAACTTGTTTGTCATTACTAATTCCGGGTATTCTGAATTAGATAACAATGAGCATTTTCCCCTCCCACAGACTTGGGCTTCCCTTCCTAGTTGAGGGATTATCTCTATAGTTATCTGTACTTCTTAAGTATTTTACATGATCATAGGTAATTTTGCCTTACCTTTTCTTACCTTACATTTTCAAATAGCAATATCTGTATTATTCATAGATGTACCACTTTACAATGGCCTCGGTAAAAGTTACGCTAAACTGTATCAGATCAGATCAGATCAGTCGCTCAGTCGTGTCCGACTCTGCGACCCCATGAACCGCAGCACGCCAGGCCTCCCTGTCCATCACCAGCTCCCGGAGGTCACTCAGACTCGCATCCATCGAGTCAGTGATGCCATCCAGCCATCTCATCTTCTGTCGTCCCCTTCTCCTCCTGCCCTCAATCCCTCCCAGCGCTAAACTGTATACATTTTTTAAAAATCAGTTTGTCAAATCTATAGTAAATAATTTTAAACGTGCTTTTCTTTTAATTTTTCAGGAGGTCCTAGGTTATAAAATTGACCACCAGGTTTCTGTTTACATAGTAGCAGTATTAGAATACATTTCTGCAGACATTTTAAAGCTGGTGGGGAATTATGTGCGAAATATACGGCATTATGAAATTACAAAACAAGATATTAAAGTGGCAATGTGTGCTGATAAGGTAAGATACTGATTTATATGTTCTATTCTTATATTTTTATTTGTGACTTAAATGGGTGCTAACATACTACCCAGAATAAAATTGTATATTGTCTGTTAGGTTATACTTTTAGTAATCTAATAGCAAAAACTCCAGATATCACTTTATCTAAATGAAATTTAGGTATAGAGTCCTAAAATGTGTTTAAATATGTCATGTAGCTTTTCTTTTCTATATTGCTGCAGGTAGGGTTAATAACAGTAATTCATCTCTTACTAGTGAACTTCTTAAGTTTTTATTTGGATTGGAAGAACTAGAAGATTATGGATTTATTTGAAAACAATTTTTGAAAATGTGCAAATACTAAACTCTTGATAGTTTTATTTCAGTGCCTAACTTTCTTTAGATACTGCTAGTATGGTTTTACTATGATAACGTTAAGAGTAAACATTTATTGAAAGTTGAGCATGTATGCGACTTATCTCATTTGGTCCCTAAGATATCCCTCTACAGTAGATACTCTTATCTACATTTTATAAAAGGGAAAGAAGTTCACAGAGATAAAGAAATTGGTTCAGAATTTTCTGAGGTGTTTCAAAGCCTAGACTTGAACTCCAGATCTAAGTTTAAGCATTGGACTATATACTACCTCAGTATTTTTATTTAATAAAAATGATCTTTCAGAAAAGAAAATATTTTCTAATAAAGTATTTCATCCCCTTTTTCCTACTGTTATTGATTTGAAATATTCTTTCTGATTACCTAATCCAGTTAAATATATTTTAGTATTTATTGTTCTTTTAGAATGTGAAAATCACCTGACCTGAAGGATTTCAAATTTTTTATCTTTTAATGAATAAGTATTTTATTTTAAAAGAGTAAATGAATATAAAATATTTGATACTTTTAAATGAATTGATAAATAAAATATTTCTGAGTATGTATGTAACTCACAGAGAAGAGATGCAAGAGAAGTATAAAATGAGGCTGTAGATTTGATGAAAGGGTACTTACATTTGTGAAACAAACAAAGTGATACAAGGTAAAATCTTATTTTATTGTTATAGGGATAATGATGTAGAAGTTCACAGGAGGGAAAAGATGAGGTTTAGCAGGAGGAGGAGTAGCAGCAGCAGCAGCAGCTGACTTCTTGGGGAAAAAAACGGGACTTATTTTGATCAATCACCAGAAACCTGGGAGTTATTCAAATATGAGTTATGTGAGGCCCTGGGATGAAATGGTGATGCCAAGGGTATGAAACAGAGGAAACTAAGAGAGAAATCCAAGACAAGATTTGGAAACAAAATAGAAGTACTAGATTAACAAGAGAGACAGACAGACAAATAGATATTAGTATTGACAGAGAACTTAGAAGAGGCAGTTTGTGATACCAGATGTAAAATTTTGTCTTAGAGAAGCTGTAGAGGGAGCAGTAGCATTATATCCAAGAAGAGGTTATTGTGTGTCTGTTTATTGTCATTCAAGAACTGTATTCAAATAACAGATTTTGTTTAACTTCAAATTTGACTATAGATTCATATTTTATTAGTTTTTTATATCTCTGACTATACAGGTATTGATGGATATGTTTCATCAAGATGTGGAAGATATAAATATATTATCTTTAACTGATGAAGAGCCTTCCACCTCAGGAGAGCAGACTTACTATGATTTGGTAAAAGCATTTATGGCAGAAATTCGACAATACATAAGGGAACTTAATTTAATTATAAAAGTTTTTAGAGAGCCCTTTATCTCCAATTCAAAATTGTTTTCAGCTAATGTAAGTATCATTGTGTGAATGTATATCATTACATGTGTTGTTAATTTTATATGACCACTCAAATTTGAATTTGTATAGTTCATGACTGCTAATTTGTCCATTTTTTAAAAGTTGTAGGGTTTAATTTATCATGACTATGATTACAAATGAAGTTGATACAACAGTTTTAATTTATTTTTTAATTTTGAGGAAAATTGCTTTATGATGTTATTTTGGTTTTTGCCACACAACAATACAAATCAGCCATAATTATACATATATCTGCTCCCTGTTGCGCCCTCTCTCCCTCCCCCTGCCACAGCAGTTTTGATAAATTAGACACCAGAAATTAAAAGACAAAATCTAAGCTAGACTGATTATGTAAGTATAAATGAATTCACAGAATCTCCGACAAATTCCAGAGAATAAACCATCTTGTTTAGGTGGAAGATTTCTGTGTTTAATTTGACTCATTTGCATCATTGAACCAACACTGCATCAGTGCTGCCTATATTGTTAGATGCCATACTTGGCAATGGAGATTCAAAGATAAATCAAAAACTATTTACTTACTTCAAGTACAATCTAGTCAAGACAGAGACGTCAACTCTAAATTGCAATACAGTACTGATTATCATAACAAAAGTATGCGCTAATGTGCTCTGTGCTGATTACCATAACACAAGTATGACAACAGTATTTTGGGGAGCACAAAGGAAGGAGCCAATAACTGAAAATTAGAGAACGGATTACTGATCTTACAGTAGTAATCAAACCAACCTGATTGGGTCCTGGAAAAGTACTAAGGAAGAATAGCTGAGATTGTCTAAGGAAGTTGCATTCTAGTAATTTCTAAAACTGTACCTACATAATCATGGATGACTGATGGAGAAGTGGAACTCACAACAGAGGCTGAGACTGAGTGTTCAGTCATTGTTATGACAATGAGTGAACATTAAAAAATAAAGGAGTAAATGATGAGTTGTACAAATCTGTAAATATAGTAAAAACCATTGAATTGTTTACTTTCAAAGGATGAATTGCACTGCCTATCAATCATATTTTAATGAAGTTGTTTAAAAAGAGAAAGAGATAAAGAGTAGGCAAAGATATTCTTAAGACACAAAAAATCAAGAATCATAAAATTAAAAATTAATAACCTAGACTGCATTAAGACAAAAAAACTTTTGCTCTTCAAAAAGCATCAGAAAAATAAGAACATACAGCACATATTGGTGGAAGCTACTTCAAATACATACATCTAACCAAAGGATTGTATTCAGAATATATAAAGAACTTTGGGCAAAAAATTGAACACTTTATAGAAGAAGATACGACAGTGATCAGAAAGCATGTCAAAGGATGGCCAACATCAGTGGTCAGTGGTGTTAATCATTTAGTCGTGTCTGACCCTTTATGACCCCATGGACTGTAGCCTGCCAGGCTCTTCTGTCCATGGGGTTTCCCAAGCACAAATACTGGAGAGGATTGTGATTCCTTTCTCAAGGGGATCTTCCTGACCCAGGGATCCCGGGTCTCTTGTATTGCAGATGATTCTTTACCATCTGAGCCAAACTCCCACACACCTTAATAGTCATAAGGAAAATGCAAATTAAGAGCATTATGAGACACTACTGGATACTCATTAGAAAAGCTAGAATTAAAAAGACTGACAATACTGGATGTTGAAAAGAATGTGGAGCAACTGCTTTTGGGAATGTAAAATTCCCGCATTACCTGTGAGAATGTAATCTGGTATAAATACTTAGGAAAATAATTTGGTAATTTCATGTAATATTAACCATAAATTAGCCATACTACCTAGCAATTCCACTACAAAATCACACTTGGGCAAAACATCCATTCAAAGTTCAAAATAGACCAGTGGATTTTAATTTAACAATACAAAGTCTATATAGTTTCAGATTCTACCTTGCAACTAACCTTTAAAGAAGCTACATATTGACTTGTGTAATATTGTAAAAAGATAATCACTCCATATATATGCAGTGTCCAGAATAGACAAATCCATAGAGAAAGAAAGTGGATCAGTAGTTGCCAGAGACTGGGAGTGGGTGTGCAGGGGAAGAATGGAGAGTGCTACTAATGGATACAGTTTTTTTAGGGAGGATGATGATTTTCTAGAATTTGATGGTAGTAATGATTGAATAGTTTGTGAATATGTGAAAACCGTTGAATAGTATATTTTAAGAGTGAATTTTATGATATATAACTTGTATCTCCATAAAAATAACTATGGAGGAAAAGGAAAGAATATCCACAATTATTTGAATAGACTATTAAAATAGTCCTCTCTTTTCCAACTACATGTCTTTTAAAGCTAGATTTTCCTCATATGCTTTAACCAAAGCAATGTATCACAACAGATAGAATGCAGAAATATACATGAAAAGCCAGCTATCTTCAATTAAGCTAGGTATTAGAGATTGTGTTAGAAAATGTAAATAAAGCAGTACCATTCTCCTCACTAAGATTTTTGGTTGTTTTAAGAGAAACTAGCTACTTTTCATAAAAGTGTTATTTATTGTTATTTTTAAATGAATTAAATTTTTTATAATTTTCTTGGTTTTCATGTCTAATATGGTAAGTGTAGTAAATAGCAATAGTAAATAATTTCTGATATAGTAAGCAAATAGAGTTTTCAGTAATTTTTAAGAGTATGATGGAGTCTTGAGACCAGAAGGTTTGAGAACCAGTGACCTAGAGCAATGTACCTACAAATTGTACTTCATTGCAAAAGGAATTCTTTGTCTTTTACTTGTATTTGTAAAGTTAAAATTTTTCACTATATCTGCCATTTTAAATTTCATGATTATAAAATGACTTATTGGCTCAAAATAAGTTTTTTATTATACAACCTAACTGAATTAATATGTTTTTCTTTCCAACAGGATGTAGAAAATATATTTAGTCGTATAGTGGATATACATGAACTTAGTGTAAAATTACTGGGCCATATAGAAGATACTGTGGAAATGACAGATGAAGGCAGTCCCCATCCATTAGTAGGAAGCTGCTTTGAAGACTTAGCAGAGGTAAGTACTTTAATTATACACCAAAAAATTGTGCATCTAGAATGCCTAAATGCAGTTCAAAGGCCTAGATTTAATTCAAATACATTTGAATAAAAATTGGAATCTGAATTCTTACTTCCAGCTAACATAGACATTAACTGCTGGCTGTTCAACTGTACTACTGCCCCTTCCTCAAAGGGTCACTGTCAGCATTTGTTTCTGTTATTTCATAAAACTTATAAAAAAAGGAGTCTCTCATCCATTATAAAACAAGCAGATCCCAAAGCTGTCTTCAGATCCCACAGCTCACACTTAATTGGCTATCTTATCAATGCGGAGACCACAGAACTTGGACCTGAGGTCAGGCTACTTATGTTTCAGTCTAAATTCTTCTACTTATTAGTTGTAGGTAACCATGGGCAATTCACTTCACATCTCTAAACCTCCCTATCTATATTTGTAAAATAAGGATAATAATAGGACTCAGGATTTTGTGAAAGTTTAAATAACCTACCTGAAATATTTAGCTAGCCACCTTCATACAGCTACTTAATATATGATAACTGTGCGTTATTATTTAGAAAAAGAAAATGAAGTCCAGGACCTAGTGGCATGGTGATAAAGAATCTGCCTGCCACTGCAAGAGACACGGGTTCAATCCCTGGGTAGGGAAGATACTCTGGAGAAGGGAATGGCAATCCACTCCAGTATTCCTGCCTGGGAACTCCCATGGACAGAGGAACCTGTTGGGCTACAGTGTATGTGGTCGCAAAAGAGTCAGACATGACTTAGCAACTAAACAAGCTCATTATTATTTAGAATAGGAAAATCAAGTCTAAGGCTTAGGTGATGATCATAGGGGTAGAAAAATGGTAACCTTCTTGATACTTCAGCTGCTAAAATATACAAGTTAGCCCTAATAAGTTAGCATTGATTGTCATTCTGAAATTTCTCGCTCTTGCTTTGTTCTCATTCTAAAATAAACTATATCTTTTATTATAACTCAGGGTTGAGTTTATAAAACAAATTAAGACTTTCAGACAAAATAATATGCTGAGTTTAAGCTTCACTACAGCCCCTCAGTGTTGCTTTAAACACATAAAAGTCATAAAGTATAAAAAGAAAAAAGGAATATACATAACTAGACTCAAAACCCACTCTAGTACTCTTGTTTGGAAAATCCCATGGACAGAGGAGCCTGGTAGGCTGCAGTCCTACGACTGAGCGACTTCACTTTCACTTTTCACTTTCCTGCATTGGAGAAGGAAATGGCAACCCACTCCAGTGTTCTTGCCTGGAGAATCCCAGGGACGGGGGAGCCTGGCGGGCTGCCATCTATGGGGTTGCAAAGAGTCAGACACAACTGAAGCGACTTAGCAGCAGCAGCAGACTCAAAAGCAAGGATGTTCTTCCGCCAGAGGGAAAGTTGTACTCAGACGAAAGTCAAGGAATACAAGAACTAATGGTGGGAAACAGTAGTAAATTTTATAAGCTATTGCATAATCTTAAAACCATACTGCTTTTTTTTTTTTTAACTTGAAGAGTGAACTAAACTCAGTGCATAATACAGGCTTATCTTCAGAAGATAACAAAAACTAAACAACTTTGAAAGTGAAAACCCATGGAAGTGAAAGTCGCTTAGGCATGTCCAACTCTTTGTGACCCTATGGACTGTAGCCCACCAGACTCCTCTGTCCATGGAATTCTCCAGGCAAGAATACTGGAGTAGGTGGCCGTTCCTTTCTCCATAGGATCTTCCCAACCCAGGGGTTGAACTGAGGTCTCCTGCATTGCAGGTGTATTCTTTACCATCTGAGCCACCAGGGAAGCTCAAGAATACTGGAGTGGGTAGTCTATCCCTTCAGGGGATCCTCCAGACTCAGGAAGCAAACCGGAGTCTCTGGCATTACAGGTGGATTCTTTACCAGCTGAGCTATCGGGGAAAACCTGGTACCAGGGAAAGAGAATGTAAAGTTTAAACAACTTTAAACTCTCTTTAAAATTTAGAAAAAATTTATAAGTAATAGCAAGCTGTATTTGATTTTTGAAACATTTAAGAAAATCACCAAATAATAGAAGTACTACCTATAACAGTGCACAAAAACTATAGAAACAATTTTTAATCATTTCTACGATAATAGGAAAAAATAATGAAGCAAAGAAAGCAGTGATAATGAAAACAAAATACAGTCATCCTTCAGTATTCTTGGGGGATTGGTTTCAGGAATCCCCTTTCCAATATCAAAATCTGTGGATGCTCAAGTAACTTCATATAAAATGGTATAGGACAGTTAGTCTTCTGTATCAGCAGATGTGGGAGACAGATACAGAGGGCCGACTGTATAGTAAGATATAAATAAATCCAACTACGTCACGCTACTACATTAGTAACTCAGTATGCACAAACTGCTGAAACTTGCCTATTTAAAGAAAGTACTTACTTTTTTTAACGTCTTTTTTATGCAGCTTATAAGTGAAAGTGAAAGTTGCTCAAGTTGTATCTGACTCTGTGTGACCCTATGGACTATAGAGTCCATGGAATTCTCCAGGCCAGAAAACTGGAGTGGGTAGCCCCGTAGAGATCAAACACAGGTCTCAGTTCAGTTCAGTCGCTCAGTCATGTCTGACTCTTTGCGACCCCATGAATCGCAGCACGCCAGGCCTCCCTGTCCATCACCAACTCCCGGAGTTCACTCAGACTCACATCCATCGAGTCAGTGATGTCATCCAGCCATCTCATCCTCTGTCGTCCCCTTCTCCTCCTGCCCCCTATCCCTCCCAGCATCAGAGTCTTTTCCAATGAGTCAACCCTTCGCATGAGGTGGCCAAAGTACTGGAGTTTCACCTTTAGCATCATTCCTTCCAAAGAAATCCCAGGGCTGATCTCCTTCAGAATGGACTGGTTGGATCTCCTTGCAGTCCAAGGGACTCTCAAGAGTCTTCTCCAACACCACAGTTCAAAAGCATAAATTCTAAGGTGCTCATGCAAATGGGGTTCTTTACCATCTGAGCCACCAGGGAAGCCCAGGAAGACTGGAGTGGGTAGCCTATCCCTTCTCTAGCAGATCTTCCCAACCCAGGAATCAAACCAGGGCCTCCTGCGTTGCAGGCGGATTCTTTACCAGCTGAGCTACCAGGGAAGCCCTTATAAGACATATACCCAAAACAGAGACACAGAAATACTAGGTTGGTGCAAATGTTAATTGCTGTTTCGGACCATGAATTTTAAGTCATTATTAACTAGGCTCAGGCATATCTTTATTAACTAAAATAGGAAACACTTACAATGAGCACATTTTTGCCAATGAGAAACAAGTTTGTGTATTCCTGTAACATAAAAATCCATGCCTCAGGATTCGATGAACTCTTGAAAAGCATTTTTTGTCTCTTGCTGATTGTAGAAGTATATTTTCCCTGCAAAAAGTTGTCAAGCTGCTTGAAGAAGTGGTAGTTGGTTGGCAAGAGGTCAGGTGAATATGGCGGATGAGTCTTAAAACCACAGGGTATTCAGAAGTAAGCCCAATAAACACATGCAAGATTTTTGTTAAGAAAATATTAAAATAGATTCTTAAGATCAAAAATAGAGACACAAAAGGCAACTCGGTTTTAGGATTATGTACATATATTATTAAAACTGGGAAAGAATAATATAAGAAAAATATGAACCTCTATAATCTAAAACACTGTATCAAGTATGATATATCTTAGGATATATTTTATGATATATCTTAAATGGTTGAAGTTTTTTAAAAATTAATATTTCACATTAACATTAAAATCTCAACAAATAAGAAAAAGCATAGAAGATTAAAGTCATTCAGAAATTTCTTTAAAATATTGGCCAAAGTAGGAATAGAAGGGACCTTTCTTAATCTAGTAAAGGATATCTATCAGAAACCTATAAAAGATACATTTAATGACTAAGCTGTAGGAGAATGCCGCTCACTACTTATATTGAGCACTCTAATAGAGATACTAGCCAAAAGACAGGAAAAGAAGAAATAAAATTGTTCTATTTGTAATCAGCATAATTGTCTACATAGGAAATCCAGGAAAATGTATACTGTTATAACTATTAGGTAGGTTCAATATAATTGCTAGGTAAAAAACATATATATGTATATCTTTCCTTAAAAAAATAAGTCTGAGAAATAGCAGGGTAAGTTAAAATAAACATCGTATTTTCTGTCATTCATTCCTGACTTCTTTTTCATTCCTCCACTAGGTGTCCTCTTCCTCCTCATTCTAGAATTACCCTTCATAAAATTGAGCTCTTGCTAGAATCTACAACACTTATTTTCATAATAGTTTGGAGGTTTTGTGTTTTTATTTTTACCTGGAATAGGGCACAGGATGGAAGAGAGTGGAGATCCTACCTCTTGAGAAAAATCACAATACCTGCTCACTTTTTTCCTTCAAAAATCACCAGAACTAGTAGATTATAACCTTTAGAATTGTTTGGTTTATTAAAAATGATTGATGATGGTAAAACTTTTTGGCAATTTGAATTAAATTATTTAATTGTTTTGTGAAAACTGTAACCGTAGATTTTAGGTGATACAAACAATTTACTTTCAGCTTGCAGGATGTGAAAGTAAATCTACCAGTAAGAAGTAATCATGAGAAAATAAATGCTTGGCACCAGTATTCTAAATGTGTATACTTTATCTGGTTATAGCTATCTATGCTCTTTATTATTCAGGCTAAATCTCATTTTCCAGATCTCAAATCCCCCCATATGTCTGTTCATAATACTGTACTAGAATCCTTTCATGAGAGGTGTCATAACATGCTAGAGTCCCATTACTCATCAGAAAAAAATTCATTTTCTTTCTTACTTGAGAATATTAGGTTTACTCTAGTAAAATTAATAGCTATGTAATTTTGCTTTGAGGCTTTAAAAAATATGTAATTGTGCAGATAGAAGTGCTCATAATTTAATCTTTCTGTGTTTATGGAGGTAGGTTATTTATTCTTTGCCATAGAGTAAGATTATTTATGTTTTACCTTTTTTGTTTTCTGAGGAACTGGCATTTGATCCATATGAATCATATGCTCGAGATATTCTACGACCTGGTTTTCACGATCGTTTCCTTAGTCAGTTATCAAAGCCTGGAGCAGCGCTCTATTTGCAGGTATAGTAATTTTTAGATCAAGATATAAGATGCCTGGAAAGTAAACTTAAAAATTAAATCACTTTGTTTTCTAGTCAATAGGCGAAGGTTTCAAAGAAGCTGTTCAATATGTTTTACCCAGGCTACTTCTAGCCCCTGTTTACCACTGTCTGCATTACTTCGAACTTCTGAAGGTAAGAAAACTCTTCTACTTACAAAATATTCAAGTGTGATACAGTTTTTTACCAGTTTATTTGTGAATCATTATGTGAGTGCTCATGAATATGTCTATATCTGTTTTCTTTTTCTAGTTAAGAAGCAAATATATATGAACCTACAAAGCATATTTTCTCCAGTTTTAATTGTGAATTTTAAAGCAGTCATCAGATATTTTTATCTTGTGCACTTTCTTGCTTTCATGGCCAGTTGTTTGGAAACAGTCTTGGATTTGTGCATCCTAGTGTCCATCTTGGGACCTTGGCAGATTCAGGGACTTAGATAAGGGACCACATGTTGGGTAATGCCAAAGTAATAGAGAAGATTAAACACCTAATTTTTGTAGCTTAAGTGTGCAACTATGTCTATAAAAACTACTTATTATTATAATCCTAGTAAAAAAATTTCCCATTTGATTATAGTTCAAAATACTCAATTTTAAAAGTACTGACAGACAAGAAAGGATTTTGCTTTTTTCCCCTCTTTTCCTATTATGCACTGAAATTAACTAGGGGAAAGGGGAACGTTAGTCTGTATAAGTTATAATTGAATAGTGTAACTTAGTGATTTACTTTTAAATATCTTATGTAACTAATGATGTCTGCTTTGGATTATGGATAATATATCCTAAAAAACAAGTTTTCTCAAAAATTTTAAATAACAAATGAGATAATAAAGATATTTTATTTATCTATAATGAACTAGCCCCATAAAGACAAAATATGATATGCATTAATACTATTATTATTTCTTTAGCTTTAAAAAAAGTTTCATTAAAGAAAAATTATATTTAATATCATGTTGTTATGGAGCATGTATTATTAGAAATCAGATGTATAGTTTGCAGGAGTACATGAAGAAATGGGCTCTCTATAATGAATCAATGAATGACTTTAAATATAGTAAACTGAAGGAACTCTTATCCTTCCCAGGTCTTTCTACATTGTAGGAACTTGGAGTTCAGTTAGATTTCTTAAGCAGGACTGTTTGAATCAGGAAAGAACTGAGGAAGTTGAAGAACTTAATCACCAGGCAGAGTTATGGAGCTCTCAGCTCTCTGTTCTAGGCTGCAAACAGAATACAATTTATGGTCTTCAGTAGTATCAGAGAAGGCAATGGCACCCCACTCCAGTACTCTTGGCTGGAAAATCCCATGAATGGAGGAGCCTGGAAGGCTGCCGTCGATGGGGTCACTGAGGGTCGGACACGACTGAGCAACTTCCCTTTCACTTTTCACTTTCATGCATTGGAGAAGGAAATGGCAACCCACTCCAGTGTTCTTGCCTGGAGAATCCCAGGGACGGGGAAGCCTGGTGGGCTGCCATCTCTGGGGTCGCACAGAGTCAGACACGACTGAAGTGACTTAGCAGTAGTATAAAGTAAAATCACCCAGTTGTGTCCAACTCTTTGCGACCCCATAGCCTGTAGCCTACCAGGCTCCTCTGCCCGTGGGATTTTCCAGGCAAGAGTACTAGAGTGGATTGCCATTTCCTTCGCCAGAGGATCTTCCCAACCTAGGGATCAAACCCAGGTCTCCCGCATTGTAGGCAGACGCTTTACTGTCTGAGCCACCAGGGAAACCCAGTAGTATAGGATGATTATTTTAAGAGGATAATCAAGAAGAAGCATTTTGTGTATAAAATCATTCTTTGTAAAGAATGACAAACCATAGTCTCAGAATGGGTCATTTGCACACAAGTTTATTATATAGACCTTTTCTTCATAATGGCATCTCTAATAATGGGATTTTTTTATCTGAGACTGTAATGAAGTTCTGAAGGATTAAAGACCCCATATGAACCTTGAAGTAGTCATTAATTAATAAGTAAGAACAAGAAGCTTTGATGAAGTTTCAGAAGGCTATTAAAACCTATCTTAATAATATAAGAGAAATTATTTACTCCCCAAATATAGGCAATTAAATTAAAAATTTTAAGTTACTGTATTGAAATTTTTATTTTATAATTGTATCTATCAGCAATTTAAAGGTTTCTACTGGTAAACACCTGTATTCCTTGTTCATATTACTGCCTAAATTTCATTGCAAAGTTAACAGTATATTGGGCAGGAAATTTTGCCTAATTAATTCCACAAATTGTCATCACTCCTTTTTATTCTGTCTTCTCAGCACTAATGTACTATTTGTGTTTACTGTCTTTCATCTCTATTTGTTGTAATGTTGCTTAAATTATTTTATTGAGCAGTATTTTCAAAGTGTATTCTATGGACTGCTAGTCCAATAAGATACTCTAAAAGTCTGGGGGAGGTAATGACTTGGTGGTCCAGTGGTTAGGACTTTGTGCTCTCACTGCTGAGGACCTGGGTTCAGTCCCTGGTCAGTGAACTAAGATTCCACGTGTTCAGTGGTCAAGTATATTTGGGAAAAACTGTATCCTTAATTACACTCCTAGAAATGTTCAGTATATATTAGAATATTAAAGGCTTTGTAAAATTGTGCAATAAAGCAATCTATATAAAACAATCTAAAGCAGTTAATTCCCAAATTAATTAGGCCATTTGTTGTTGTTTAGTCACTAAGACGTGTCCACCTCTTTGTGACTCCATGGAGTTCTCTCTCCATGGGATTTCCTAGGCAAGAATACTGGAGTGGATTGCCATTTCCTTCTCTGGGGATTTCCCTGACCCAGCAGTTGAACCTGCATCTCCTGCATTGGCAGTCAGATTCTTTACTGCTGAGTCTCCAGGGAAACCCAAATAGGCCATGAAACCCTTAAAAAACATAATGTATTTCTGGCAGTTACTTTGGAAAACTATCATAGAATTCTTCCATCAGAATAACTGAAAGACCTTCTAACAATGGTCTTAAGATTTTTTTTCCAACAATATGATTCTCAGTCACTCTAAATTTTTTTAATCTGCGTATTGCCATAACTCCAAGTTCCAATGTGAACTTGGTGATTTTGGACTCAACAATGATTAAATAAAATCAGCAGAGAACAGCAAAATCTTAAGACATCAGTGACAATTGGAATAATTTATCTATGGTATCGAGTGACCTTTGAAGGCTCATTGGACTAGATAGGAGTCTGATGTTTCTTTTCTGATTCTAGACCGGTAGCCAACTAGCTGAGTGGCCTGCAACAAGTTGCCTCACCTTTTGAGCCTTGGTTTTTTTATCTGTGAAATGCTTATCTCACTGGGTTGAGTGTATGTAAAAGTACTTAACATACAGTAAAAATATAAATACCGAGTATTGTCATTACTGGGGACTTTTCTTCTTGTCTTGGAGGTTATCTTCAACTTAACTAACATTTTACTCCCTTTGTCTTTTAACACTTACCTCCCTTTCAGGCAATTTGTATTCCATTTCTTTGTTGATCAGTTCACATCCCTTCACCAAGAAGCTTCAGTGCCATCTTTGATTCTTCTCTCCCCCTTATTTGTAGAGCATCATGGTTTGATTCCAGAAATGAGTCTGAAATCCAATCTTTTCCCCTGTTGCACTGGCATGGCCTTAGTCCAGACCCTCAGCATGTCTTTCCTGGGTTACTGTAGCAGTTTCCTATAAGGTCTTGTATCTCATGGAACTCTTGCTTTGAAAAGTGCATTTAGTGTCCTTGTGAACTGGGACACAAAGTCTAAATTCTTTAGCTTTTCTTCAGCCTCATCTCTCAATACTTGGTGTTACTTACCTTATGCTTTAGCCATAAAAAATTTCCAACCAGCCCTGGAAATGTCAAATCTGTTCAGAATTCCTTATCTTTTTTTCTATTTCCCTGGTATTTCTCTTCTACCTCTGTCATCCCCTTTCATCTGAGAAATTCCTGCTTATCAAAGAGTTTGTTAATGTTGATTCCCTGTCAAGTTTCCCTTTCTCTAGGCTGATCCTTTGACTAAGCTGCTTAATTTTCTTCGTCTCTATAGAACATGTCTCATTTTTATTGTCTACCTTGTCATTAGAATGGAGCTAAACCCTATGTATTTTTGAATTCTCTTGCCTAGTAGTGTTGGGCATTTAGACATTTAATAAATGCTTGTTACAAGATGAACAGCAAAAATAAGGTAAGTTTTCCTTTGAATTTATGTTTGTAGGAATAGTTTACCTGTGAATTGTATATAATTAGATTTACTTGGGAAATTTAGAATGCCTTAAACTTCACAAATTCAGAAAATAAAGTTTAGTTATTGATAGTATGACTTTAATGCCACTGAAACTGGAAAAAAGAAGTAACTCCCTTGTTAACTCCTTGGGGGATGCCTCCCCCCCAAGTTAGGAGTCAAGTCTTTGAAACTTTTAATTAACTTTTTCACATTAAAGTTCATTTAAAATCAACAACATCAACTTCCTTTATATCCTTTTGAAAACCTTATTGCTCCAGTAATATGATTTTTCTATGTGAAGATTAATTTGCTTTATTAAACAAATTTAGAGTTGTTTCTTGGGGCTAAGTATTTTGAAGGTTACCAAATCAGCACGTTGTTTAGTTCAGCAAAATAGTAACGTTTTCTTTGTTCTTTAAATATATTATTTTATCCTCTTAAGGTAAACTCAGACAAATGTTAGAAAAAATTATCCAGGATGATTTTGAGCAAATCAGTTCCCTAGAGAATTACCTATTCTTTTTCCAATGCACTGGATACATATAACCTGCTGCTGCTGCTGCTGCTGCTAAGTCGCTTCAGTCGTGTCCAACTCTGTGCGACCCCATAGACGGAAGCTCACCAGGCTCCCCCGTCCCTGGGACTCTCCAGGCAAGAATACTGGAGTGGGTTGCCATTTCCTTCTCCATTGCATGAAAGTGAAAAGTGAAAGTGAAGTCGCTCAGTCGTGCCTGACTCTTAGCGACCCCACAGACTGGAGCCTACCAGGCTCCTCTGTCCATGGGATTTTCCAGGCAAAAGTACTGGGGTGGGGTGCCATTGCCTTCCCCGACATATAACCTAGGAGATATAAATTGTCTCCCTTAATTTCAAAAGCAGGTTCAAATCTATATTGCGACTTGTGCATTAGTGTATTAGTTTCCTAGGGCTGCCAGAGCAAAGCACCACAGACTGAGTGGCTTAAAAACAACAGAAATTTATTCTTTCACAGTTCTGGGTGTCAGCAGGGCCATACTCTTTCTAAAGGCTCTAGGGAAGAATCCTTCCTGCCTTTTCTTTAGCTTCTGGTGTATCCCAGTAACCTTTGGCATGCTTTGGCTTATAGACGTTCTCACTTCAATCTTTGCCTAGGTCTTCTTTTCCACATCTTTACTTTTCTTGTCTGTTTCCTCTGCATTCAAACCTCTCTTTCCTTTCTCATACAATACCAAGTTAGTGGATATAGGGCCGACTGTAATCTGGTGTGACCTCATCTCAGCTTGATTATATCTGCAAAGACCCTGTTTTCAAGTAACATCATGTTCGCAGGTACCAGGGGTTAGGAATTTTGAGGGAACACAGTTCAACCCATTACATTTAGTTTTTGGTACACTATAAAAAAATTATATCCATTTTTTTTTTTGATTCTCCAGTATATACTGACTTGCTTAAACCCATAAAAATATATTTTTTGCATAGGCCAATTAATCATTGCTTCCTGATCTAAGACTTTAAAATTTAATTTCATTCCGACAGCAATTTAGTGAAAAGCCAACAATTGCAGTATTTTTCAAATAGTAAAAATTCACAGGGATACAGAATTACTAACAATCATCTGAGTAAGACTAATGTACATAACTGAGGTTGGGGTTATCATGTATGGTTTCCCTTAAATAAAAAAATAATATAAAATTTAACACTTAAAACCTCCATTCTTTTCTTAGGTTTCACTGATAATAAAAAGTGCAAGACTAGCAAAATAATCGAGAGAAAACATTTCCAGGTTTAATTTTAACACATCATAACAACCCTCTGCTTTTAGATAAGATTAAGAACTAATAGAATAGTAAATATCGCAATGGATGTTAATTCGTTAATAACAGTGCAGTGCTTGTCTTGGTCACAAGCTTTACTTTAGAAAATAAGAGACACTAAAGATTGTAATCTCAATGCTCACATGATTAGATGCTTCCTGTGTTACATATTAACATTTAATTTCCTAATATTCCTCGATTTTTGTGTACTGACTTGAATAGTTCTTAACTTTTCCCTTTAACATAATAAATATTAGCAAAATTATAGTCCCAAATACTTAAGTACAGAATTGTGGGAAAGGAATACAGGTAAGAACTTAGATGTGAATGGTGCAGTGAATAGAAAACTTAAGAACTGAGGGATGTTAAAAGTAGGAGATACTTTTCCTCCCAGAGTAGTTTTTTTTTTTTTTTTTTTTTTTTTCAGGATAATATAAAACAAATGGAAAAGGCAAATACAAATTGTGCTACATCATTCACTTTAAACACCCCTTAGTGGCCTTCACATAGTGCTCCAGAAACTCTTTTGTAAAGAAATATGCTCTGCAGACCCCCTGCTACAGACACCGTGTATGCATTTGTTAATGGCTTTGGTTTGTTGCTTTTTCATTTGGGGAGCAGGAAAATATCAGACATCTTCTACTCTAGGTGATTTCTTATTAGTTTTTTTCAATATTCTCCATCTGGTTGCTGTATGCTTCAGACCAATTTTTTTTATACTGCCCATAAGCCAATGTTTAATACCAGCAATAAGAGGAGATTTAGAAAACATAGCTTCTCTCTGAGTATCACAAAAATAAGCCCAGAAGAGGTCTGTCTAGCTTCCATTCCTTTGAACTAGCTTTCTAAATTTAGAAATTCTTTTCCAGAAACCATGGACTCAAAGCATTGAGCTAAATGGTATATCTGACCACAGATGTTGATGACTAAAGTGAAACATAAAATAGTGTAATTCAGGAACCATTATAAACAAACAGCTGATTAATGTTTTACTCTAGTTTTAAAATTTTAAATCAACTAAACTGCTATGAGGAACATTTATAGTTTTGGTGATTTTCTCTTTGATAAGAACAGAGCGATGATTTTGAAAGGTATTTTATTTTATAAATGAGATTATCCTAACATTTTTTAGGGTTAATTTCCTGTTTAAAGTTTCAAAATCCTTTCATGTTTAAGATTTTTAACTTGCTTTTACAGTATTCTTTTTTCTGCCTTTTTTCTCATTTCTCTTCTTTCTGGAATGCCAGTTACAATATGTGTAGAACTACTTTATGTTGTCCCATACATCTCTGAGACTATTCATTTTTCTTAAATCATTTTTTGTTGTTGTTGTTCTTCAAAGTGGTAATTTCTATTGCTCTGTCAATAGAATTATTAGTTATTATACTTACTCTAGAATTTCTGTTTGGATTTTGTTTTATAGTTTCCAGAGACTCCCTATCTGAGCACTCAAGAAGACCATGTTTTACTTTAATTCTTTGAATATGTCACATAAACTACTTTGAAGTCTTTCCTAAACCCGACATCTGGGCCACATGGAGCCAGTTTCTACTAACTGGGTTTTTCCCTCAAATATGGGTCACATTTTCCCAGTATTTTTGCTGGCTAACATCTCTGAATTCTGTTGTGTTGAGGACTGTTGGAGTTCCATTTGTGGATTTGTCTTTTGCTGTGTCTTGGATTGTTGGGTTTTTACTCTAGTGGGCAGTTAACTTTTCTGATTTGTGTGTGTGCGTGCTCAGTCGTGTCCGACTCTTTACAGCTCCATGGACGGTAGCCCACTAGACTCCATTGTCCGTGGAATTTTCCTGTCAAGAATACTGGAGTGGGTTGCCATTTCCTACTCCATGGATATTCCTGAGCCAGGGATTGAACCCGCGTCTCCTTCATTGATAGGTGGGTTCTTTACCACTGTGCCACCTAGGACTCAACCGCAGATTTGTCTCTTCCGTGTTGTGTAGCAGCTGATATCTCTGTTCACTTTTTAGGATTTCCATATGCTGCTCTTTTAGCCTAATTCTCTCCATCTTCCCTACACATGTATGACTTGACAGACTAAATGTTTGGGCAGAGATAATGTTGAGATTTGGAGGTACAGTCTCTGGTTCCCTTACACCTAGAGATTCCCCCTTAATTTCCATGCACTCTACCAGACTCAGGCTCTGTTTCCTAACACCTTAAACCAGTAAGACTTCAGCTTTCTGCTGTCTGAGCTGTGTACATTTGAGAAGTAAACTCAGTTTAAGAAAAGCAGAACTTTATCCATTATACCACTGTCTTTCAAAAGTAGATTCTCTTTGGTCTCTGCCACATTACTTCACTGGAGTCTTCATGCATTCAGAGTTTAGCAATCAGCCAGATGTTTGGGTAGAATTTATTCTCAGATTTTGTGTCTCAACTTTCTGTAGTTCATTCACTTCCAGATTTCCCCCTTCATTTCCTCTTATATTCTGCTGTCTTTCATTTCTAGCCTGTAACTCTTCCTTTCATTCTTCCTCACTGTCATCATGGGAAGTTAGGGGAAAACCCTAATCCCACAGCTGTACACTTTCTAGTTGTAACTTTTTAAGAGCAATAGTACCTCTGGCTTACACTCTCTTTTAAATGTTTTCCAGTGCCTATAAATATTTTTAATTTTTTGTTTAGATTGAATAATTGTTATCTGCAAATGGTTCTCAAGACTACTGCACCACCATTACTGGAAGTTCTTGCATTTTTATAGCTCTGCTTCAGTATTTGTTGTGGCTTTGTTATCTGTGACAATAGGAGGGGATACAGTGAAGGGCTGCAACTCAGATTCCACATGTAGGCAAGAGAGCCGCTAACATTAGAAAATATATTCTACTAAATTTAAAGATAAAAATAGCTAAATCCTGTTTAAAATACAATTTGAATATTGGGCATGTTTAAAAAGCAGTTGCATTGGTTATTGAGGGGCTTCCCTGGTAGCTTAGCTGGTAAAGAATGCACCTGCAATGTAGGAGACCCCAGTTTGATTCCTGGGTCAGAAAGTTCTCCTGGAAAAGGGATAGGCTACCCATTCCAGTATTCTTGCTCTTCCCTGGTGGCTCAGATGGTAAACAGTCCACTTGCAATGTGGGAGACCTGGGTTTGATCCCTGAGTTGGGAAGAGCCCCTGGAGAAGGGCATGGCAACCCACTCCAGTATTCTGGCCTGGATAATCCCCATGGACAGAAGAGCCCAGCAGGCTACAGTCCATGGGGTCACAAAGAGCTGGACATGACTGAGCGACTAAGCATAAGCACAGTTCTTAAATCATCCTTTATCTTTTTCCTCACCTAGATAACATGATTGAGCTTAAAATATTCCCATACAAAAACATTACATGAATTTTATCTCATTAGCAGGAAGTCTAAAAACTTTTTACAGTTATCTAGGATTATCTCTGGAGAAGGCAATGGTGACCCACTCCAGTACTCTTGCCTGGAAAATCCCATGGACAGAGGAGCCTGGTAGGCTGCCGTCCATGGGGTCGCAGAGGGTCGGACACGACTGAGCAGCTTCACTTTCACTTTTCACTTTCATGCATTGGAGAAGGAAATGGCAACCCACTCCAGTGTTCTTGCCTGGAGAATCCCAGGGACGGGGGAGCCTGGTGGGCTGCCTTCTATGGGGTCGCACAGAGTTGGACACGACTGAAGCGACTTAGCAGCAGCAGGATTACTTCAGTCTGAAAGCGTAATAGTGATACTTGGAAACAGCTATCCTTGTTTTTCTTTTTTTGCTGTTTTGTTATGACTTCTTCATCAAATAAACACTGTATTCAGTTTTATCCCCTTTTTCAGGAGGAAATTCACCAGACTCCTTTTCTTTAAGCTAAAAATAAAAATAAATTTGGCCTTATTACAAAAAATTGGTTTTAAGTCACAATGAAAGGAGCTTGGTAACATTATTCACCAGCATTTTGGCCTTTCAGTTATATTTCAGTTTCTTTCTTTTTCTTTTTTTAAGTTGTAAGATCTTTTCTTTCATTAAGTGCTTTGCTGTTTTAAAAAGTTTTCAGAATTTTATTTAACTGGTAATTATTTTACTAATAGATAATAATACTTCTATCATTATCTGTATCATTCTTTTGTTCAGAAATACTGAAAAACTTTTTCATAGACAGTTTTAATTCTTATTATATACTTAATGTTTGTATTAATTGTAATTTTCCATTTTTCTGGACAGCAAAGAAAGACAAAAGGGGATGAATAAAACCAATTTAGCAAAATCTTAAGAACTGCTGTAGATATTTTAATGAATCAGTTTACTTTTTTTTTGCACCAATGCATACTGATGTATAGTCAGTTTCATTTTTAAATTTTTTAATTTAAAAAATTATTTTTTACATTTTACAGATTCTTTTAATTACATTTTATTTTTTACTTTTAAATTAATTTTATTGGAGTGTAATTGCTTTTCAGTGTTGTGTTAGTTTCTGCTGTACAGCAGAGTAAATAAGCTATACATGTACTTACATCCCCTCTTTTTTAGATTCCCTTCTCATTTAGGTTACCACAGAGCATTAAGTAGAGTTGCCATTTACTTTTTTAAAACCATAAAATCTTGCCATGTCTTTCTTTGATAACTGCATGTTTCAGACTGGAAACTGAACTTACCATCAGTCTGATGGTTAAGACCATTTAAAACCCATTTTAATAGGTATATGGGCTTCCTTGGTGGCTCATACGGTAAAGAGTCTGCCTGCAGTGTGTGAGATCGGGATTCGATCCCTCGGTTGGGAAGATTCCTGGAGAAGGGAATGGCTACACACTCTAGTATTCTTGCCTGGAGAATTCCATGGACAGAGGAGCCTGGCTGGCTACAGTCTGTGGGGTCACAAAGAGTCAGACACGACTAAGCTACTTAACACTTTGACTTTAATAGATATACAGAAAATTGAAGAGCATATAGTTAGCTAAAAGTATTAAATTATTACTTTTTAAAGAAATACCTTTATTGAGATACAATTAACAAGCCATACTGTTCTCCATTATAATATGCTTTTTTATTTTTTCAAATTATTTCCTTTCCCAAGCACCTGTAGGGGAGGACAGTTTTTTCCTCAACCCTTTTAGAGTCTCTGGCTGGGTCTGAAAAGGAAACTGACAAAAAATTAACAGGAGAAAAGCATACAAATTTATTTAATGTGAGTTTTACATGACACAGGAACCTTACATATTGAGTATTTTAAACTGAAGGAACTTGATGAGAAAATAGAACCGGAAAGGTCACTGACCTTCTCTTTCCCTTATGCTATTTTCTCAGACTTCTTCAACTTTTAAAGTATTCAGTATACCAAGGTGCCAGATTGGGGAATAGTATGTCCTGAACCCAGTCACACCCTTCCCCATCCCCACTCCCATCTCATCATTTACTCATGAAGTTTACCTAGAAAAAGCAGTGACCCCTTTGCTGTCAGATAATAAATGTGTCAATCCAAAGGTATTGGTAGCATGAAGAAAATCAGGAATTTATGCTGATTTCAGTAAGAGTAAAGAGATTAAATGAAGGGAGGGGTGTGAAAAAGGAAATGGAGCAGTGTAGGCTGTTTATTGTCCGCCTATCTTTGAACAGCTGTGCTTCTTTATTGTGTAAGCAAATTGAATTCACTTTCTTGAAGACTCCTCATCTTTCCCAGCAAAACCACTCTTTCTGTGTTCATTCATTCAGTGAAGTGGTCCCACTATCCATTTGGTTACTCAAAATAGAGACCTGGAAGTCCTCAACTCTTCTCTATCATTTTCCACATTACATCTGCTTGTGTTTGTGTGTGTGTGTGTTGCTCAGTCGTATCCAGCTCTTTGCGACCCCATGGACTATAGCCCATCAGGCTCCTCTCTCCATAGGATTTTCCAGGCACGGATAAATGGAATGAGTTGCCATTGCCGCCTCCAGGAGATATTCAAGATCCAGGGATTGAACCGGTGTCTCCTGTGTCTCCTGCATTGCAGGCAAATTCTTTACTCGCTGCGCCATCAGAAAAGCCCCCTCAGATCAGTCGCTCAGTCGTGTCCGACTCTTTGCAACCCATGAATTGCAGCACGCCAGGCCTCCCTGTCCATCAGCAACTCCCAGAGTTCACTCAGACTCATGTCCATCGAGTTAGTGATGCCATCCAGCCATCTCATCCTCTGTCGTCCCCTTCTCCTCCTGCCCTCAATCCCTCCCAGCATCAGAGTCTTCTCCAATGAGTCAACTCTTCGCATGAGGTGGCCAAAGTACTGGAGTTTCAGCTTTAGCATCATTCCTTCCAAAGAAATCCCAGGGCTGATCTCCTTCAGAATGGACTGGTTGGATCTCCTTGCAGTCCAAGGGACTCTCAAGAGTCTTCTCCAACACCACAGTTCAAAAGCATCAATTCTTCGGCGCTCAGCCTTCTTCACAGTCCATCTCTCACATCCATACATGACCACAGGAAAGACCATAGCCTTGACTAGGCGAACCTTTGTTGGCAAAGTAATGTCTCTGCTTTAGAATATGCTATCTAGGTTGGTCATGACTTTCTTTCCAAGGAGTAAGCGTCTTTTAATTTCATGGCTGCAGTCACCATCTGCAGTGATTTTGGAGCCCAGAAAAATAAAGTCTGACACTGTTTCCACTGTTTCCCCATCTATTTCCCATGAAGTGATGGGACCAGATGCCATGATCTTCATTTTCTGAATGTTGAGCTTTAAGCCAACTCTTTTAATTTCCTCTTTCACTTTCATCAAGAGGCTTTTTAGTTCCTCTTCACTTTGTGCCATAAGGGTGGTGTCATGTGCATATCTGAGGTTATTGATATTTCTCCCAGCAATCTTGATTCCAGCTTGTGCTTCTTCGAGTCCAGCGTTTCTCATGATGTACTCTGCATAGAAGTTAAATAAGCAGGGTGACAATATACAGCCTTGACGAACTCCTTTTCCTATTTGGAACCAGTCTGTTGTTCCATGTCCAGTTCTAACTGTTGCTTCCTGACCTGCGTACAGATTTCTCAAGAGGCAGGTCGGGTGGTCTGGTATTCCCATCTCTTTCAGAATTTTCCACAGTTTGTTGTGATGCACACAGTCATAGGCTTTGGCATAGTCAATAAAGCAGAAATAGATGTTTTCTGGAACTCTCTTGCTTTTTCCATGATCCAGTGGATGTTAGCAATTTCATCTCTGGTTCCTCTGCCTTTTCTAAAACCAGCCTGAACATCAGGAAGTTCACTGTTCACATAATGCTGAAGCCTGGCTTGGAGAATTTTGAGCATTACTTTACTAGCGTGTGAGATGAATGCACTTGTGCCGTAGTTTGAGCATTCTTTGGCATTGCCTTTCTTTGGGATTGGAATGAAAACTGACCTTTTCTAGTCCTGTGGCCACTGCTGAGTTTTCCAAATTTGCTGGCATATTGAGTGCAGCATTTTCACAGCATCATCTTTCAGGATTTGAAAGAGCTCCACTGGAATTCCATCACCTCCACTAGCTTTGTTCGTAGTGATACTTTCTAAGGCCCACTTGACTTCACATTCCAGGATGTCTGGCTCTAGGTCAGTGATCACACCATCGTGATTATCTGCATCGTGAAGATCTTTTTTGTACAGTTCTTCTGTGTATTCTTGCCATCTCTTCTTAATATCTTTTGCTTCTGTTAGGTCCATACCATTTCTGTCCTTTATCGAGCCCATCTTTGCATGAAATGTTCCTTTGGTATCTCTGATTTTCTTGAAGAGATCTCTAGTCTTTCCCATTTTGTTGTTTTCCTCTATTTCTTTGCATTGATCACTGAAGAAGGCTTTCTTATCTCTTCTTGCTGTTCTTTGGAACTCTGCATTCAGATGTTTATATCTTTCTTTCTCTCCTTTGCTTTTCGCTTCTCTTCTTTTCACAGCTATTTGTAAGGCCTCCCCAGACAGCCATTTTGCTTTTTGCATTTCTTTTCAATGGGGATGGTCTTGATCCCTGTCTCCTGTATAATATCAGGAACCTCATTCCATAGTTCATCAGGCACTCCATCTATCAGATCTAGGCCCTTAAATCTATTTCTCACTTCCACTGTATAATCATAAGGGATTTGATTTAGGTCATACCTGAATGGTCTAGTGGTTTTCCCTACTTTCTTCAATTTAAGTCTGAATTTGGCAGTAAGGAGTTCATGGTCTGAGCCACAGTCAGCTCCTGGTCTTGTTTTTGCTGATTGTATAGAGCTTCTCCATCTTTGACTGCAAAGAATATAATCAGTCTAATTTCGGTGTTTACCATCTGGTGATGTCCATGTATAGAGTCTTCTCTTGTGTTATTGGAAGAGGGTGTTTGTTATGACCAGTGCATTTTCTTGACAAAACTCTGTTAGTCTTTGCCCTGCTTCATTCCGTATTCCAAGGCCAAATTTGCCTGTTACTCCAGGTGTTTCTTGACTTCCTACTTTTGCATTCCAGTCCCCTATAATGAAAAGGACATCTTTTTGGGTGTTAGTTCTAAAAGGTCTTGTAGGTCTTCATAGAACTGTTCAGCTTCTTCAGCATTACTGGTTGGGGCATAGAGTTGAATTACTGTGACACTGAATGGTTTGCCTTGGAAACGAACAGAGATCATTCTGTCGTTTTTTGAGATTGCATCCAAGTACTACATTTCAGACTCTTGTGTTGACCATGATGGCCACTCCATTTCTTCTGAGGGATTCCTGCCTGCAGTAGTAGATATAATGGTCATCTGAGTTAAATTCACCCATTCCAGTCCATTTCAGTTCACTGATTCCTAGAATGTCGACATTCACTCTTGCCATCTCTTGTTTGACCACTTCCAATTTGCCTTGATTCATGGACCTGACATTCCAGGTTCCTATGCAGTATTGCTCTTTCCAGCATCAGACCTTGCTTCTATCACCAGACACATCCACAGCTGGGTATTGTTTTTGCTTTGGCTCCATCCCTTCATTCTTTCTGGAGTTATTTCTCCACTGATCTCCAGTAGCATGTTGGGCACCTACTGACCTGGGGAGTTTCTCTTTCAGTATCCTATCATTTTGCCTTTTCATACTGTTCATGGGGTTCTCAAAGCAAGTCCTTTTCATTCTTGAAAAGGATCTTTTGATTTCATCTTCTGTTCATTTCTTCTCAGTACTCTGAGAGCCATGATCATCTCATTTGGGTTATCACAAATCTCCATTTAGTCTCATCCCCACCCCATCCCCCAATTTGCTGTTGACTGGGTAAACAGACCAAAACCATCTTTCTAAAATGCAGATTTGATAGCATTAGCCACTAGCTTAAAATCCTTAATGGCTCCCCATTGATCCAGGTTAATGTTCAAGTTCCTAATAAGGGTTACAGTCCTGGCTTGGTTATTGTTGACTTCTCTAGCATTTTGACCCATCACTTCTGTCCATCCCTAACCCCTTCCCACTCACCCTTCAGCCTCATTTCTCTCAATGTTGGCCCTAAATAACTCTTTGAATTAACAAGCTATTTCCTCTGCTTAATACATTTTTTTGTACTTCTGTTGCCCCATGGCTAAACCATTCTTATCCTTCAAACCTTATAGTCATTTCTTTCTGGCAGCCTTCTTTGCTATATTCTTCTGTCCCTTTATTAGGTTAGGGATTCTTGCTGTATATTCCCAGAGTGCCCTATGTTTCCCCATTATATCATTTTGTTGTTTATCTGTCTTCTCTTTAACACTCAAAGTTTTAACAGCAGTGACCAGATTTCGCTTGCTCACTATCATATTTTTATTACTTATGAATGATAGGGGCTTTCCTCGTAGCTCAGCTGGTAAAGAATCCTCCTGCAGTGTGGGAGACCTGAGCTTGATCCCTGGGTTGGAAAGATCCCCTGGAGAAGGGAAAGGCTACCCACTCCAGTATTCCTGCCTGGAGAATCCCTAAGAGGAGCCTGGCAGGCTACAGTCCATGGGGTCGAAAAGAGTCAGACATGACTGAGCGACTTTCACTTTCTTTCATGAATGATAGATGGTTAATTAAATAGTTATTAAATTAATTCTGATTGAAACTTTACTGGAAGTCTCCTGTAGACTGCCCTTTTGAGTCTTTTTCCAGTCAGCTACTGTTAATATTCTAAATAGTTTCTAAAAATGTACAAAAGACCATTTAATTATCTTAATAAGACTTGTGACTTTCCTCAAAAACTTTGAGCATTTTGTTTTATTTCCTAATAGTGAACTATGTCATGTTATAATTTATATTTTAAGATTTCCTTTTTATATTTTCAACCATTGACTAATTTAATAAAGATATATTTCATTTAAATTAAAGTTATTAAAGAATTGTACTATTTTACTGTTATACTATTTATTTCATGTAATATATACCATTTTGAAAATGGTCATCTCCTCACTTGTCTTGGGGGAAAATGAGGGTTAAGTAAAAAAGATCAAATTTTGTTATGAAAATTATATACCGGTTGAAATTTTATGTATTGTAGAATTACCTGCATATATGAAATTACTTTGACTCAAAAAATAACTTTTGGGGGGAAAGGAAGGAACCTGCTGTTACGAAATTTACTTCATGATTCCAATCTTTGCTTTTGTTCTCACATTTTGTGATGAAATCTTATATGTACATATAATATTTAAGATAAAGATAAATCTTTATTTTCCAAATCTTAATTATTTTAATATATATTTTTTAAAATTATAAAAGTACAGTAGGTTTACAGTAGTGTAAGTTTCAGGTGTACAGCACAGCAATTTAGTTATACTACAGTGTTTATTCCTTGAAGATCTGCTTTGTCATCCTTACGCATTGCAGTTTGCCATTTGAATGGAATAAGTTTTATTTGATGAATATCTTTTAAACAGGTATTTTCAGTTCTCTGAATAGTATATTGAAAAGGGCTGAGAGTTGAAACTCCTGGGTTCTGGTCCTGCCAGCCTCCATCATCAAGTAATTGGCAGTTCCTTCATTTTATACTATTTCGTGTTGGAGAAAACTAATTTCTAGAAATAAAAGCATATAGATTCAAGTTGGTTTTTTTTTAAAGAGAAGGCATTATTTGATTGTGAATTGGACAATTTGTTTGTGAGTTGGACTCATAAAATTGTGTCAGGTTCAACACTTTTTTTTATGTATAAACAGATTGTTAATTTTATTCATCTACTGAATACTATTGTGAATTATCTTTTTCCAGTGTATAGCCTCTTAGTTCAGTTCAGTTCAGTCGCTCAGTCGTGTCCGACTCTTTGCGACTCCATGGACTACAGCACACCAGGCTTCCCTGTCCGTCACCAACTCCTGAAAGTTACTCAAACTCATGTCCATCGAGTCGGTGATGCCATCCAACCATCTCATCCTCTGTTGTCCCCTTCTCCTCCCACCTTCAATCTTTTCCAGCATCAGGGTCTTTTCCAGTGAATCAGTTCTTCGCATCATGTGGTCAAAATATTAGAGTTTCAGCTTCAGCATCAGTCCTTCCAATGAATATTCAGGACTGATTTCCTTTAGGATTGACTGATTTGATCTCCTTGCAGTCTAAGAGACTCTCAAGAGCCATCTCCAACACCACAGTTGAAAAGCATCAATTCTTCAGTGCTCAATTTCTAAGGGTTTCCTTTGGGCACACAATATACCATGTTGACTACTGCTTCTTCTACTTATTTCTAAAGGATTCCTCCCCATCCCAAATCACTGGTGAAAGTGACTCCTTTCTTTTGAAAATGTAAATTTAATCATCTCTATATGTCATTATGAGTTACCATTGTGCTTTAGAATATGATTCTCTGGATAAGGTTAAGTATATTCTCATATATGGCAATATATCATCAGGATTTGATAATTTTTTTAAACTATTTAGTGAACAGCATTTGTAAAATTAAATTGTTGCTGTTAGATAATGTTATTAAATAGGCCCCCATGAAAAGCATGGATATCACTTTGGTAACAAGAAGATGCTGCTTTGTAAAGTTTCATTTACATACTAATTGCCCTTGCTTTATTTCTGTAGCAACAATGAGCTACCCCTTTGGTGATAGTTAACTTGAATTATTCTTCACCAATGCCCAGTTTAAATCAGCTACGTTAAGTAAAAGAAGCAAAGAATGCTTATAAGAAAAGTCATTTATTACATTGAAATTTGTTTTAGATGCTTGACTAATGCTATAAAGGTAAATATTACACAAACCAATGGACTGTAGCCTGTCAGGCTCCTCTGTCCATGGGATTCTCTAGGCAAGAATACCTGAGTAGACTGCCATGCCCTCCTCCAGAGGATCTTCCCAACCAGGGATCAGATGCAGGTCTCCTGCGTTGCAGGCAGATTCTTTACCATCTGAGCCACCAGGAAAGCCCCGTGAAATGCTGTAGTTAATGGTAGATAACATGACTCAAATTTAAAACATTTTTAGAATAGAAAATCAAATGCATGTCTAAATGGATCTGTTACTTTGAAAGTTCTTTTTATGTGTGTTAGAATTGTGTGTCTTATATGACTTCTGGTATTTTTGCCTGAATTAATGATACTAAAAAATCAAAGGATAGAATATAAAGGACTCTAATATTCTGTTGTGTGCTAAGTTGCTTCAGTAGTGTCTGACTGCAGCCCTGTGGACTGTAGCCCGCCAGGCTCCTCTGTCCATGGGCTTCTCCAGGCAAGAATACTGGAGCAGGTTGCCATTTTCTTCTCCAGGGGATCTTCCCAACCCAGGGATCGAACCCAGGTCTCCAGCATTGCAGGCAGATTCTTTACCAGCTGAGCCACAAGGGAAGCCCAATAGAGATGGAAGATACTTTGAAAGATTACCCAGAATCCAGCTTTCAGCCTACCCTTAAGTAAAAACCTTGTTCATGAAAACTTGGCCATTGGCTTTCTTTAATATAGATATAGCTGACCATAGTGAAGAGGAACACTATGAATAAAAAGTATTTGCATATTTTAATGTATCTATTTTTAAGTCTCTTATCCTTTAAAAACTGTCTCCTCCACAACCCTTTTTATATTGGAAATTTTGTGACTAGATTTTTGTTTTATTTAACATAAATGAGACTAAATTTCCAGAGAGGGTGGATTATGCCTCAGTGAATTTTACATAATGGATATTAGAAATTTGAATAATAAGACCTGATGTTTTATATTCGTTATTTCTGGGATATTTGAGCATTAAGATATTTTAATTAAATTATTTTTATAAAAATGGTTTGGAGCATTGAATATGTTTACTTTTCCTAGGTCATTAGTAGACATACACACACGTGTGTGTAACCTGTATCAGTTGAAACAAAAAAGAATGTATTATTAATCTTTTAAGAAACGCCTCTTGAACTTAAGGCTCTTAAAGTGTTGAATTGGCAAAAAAGTTTGTTTGGGTTTTTCTGTAATATCTTACAAACCCAAATGAACTTTTTGGCCAATCCAATGCTAATGGATAATGAAGCTCATTGAAAAGTAAGCCTTTGTAAGTTACTTTGAATTTTTTATGGTTTTATTTCTCAAGTCTTTTTCATTTATGGTAGAGAGTAAGTATTCTCAAATGTTGCAGGAAAACTCTGTTAATATATGTTATTTCTTAACTTCTCTTTGGTAGCCACAGATTTATAAGGTTACTGAATTATTGTCACTTATACCTCAGTTAATTGCTTGCTTGAATTACCACCACCTTGTCATATTGATTATTAGTAATTATTAATGACTCAATCCTGTTAAGTACAGACTTTCTGTCTAGCACATGTAGTATCTTTAGCTAGTATTTGAAAATGTGCTTGAGTTCAACTAACATATACATTCCTACTTTTACTCAAAATCTTCACATGTGAATACTGACAAAGTTCTTCATGATACTAATGTTAATTCTGTAGTTAAATTATAAAGGAAAGCAGTTTACAATAATGTTGTACATTACTGTTTTACAAAGGACTTTGATTTTTTTCAGAGTGCTTTGACTTTTAATAGCAACCCCATAAAATAAGCAAAGCAGGCTTTTTATAAGCCTCATTTGACAGATAGGAAAAGTGGTACTCAATCAAATAACTTGCCCCAAGTTCACACAGAAAGTAAGAGTCAAATTTTGATCTTAGGCCTTGTATCTTCAACTGCCTTTATACTATATTGCATCTTTCTCTGTGTATTTAAGCATCTTTCTTAAGCATTCCATTGCTGAGAACAGTAATATGGCAATTAGAAATCTAAGACCAAATTACACAACTTAAAAAAAAACTCACCTATGTGTCTACTGCTGTTCCAAGACCTGTGATAGTTAAAAATATAATTTATATCCCTCATTTCTTTTCAGTAATATTTGTCTGAAAAAATGCACATTGCTGCCTGTCAGAAAGTATGACATCTTTTAACAGTTTCTACTTTACTTTTTCTGCTGGCACATGTAGTATCTTTACCCACTAATTGAAAATGTGCTTGAGTTCCACTGATATATATTTTACTAGTTTTACTCAAAATCTAGGAAAACTAGGTTCTATATTCATATGGATAGTAATACATATTAGAAGAAAAAGACTTTTAAAAAGAATAATATATTTTATGACACACTAAAATTTTAATTGCAGCAGAAAGAGTTGACTCAGTGTTATCTTTATCAATAAAATGGGTTTTATTTTTATCCAGAACTGTTCTGTTAATTCAGATTTGTTGTTTTTAACTTTGCAGCAGTTAGAAGAAAAGAGTGAGGATCAAGAAGACAAAGAATGTTTGAAACAAGCAATAACAGCTTTGCTTAATGTTCAGAGTGGTATGGAAAAAATATGTTCTAAAAGTCTTGCAAAACGAAGACTTAGGTGAATATTTTCACTTTTTTTTAAATAATCCTCCTTTTCACCCTCAATACTGTGGTATAAATTCAGGGATCCCTGGTCCCTCCTCAAGTAAACAATGAAGAAAATACTTTTAGTGACAAGCTTGGTCTTTCAGAGGAAGTGACATCAAAGCCAAGAGAATTTGTTATTGTTTGAAAAACCTTTCATATTTGTGCATTTTCCTTGCATACTCCCAGACAAGACCTCCTGAGAGTCAACTGGTAAGCTAAAGGAGAGATAGAGCAAATGTATTGGATAGATTTATGTCAACAGCATTGTTCTGTCAAAGTAAAATTAGTAGTGGCCTTTATTTTAGGGATTATGTAACTCGAGGCATTAATTCAGATAATACGCTTCCAGTTTCCTAATTATAGTAAATGCATGGTTTTTAGCTTTAGGTATTGTCTACTTAAGCATTTCTAGATAAATTTTTTAATCTCTTACTTTTTTTTCCACTGTATTGGGCTACTTTGTAATACTTGTCATTCTAAATATTTAGTAGCCATGGTAGAAATAATCATTCTGTAGCTAAATATATAGGGTAGATTTTTGTCAGTAGCCAGTTGTTCTTTTTAGAGCACTAAAAAATGTCTCTAATGTGTTGCTTTAGTTTCCAAAATTGTGCAACTTTGTAGCACTAATATATTTGGAGATTCAGTGAAAACCTTCACAGTGCAACTTTTAAAAATACACTTTAGCACTGTCCTTTATATTCATGAATTATAGATTCCCTGTCATCTTTGTACTAACAGTGTTTTTTTCCTTTATCCCAGTGAATCTGCATGTCGGTTTTATAGTCAGCAAATGAAGGGGAAACAACTAGCAATCAAGAAAATGAACGAGATTCAGAAGAATATTGATGGTTGGGAGGGAAAAGACATTGGACAGTGTTGCAATGAGTTTATAATGGAAGGAACTCTTACACGTGTAGGAGCCAAACATGAGAGACACATATTTCTCTTTGATGGCTTAATGATTTGCTGTAAATCAAATCATGGGCAGCCAAGACTACCTGGTGCTAGCAATGCAGAATATCGTCTTAAAGAAAAGTTTTTTATGAGAAAGGTACAAATTAATGACAAAGATGACACCAGTGAGTACAAGCATGCTTTTGAAATAATTTTAAAAGATGAAAATAGTGTTATATTTTCTGCCAAGTCAGCTGAAGAGAAGAACAATTGGATGGCAGCATTGATATCTTTACAGTACCGGAGTACCCTGGAGAGAATGCTTGACGTGACCATGCTGCAGGAAGAAAAGGAGGAGCAGATGAGGCTCCCGAGTGCTGACGTGTATAGATTTGCAGAGCCTGACTCTGAAGAAAATATCATATTTGAAGAAAACGTGCAGCCCAAAGCTGGAATTCCAATTATCAAGGCAGGAACCGTTATTAAACTTATAGAGAGGCTCACATACCACATGTATGCAGGTAAGAAGTACGAACTTGCCTGTCACTTTTATTCTCCTTCAGGCTGATTTTTCTGGGTTGCACAGGTCATTGTGCCTAAAATAGAAAGCACACTGACAACAAAAGACCTCCGCATGGTCAGAGTTCATTTTCCTTTGACTAAAAAGACTGCCACTTTATAATTCTATGAAATTTTATAATTTTTCTACCACAGTTACATGTGTTATTTTTAACTTGACAATCAGTTATAAATAAAGTTACTGGGCTAAATTTACCCAGTTAGCCAGTGGCAAAAATAAGACTGAAACTAGTGATAAATCAGTCATCATTAGGATCTAAAAATTGTTTTACTCCTTTACGTCTTTTTTTCTCTTTCATTACTGGGATTATAAAATAAGTAAAAATTCTAATATATGCTATGTATCCATTACCAAAACTGTACCAGTAGTACAAATATATACAGCATTGGTTTTTCTTAATTTCCATTCCTAAAATTTATTAAATTTAGCAATCCTAGGGTCTTTTAAATGTTCAGGATTTTTTACAACTGATATTATTTAGAAAGCAATGTACCTTACTACGGCAACTTTTAGAGATAAACATAGAGGTTTGGAGGTTTCCTAGAGTATTGAGACATGTTTGTCTCTAAGTGGGCTGAATCAAATATAATGTTTGGGAGGTAAGGAACAAATGTAATGGTCGATTCTTTAATTTTATTTCTTCTAATAAGGTAACAGATGATACTCCAGTTTTCTTCAGCTTCCCTACATAGTAGGAATTTTAAGGATTATAAAATACTGTGGAAAAAGCGCTAAATTTAGATTCACACCCTCACTCTATCACAGTTTCTTAAGGTTTCAGAAGTAGTGTAGTTTTCATCTTAAAAATCAACATCACAACAGCTATCTTAGAATATTGTTGGAAAGAATAAATGAAATACTATAGGTAAAAGCTCTTTATAAACTTATTTCCAAAGAATGCTTTTATTACAAAGATATATAAAATCAAACATAACTCTTACAAGTGCTGATCTTAAAATAGTTGAATGTATAAGTTAACCTCCACTTCCAGACTTTTTGCTTAAATATATTTCTATCTCTAGGATACGTGTGTTTCTGGGGAAATTTCTCCAGCTTTTAAAGTTCTTCAAATGGGCTCTTGGTTCTCTCTGGAAACTGTTCTGGCACCAGTTCAATTAAACTTTTAAGAATATCCATTAACTGTAATCCACTGTAATAAAGATGAATGGTATTCAACACTGTTAATCTGTTTAATTTATTAAATACCTGGTCAGAACTACTCATATAACCTAGAAACTATCAGGGCCACCTTGCAAAAAAGTAAAATTATAATTTTGTTTCCGTGATCTCAAAGCATGTTATAAATATGATCTCTTTCATCATCTCCACATGTCTGGGATAAATAAGCCCGTGTTTTGTTTTTAGTTTTTATTTGGCCTCTATTTAGTAGTTCTTTTGCTAATATTTTCCGTTGTAAAATAATAGTGATTTTTTCCCCCATAGGTAATTTAGAAGCAGTTTAGGCTCTTTAAGCATATGCCATTTGGTAGTAAGCAGGCAGTAACTGAAACATGTTGACTATAACAAAAAGACTCTGGGATTTTTACTCTTTTTGATTTTTCACTTAGAAGCTTATGTAGTCAGGTATTCATTTTGCTGACACAAAAATAAAAAATAAATCCAAGTATAGAAAATTTAAATAAGCTGCCTAGGATTTTGCATGAAAAATAAATACATTATTCTGTCATCTTTTTTTACATGTGAAACTAATTTTGATAGGTACAATTTCAGTAGTAAATATGACCCATCTATTTAGCTGATCACCATCAACTTCTTTAAGATCTAGAATACAGCTTAAAAACTATCTTATTCAATTACCAGAAATTTATGGTTACAAAACAGTTATTTCTTTGGTCCTTCTAAAGGGATTTTTAAGGATATGAAAGTTCAAATTGTTCTTCTTGCCACATTATTTTGATTTTTGTATCTTAGAAGATTCACAGAAATTTTTAGCCTAAACATTCTAAAGTATTCATCATTTTATTTTAAATACCTTTGTTTTGGGTTCTTAGACTGTTGAGAGTATAATTAATCCTTAGATTTTTATCTGTGTTTATGAGACAGAAGCTCTATTCTTTTTTCTTCTGTAGAGCAGTACAAGTGGCAGATGCTAAAGAAGATGTACTAGTGTTTCCTATCAAGTCAAGTGGTGTTTGATTTCAAAAATATTTTCAAATTTTTTAATATAATTGTTTTCCTTAAAGCACTACTATTAGTGATAAAAAATATTCTTTACTGCTTGCTTTATTTCACAGAACTACCTTATGATTATTAATAAGTAGTTATAGTGCTACAATTAAATATTTCTTTTCTAGAGACCTTTTATTTATTTTTTGAATGAGGATACTTTAAAACAAACAAAACTTAACAAGCATAGCTGATAGTTTTTCTTTAGTCTTGGCAATCTCCTTAATATACGCAGTGCTCACCAAATCTATAGACATAGTACATTTGCTGTGGTGTTTTATTAGTTACTTTTGATAGTCACCCTCATTTATATTAATCTTTAGCTTTTGAATAGAATAATTTTACTTCTAATTAATATACACTCAGCTTTCTAGATTTATAGAACTTTGCAGAGTTAAGTGTATCCAAATTTAAATTGACAAGATCTTTTTACTTTTTTAAAATGTTAAAGTTTTTAAAAAATTCCTTTCATTAATTTCTTGAGGAATAAGAAACCAGTGTTGGGTTTAGAGTATTATAGCTAAGGTTTTTTTTTGACATTTTTCTTTTCTATTTTATCTTGAAGATTAATAGAATATTTTAACTTATGTCATAAATATATTACTAGTGTAACTAAAATCCACAAGCAGCTTTCATGAACTGTGGTTTACCATATATACCAATAAGTATTGATTACTAGCTTATTTGACTTCTGTAAGGTCTATGATAAATGTATTACTGGCAACATAGAATGTGTTTTTAATAGGCCGTGTACGAACTTGTAAAACATTCAAGCAGCTATTTTTTAAGACCTTTTCCAGCTTAATTGGACTCTGAGTCCTCACACAGTGACAATGGATTAACCATTTGTTTTAAGAACTGTTGGTCTGCTCTATTTAATTTTGGTTCGGTAGTTTGATAGGTATTTTTTATCAGAACATACAGTGTAAGTTGTGGCTTGCACTGAAACAAAAGCTAAAAGTTAGATTGCATATTTTTATTATGTTGTATAGAATTGTAATAAAAGACATTGGCTGTAATACATGAGAAAAATCCAGTAACTAATAAGCACTACTTACAGACATTTTTTAGATTATAGCTTGGTCAGACATTGTCATCAAAAAACAGAAAACTTGTTTAACCTTCCTTAATTCAGACTTCACTGTGGCTTCAGTCAACTTGATCACCCAAGTGTTTTACAGTAATTTATAAAACAGAGCTATAGATCTCAAATGCTCAGTCGTTCACTTTATAGACCCAAACCCAAGGCCTTGAAGGTTATGTGACTTGCCAGAAATCATATCAGTTAATTGCAGGAAAGAGTATGAGAAATCAGGTTTCTTGACTCTTTAAATATAGAGTTTATTTTCTGCCATGTTACACTGACTCAGACAAGGTGAATTTTTTTTTTTCATTTTTAGATTATAGTATAATTTTTATTATATATATTGACCAGTAAAAATAGAATTACTTGCTTGGTTTGAATTACCAGGAATATAAATGGCTCTTCACTTCTGGGCAAACAAGGGTCTACTATATAGTCAGAGTACAGTTTTTTCTTATTGAAATAGGTAATAAATTCTAACTATGGATAACTAGATTTTAGTTTATAGTTAGATGTTGGTCATTGTAATTTTAGTTTTTAACAAAATCCAATCTATTGGTGTTACTTGCTGTATAAATTTAGGTGAATTGGAAAGTGCTTAATTGTTGCTCAAAAGATTACAACAGAGTCTTATGTAGAACTTAATATATGGTGCTCTAGATCCAATGTTTCTGGGCATAACGGTAATTTGCTAACTACATCAGAACTTCAGTATTCATCCGAAATGGTGTGGGGGGAAATTGTCTTGTTAGATGTATCATTCTGGATCTGGTAAGGATATGAAGAGACCTTTATTTACAGTAAGAAAACACAAAGCAATATGCATAAAAAGGAGGAGATGAAAGTAGGAATTTCAGTTCTATTCCAGAGTTACAGGAAATAATTTAGTATAAATTCATTATTGAGATTTTGAAACAACATGTGTAAAGAAATGTTTGGAGATGGTGTGTCTGGTTTTGATAGTCTCTTTTAGAGAAATGAGATGACTTTGAGGTAGGGGGTCTCTATTAGATCTGACATTATATAAAAAGAATCATTTTAAAGTGTGGGAAAAAGGGGTTTCCCATGCATGGTGAACTTCAGTTTTAAAGAAAATGGTATTAAAAAAACTTAAGCCAGTTCATATTTTTCCTTAAAATATTTACTGCTATTTTAGGCCCTCATATAGAAAATTTGCGAAAAAAACTGCATTAGATTGCTTTGAAGTTTGTGTTCTCTATAAGCTCCGTTTGGGTGTTTTAGCTCTTAAAAAAAACTTTTGAACAATTTTTGATCTATAGGGCAGTGCTGTACTATTTTTAAACTCTGATTTTTTTTTTTTTTTAAGTGTTTGTGCGTCAGCATAGCGTCTGTTTCCTTTTTTAAGGAATTCAAGAGTGATTGTTTATAAATCCTTGTTGAGGAGCTTATTGTTTCTTGTGGCATTTTAAATGGCTATATTAAAGGGAGAATTATCACATGAACAGACATCCTGATTAACAGTGTTTCACTATGGTGGTTGGGGGAGGGGTGTTTACATAAATAACTCTATGTAACAAATATTTCATAAATGTATTGACCTTGCCAATAAAAATGTGTTGAAAAAAAGGATTAAGTTTTTCACCTCAAATGTAATATGCTGTATTCTGAACATTATAGTAATTATATTCTGATTTCCTAAGATTTTCAAGAAATGTACAATAAAATATTATGAAAGAATAGCTTTAGAGTGAGGGAGACAGGCAGCTAAAGACCAGCGGAAAATAGATATCTTATTTGAAATAACCTGGGCCTAGACAAGGAACACGATGGTAAACTTGGAAGATAATTTGTACATACAGAGAGGTTGGGTAGACAAGAGGGAAGGGAAGCAGAGCAGGATAGAAATCTTAGTACAGGGCTTTGAGAGTCAAGTAGAAAAGAGTGTTACCTAAAATGAAGAAAAACCACAGAGGACATTTCTACCATTGCTCATGTTGAAATCCACTAGGATTTATGTTTGAGAAAGAAGTTTGTGGGATTACATCCACTAGCAAACAACAAAAAGAGGAGAATATCAAAATAAGTTAATTTTCATTTTCTCCACAAATATTTGTGCTTACATGTTAAAACCGAATCAGTATAGCATGGCTTTTGTATTTTTAATGCTTTTGCCTTCCATCTGTCTCTGAAACATCACTTTGTAATACAGGGAGATAGCTGTTGCTCTACAACCATCAGAGGCAGTGTAAAACTTAGCTTCTATCATTGTCTGATAAATGTGAAGTAGGTAATTCGTTTTTCTACAAAATTACATAACCTGTCCTTATTGATGGGTGTTTTTTAAGTATCTAATTATCTTGGGCTTACGTATCATCATTAAGATAAAGGTCTCCAGTGGTTAGTGTAGCATTATATGTGTTATTATCACTGAAATAGGGAAATCAATAGAAATAAAAACAGCATCTGGAATGTGATATTTTGTGTTAAAATTTCAAGTATAGATGTTATGTCCTTCCTTAATATAAGTTTTTCATTCATTAGCAGTTTTCTGTGGCTTTCGACTAAAAATAGAGCCAGAATTAATTCAAGCCTGGGAATATATGCAGCCTTTAAAATGTTTTTTGAAAGTATTTAAAGTTTTGCCAGATTTTCTTGGTTTATTTTTAGCTTCTGCTGGTTTTTCCTTTTGGCAAGTCTGCTCTAATTTCTAATCAGGCTAAAAACAACTTAAACTTGAGTCACTTCAGAAGTTAATACAACAGTGATGCTTGTGGGAGTGTTTATTTCACCGCCAGCTCGAAAAACTCCTCTTCTGAGTACAGTGTACAGGAAGGTACAGCTGCTCCTTCCTAAAATCCGGAAGAAGGCTTAACAAGAATTACAGAATCACAATTAGACTGCTAATTTTTCAATGACTTCAGTGCCTTTAACCAAGATTAGCAGTTTACAGCTTTATTCTGAATTAATAATTTATGTAAATTTCTATAGTGACTATGTAATTCATGGATTCACTCTTTATAGTTAGATCTCACACCTTTGGAAACCTTAACAAAATCCTTTAATCCAGGGAGGTTATGTGATATGGGAGAAAAAAGCAATAAATCAGAAAACACATCATCCAGATTCCAATTCCATTTCTGTCACTCCACTGTGTGACTTTAGATAACTCTCCATTACTTCTCTCCTATGTAGAAAGGGACAAACAGCAGCAACCCTGCTCACTTCACAGAAATGATATGGATGAATGATGTGAATGCTCTTTGAATTCATTACGTAATAGACATCAGGAACTGATGTGATCCCTTTGACTGATGTGGCAGTGGCACGCACTGTGACTTTCCCAGCATCTTCATTAGTTATAAAGTACTGAAATAGCCAGAAGCTTTGGTATAAGCTGAAAAGGCTGTTTTAAAATAGTAGCCAACTTTGTTAAAACATACTTTAATTTACTTAGAGCTTGCTTTTTTTGTTTTTCAACTTAAAAGTAGCTTTGATATCCCACACATTTTTAGCCTGACTTAGGTGGAATTTGAGAAGAAATGGACCTGGATATTGATTTTAGACTTTTAGGCTAAACTTTTGTTTTAAAAAAGGGAGAGGTCACCCTTAAAGGGAGAGGTCACCCTTAATTTTGACAGCTCAGGGATATTTGGAGCACTCTGTACTAAGGTCTGGCTCAGTATCTCTACAGTGGCCACTGCTTTGCTTCCTAAATACATGATGTTTTGAGTAGCCTCACCTTACATATAGATTTGCAGAACAGGAAGAAGATTCTTGGAAGGGAGGATTGTGATGAAACCGATATAAATCTCTGTTTTAAAATCTTGTACAGCCTTCTGTTTTAAAATCTTTTCTTCTGGTTGAGACATTAGTCTTTAACGTTTGAGGAACTCTGTAACTGAAGACAAACAATAAAATACCAACAGAGAGGAAATTACTAAAGAATTGTATCTGTTTAAATTACTTTTATCAGTAACCCACTCTAGCCTCAGAAGGTATGAAGCTAAAGGAGAAGAGGGGATTTAAAATGAATATATTTTATTATGTAAATTTTTCTTTAACTTAAAGTTTTATAATCTTAAATTCAAGGTTGTCTGATACTTAAATCGGGTCATTATCTTGATGACCACATATACCAGTATATTGGAAATAGATTTTTATGATAAATCCATGAATTTTATTTTGGCAGATGGGAAATTAATATAGTTATTTTACTTTCAGGCTAAATTTAGGGTGATTCTTAATCAGACAAAAATCAGACTAAATAGAGGTTTTCCAAGCAAATAAATTCTGATTCTTGCTATACCCTATGCTAATAAAAGACATAGTATTTCTTATAAAGAACCCATAGTATGTAGCCTAACAAAAATAAATTTAGTTGCTATTCTCAATAAATTTATCATTAAATTAGAGCTTACCATTCCATAGTGATGTGAAATAGGAAAAGGATACTTCCAATAAAAAACACAAGTTAATGAATTCTCCCCTCCTCCTTTTGAAAGACTCTTAACACCTAAATGTGGACCTTGGTGAAATTTGAGTTACAATGACTGGTGAGTGGTTTTTCCCCGTTACGGGAAGTTGTCCCCGCCACCAGGTGTCTCGTGCTGGTGACAGCAGCCTTTCTCCACAAGTTGGGAGAATACCGTCAGAGACTGGGATAGGCAGGGCACACTGGGTCAGCGTCCTACTTTACGATGAATGAAAAGCAGGTCCTTTCATGGACATATGAATGAAAAGTAGGTCCTTTTCGTGGAAGCAGTTGAAGACTCATGCTCTTATGGTGAAACTCTTAATTGTATCTGTGTGCATGCTCACTCAGTCTTGTCCAACCTTTAGCCACCAGGAAAGGCCCCTCATTGTGTCTATTTGCAGTGCAAGTAATTAAAAGTTGTAAACAGAGCCAAATCAACATATTCTCATACATTTAATAGTTTTAATAACTTACAGGTGTTTATTTGTAAGCATCTTTTAGCGGTTTTAATTAAGACCTCTAGGAAATAAAACAATTTAGAAACTGAATTTAACTTAATGACATTATAAGATCTAATCTCCAGTTGAATGCTCTGTTGACATGATTTAAAGAAATCTAGATAACTAATCCTAGATAAATTAGTCTGGATGGCAGGAAAAAATAATGGGTTATTGCTGTGGCCTCTGTGTTTTTGAGAGAGAGAAACCACCTGATGATGCTCTGATATCCAGGTAGCATGTAGAAACTTGCTTCTGTGTTTTGCCTTTCTTCCCTTTGCATTCCTGTGGTCAATAATGAGTTTTAGTATCAGCTAGTCAGAGTGTGCAGAGGTCAAGAAACAAGTTGATGTAAAATTTTAGTGTCAATGATTTTTCCACTAATTTAGGAAGAAACTAAAGCTTGCAATTGATTACAAAGTCCAAAGCACCCTGTGTGGTCAGAACACTTTGGGACTTTAAAAGTTGACTATTTAATCTCTTTTGGAAATGTAAATAATAATTTTAATCATTCTTCATAAAAGATTTTAATAAGATATTTTTCCTTTTTCTTCATAGATCCCAATTTTGTTCGGACATTTCTTACAACATATAGATCCTTTTGTAAACCTCAAGAACTACTGAGTCTTATAATAGAAAGGTCTGTCATTTTAAAATGTTTAAGTTCTTTGTTCTTTTTTTAATGAGATTGAGCTAAGATATAGAAATATTTTTAATAAGCTTTACATTTTAGTTCAAGAATACTTTAAGAAGAAAATATCTTGGAAGACCATTTGTTTTATATTACTATGTTAGCTTTGATTATTTAAATATAAAAATAGGCATATTTTTTACATGGAAACTCAGTATGTGAAATTTCAAATTTATAGAATTAACCAGGTTAAAGAACTATAAAAATGTAGAATTTAGGCTCTGGAAATTTAATTTTTAATGATTTAAATGTTCTAAATAGAATTTTTTTAATATACCACATGTTGAGGAGAATGGAGTGAACAAGTACTATAATCAAGAGAAGTGTTTCTAACCAAAGAGCACTCAACTTTTCAAAACTTACCATTAAAAAAGTTTATGTTGGCTTATTTAGAGTAATTAAGCCCAAGTAAACAAGCCCAAAATTAATATCATTCCCTTAACTTTATAATCATACCTATTTTTTAGACATTACATATATTCTTTATTCCTTATTATATTTCTGTTTAGTTTTATTTATCTTGGCAAGTATTCATTTCTTTTTTAAAAATTAGTCTTTACATTATAGATACCTCACTTGTTTTCTCTGTTGTGTATATCCTTAGTAATTTTTACAGTGCTTTCTTAATTGTGCTGACTAGTGAAAAGATTTTGTAGTTTTCTGTTGGCATAATTTGATATAATTGATCTTTTCATTAGTTTGTTCTGTTTTATGTTAGGTTTGAAATTCCAGAGCCTGAGCCAACAGAAGCTGATCGCATCGCTATAGAGAATGGAGATCAACCCTTGAGTGCAGAACTAAAAAGATTTAGAAAAGAATATATACAGCCTGTGCAGCTGCGGTAAGCATTAAAATAAATAAATAAGCCTTTGTTGAACTTTTGTTTCAGAGTTAAAGTAAATAAGATCTTTCCCAAGCAAGGAGGAAGTAACATGTAAAATAAGTGAAGTAAAGAGAAATTATCAGAAATTACTGTATAAGTGTTAATTAAAATAGAATTTTGAAGGTGGTAAGCCACTTACAAGATTAAAGTTGACCCTGGAACACCATGGGGGTTAGGGACACTGACCATCAGCAGAGTAGAAAATCCAGTTTACAGTCTGCCCTCTGAATCCTTGGTTCTACATCCACAGATAGAACCACCTGCCTAGGGTGTAGTACTATGGTATAGACTTAGTTGGCGGGGAGTTGATTATAAATGAAGCTGTGCAGTTCAAACCCTGTTATTCAAGGGTCATCTGTATTTAATTTGTTGAGTTACTGTGATTTCATTTATACCTCTCATTGTGATAAATGTTTATGTTTGAGTTCCCATATAATTCAGTTCTTCTTCTGTGTTAATACCATAGAGTATTAAATGTGTGTCGGCACTGGGTAGAGCACCACTTCTATGATTTTGAAAGAGATGCAGATCTTTTGCAGCGAATGGAGGAATTTATTGGAACCGTAAGAGGTATGTTTCTTTTTTTTAAGTGCCTTAGTTTTATATGTAATAAAAGTATGGTGACTATCAACTAACATCACTACTCACTATAGTTTAGAGGTATTTATAATAATGCATAACCAACTGGAAAAGTTAAAATTTTTTCATCAAATGTTTTTGGCCTCCAAATTGTTTAATAATGATCCTGTTGATCTAGTGAATTTTCGTTTAGTAAATCAACTTACTGATTATTTTGGAATTGGATAGAAAGAGTCTCAATTTATGCTGTTTTTACACATCTGAAAGTATATGTAGCAGAGGAACAATTAGGAACTTGTAGTAACACCACAGTGGAGGTTGACTGGGAAACAGGTAAATAGTGCATAATATATCAGAGAATCAGCAGAGTATATTGAACTGAGACCTGAGAAATAAGAGTTCTCGTCTGAACACTACCACTTGTTAAATAAATGACTGGGTGAAATAATTTTGATTCTTTAGACTTCAGCAGCACAATGAGCTAGGATTGATGATCTCCAGTTCCCTTTTTAGTTCTAAAGATGTCCTTGACAAACTTGTTTCTATTTCCACTTTACACTTTAAATGAGAATCGAAAAATAAAGGATTAAATAATAATACTTTGATGCCTAGTGCAAAACAAAGTCCCATGAAAAACACACAAAAGGAAGGAGTCAGTCCTATGGCAGTGTTTGGTTTATAAAATGCAGTTTGTTAGATTTTTCTATCATTCTAAATCTTATTTGTGTAAGATAACCTTTTTTGGAGAGGATTATAAAATAATTTTTTGAGCTAAATTTTAGAACAATAGAAGTGAAAATTTTGTGCAAATAAATTACTTTCTCATTTTATTTAAAAAGGATGTAGAAGAATATGTACCAACTATTAACAAATGGTTAGCCACAAGAAAAAAAATGAGACTGGGATAGCAAACAGGGAAACGGTAAAGGGGAACTTCATTTTTTAATTTTGGTTGTTTGAACTTTTTATAACAAATATATATTCAGGTATCATTTATATGATTTTAAGCTATTTTTTTAAATAAAATATTGAGCAAAATATTTAAATGTTACTTTTCATATAATGTTATTTCAGGTAAAGCAATGAAAAAATGGGTTGAATCCATCACTAAAATAATCCAAAGGAAAAAAATTGCAAGAGACAATGGACCAGGTCATAATATTACATTTCAGAGTTCACCTCCCACAGTTGAGTGGCATATAAGCAGACCTGGGCACATCGAGACTTTTGACCTGCTCACGTTACACCCAATAGAAATTGCTCGACAACTCACTTTACTTGAATCAGATCTGTATCGGTATGTAATTTGATGTTCAAGCTGAAAAATCATTTCAAGTGAGTTAACTTTCAAAATGAAATCTGATTTCTGGCTTGTAGGATTATTATAAGACATAATGAGAGAGTACACCAAGTGTCTTGTAATAAGGCCTTCTGTGTAGAAGACGCCTCTTCTTTTGCTCCTTGATCGCCTTTGCTCTAGCTGGGTTTATAGCTTCTCTCTTTATGCAGTCGCCCCTAGTTAGTGAATCTACTAAAGTCATTTGCTAACTTTGTATCCTTGGGCAATTTCGATCTTGTATGACTTACTCCTCTGCTGCTTAGTTTCCTCAAGAGTAAATGGAGTTAATGATGGCCCCTACTCCTAGAGCTGTTGTGCAAGGTTTAAAGTAGTCCATATATTTATAGCATTTAGCACATTGCCCCACACAGAGTAAGGGCTTAGTGAGTTAGATAGCAGCGTTGTCATTATGAACTTAAGTCATGGCCATTTAACCTTTTTTAGTTTTTGTACATTGATATAGCTGCTAATCTCAAAAAACATGCCTGTTTCTAGTTGTAAATTTAGACTTTTTAGATTTTAAGCTGTTTATTTTTTTAATAACTAAATGGAAAAGGAAACTAAATGTATAGCTTTCCCACCAAAGATCATCACTATTCCCAAAATCACTGTTAGAACCTTTTGTTTTTCTTTCCTAAGACTCCTCCTAAGAGCGTTTTTTCCCTTCCTTGGGGCAGGGGGAGATTTATGAATTGCAGCAATTACTGTACCCTCAGTTATTATAATGTTATTTAAAACAATTATCCCAAACTACTTTCTTACCCTCGTTTATTAGATAATATTTATAAGTGCTGGGAAAGACACTGTGAAGAAATCCCACCCATGCCCAAAGCAAAATACTGCTCTAAAGCAATAAAAAGAGTACACAGGTACATGCATACAAAATTTTTTTAAATCAATAGAAAAAATGCAAAATTTTAATACTTTTGTTTTACCTTGTTTTCATAAATTTTTTATCTCACTTACTTGATAAAACAGTATACTAGAGGGCAAGTATCATGTAGAATTATGTCTTGATTTTAGAGCTGTACAGCCATCAGAATTAGTTGGAAGTGTGTGGACAAAAGAAGACAAAGAAATTAATTCTCCTAATCTTCTGAAAATGATCCGGCATACCACTAATCTCACTCTGTGGTTTGAGAAGTAAGTCTTAGCGATCTTCTTAATTTCATAACAATCAGTTATGTTATAAATTTCACTGCAGTTCTGTTTCCGTGTCTCATGTGTTTGTTGTTGTTCCTCTGTTCTGCCTTTCTTTCTTTTCTAAAACAGCATCTTAAGTGTTTTTGTTGTTGTTAACGATTGCCTTTTAGGTTTGCCACATGCATCATAACAGAATTAGTTTCAGATTATACCCGAATTCCAGTGATATATAAAAATGTTTCTCCTCTGTAGCTCTATTCACTACCCCCTTTTGTGGTATTGTAACACACATTACATATAATTAACGATATAGATCTAGCAGTGCATTGTTATAATTGTTTTACTACCACTTGGTATTATTTTCTTAGCCCTTCCCAGCTTTGCTCTCTTCTTGGCAATGTATTTGACATACGTTACATTTCTGTGTTATAGACCCAACAATACATTACATACATATTATTTTATCCAGTTGCTTTTTAAAATCAGTTTAAAAAAACGAGGAAAAAATAGGCATTTACAGCGTTTTTTATAATTAAATAATTACCTTTACCAGTGTTGTTTGTGTGGATTCACACTGCTGTGTGAGGTTACCTGCCTTTAGCTTGAAGAACTTAAGTTAGCACTTATATGGTAGGTCTGTTAGCAACAACTCTCTTAGTTTTTGTTTATATGGGAAAATCTTTGTCTTCATTTTTGAAAAACAATACCTCTATAAGTTTAACTGTTTATTTCTTCTACCAGTTCAAACTGACTATTGAGTCCCTCTAGTAAAATTTTTATTTTAATTGTCATATTTTTCAAATCCAGAGTTTCTGTTTGGTTTCTTCTACAATTCCTGTGTTTTTTAGGACACTCCTATTGATACACACTGTCATCAGCACCACCCCCCCACTTTGCTTTTTAAATCATACTTCCCTTTAGTTCTGTAAATAAATTCAGAATGACTACTTTGAAATCTTTTTTGTTGTTGTTGTTGAATCTGACATATCAGATCTGTCTTACAGACAGTTTACCATTCCCTGTTTTTTCTCCCCCAGTGAATCTTGACATTTTAGATGTCAAAGGAGATGGGGCCCCTGTGTTTGGCTGTCTAATTGTGTCTCCCCACCCCCCATCTCTGCAAGGTTCTCTGAGGAAGAAGACTCTTGCTTCTCTCACTGAATTGTAAATTTCCTGAATAGATGTTTCTTTACTTGCTGTTTACTCTTAGGGCCATTTCTAGAGACTGCTAGAACTTATGTAATTTTCACCAGTGTCCCTGAGGAGTAAGGAAGCATAACTTCTTGTCATATCAGAAGTCCAGAATCTCAATACAGTTTTTTAATTGGAACTGGAAATAAGAGTTTTATGTACTGGCCATATTTTTTATGATCTTGACCCACATTTTATAAGGGTGATGTAGAATTTACACTAATCATATTAGCATTATCAGAACAAGAGACCAGTGACATAAGGGAATGACTGGAGCTATAGTGTGGATAAAGACCAGAAAGCAAATTCCTAAAGAGAAATAACTCCTCTGAAAGTTAGGACTTCCTTTTATTTATATTATTACTTCTTAGCCTCTAGAAAGTAAAACTTTGGAGTTTGCCCTCTAAGTGTTGCTTCCTGATTTCTTCTTTATCAACTCAAATAACTATACTTCAATTGCAAAGGCTCTTTTCCATCATAATAGTTAAAAGTTATGTCTGTAAAGAGGTAACATAACTCAAAAGACCTACAGACAATTTCCATCTCTGTCCTATTTTTAATAGATTGCTGAGAAGGCAGCCATTTCTTTTTCTTTTCTCTTTTTGTTTTTTTAATTGTGGTAAGATTTTTTTCAATGTATAAATACAATATTGTTATCTATAGGCATAATGTTGTACAGCAGATCTCTAGAACTTCTTTATCTTGTGTAAATAAGTGCTAATCAGCATGAAAATTTATATATTGATAAGCAACTCCCCATTTTCCTGGTTCCCCTGGGAACCATCATTTTATTCTTTGCTTCTGTAAGTTTTTTTTTAGATACCTCACGTACGTAGAATCCTGCAATAGTTGTCCTTCTACCACTCGCTTATTTCACACAGCATAATGTCCTCAGTGTTCATTTTTTGATTTCCTTTTTAAGACTGAATAATACTCCATTGTACATCTATTTCTTGTTTTCTTTATTCTTTCATTTGAGATGGACATTTAGGTTGTTTCCGTATTTGGCTACTGTGAACAGTGTTGGAATGAACATGGGAGTGCTAATATCTCTTTGAGATACTGATTGCAGTAGTTTTGGATAAATACCTAGAAGCAGGATTGCTGATCATGGGAAAGTCCTCTTTTTGAATTTTTGTTGTTGTTGAGGATCTGCCATACTGTTTTCTATAGCGAATACATCATTCTGCATTCTCACCGTTAACGTCGTTGTATAAGGGGTCCAGTTTCTGCCTTTTCAGTGGAAGAGGTTCTTGTTCACTTGCCACAGTGGTTTTTGGCCATAGATGTGCATTAGAATTGAAATCACTTCTCAATAAATCACCCCAGACTTACCTGGTTTTTATAAAAGCTCCACAGGTGATCTCATTCTGTATACCTAGTTAATATCAACTAAAATTGTTTTTTAAAAGATGTAAATATATTATACTTGTATCATACCTTTTAAAATGTCCAGATAACTAGTTAACCAATAGATGATATATTTATAGACATCTGGCTAATGTTTTAATGCATAAACATATTTAATTTGATAATAAGGCAAGTTTATTTTGATAATTTTGCAGTGTTTTTTTTTTTCATAGTGTTAGATCAGCCTCATCAGAGAATAGTGTAATCTGCAACTTTACAGTTTTGGTTTATATTTTGGTTTATAAATATTAGTTTATATTTATTTTTTCCATATGTGTATTTTATTTTTTCTTAGATTGATTTGTTTAATATTACATTATTGAAAACCTGTGGAGAAGGGAATGGGTACTCACTCCAGTATTCTTGCCTGGAGAACTCCATGGACAGAGAAGCCCAGCAGGCTGTAGTATATGGGGTTGCAAAAAGTCAGACAGGACAGAACAGCCATTGAAAACCAAGTTTAAAATATTATTTTCTTTACTGATAAGTGAGTAGTAGATAAAAAATTCTCAAATATTAGAGAATAAATGCTCACTGAGGAATTCTTTTTTGAGCATAGCTTCTTTTTACTTGGATATATATACTTTCCAAGGATTCTTCGTTTTTAAATATAAAGAGTTTTTGTTTTCATTGACTTCTTTATTCTTTCTGATTTTTAAAATTTAATGCTTAATTGTAAAAGTCACTTTTTAACATTATAGTGCTTATCTCAAGAGCTGTTCTTAGAAATGTAGCTAATTATTCCTACATATCAAAGAAATTGAGCATTAATCACTAAAATCTTACAATTAGATGAAGAATAAGATTCAGAGAATTAAAAAATTTGAGAATAAATTTCCCTAGAACACACCCACATCCTGAAAACCAGCATCCGTTCAATAAAATGATAGACATTGTGCTCGTACTCACTCCTGTCTGACTCTTTGCAACCCCGTGGACTGTACCCACCAGGCTCCTCTGTCCATGGAATTTTCCTAGCAAGAATACTGTAGTGAGTTGCCATTTCCTACTCCAGGGTATCTTCCCCGTTCAGGGATCGAACCCGGGTCTCCCACATCTCCTGTGTTGGGAGGCAGAGTCTTTACCTGCTGAGCCACCTAGGAGAGCTCCAGTGCTGAGAGCGAACACATGAAATATAGTAGGAAAAATGATTGACTGATTTGGTCTGGAAAACAAGACGAGCAGCATGCCTGACTGAAAGCATTTCCTTCTATTCACCTACTATTTACCTGCCACCCTGAATACATACTCTCCACTGTTACACTATAGCTACCCTCCACTCCATTTTATTTGGTAAATTCTTTAAATCATACCTTTGTTGGGAAAACTACAAATATTTTAATTCACTTTTTGTCTTTGATTCCCAGATGTATTGTAGAAACTGAAAACTTAGAAGAAAGAGTAGCTGTGGTGAGTCGAATAATTGAGATTCTACAAGTGTTCCAAGAGCTCAACAACTTCAATGGTGTCCTTGAGGTTGTCAGTGCTATGAACTCATCCCCTGTTTACAGACTAGACCACACGTTCGAGGTAGGTTTGCATAGCTGTTTTTTTAAATGAACTTCCATTCCCCATTCTAAGGATCAGGATTTTAACAGTTATGATCTTTAATTTTTGAGAGACACATCTATCTTTTCAGTAACAGCCAAAATGATGTAATTATCTAAATTTTTTATTGAATTGGTGTGCTCTTTTTAAATTAGGCAACCTTATTAAAATATGTTCACAGGTCCTAGCCTAAGTTAGAAGAAAAAGATTTCAGCATCTGATTTGTAATATAATGTATAATAAAATGCTCAGATAATTGAGGAATGGCAAGATAAACTAGATTTTTCTCACATACAGACACTTTGTCTTTAATGAAGACAGTCTCTTTGAAGCAGTGTTATATGATTCTTAGTCAAACTGATACTGTTGTGTTTGGGCTTTTTTACTGTAAGCCTGGCATTTTGGGGCAAAATCTGTGATTCCTTTTCTAAATTTATATTCCCTAAATATTTTTTTTTCTTGTAGCAAATACCAAGTCGCCAAAAGAAAATTTTAGAAGAAGCTCATGAACTAAGTGAAGATCACTATAAGAAATATTTGGCAAAACTCAGGTCTATTAATCCACCATGTGTGCCTTTCTTTGGTGAGCATTTCTTCTTAAATTTTTATCATGTTTCTAAAACAGTTTTTCATTAAGTGACTGAGTATACACGTCTCATATACCAGCTGAAAATACTTAACAAATATTTAGCACCGGAATACCCTTAGAATTTTTCTCTATGAGGACTTTGAGATCAAGCCCAATATGTACATTCTACTTTTTATTTCCATAATGGGCAGCCATTCAGTATTGTATAATGCTTACTTCGGCTTTAATATTCATAGTCCATTTTATTGACTTTTAGTAAAACACACTCTGTAGAAGAGGCGTGGCCATATTTACCTGTATTTATAACCATGCTTCCTATATACAGTTTTTTCACATGGCTAAAAATCATGTGCCTTAGGGCCCACACGTTCTTTCTACACATCAAAATTTTACCTACTCTTTTTCCCTCTCTTCTGCAGAAGAGGAAAGTAGTGCCTTTTCTTTCTGTTAAGACTGAAACCTACCAACCATCTAAATCTTCTCCCTTCTGATAAGTTTCTCTATCTTATTCCATCATTTATTTCCTGTATTTTATATCTTTAGTATCTCTTTCCAGAGAAGACAATGGCAGCCCACTCCAGTACTCTTGCCTGGAAAATCCCATGGACGGAAGAGCCTGGTAGGCTGCAGTCCGTGGTGTCGCGAAGAGTCGGACACGACTGAGCGACTTCACTTTCACTTTTCACTTTCATGCAGTGGAGAAGGAAATGGCAACCCACTCCAGTGTTCTTGCCTGGAGAATCCCAGGGACGGGGGAGCCTGGTGGGCTTCCGTCTGTGGGATCGCACAGAGTCCGACACGACTGAAGCAACTTAGCAGCAGCAGTATCTCTTTCACACTGGTTTCTTTTCTGTGCTGGGATGTATGCTCTGGTGATTCTTCCTCTAAATACTTAGAAAAATTATGACCTCAATTACATATGTGGTGTTTAATCTTTTTAGTATATGGTATGTTTTCTTCTAGCCTTTGCCTTATCTCTATTTGTATATTTTCTATATAGTTTTAAGTTATACTGCATGTAACATTGTTGTGTCCTGGTATTTTTTCAGTAAACATCTTTGTTCAGGCTTTCTAATAATTATTTTTGTATTTGCTTTTAATCTTTGTCCTATACATATTGTGTACACATGGTTTTCTTTTTTCACTTACCATGTCCCAAATGTATGGTGTTTTATTAGTCTTCATAATTACCATTTCTCATGGCTACATGACGTTCTTTAAAGTTGTTATGACAGTTTATTTAACCATTACCCTATGACCTGACGTGTCCACGTGTGTTGTGTCTATCTTTTTTGCTTTCCTAAATAATGTTATAATGAATATCTTCATATTTTGCCTATTTTATGGATTTGAGAATATTTTCTTGACCTGTAAAGCCAATGTAGCTAGATAATTTATATCTAGCTGGGTATTTCTTGAGCTAGATATTTTTTTACCAATCTGCGTTTTAGTTTTTATTCTTTGAAATACAGTATTTTTTAAATTCTATAATCTGTTCATTTTCCCCATTATGATTTCTATTGTTTCTAACCTTAGGAAGTTCTTCCAGTTTAGAAATTTAATATTCAGTCATATTTTCTCCTAGCTTTATGACTTGACCTATAAAATTATATTTAACTGTTTAATCAAGTTGAAATCTCTTTTAGATATCATGAAATACTCAAATTTATTTCTCTACCAATTCTTTATTTGTTGACCCTAGTTTATTGAATAAGTTTTCTTTATTCCCATTTACATATTGTACCCCCTTCTTTAAAAAAAATATTCCCCATTAAATTCTTTTTATATTATTTTAATTTTATTGAAGTAGAGTTGATTTACAGTGTCATGTTAGTTTCAGGTATACAGCAAAGTGATTCAGTTATATACATACACATATTCATTCTTTTCTAGATCCTTTTCTCATATAGGTTATCACAGAATATTACGTAGAGTTCCCTGTGCTATACAGTAGGTCCTTGTTGCTTGTCTATCATATATAGTAATGAGTACATGTTCATCCCAAACTCCTGATTTATCCCTCCGTCCAGCATTTCCCCTTTGATAACCCATAAGTTTGTTTTCAATATCTGTATGTCTGTTTCTGTTTTGTCAATAAGTTCATTTGTATCTTTTTTAAAATTAGGTTCCACATATGAATGATATCATATGATACTTGTTATTCTCTGTCCAGCTTACTTCACTTAGTATGATAATCTCTAGGTCCATCCCATTAACTTCTTATCCTTGTGCCCCAGTCTTAATGACTGGCACTTTATAATCAATGATTCTCATCCAGGACAGTTTTTGCCCTCCAAGGAACATTTAGCAGTGTCTAGAGACATTTTTTTTATTGTTCAATATAGACAAGATTATTGCTAACATTCTGGACAGCCCTCCACAACAAAGAAATAACCAGTTTAAAAGGTCAGCAGTACCAAGAATAAGATATTCTGCTTTAGGGAATTCCTTGGCAATCCAGTGGTTAGGACTTGAAGCTGTCACTGCCAGGGCCCCAGGGTTCGATCCCTGGTGGAAGAACTAAGATCTCAGAAGCCAAAGTAGCAGGGCCAAAAACCCCCCAAAATTCTGCTTTATATTTAAAATATTGTCATATATGATAAAGTTGGCTTGTCTTTGTTGCTTCAGTATTTTCTTTGCCAATTTTGTCTCTTTATTTTTCTAAATGAACTTGGGAATGAGGGGGGTGATTCCCCAAAATACAGCTGGAATGATCTATCAATTAATTTGGAAAGGAGGTACATATATGATATTTAGTTTTTTTCCTTAGGTATTTTTAATTATGAATGGTATTTATTTTTTAATAGTCAATTTCCCTTAATTCCAGGAATTATTCATTTCAGGAGATTTTCTAAATATGTGATCGTATCTAGAATAATAATAGTGGCTCTTCCTTTGATCTTATTTCTGTGTTAAGCCTTATAGCATTAATAACTTCCCAAACAAAGGTTAAATGATAATAAAAATAAGAAGTTCTGTTTTAATCTCCATTTCAACAGGGATAGGTATAATTTTGCTGTTGGCTTGATTCGATGCTGTTTACTGTGTTTAGAAAATTTCTCTTTATAGTTTTCTACTGCATTTTTATTTGCAATATACATTTACTGTTTTAAGTACTGTTTTGCTCTATATGAGAGCAAATGATTTTTCTTGTTTAACAAATTAAAAGTACAAGTTTGCTAATACTGAAACTTTGTGTTTACTAACATTAAGCCTTATTTGTTCATGGTAGATTAATCTGTTAAATATACAAATGAATTCTATGCATTTTCATTTTATTTAGGATTTTTGCATCCATCTTTGTAAATGAGATTGCTCTGTGGTTTCTCTTCTTGTACTGTATTTATCAGCTTTTGTTATTATGGTCATATTTACTTTGTAACAAAGGTTTAGAAGCTTTCTATATTATTTTATTCCAGAATGTCATAAAATAATCTAGCCTTTAAATTTTGAAATATTCCAACAGAAAAACCATCTGGGCCTAGAATCTTTTGTATCATGTAATTCTATAATAACATTTTCATTTCTTCCCTAATTTTCTTTCTGTTTCAGTTTTGTTTTGTTTTGTTTGCTACACAGTTGTCTCATTTAGGTATTTTAAAGTACTAGCGTTCTGTCTATTAAAATGAAACTTTTGAATTTGCTCCTATTTGCAATAAATTTTTCCATTTCTATTTTTACTATTTGTTTTACATACTGAGTTTTTCTTCAAAACAAAGCTGAAACGTAATTACTCTCCCTGATTTTATAGTTTTATGTCATTTATGACTTTTTATCATTATTAATTTATTCTGTCTTCTGAGGATTTTTCCCCATAAATTCTTGATAAAATTGTTGAGTTCTTTTATTTTCTCTTCCTGATAAAACAATGAAGTCTGTGCATTTACTTTTAAGTGTGGTAACTGTTGCCAGTTCATAAACAAAGGAACCTAAGAAGGACCTTAGGTCTGATGTTCATTTCATTCAACCTGTCTACAAATGTTTGAGTACCTAAGTATCAGGAACTATGTCAGGTGCTTAGAAAAAAATGAAATATATGTAGTCATTCAGTACACTTGCTGAACTATAGTCATGCTACTCGTGATATCCTGTGGTCCCTGTTACTAGATTTTTCCCCTCTATTAAGAGGGTCAAGAGTAGTATCTCCCTGACACATACTTTCTTTCTTATCAGAATTGTCACTCAGGTTTTCTGGCTGGCACCGCACTATTTACAGAATGATAAAAATCAGGCAGTTGCTCCTTCCAAGGTTATGCCAGGCTACAGGTCTACATCCCAATTTTTCTCCACACACTAAAAGGTTCTACTCACAGATAGAATGCATATATATGGGCAGACTAATATTTCCTCTCAGGTAATAGGATGCATGGTAGATTCTTATCTCAACCAAGTCTCATCTCTCTAAACAAAACTCCAAGCCCATAGCCTCGGCTCTGCTCTTCCTTTTACACAGCTTTAATTTTGTGTCCTACCCCTGTTTCTGGTCAGTTTGCTTCATCTCCACTCTTGCTTTCCTGCCATTTTAGAATTGACTATATGTCTCTTGTATGCTGCTCTAGCTTGCAAATGCTTTCATTTCTGTTCTGAAATAATGTGCTGCTTTTATTCATTCAGAAACATCAGTTGAATGCCTGTATGTGCCAGAACCAGGACTAGGTGTTGAGAATAGAGGGATGAGTAAAACAGTCTTATCCTCAATAAGCTCCCTTGAAAGAGCAGGAAATAAGTTGCAGTGCTGTGTAGTAAATATACCACTATTGTCGAAACATGTAAGTCAGAGCATCAACAAAGTGTTGTGGGAATCCTGAGCAGCCACTTTTTCCCAGAAACCTCACCCCTCTTCATTATTTGTCATAATGCTCTGCTTTTCCCCTCCCTACAACAGCTGACTTCAGAGCAGGTATGTAAAATGATGTTTTAAAAAAAAAAATTAAGCCTTAACAGTTTATAATATTCAGGTCATATATGTGTGTGTGTGTGTGTGTGCAGTACATTTTCTATTATATATTTGTGTGTGTGTGTGTGTGTATATAAACAAACATGCATGCTTAAACATTTTTTACTGATAGTTTATGATCAACAAAATCTGAACACCATGTCTTAAATCATTTGTTCTCCTTTTAACTAGCAATTTATTTGTCATAAAATAATTTCCAAATTTTATTCTGGGCTGTCTCAGAATGCTACTTGTAAGCATTTTCACAACTTAATTCAAGTATACTTTTAACACCTACAATATCCCATAACTTCTTATCCGCATGTTCCCCAGGTCAGTCATTATACCATCACCCAGTCAGACCCTCAAGTACAAAGTTGAGAGTCTTCATTCTCACTGTGCCAACCTCTGCCCAAACCAGTTAACCAGTTCTTTTGGATTCTACCTCTTAAATATTTATGTGCTCCACTCTATCCTTGTGGACCCTCATCATCTCACCAAGGACTACTGAGCTTCCTCCTTCTAGTCTTAACTCCTTCTTAAATCCAGAGAAATCATTCTAGAATGTAAAGATGCTTTAATCTCCTAATTACCTAGTGGATAAAATCTAAGCTCTTTAATAAAAAAAAAAAGGGGGTCTCTTCCTGACCCACAAACTCTTCACAATTGGGCCATCAGTTTGTGGCCAATATGGAATATGGAAAGTTAATTTTGGCTGTCATTAATCATGTGTACTGTCATGGACATTTGTCAGACTGAGCACTGAGCTAAGTGGATCATGCAACTTAGTGTAGTGCGTGCTAACTCACTTCATTCATGTTCAACTCTTTGGGACCCCATGGACTGTAGCCCACCAGGCTCCTCTGTCCATGGGATTCTCCAGGCAAGAATACTGGAGTGACTTAGTATAAAGGAGAATACAACTGACTGCAAGTAAAGGAGTAAGTGATAGGAGATATGAAAAATAAAAGAGCCTGGACTTATTAGAACACATGGTCATGCTGAGAAATAACCAAGTAACCAATACACTTACTAACTGAATACTTTCTAGAACCAGACAAGCACTGATATCTATCATATTTCATTATTGCTAACTTGTTCACTATTGTTTGTGAGTCATTTAATCTTTTGAAGAAGATAGCCAAAAATTGTAGTATTTAAAAGTTTTGCTTCAGGAATTCGCTGGTGGTCCAGTGGTTAGGACTCTGCTGCCCTTACAGCGAAGGACCTGAATTCTACCCCTGGTCAGGGAACTAGAATCCCACAAGCCATACAGTTCCTCTACCACAAACTCATTTAGAACCACTTATCTCTGATTAGAACGCAAGTGCCTGCCTGTTACTTTGTTCATTCTTCTCATCCAGTACGTAATATATAGCTGTGGAGAAGGGATTAGAACTACTAACCTCTTGTCTATGTCTGTCCTCATTTCCTGCCCCTCTTCCTCCACCCCACACACCAAACCCCTAAAGTCTAGCCAATTCTGAGTATGCTTTCCAGCTTCACTACAGACCAGTGTCTTCAAACTTACAGCTGCTTTGCTTAGAACACCCCGCTATCTTACTCTACTTATTAAGCTTCTGTCATTTTTTGAGACTTACTTTAAACATATTTTAATCCGTGATGGCTTTTTCTCTCCCAAAAGCTCAAGGCACAGTTAGGCACACCTTGTTTGTGCTCTCATAGCATCTTATGCATTAGTACTAATTAATATAGCACTTACCAAATCGTACTGTAGTAGCCCACATTCAAAGCTCTGAACTCCTTAGGGAGGAACTGTGTATCTTGTTCATCTTTGTATCTGCAGTACCTAAAGCAGTGCTTGGCATACGGCAGAGACTCAGTACATGTGTACTGAATGAATGGACTCATATTCACACACTTTTTTTCCCCCCACGCATCATAGTCAGTACTTGAGAGGAAAAAGCAGACATATAAGGATAGGGTAAGAATAGCAACAACAGCATCAACAATCACAACCATAGATAATTAAGCATCTGCTTTTGTCAGGCCCTATTCTAAGTCTGTAGATAAATTAACTCATAGTGTTTCACACAGCAACCCTGCTATCCTCATTTCCCAGATGAGTAAACCAAGGCACACAGAGGTTAAGCAACTTGTACATGATCACAAAAATAGAAAGCAGCAGAGCTGGCTCCAGAACCTTTATGCTAGAACAGAAAGGAACTAAAAAGCCTGCTTTTCTGTTCATTCTCCTTCTCATCCATTGCACAGCCTGCAGTGATGTGGAAACAGGAACTCTACCTGGTTCCCATAATTCTAGAAGTACTGAAGACCAGAATATACATAAATTATATGCAGTCCTGTACTTGATAGGATTGCAGATCATTTCACATTTTCATGAGTAAGCCTATCCAAACAGTACCACCTCTGAATTACAAATCCTAACAACCTCTTGAGGGCCCCAAGATAATTATGCAGAAAATATGATCCTCTGAATTTAACATTTTCCTCTTTTGCGAAAAATATGTGTCAAATGATGGGTTATTCTTAAAAGTTCCATTAACAAAACCATGACATTATGGTTGGGAGATGGAAAATTGATTATTCTTCTTGTAAATCTATTAATTTTCTTAAACTTGGTCTCCCTTTCTCTTGATATTTACTTAGCCTTTTGTTTTTCATAGAGTGGAAACTTGTGCTTTAATTCTTCGGTTCTGATGATTGAGATGGTACGGTGTAATACAATTACTGAAAAAGAAAAAAACTAGCCTTTTCCATTTTTATCCTTGAAATAATTTCATTATATCTTCCAGGAATTTATCTCACTAATATCTTGAAAACAGAAGAAGGCAACCCTGAGGTCCTAAAACGGCATGGAAAAGAGCTTATAAACTTTAGCAAAAGGAGGAAAGTAGCAGAAATAACAGGCGAGATCCAGCAGTACCAAAATCAGCCTTACTGTTTACGAGTAGAGTCAGATATCAAAGTAAGTTGAATTCTTTGAGGATACATATTTCTGATTAAGTTTATAACCACCTGATAAGAGTCAGGTTTATTTCATAGAAGAGAGAAAGGAAAATAAAACTTGAAATAATTCCAGTTTTGTGTTAAAATGTTTTGTTATTTCATGACTTTTAAACTGAATTTAAATTATTTAACATTAACAATAATTCTTTGCATTTATTTTAGAGGTTTTTTGAAAACTTGAATCCAATGGGAAATAGCATGGAAAAAGAATTTACGGATTATCTTTTCAACAAATCCCTAGAAATAGAACCACGAAACCCTAAGCCTCTTCCAAGATTTGTAAGCATCCATATTATTTCCTTTACATTTAAATATTTTTTGCAGTTGTTATCTACATCTATCTGGTGGTTTATAGTTTTCTATAAAGGCATTCAGGGATGAAGTGCACGTGTAATGGATAAAAATAATGAATAAGTCCTTAATAAATACAATCAGGATTAGTCCACTTAGTTCCAAGTAAATGAACACTAACATTAATGTGAATAAAATCTTAATACAATAGATGAAGAAGTTGGGCAAACGTACAAGTTTTAGTTTTGTTTTGACAAAGAAAAATGTTATTCATTATTTATTTTAAGGGCAGGAAATTTGACTGATTTATATCGATTCACTTAGAGTAAATATATTTATTTACAACTTTTTTGAAAGTAATGACATGAGAATTTAACTATAAATCATTACCTGTAAAAATAACAGGTTTGGCAAGAGATACTTTTTGGAAGGGGAAACAAAATTTCCATTCTTTCCTATTACTTGTAAGTGCCTGACCAAATTTATGTCCAGTATCATCATTTCGCTGTTCTGAATATAATCTCTCTTATTCATAAGAAAGTCAGGAATCAAGAAGAAACATAAATGGCTTCTAAGTAACCAAGATAAATCTCATAATGTCTGTGAACTAAAGCTAAATGAAGTTACTCTATAAGAAAATTTCTCAAGGCCTAAAACAATTTCAAAAGACAGATTAAAAACAGAAAATTGAAACTAGCTATATAGTCTGCTCCAGTGAAATACACTGACATCATTGAGAAACAATCACTCTGTAAGAAACAAAATGTCATAAAACTAGCATAAACAGGTGAGAACTCAAGCAATTTAATCCATTTGTAAATAGCATTTAAAAAATGCATTTGTAAATAATCCTGATGGCATCACTGTATTACTGCATAGTCAGATATCTGAATGCAGAGTTCCAAAGAATAGCAAGAAGAGATAAGAAAGCCTTCCTCAGTGATCAATGCAAAGAAATAGAGGAAAACAACAGAATGGGAAAGTCTAGGGATCTCTTCAAGAAAATCAGAGATACCAAGGGAACATTTCATGCAAAGATGGGCTCGATAAAGGACAGAAATGGTATGGACCTAAGAGAAGCAGAAGATATTAAGAAGAGGTGGCAAGAATACACAGAAGAACTGTACAAGAAAGATCTTCATGACCCAGATAATCACGATGGTATGATCACTCACCTAGAGCCAGACATCCTGGAATGTGAGTCAAGTGGGCCTTAGAAAGCATCACTACAAACAAAGCTAGTGGAGGTGATGGAATTCCAGTTGAGCTATTCCAAATCCTGATAGATGATGCTGTGAAAGTGCTGCACTCAATATGCCAGCAAATTGGAAAAACTCAGCAGTGGCCATAGGACTGGAAAAGGTCAGTTTTCATTCCAATCCCAAAGAAAGGCAATGCCAAAGAATGCTCAAACTACCACACAATTGCACCCATCTTACATGCTAGTAAAGTAATGCTCAAAGTTCTCTAAGCCAGACTTCAGCAGTACGTGAACCGTGAACTTCCAGATGTTCAAGCTGGTTTTAGAAAAGGCAGAGGAACCAGAGATCAAATTGCCAACATCCGCTGGATCATGTTTTTCCATGATAAGTTCCAGAAAAACATCTGGAGAGAGTTCCAGAAAAACATCTATTTCTGTTTTATTGACTATGCCAAAGCCTTTGACTGTGTGGATCACAATAAACTGTGGAAAATTCTATAAGAGATGGGAATACCAGACCACCTGACCTGCCTCTTGAGAAACCAACAGACTGGTTCCAAATAGGAAAAGGAGTTCATCAAGGCTGTCTATTGGCACCCTGTTTATTTAACTTATATGCAGAGTACATCATGAGAAACGCTGGGCTGGAAGAAGCACAAGCTGGAATCAAGATTGCTGGGAGAAATATCAATAACCTCAGATATGCAGCTGACACCACCCTTATGGCAGAAAGCAAAGAGGAACTAACAAGCCTCTTGATGAAAGAGGAGAGTGAAAAAGTTGACTTAAAGCTCAACGTTCAGAAAAATAAGATCATGGCATCTGGTCCCATCACTTCATGGGAAATAGATGGGGAAACAGTGGAAACAGTGTCAGACTTTATTTTGGGGGCTCCAGAATCACTGCAGATGGTGATTGCAGCCATGAAATTTAAAAGATGTTTACTCCTTGGAAAGAAAATTATGACCAACCTAGATGGCATATCTATCAAAAGCAGAGATATCACTTTGCCAACAAAGGTCCATCTAGTCAAGGCTATGGTTTTTCCAGTGGTCATGTATGGATGTGAGAGTTGGACAGTGAAGAAAGCTGAGTGCTGAAGAATTGATGCTTTTGAACTGTGGTGTTGGAGAACTCTTGAGAGTCCCTTGGACTGCAAGGAGTTCCAATGAGTCTGTACTAAAGGAGATCATTCCTGGGTGTTCATTGGAAGGACTGATGCTGAAGCTGAAACTCCAGTACTCTGGCCACTTCATGCAAAGAGTTGACTCATTGGAAAAGACTCTGATCCTGGGAGGGATTGGGGGCAGGAGGAGAAGGGGACGACAGAGGATGAGATGGCTGGATGGCATCACCGACTCGATGGATATGAGTTTGAATGAACTCCGGGAGTTGGTGATGGACAGGGAAGCCTGGCGTGCTGTGATTCATGGGGTTGCAAAGAGTCAGACACGACTGAGTGACTGAACTGAACTCAAGGTATCATAGTTCAAAACAACAATCTTGGCTTTCCTCCCAAGATTAAATTAGTTTCACACAGTCCATTTTAAAAGCTGGAGAAATGTTCACTGCATCTTAGAAAGATTTCCATCAGAAATATTGAAATAACAAATACTCTGGTATTTATAGGATTAAAATTCAGTTATTTAAAGAAATTCATTCGCTACTAATTTAGATAGCCAAGGCTTTATGGAAATGGGGTGTTAACTCTTTAATTTGAATACTTTGATTTGAATCAGTATTAGTGGTTTATGGTTTTCCTGGATATTAATCGAATTTTACTAAGCATTTGTAGAAGAACCTTCTTTTCCATTAACGGTGTTTTAAGTATTGTGTTTCTTTTGATATGTCTACAGCCAAAAAAATACAACTATCCCCTAAAATCTCCTGGTGTTCGTCCATCAAACCCAAGACCAGGTACTATGAGACATCCCACACCTCTGCAGCAAGAGCCAAGGAAAATTAGTTATAGTAGGATCCCTGAAAGTGAAACCGAAAGTACAGCATCTGCACCAAATTCTCCAAGAACACCATTAACACCTCCTCCTGCTTCTGGTGCTTCTAGTACCACAGATGTTTGCAGCGTATTTGATTCTGATCATTCAAGCCCTTTTCACTCAAGTAGGTGTTCAAGTTTTAAGTGCTTTAAGTAACAGTTAGTGTTATATGTACTAGAAGTAAAAAAGAATCTCTGTGTGTGTGTATATATATATATATATATTTTTTTTTTTTTTTTTTTTTTGGTAAATTTGTAGAGAAACCACATACCATTTCCAAATATATTATTATAAAAGTATAAAATAAATTAGAACAGGCCTCTTTAAATGTATTACACTTTACTGATAGGCCTGGTAATTAAATTGGTAATTGAAATTTCATTTGAGCATTTGTTTTCAATTGGCGAGTTTTAAAATGACTCTCTGACTTCCAGAGGAAAGGAAGATAACTGCTAAAACTGCATGGACTAATCAATCTGATGCTTTAAATGTTTCCTCCAAAATTATATTTCAAACTGCTCACTACATGATTTCTTTCTCACCAAATCCTGTAGTTTCTAATTTTATAGTGTATCAAGTTCACACTTCTACTTAACCCTTGTTGAGTCAACAGCATCCTACATAGTGCCTACTAAACTCCTGTGCTTTCAAGCCCAGCCATACAACTCTCACAGATTGGTCACTGTCACCCATCCTTCCCTATTTATAAATCTGTGCTGTCCAATAGAAATACTTATAATATGAGCCCCATATGTGACTTTTAAATGTTCTTTCTACATTTTTAAAATGCAAAAATTAAGTGAAATTAATTTCGATAATATATTTTATTTAACCCAGTATATACAAAATGTTGTCATTTAAACATGACATCAGTATAAAAATTTACTGAGATATTTCACAATCTCAGTTTTTGTCCTAAATCTTCAAAATGCAATATGTATTTTATATTTACCGCAGATCTCAATTTGGACTAGCCACATTCAAGCACTTAATAAGCACATGTGGCTAATGGGTACCAAACTGTACAGCCCAGCCTAGCCCTTTGAGATGCTACCTTCACTGTTGCCATTCATTTTTAAAATCAATTTTATATTGAGCTTTAAAGCTCTACTAAGATCTCAGAACCTTTTTTCATTTATTCATTATTAAATCAGAATTTGAATGCAGTTGCTTTTAACCCCTTCACAACCACTTCCACATGCTCTTTCCACCAGCTGTCTTAGCTCATTGTAGAGTTCAAGTTCTCCCCTAATATTAGACGTAACAGGATCCAATACTGAAAGGCATCCTGACATTGTTAGGCAGGTAGGTGAGCACTGACAGAGGACTCCTAACTCCTAGTTTGTCATCTCAGCCTGCTAGTGAGCCTTCTGGTTTTAGATAAAACAGTTTTTTGGTGCCTTCTGTGGATTAAACTAGACTTTTAAGATTTTTTTCCAACTCAGAAAATCTGTTTAAAAAAAAAATTACTCCAGAATTCTACTTATTTATTCCTGTTTTGAATATATATTTGTAGTTATCCATCAGTTTGTCTTATCTTTTCTACCACATACTGTGTTTGTTTTAAGAATTACTACATCTTGGCTTTATTTGGCTACTGAAGATTACGAAGTCATGTTATGTTACTAGTAGGCTATCAGATATTTTTTAAAAGTTCAAGTAAAACCAGGTAAAATATTACTGTTGCCCCAACTCACCAACCTCCTAAATTAATAAAATAAAACCAGCACTTTTTATAGTATACCTGACTTAAAATTATTAATGATAACCCATTTAACTGTTTGAAGAGGTTTTTTCCTCAAGCAGATGGCTATGATCTGTGTTATAAAGATTCCCACATGAGTGAATTATTGAAACCACATGAAAGCCATTGACTGCAAATTCTGTTTTTCTTATTTAAGTAGCTAAAAATGAAAGATGTGGAGAAACAGGAGATACATATTTCATTCCCTACTAGTGCTGAATCTTTAAATGATAGACAAGGGGAAAGAGTCATTTTGGAATGCAGTGCTCTGGATCATTGTTTTCTCATATGTGGCAGTGGAATAATATTAACTTAAAATAGCTAGACAAGCAAAGAAACCACTGTAGCAGGAATTAGGCTTCATAATCTTATACCTGAGGATTTTTTCAGTTTCTCTTTCTTTGTGATAAAAGGAAACCCCTGTTACTATTCCTTTTGTCCTTAGTAAAAATTGAAAATAACAGATTTTGAAATTAGGAAAGCCGGTATAATACAAAACCATCTGTAAGCTCAGTTAACCCCCTCCTTAAAGTTCATCTATGGATATTAAAGGTCCTTATCTGCTTTTGACCCCACTCTGCTTAACAGATCTGCTCGTGTTAATGGGGCGAGGGCCCAGTGGTCACCAGCACATCCAACTTGGTATTCATTGTGTTGCCACTACAGTGAATACCTACTTCCTTGCTGTCCTCAGGGCCTGGCAGGAAAAAGCTGCTGTACCTACATTTTTAAGTCATCTGGACATATTCCACTCAGTACGAAGAGGCAGAAAGGCATTGCAAAGCAAAGACATTGCTTAAGGTTTTCAAAAGGCGAAATTTGACTAGAATTTTTTGATCAGTTATACTAGTTGTTTTGCTTTTTTTTAGTTTTTTTCCCCCAAAATAATTTACTTTAAAAACAAAGATTAATTTCTTCAGCCAGTATCAGTCAATATCTCATTTCTAGCTAAATAAGCTTGGACACATCTTCTCTGTGTCCAAGGCTTGCAGTCTTACTGAAAGATTAAAAATAAAATCATAATAAAAGAAACTCATAGTTAAATGCTTAGCCAGGGTTAAATGCTTTGATTCCGTTTGTACTATGATTCTTTTTTCATCTCTCAGTAAGATTGCAGAGACGATGTATAAGTTTTAGTTTACTGGCAAAATGCTAAATGAGTGAAGATATAAATGCAATAGAAATTTACATGAAGATGACCACAGAATGAGCAGGAATGGTCACAGAAAACTTGGTGGTGAAGACAGAGAGGGCAGGAGACTGGCCACCTACCTAGTGCTGCTGCACATATCCTCACATTCAGAGCCCTGCTCCACACCTTGCCCTCACCAGGTCCATCTCTCAGGTGGTGATGACGGTGGCCGGGAGGAGGGGAAAGACCACCAGCTTTGTGTCTGTGGCTCTAGCATGGAGAGAGGAGGATGAAGTGCTCTTGGTACATTGCTGTTGAAGGTTGCCTGATGATTAAAGGGAGCCATGGGTCTGGCCTGGTCTGTGTGCTAGAGATGAGCTTTACCCCATTCCTTAGTAGGGAAAGCTTTAACAAGAAAAGATATATTTTAAGCTGGAATGCAAAGCTTTTCTTTGTAGCAGATTGTTGTAGGTGACTAGTTTCTGATCTCATACATTTGCATTTAACAGGCTTTTGTGAATTTAAGAAATTATCCATGATTTATGTAATTTTTTTCTATAGGAAAATGCTTATTTTTATTCTCAGAATGACTCAATTATAAATTGGAGGTTATCGTCCAACAGTGGTTTCAACCCTGACTGAAAGTTATAATCCTCTGGAGAGGTTTAAAAAAAAAAACCTATATGCTCAGTCCATGCTTGTATTAGACCAGCACTGGCATGTGGGCATCAGTATTTTTAAAAACCTTCCAGCAGGGTCTAACGTGCAGCCACAATGGAGAAACCACTGATTTTGTCTGGGATATGTACTTACCCAGCTGATGCTACTTTTTGATTAACTGGATTTCAGCCCTAAGTCACTGTCAATAAGTTTGTTCAGTACCTAGCTGACAAGAATTCCTAGTATATATTTCTTGAGATATATAATGTATAATTCTCAAATAATTTTTTATAGCATTTTCCAGGCAGTAAGACTAAGCAATTAGTTTGAAGTGACAAATCAGAAAAGTGCCCCAAGTTTACACGTAAATCTAAGCCTTTGCTGTATATACATTAGACCAAAGCCCAGCCTACAACTGTGTGCACAAGTATGTATGTGTAGGTGTAATCATTCTTTCTAAAAGCCTGCAGTTGGTAGCTGTCATTAGCTTATGTTTTGATTTTACTCCTATATTGTACTAAGTATATGACCATGTTCTCGATGCTTATCCCCAAAAAGCATACTTATTTGCTTCCCAAAAAAGTGGAAAATACTTAAGTAGTAAGCACTAGAGCAGATACTCCCTTTAAACCCCTGTTATGTTACTGAAGAGAATCTCATTTGTAGTGAAGAGAATCTTTGACACAGCAGCAGCATTATTTAATGTCAAAAGTATAAAAGTGAATTTTAATCTTTTGAGAGCTAACTTATTAGAATTCGCTGGATTGCTACCCTCAGTAACCGTAGCCTCCAAATAAATATCAGTACATATGGAAAGGAGGTAGTAGGCTATGTTATTTGAAATCAGGGCTGTCTGGGAAACGGAAACACTATATAAGCAGTCAAATTAATGGTTCTGCTGACTAAACCTAGGACATAAAATTATACTTGTTCTGACCAAAGAAGCTAGAAAAAGCAACAGCCTTAATCGTTTGAGTGATTGTTGTGCAAAAATGAGAGAGAGAAACCTGAATTAATCAGCTCAGTCTCATGCTAGAGTTAATGGCTTTAGCCTCTTAGATACAATCTGTTCAGTATGTTGGTGATATGAGGCGGTGTAACCTAAACAACTGTATTGATTTAGAACCAGTATAGATCCTCTAGCTTTTGTCTCAGTTTTTCTACTTAAATGCTCTCAGGGCTTTGCATTTTATAATTTTCAATTTTTTTCTTAAAAGAATTAGTACTGTTGAAATTAGATATTCAAAAATTATCAGTTTCCTGTATAAATAATGTATCTAAGCACCAAAAATGTTTAATGATATTTTAAGTGTTTAAAAATATAGGAGAAAAGCTATATCACTTTCAGCTTGTTGTAATATCCAAAGCTATAGTTATTTTGTGATGAACACATGCCCCAAGAACATTTTCTAAGGTATATTTATATTAATAATAATAATGGTATTTTTATAACATAAATTCATTATTTACTACTTAATTTCACAAGTTTGGGTTTTCAAAATTATCCTTAGTGAATGACATATTTCTGTATGTCCAACTGAATTCTTTGCTCAAATTGGGTTTATACATTTTTCGGAAGTCTTCCATTGAAATAGAAGGATATTGTAGTTTTCTTATGAATGCTTTTTCATTTAATTATTATGATATCAAGTAGTGGATCTAAAATGAATCTTCAAAATTCCCAATGATATTAATACAATTTAATTCTTTTTCTCAAAAGTAAGTAGTAATGAGCTTTTGCTAAACTGCTCTATCATTCTTTAAAACTAGAATGACAGAAATAACATTTCTATTATAAATACATTTTTACAGATGAGTTGAATATGAAAGAAAAAAATCTACTTTTTCTTGTTTCCTTTCACAGGCAGCGATACCGTCTTTATCCAAGTTACACTGCCCCATGGCCCAAGTTAGTATATTTGGTTTAAGACTCATAATTTTTGCTTTGGCTTTAAAAATTAAACCAAATGTAACCTTTCCTGCTAAAACTCGTCTTGGGTCTGGCAGCATTGGTGCCTTGCTTTGCAGCATCTTAGAAGTGAGGCCTTCACTTGTACTATCTTTTGATCATAAATGATTTGCTTAAACTTATATAATTCTCATGCTTTTTGTAAAACCTTTCTTCTCTTTTGAAAGAACATTATTATATGGGTGGCTTCCACATTTAACCATTTCTCATTTCCAACTCTGGAGTTCTAATGCCCAACTTAAAAAAAAAAAAGCAATAGCATGCATGCGCATATGAGAATGTTGGCAGCTACATGCAGTGTCTAAGTCACAAAATACACTTAGGCTGGGGGCAGCACAGGCTGTAGGCAGATGACTTATTTGACTTTAGAACAGCTACCTTATCACTGTGACTACCTGTATTATATAACCTAAATATTCATCACTGATAAGCAAAATAAAGTTCCAGTGTAGGTATTTGTTTTTAATTTTAAAGTAAACTAACAATTCACCAACTATCCCATAAATTTTAAGCCAATAGATTGTTTTTTGCTATCCTTCATACAAATGATTTCAGAATGTATACAATGGAAAATAGTGTTATAAGCTAACTTACATAGTCTTCTAGGAAGAAAGGTAGGTGATCAGAATGTTGCTCATTTAAATAATACCAATACACAAAGTACTCTAAGTTCTATCTTGTTATAACATTTAATTGACAAAATTAAAACTGTCAGTGTTTAAAGGAAAGAAAACCTGCCAAATACAATTTTGAATGATCAATTAAGGGTTTTTTCACATCTTTTTCATTGTGCTGATGTACAGGTTAACTTACATTAATGTTTTTCAAAGTGTAGTTATTTATATGCCTATATTAAACCCTTACCATAAATGTTTGTAAGATAGGTTACAATTAGAGGCTTTTATTTACCTTTTTAGTGCCAGTTCATCAATTTACTACTAAATCAGGTTCACTAGATTCTAGTATAATTTCTGTTTTTATTATCAGCATAGCCTCAGTCATTTTAAATACGTTCATCACAATGAAAAAATTTTGGATTAGAATGTGATGAACCTGACTTTGCTTCCCCACCAAGGAGATCTGATACCTAAGCAAACTGAAGAGATCCCTCCCCAGGACACTAGAGTCTCTCCCTGCCATTGAAAGGATGGCAGGGAGAGACATTGGAGAGAGTGGTTAAGACCAAAAAGTATTCCCAAAGACTGTCCAGTGAAGGCAAGGAAATTCTGTACTAATACAGTTGGGAGGCGGAGGGCGGGAAATGAGCCCATCATAAAAGGTTAACAAAAATTACCATTGCAAAAGTTTTTAATAGTTTGCTCTCTCCCAGAAAATTCCAGTAACAGATTCACAATGGAAATGTTATTTTCTTCAAGAAATATAACAACAGAATAACTTAGACAGCTTTTTCTCTGAAAACTCTGCTGAGAAATTTCTGCATGCTTTTATAGCAGTTTGCTTTAATAAAGGAAGTACTGTTGGGTGTTGCTTTATTAAATTCTGCTTTTGATACTTCTGTACATTTCTTTTAATATAAGCAGGATTGATGATATAAAATTCCTGTGAACTTTCAAAATTGTACCATCCTACAGGATCTGCTTCAGTATCATCTATAAGTTTAACCAAGAGCACTGATGAAGTGCCTGTCCCCCCTCCTGTTCCTCCACGAAGACGGCCAGAGTCTGCCCCAGCGGAATCTTCGCCATCTAAGGTAAAGTAAACATCTGGTTATCTGGAGACTGGAATCATTGCAGTCCCATTATAATCAAGTGCTCATCTCTCATTGAGTTCTAACCGAATGAAGTTAATATTCAGGGTATTGGGGCTTAATAGAGTTTAAACCAAAATTAAGTATGGGTTTATCATGCAGTAATGTTTATTTCCTTTCTTCTGAAAGCAGTTTTCTGGTAGGTTTTCAAGATACTTACAAATCTAAATATGGGTACTGTCAAAAGAAAAAAAAAACAACACAAGTTTAACCTATAATTTAAGAGTAATGTAGTCTCAAGCAGTTCTTTAAAAAGATAGAAAGAAAGAGATCTGAAGCTTTATATGAAGGCACGTTTTAAATGAAACTATATCTCAGTGCCAAATGTTACATATCTAAGCCTGTAACAGGTAAATCTGACAGGCTTTTAAGTGGGATTTTCATGAAAATTCCAAGTCAAAAGAGACCTTAACAGCTCATAATAGCTATTTTTTTCCTACCTGTTTAAATTTCTTTCTTTGTCAACTGTTAACATGATTTAGTGGTCTCAAAGTGTCCAGAGAGCAGAGCACCTGGGCAAAGCAAAACTCTTTGCAGAATACCATGAAATGCTATTATAGTAAATTTAACATTAAAAATTGATAGGTAACATGCTAAATTGAAATGATCTTATATTAAATTCAGTGATAGGTAAGCAGCAGCAAACAAAATTTTGAGAAGAATAAAAACTTAACATTGAAGGAAAAATACTTTTTTTAATGGATGACCTGCCATAACCTCCAATTTAAAGCACATGGTAAAACTCCCTGATCCATACCTAGAGTTCTTCCAGTAATGTATTTGAAAACCCAGCTTAATTCTTGGTATATTCATGGTGTTACATATGTTGTTAATAAATGTCTTTTTTTTCCCATTTATGTTAGATGATGTCTAAGCATTTGGACAGCCCCCCAGCAATTCCTCCTAGGCAACCCACATCAAAAGCCTATTCACCACGGTATTCAATATCAGACCGGACCTCTGTATCAGACCCTCCTGAAAGCCCTCCCTTATTACCTCCACGAGAACCCGTGAGGACACCTGATGTTTTCTCAAGTTCACCACTACATCTCCAACCTCCCCCTTTGGGCAAAAAAAGTGACCATAGTAATGCCTTCTTCCCAAACAGCCCCTCCCCCTTTACACCACCTCCTCCTCAAACACCTTCTCCTCACGGAACAAGAAGGCATCTGCCATCACCACCATTGACACAAGAAGTGGACCTCCATTCCATTGCTGGGCCGCCTGTTCCTCCACGACAAAGCACTTCTCAGCATATCCCTAAACTCCCTCCAAAAACTTACAAAAGGGAGCACACCCACCCGTCCATGCACAGAGATGGACCACCACTGTTGGAGAATGCCCATTCTTCCTGAGTTCCTCTGGACCAGGATGTACGTTTTCCTAGCCCCAGATCCATTGCTGGCGATGGATGCACTGAACGTGCCAGCACTGAGGAGTTAAAATGAGAACTCCAAACACTAACGACTCTACTTCAAGATGCAGTCATAAGACAATGAATTTTAACATGGACGTAATTATAAAGTGAATATGGGAAGATTGATCTAGAGGACGTGGACAACTGATTTCACCTGAAAATCAAGTAAAGGAACCTTTTGCCAGCCAGTAAGCAGGAGTCTTCTTTTTGTGAAGTGATCTTTATCATTAAAGGGATGGAAAACAGTCTAGTGTCCAACAGGCCCACATGATGACAGTTTTTGTAATTCAAAATATTATGCACTTTTTAAAAAAAAATCTTAAACAGGGATCTTCAAATCCTCCTTTGTTTTCCTTTGCTTTTACTCGTCCTACTTTAGAATATTTTCTTAAAAATCATTCAGAGGACTGTGAGGAAAGGCTGTGGTACCTGCCCTTGTTGCAATCAAGGCCCAGCACCATACTGCAGTCCTGTTTACAGATTATTACAGTGAATTGAATGGGTACCGAGGCTTCACCAAAGAGGTACTTTTTTTTTTTTTTTTTTAAGAATAATCATGCCAATTTTAAGAGCATCGCCCTACTCACCCTCCCTACACAAACAGAATGTGGTGGTGTTGCCTTCAAACGAAGTTTTGTGTCATTAACAATGACAGAAGAACTCTTCTAAAAACGTAACTGTCAAGCATACGATTTACACTTAGGAGACTGTTAATCTTTATGCTAGATTGTCATTTCCCCCCTTTTCCCACAGAAGTTTACTGGTAATCCATGTCATGGCTTGTAGCTGTCCCTCTAACCATACTGTGGAAATGCAGTCACCCGGTGGGAAAGGAGCACTTGTTGGGCGTCGCTGACACCGGTCATGTTTGACTAATAATTGAGTGATCAGCATATCTAGAATTACCTTGCATTGCCTAAATCATGTGTATATAGTGAATGTTATATAATATACCTGGCAGGTCTGTTTTAATTTAATTGAATAAAGATACAAATACTTTGTTTGGCTGGCATATATTAAATTATTATATGGAGAAAATGGTTGATTCTTATTTCTTTCAGTTGAAACACACACACACACACACAACACTAAGCATAAAAGCACGTATTGTGGTACGCCTTGGTTTCTAGTTCTGGATGTATGTATTCCTCTTAAAAGAATGATCTAAAGTTGCAGTTCGGCATGTAGGAAAATATTTGGTTAGAATAGGATGGGTATCTTTTAAGCAAAGCTTTGTAAGATTTTTAATTTCCTAGGTAACATGTATTACAGTTTGTTAAAGTTTATATTAAACATTCTACCTTGCCTGAGGTCTTTGCTCTATCAGAACTATTCGTAATAGAACATCTACCTACATCATTAATAGCATAATATGGATTATTCATTAAACCTATGTACTGACCTTCTGAGTCTAACAAATACTGTGACTGAAATGCATGCAACTTGTTGAAGAGAAAAAATGTTATTAATCTCCACTATAATATCTGTGAAGTGTGCAGTATTCCATCCTTAGAGAGTCATCAGTTCATCTCTATCTGCATGTGTCCTCTGAATAATGAAGTAACATTTCAGCAGTTCTGTTAACCATGCCATTAGAGGCATTTTTAGAAGTGCTGCATCATGGTGGAAACCTAGTACTTTAATAATTTTCTGTGATATTTATTAGAGCATTAAATGTACATCACAATAGTACAATATATAGTCCTTTAAGACCAGAATGTTGGTTGCATCATCATTAAGCAATCCATCCTGTCATATCCTTTCTTATTTATTTGTTAGAGTTGAATCTTTTGTTTTTAATATTTGTACCATTCCTCTTAGGGTAGCCACTTTCATGAAATGTCTCCTTTCAAAAGTCTCCCCAAAAATTTATTTCAAATCCACTCTTGTTTGTAAAGCGTCCATAAGACCATTCATTCAACAAGTATTTATCTACGCCTACTTACTAGTGCTGCTACAATTAATCATAATACACATTCCAGAATTTCCATGACTTTATTAGACCAGCCTCATCATCCCTAGGATTTCCCTTTATGTGTCTTATGCACACTTCTCTTTAATTACCCCAACCCCAACTCCAAATGAGAACCTGAGAAAAGTCACATTGGAGCCCATTCAGTATCCCTCTGGCCAGTGTGTTAGCCTTCTAATAAGGTAATGACCTCTTTTCAACCTGCCTGATTGCATAAAGAAGAAAAACTCGGATTCGAAGTTCTAATCATACTTCTTCCAAAGGGAAGTATTCTTCTACCCTGGTGGTTCTAGGCGACCGCTTCACTGTGCATCAGCTGTATATGCATTGTGGATAGAGGATATTTGTAGTCTGAAGTGTAAAAGTGGGGTCAAAATATTTTCTGCAGTGGTAACTGATTAGAAAAATTTCAATTGGATGCCCTTAAACAGTGGTGAGAAAACTGTATCCTTGCCTTCTTCACACATGAAGCATTAACTCACTGGCAGATTAACTCTTTGTAGTAACTGAAATCTACTTAATCCAGGGACAAGAAGTGGCTGAGAAGATACATGCATCACCACAAAATTCTGCTTTTGAATTCAGGACACTACAAGACAGTGCAGCATGACTTTCCTAAACCACATTCCAAAACATGGAACATTTCTTTTAGAAATGGAAACGCTCTTACTTGTTTCATTATCTTTGGGTCAACAAAATGAAAATATTTCAAGGCTGAATTTACCTACATGGGCCAATAGCCAATATAATAGAAAGGGAGGCTTTTCACGTCTAAGTACTTTTAAAAATAGGAACAAATAAAGTTTGTTGTTCAAATTTATTGAAAGACAGGTTATTTACTCTTTCCACATCTCCAAATGTATTTTAAGACTACAAATGATCAGGAAATGTATAAACGTCAAAAGTTTGCTTAATTAAAGGTTGTTGGATATCAGATTATGTGTTCAGTAGGTTACTACGCTTTAACAACTCAAGAATGTTTTAATGAATCTAAATTTAGTGAAGAGCATGCCACCCTAATTATACTCCAGTTAGCAGAGCAGTGTAATGAGCTGGACTTGGTCAGCTGGAGGCTACATTGTAGTTCCAAATTCTTTAATGTGTTTTTCCCTACATTAAAAATTAAACCAAAAATTAGTTGGTATCTATGATCACTATCTTAATTCTCAAATTTAGCTCACTTTAATCATGTACCTCATCGTTTGTCTTTTAATGACAGCTTAAATTGAGAGTTTTAAGTGGCTCAGCAAAACATAATGCAAATGTGGGGGGGATAATTCCAATTTATTAGTGTTATACATATTGAGGAAACCTTTTTTTTTCCCTCTAGAGTCAGTGAAAATAAACCATTTATTTCTTGGTATTCTGCTGCTATAGGTAGGTTCACTTATCTTTTAACCTATATTGTATGACTGTTGTACAAGTGTAGGTCCTATGGAGTTGCACATTAATCTTTACCAGTAAAATAAGCATCACAGGGTTAATACCAGTTTGGCGGAAAGAATTATGCAGTAAAATTATTTATAAGGCAAAGTGGTGACTTAATTTATTCAGTATTTTTCTTTTGAAGCATCTCATTACTTTTAAAATCATTTCATAATCCTTTATACATGAGCCAATGAAATATTTTGAGCTCTAGTTAAAGAAAAGCATGAAGTCTATATGATAAACCTGAACAACAAAAGCACTTGTAACTTGTTTTGTAAATTTCATGCCTTATTTTCCATTTTTGACACCGTAAAGTGCATTTTCTGTCAACTGTGAGCAAATTTCCCTTTTGCCTTTAATGAAAATAGTGCATTAAGTAGCCAATTGCTGCAGAATTACAGAGCAAGTTAGCTAAAGGTGGATCACATTGGACTACCGCTCAAAGAAACAAGATGCATAGCAGGTGGAAGTCACACGTGTGGCTTCAGGGAGAGCGCACCTGTGCCAGATGCATGCCACTTTTCAGTAGCTGCCAAATGTGCCTTTAATTAAGAACATCTCTAATTTTTTTCTTCAGATCAAGTCAGCATTTGGGGGCGGGATCAGGGCAGGGGACTCTGGGGTGCAAATATCTGGTGAAACCCACCAGAGAAGAAGCCTTCGTTTGTCAAAGTGACACGAATAACTTTAGTTGAAACATGTTTGTGTATATATATATGTGTATTTGCCTTTGTTTAGTAGCACGGTTATTTGCTAAAATAATTGTCCAAAAAATTGCTCTGTCAGTCTCACTCTGATGTAAAAACAGTGCGGTCTACATATCTAATACGGCCTTTGTACCCAACCATGTTCATAGGTGATCTTTGTACTCTGTGTGCAGCAGTATTTGGTTTGCATTTAAAGTGAAAATAATGGCTGTTATTTTTCTGGCATTACTAAGATAAACTGAAAAATAATAAAGAGAAATGCCTTACATAGCCCGCACGTGTATTATTTTTGCATGTGTTTATTTTAGAGAACAACATTTTAATGTCATCAGTGACTCTCATTTTAGCTCATACTCTGTGGAAATAGTTTGCTCTTAATCATGCTTTTGCTTTAAGGTGCTTTTTTCTGTATCACAATATTATAAAAGAAGTTGAATACTTCCTCCTGTTGCACGCTCTATGAATAGAGTGAGTGGGAGGACATTGGGATGAAAATTAGTGCTTTAGTGACCTTGGGTGTTGCTTGGATAAGTTGCAGAGGGAGGGCTGAGGCATTTGTATTCCCTAAAAGAAGTTTTAAGATCCCACAGTTCCTCGAAAGGCAGGTTTTGCTGAAACCTGCTGGAACATGGCAGACTGACATTCAACAATTCTTTGTAGGCTTGGCAGGAAAAGATACAGCTTACAGCTGCACACTGCAAAGAATTATGCAAATGTGAGGTCATTCACGGTGAACTACAGAATGTGAAAACTCGTGATCCTGAGAGATCTAATGCCCTTATTTAAAAATTGAAGCAACTGATTCCTGGCATTTGGAGGACTGCTTTCCGGAACAGTCAAAATTCACTGGGGGTTTTTTTTGTTTGTTTTTTAACCCCTGGTTTAAAGGCCCCAAATCATTAATTTGTACAAATTCCATTTGTAGTCCACTGTTAAATCCAAATATGTATTATTGGGTATATTCTAGGTAATCAATTTAATAGCTATAGGAAGATAACATTAATATTGATTAGTCAGACCTGATTTCACATTTGCTTTTGAAACACCACTTCTTTTGAATTTTAACCAGGTGTTTTGCCTTTTTACTTAGTCACTAGCTCATCACAGATTTAGGGCACTTGAGCCTCTAGGGTTCAGCAGAGACTACGTTTTTGCAGATAGATGCAGATGGCAAGATGGACTTTGCCTTATAGCCATTCTACTATTTTAGGACTCTTGACTGTCATTGGAGATGAGAAAGAAAGCTACAGCCCATTTTTAGATGCTGGTTTCTCTACCATCATGACTCATCTAGAAAAGGAAAAATCACTGTTGGTGGAGTACAGGCAGGTGCTTTGGAGTCAGATTTCTGTGTTCACCTTCTGGTTCCATGACCCATTAGATGTGTGACTTTGGAGGAGGTATATAAGTAACCTGAGTCTCTCAGTACAAAAGGTTAATACATCTACCTGGGACTGTCGTGAGCTTTAAAGGTAAGATGTGAAAACCCAATGCCTTGCACAGGAGTGAGTGAGTAATAGTAACTAAAGTTATGAGGGATATATCTTCAGAGTTTGCCTGTTATTAGATATCTGTTAAAGAGTTTGATTTCATTCTGAAGTTCCCATAATTTGATTACAAACCATACAGCTTTTTTGATGTTTACTGTCATTTAAATTGGTTTTGAGTGACCTTAGTTATAAACATTTGATAAGGGCCCATCTGACTATTCAAAATTTCAACAAATATTTATTGTATCTGGTACAGTTTTGATGTTAGGAATATAGCAATGAACAAAACAGACAAAAATCCTTATCAGCATGGGACTAATAATCCAGTGAGGAAACATAGACAAGAAGTAGTAAGAACAGATATATGTAAGAATGTTATAACTGCTATCAACAAAGGCCAGACAAGATGACAAGCAGAGGCAGAGGAAGTGAAACTTGACCAGTGTGGGGAGAGGCAGCCTTGTGCAGGAGGGGGCACTGAGTAAAGCCTTGAAGGAGGTACAGGAAAGAGACATGCAAGTATCTAGGGAAAGAATACGCCAAATCACAGGGAACAGCCGATTCAAAAGTGTGGAGACAGGAGCATGCTTAATATATCTGAGGAATGGCAAGGCTACTTGTGTCTGGAGAAGATGAATATGAGTGAACAGGAGATGCCATCAGAGGTTTAAGGGGCTCCAGACCCTTTGGGATTCCCTGGTGGCTCAGACGGTAAAGGGTCTGCCTGCAATGCAGGAGACCCAGGTTCGATTCCTGGGTCGGGAAGATCCCCTGGAGAAGGAAATGGCAATCCACTCCAGCACTCTTGCCTGGAAAATCCCATGGACGGAGGAGCCTGATAGGCTACAGTCCATGGGGTTGCAAAGAGTCGGACACAACTGAGCGACTTCACTTTCACTTTCAGACCCTTTGTAATGGCTTTCGTTTCTGTTTGAGACAAACAGATCAGATTTACATATTAACATCACCCTGGCTGTCATTCTGGCTGCAGTGTTGAGAATAGCTCGAGGTTACGAGTGGGAATAGGGCAGCTAGCCCAGTAGACAGCAGATTGGCCAGGGTGATGGCAGAGGAGGTAGTGAGGAGAGGTCGGAGCCCTAATAGATGGTTGACGATGGCCAAATTGCTGATAGACTTGTTGGGTTTAAGAAACAGAATTTTCAAGGAAGACCCAGATTTTGGGCCTGAGCAATTGAAAGGACAAAGTTATCAACAACTGAAGTGGGGAAGATTCAGCTGAAACAGGTTTGGGCTTCAATAAATACAGAAGACATCTGAGAAGTGCCCAGGAGACAGGTGGAAATGTCAGTCTGGAGTCTGAGAGAGAGTTCACGGTTGAAGATATAAAATTGGGAGTCACTCTCATAAACGTTATATATTAAAGGCAACAAACCAGATAAGATCACCAAGGAAGAGAGTTCAGACTGGAAAAAGAAGAAATTTAAGCAAAGAGCCCTCGGGCATTGTAACATTAAAAGAAAGGAGAGAGGAGGAACCAACACACAGACCAGGAAGGAACGGAAGTGAAAATGGGGAGCCTGTTGTGTCCTTAAGGCCTAGTACAGAAATAATTTCTGAAGAAGGAAGTGATCAGCATGTCCAGTGCTATCTGATATGGGGAGTAAAATGACAGAATTCGTTTGGCAAGGGTGAAAATCGTGGAATGGGAGGAAAGGAAGAGTTTCCTCTTTCAGGTTTTACATCAAAGGAAGCCGAGAATTGAGACAGAGCTAGAGCAATCAAGTTTCTTTTGCTTAAAATGGGAGGGAAAAAAAGGATGTTTGTATGCTAAAAGGTTTCCCCCAGTTGTAGAGGAAAATATGATAATGAGAAGAGGGGATGGGCTCTAGCGCTAAGAGGAAACAGTCCACTTGGAAATATAGATGGGACCACACCAGCCCTTTACAGTAGATACCACGATCTTCAGATGAACAGGTTTATATACGTGAGGAAGAAACACATTCAGTCTTCCTTCAGTGCTAAGGATTAGGAGCACTAAATGCTACTATCTCTGAAAGGAATTAAACAAGAAGAAGGAATAAAAATATCTACAAAGATATTTAACACATTTGATAACTTATTAAAGATTATGCACTAAGCTCTTTGAAAGCAACAATAAATTTTGGAAGCAAGTTATTTGGCTTAAGTACAAAAACACTATTTCAGATGTCTGATAATTTCCCAAAACAGTATTTTCAGCACTGCTTCCAGCACATTCTTACATTCTTATATGTTTAAAATTTAGTGTCACACATCAATTTCTAAATTGTTCCCTTAAAATATAGAAGTGTCTCTCCCATCAGTCTTCTCAACCTTCTTTTACTCTATTTCCTTTTTGAAAAACTCTCTCACCCTTTTTTTCCCTCAACCCCTCCCTACCATGCAAGACTCATTGGCCTTTGCACAGATACTAAGACGCTCCCAGGCTGAGTGAGGAATGTAAAAGCGTCAAATTAGCTCTCAGGATATGAGAGTCCCCAGTGTTCCCAGAGCATCCCTGTTTTAGCCTCAGGAAGGAAGTTTAGTATGGTGATATTTCAAGAGAAAATCTAGTCTGAAAACTAGACTTAATTTTACTATACAACTTAATGTAAGACATTCATTGTATCATGGTTCTAAGTGCATGCAATTGATTATTCAAAATATACAGTCAATTTTACCAGTTTCTTATAAAGAACACTGAACATGTATGTAGTTTTCATCAAATGATAGAGGACACAGATGGTAAATTAAATAATTCAAAAAGATTCATTTGGGTTTTCATGATCAGTTTTCTGTAACTCAAGGAAAGTAATAATCCTTTATTCTGTCCTAAAAGTCAATCTGTGTTTAGAAACTGAGTTTTGTGGTTTGTATACTGACTCATTCAACTTATTGAAGTAGTGGCTCTCAAATTTCAGTGGGCCAAAGAATCACCTGAGTGCATTTAAAATGCAGACTCATGGGCCCTACTCTGAAATATTACAATAGAGTGGAAGTGAAATGTTACCCAGGAATCTTCAATTTTCTAAGTGCCCTCATAGGAAAGATAATATATTCATACAGACTTGAAGGAGGTGAGTGATTATGACAGGAGGTGCTATAGAAACACTTTTCAAAGGGTTTCCCTTGAGCAAGCAAGAGACAGTAATTTCAAGAAGTTTAAACTATGATGAAATAACCCACCACATGGATCCCCAGAAATTTGGTCCATAAACTCCTGGTTCTATGAGGTTCCAGTTCTGGAATCAGAAAAGCAGGACAATCCTTGCCTGGGGTTCCATAGAGACCTCACAAGAATGCAGAAGGAACCAGTAGCCACTCCCAGCCTGGGCAGAAATACCCACTTCATTTTTGGTCGAGTGCTTCTTTATGCTGATCCACTCAAACACTTCCAGAAGCTGGCAGTGGTCTCCTTTGTAAACCATGCTTCTCCAGAGGACTGGAGGCAACAAGTTTTAGCAGTTCCCAAGTCTTCCACACCCTGACCTCATCCCTAGTGTGACATCAGTTAAATATCATTTATCAATATCATTAAAGATCCTGTCTCCTCCCTCAGTTTACAGTGCTACCTATAAAGATTATGAAGTCAGCCAGTACAACCTGGAAGAGTAGCAAACTGTTCTCTCTCATGGAGAGATGTTCTCTAATACAGATGCTGTGAAAGTGGTAGTGGTGCCTTTACCTGCTTCTGATGACAACTGTATTTTATTTCCTTTGCGATTGATATTTGTCTTTTAAAAAAGACAGGAAAGTAAAGTGACAACCCTGAAACTCTTTGACAAATTCTGAGTAGAAACTAATTTCTGTGGTCTCTGTCTTTTAGAGCACCCCCATTAATGTTGATATCAGCCATTTACTGAACACCTACTATTCTAGAGGTGGAAAGAATTTCAAAAGCTCTGGTATGGTTCCTGCCCTTGCAGAGTCTTACATTCTTGTTGGGAAGACAAGACACATTCATGAAAAGACAGACAAGTTACACCACAAGAGGCCACAGAAAGATGAGGCTTAGATTTCGGTCTTAAAGATTAGCAGAGAAGGAGGCCAGAGTAAAGCCATGAAGGAGGAGTGAAACTGAGCAAGGTGCATGGCTTGCCAGGAAATAAGAGCCCAGCTTAGCTGAGGTACAATAGTTCACCCACACTGCAAATAGGGAGAGAGGAGCCAGAGAAAAAACTGGAGCTGAACTGGAGGGAGAGAGATTGAATGTCAAGTCAAGGAGTTTGGAATTTGACTGTAGATAAATAAGAACAGTCAAAGAGTTTCACACACGCAGTGTTTGGGAATGAGATGTTAGAGACCTGTGGGATTGATGGGAGCAGGAGGAAAGCTACCAGGAAAAAATCCAGATATCAGGTGATTGAGGCCCCGAGAGCAGCAACATTACGATTAGTTTTTATACATTACGTTCCTAAAATACAATTAATGGAGGTGTGCTACAAATGTAGCATTAAGATTTTTCAAAGGATGTTATCAAAATGAAAATTTGGGAGGTATGTGATATTTTTGAAACCTTCCCAGTGTTTGATCATTTCTATAATAATATGAAGGGGAAAGAAATTTTGTTTTTAATATTTTATTTACGAGCTTATGTCTCCTGTTTTCACTTTTTGTGTCCAGTCAATTTCACACTTTGCTTTTAAGCACTGACCCCCAAACATCTGTGGCCTGATAATAGAAATCTAATTTCAAAGGAGTTCATTAATTTCAGAAAAATGAAAAGCTTGGCTTCAAATATCAGAAACTCCAAAAAGCTGGCAGTTATCCTGTGACTGTTCCAGACTCCTTTTGTTCAAGATGCTAATAGATGGGTTCCTGATTAGTCATCAGACAAGGAGAAGAAAACTTGTAAGACTTACAAGTGAAACTTCCCCTATTTTATCACACAGTACATCACTACAGGAACAGCCCTCTGGAGAAGTCAGCTGCAGTACCACGATTCTCAATGAATAGTAGTAACCTATGCCCCAAATTACAGAGAACTGCCTAGGAACAGAGACGGATTGTTTAAACCTAATTGTTTTCTATTATGATTCTGAACTCTAGACATGTCAAGGACGTGGACCATCTGGGCCATATCTGTGTGGAAACAGAGCACATTTTATTTCCCCATAGCCAGGCAAGCCTCACTGCAATAACTCTTCTGCCTGTACTGTAAGAACTTTCTTTTCATCTTACTTCTGGAAAACAGAATAAGGTAATGCTAGCCCTAAGCTTTCATTCTGATTTGGTGTTTGTAGCAACCACTGCGTGTGAGCCAGTAAAGTATAGACGTTGTTGCTACCTTCTTTACAGACTGAAGAACGTCTTTTAAGACAATGTGGCTAAATCAATGCTTTCTTCTCAGTCCATGTGGTCATGAGTGTGAGCGACACTCAGGATCACTGGTGGATCTTTGAATCCTGAGTATTTAATAAAACATAGACTCTAGACTTTTTCCTGTCCGCAGCACAACCCACAACCCACATGAAGGAAAATGTTTCTTTGACCTCCCAGTTTCTAGAGGAATTACTGTTCCCTGCGCTGGTTTTCATAACCATAGAACAAGACAAATACTACGCTTAAGGTTCTTTCCCTATTTGCATATCAACATGTTTTTAAGCTTTGAACCTTCTGTGTCATGGTTTAAGCACAAATTTTCCACAACTCAGTATTTGCAACACGTAATACAATTGTGTTCACTGATGCTTTGCCTTAAGGGATGTTAGGTGTTGCCTTGGGGTTTTTGGAAGATATATGGCATGACAGAACTGGCCCCTAGCATGGTGTATACTAGTCTAAGATGAAATTAATAAGCTAAATACCTCAGAAGCATAAATTTCACATCCATGTTAAATATGAACATGCTCAATATTATACTGGGGGAATGACTTCAAGGTGGAAGTTTTCTTACAAGCATTTATTTTCCTCCAAATTTATTGTGTTTTTGTAATGCTGTGAAAAGTCTTCATTTCCCTTGTCCCAAGTGTTGTTCAAAGAGCCAGCTCTCAACCACAGACTAATGTTCATCTCTTCAATGTCTTGTATGTTGATTTAGTTTCATATGTAAGTATTTATATTAGTTTTCCTCAGGGATTTATACATCAATATATATATATATATATTCCTACACAGATATATACAAGCTTTTTATCCTCATCTTACCACTTGACAATACAACTTTAAGTATGTTTTACACAGCTGTTCCTTGGTCAAGCTCATTTGCAAGAGCAAGTCGGTTTCTGAAGAAATCTTGTTTGGTGGGTGAAGGATCCATTGAGGGATTCTCATTAGTTTTTTCCCTGTATTCTGATCCACTGGACCTAAAATCTCAGCACACAGATAAAGTACAGGTTGATTTGGTTTTAATTGTTTTCAAATATTTTATCTAACCAAATTGTTTTGCATTTGTAAAACAGTTGCATCCTAGATCTGGAATAATTTTTACTTCCCTTGAATTTCATGACTCAGGACATGTGTAACTAAGAGTTGCAGTGCACATAAAGAGTTTACCTTTCTAGTGGTTTATGGGGACACTTGTGACAATTGTGTATGACAGTGTAAGAAATCATGTAATAGCATTGTCAATGGGGGAGAAAGGATTAGAAAATTCAATAAATCCTATTTTCAATTCAATCAAGGAACTACTACACAAATTAAGAAGGCCCTTAGATTTTAAGGGATAGAATTCATTGCTCTCAACCAAGGTTATCAAGGGCCTTTACTTAATCTGGGCATTACATTACAAACTCTTGCTTTTGCTTGTTTTCATTTTTAAATGAAAAATTTATTGAAGCCAACCACACATATATGCTACATTTGGCAGAATGAAGAAATGAGTACAGTAATCAGATTAAGGAGATTCTATTATCTCAACCACCACACAGGAGACCAAGCCCAATCAAGAGGCAACAACTCAAAACAGTCCAATTGAGTCCCCAGTCGAGGGTGTATTCTTCCTTTCTCTTGGTTAAGCCAGTTGGGTAATCCATTCCAGCTCTGCACCTTCTCCAGTTTGTTCATGTCAGAAGTCCCTAGAGGGAGGAGGCTTTCTGGAAATAACCTCTGATAAGCTAGGCTGGGGCCCTTTGGCTAGCTTCAGCTCTGAGCTAGAATGGGTAAAAACTAGCCCAGTGACTAAGAAGCAATATCAAAAGACCTCATGCAAGGTGTATGACAGTGACGTTAGATATGAAGTTCTTTGTCCAAAGCTCCTACACAACTGAGCAAGTTCTCCGTATGCCGAGGCAGAGTCAGGCATGCTTCCACTATCCACAAAAGAAGGATACATTCTTTCACTATCGTAGATACACTATGAACGTCCTCACTGTTGCTATTAGATAAGTTAATTATGACTCTATCATTTACTGAAATCATTGGGCAGAATGCAAACATTCCTTTACCTTATTTAAGGAAAGAATCCAGATCCACGCAAAGACTAAAATTCTGATGTCTAGAAACCTGCTGATTGGTTGGATTTTTTTTTTTTTTTTTAACTCTGACCCTGTTATTTGGTCTCACAGATGAAGGCCTTAGCTGTCTACCACACTTCCTCCATCTGGTCAGTAAGGCGCCCTTTTCCACTATATCCCAGTACATAGAGGAAGAACTTTCTCTCCTCAACCCCAGTAGATCTGGGTGTTCATTAAGTAAGATGATGGCTGGCTGGGCTGAAAGTCTCTTTCCTTTTCAGAAGCCACCTGCAATTCTCCCCTGAAACCACCTCCTCAGGCCCCACCCTAGAGCTCCAGGCTTTCTCTCAGAACTCCCCGCTACCTCCAGTTCAAATCATCCCTGGTTGGTGCACTTGTGCCCCAACTGTTAGGAAGATAGATTTTTGACCGTGTCATTCTTTCCCCGTATCTTCTGTTATCCAGAAGACTAAGAATGCTTAAAGCATTGCAGGGCGAGGGGGCAGGAAGTAGGAAGCAAGATTTGAATCTGGCTGCTGTTTCTTCCAAATTGTTTCCCCACATGATAGTTTCTCATCAGAAAACATTCATCAAAACTTAAAATCTTTGCCTTCCGTTTCCCCTCTTAGCTGCATCTGATCTCTGCAAAGCCCACCATGTCATACTTCGATGGTTCCAACATGCAACTGTTTCGTGTTTACCTGGAAATGGGAAAGCTCTGATGTCACCACCAGCCCCAAGGACCACAGAAATCTTCACCAGTTGAGTTCCCATTTCTGAAACAAATGCCAAAATCGCCCTGTCTAGTTTCCAAAGTCCACAAACTCAGCTTAGTATTTTTCTTTTTTAACTGCTCTTCTCACAAACCACCTTTGTGTCTGCAGGTGTGTGAATGGCTCCTCATTTCTTGAGATTAACTAACAATTAACTAAATGGTAACTTGCTAATCATTTTCAAGATCTAGTATTCTATTGTAGCCATGACTAGAAGCTAATTTTCACCCTTTTAAAGATATTTTTAGCTGATTTCTTTCTAATGCTTACATGGTATATGAACACCTCAACCTTTGGACCCTTGTGAATGTGTGGTTGTGTGGTTGTCAGGTTCTAGAGTAATGCATACTTAAATTACTGAAAAATAACCTGTGGAATCTAGGTGGAAAGCTAGTGGATTTGCTTTTTATCCCCTTTCTCTATAAAACAGAAATGGCTTTTGAGTTGCTAGGGCCATTCTGGCTGACTGCAAAGGAACACACATAAGGGCCAGGCAGACAAACACTTGCTGGGCAAGATTAGGATGGCTGCCAGTACCTTCTGACACAGCCATCTAAACGTTTGATGGGAGGGGAACACACCTGTCCCTAACTTTCCTTCCACTCAACTGACAGAGACAAAAAAATCACAAGCTGGGTAGGTCAGGCAAGTATCAATTTTCTATAGTAAGCTGTAAAGTTTATTTGGAGCTGGGGAAAACAGGAGGGCTGGAAATCAGTGGTGCAGGAGCCTCTGACCTAAAAAGGGTTGCTTTGCTGACTAGAAAGACTGTCTGCCTTGAAAGCTTCAGGAACATGCAGATGGAGAAGAAAGGGAGCAGCGGAGCACCCATCCTGTCGGCCACGTCAGTTGGTCCTGACCATCAACAGGGCAACAAACGCGCACTTGTCTGCTGTAGATTTGTAAAGGGGTTACTATGTTCTAGGTACTAAATCTGGTAGCTGGGTCACTCTTACATTTGGATCTTAAGCTTCTGCTGACAGAACCTAGAACACTGAAGACCCTTAACTTAGTGACTGATCTCAAATGACCTACTGAGTACCATTTATAATCAGGTTTAAGTAAATGTTTTCTCTTCAACCATCTCCTTCTGTTTTCAACTTACATGGGGAATTAAAATGGGAAATGAGAGAGAATCCCAAAGTGGGTAAGAATGGAGGAAGAACTTGAGACAAGTTCTAAGGAGGCAGAGAAGAATACAAGGGTGCAGTTATCAATGGATTCTTTAGTAGTTGTGCTTTCTATGACATGGTCTGCCCCACTGTCCAGGCTGGGCAGATGGCAAAGGCAGGACATCATAAAAGCAGACTCACTGACAATCATATGGGACTCTGTGGAAGTGTTCTCTCTGCAGTGTGTGATTAAAGAAAGAAGAGATTCCCATGGGACTGGTAGAGGGAGGGTGCTGACTGGGAAAGAGACCCTCTGAGGCATATAAACTACAAAGTGCTAAAGAGGAAGAAACGGGTGAGGAAGTAGAATTAATCATTTGGACGCCATATGCTTTGTCTTCCACTCCCATGAGAGTTGAGGATAAAAAGAGCATGTACATCCCTGCCCCTAAGCTGTCTTACAGAACCCTCTTCCCCTATGCACACCCCCAACCAAGGTATTGGCCTAAGTGTAAGATTCACACATAGGGATGAAGTAGCATTGGTCTCAGACTTCAGGACAGTCTAGATTTAAGTTTTTGAAAGCTTCCAGGTCAATGCTTGTACAATGGGATGGTCTACCTTCCATCCTGCTCAAAGGCAGGGGGACAAGGATTCAGTCCAGCATCAACCTATCACACGAGGTCTGTTCTGTTCCTGACTTCTAAGAATCCTCACTTTAAAATTTTTAAAATCACTTAACGTTTTCCAACTTTAAGACATTTCATCTTTATTTTGACCAATTCTGGGCAGCTCTTAAGGACATGTGACCTGGTATCTACCCAGGACGAATGTGCCTGAGATAGAAACGATCAGAGCATCATCCTCTCCCCCAAATATTTTGGGCATTTTTCATGACTTTTTTTTATGATGTCAACTTGACTCTCCCTTTTGAATCCTTGTGGGTATGAGCATTCGGCCCTCCCAGCCTCAGAGGGAAGAGAACCCTTTCTCAGGTTTTCTGTTGCATCTGGCTCCATGCCTAGCTTCATCCCGAAGCAGCATTCTGGGTGTGTGGGGCCACCAGCCAAACAAGCCCCTATGGATACAAAAAGTGTGTCAGTGTAGACAGGAACAAGCCTCCAGAGGGCTGTGGGGAGGCAGGCAGTGAGCCCCGGGTGTGACACAGGCAGCTGTTCTGGCTCTGATCCATTTGGGACCTCTGAGGCCAGCCTCTAGCCTGACTTCAGTACCCAGGATGAACCATGTCTTGAAGTCACAGGGCTTGCTGCCAGCCTGACCTCCCAACACGTGGGAAGAGGATGGGCAGAGTGTCTCTTTCTGGTTCCTCCCTGTACCTGTCCACATGCCTGGCTTCAGTCTGCAAGTTCCTACATAACAGCTGGGACCAACCAAGTCACTCACGATTCCTAGACAAACATCTCACACAGTACATGTGTATGACAAAGAATGTTTCATTCATGAGAAGAGTCAAGTGTTCTCATCTGAGTTGAGAGCCGCTGACCTTTCTGTGCTATGCTGGGGCCTCCCTGCCCTTTGTCTCTACTTTAGCAAAATGGAACAAACTTTCCAAGGTTCTAGGATGAAAATACTCAGGAGAAGCGACTCAAGCTGCTGCTTTACCTTGAGCCAAGTTTCCAGAGGGCCTACCAAAGCACCCTGGATACAAGGCGACAAGCAAGTATCACACAGCAGTGCTCACAGTCCTACGCAAGATGTAAAAAGCCAGGAAAGCCGACCAGAGGGAGCAACAACTGTATGGCACCAACTTTACTTCCATCTGTATAACACTTCAGATTTTAAATACAAAGGCAGTGCCAGAAGTGGTGGCAGCAACTGGATGGAGACAGGAGGGACTTGTCTATGATAAAAGTAGGAGAGAACTAAGGGGATCCATTTGACCCTCCAGAAGGATCCCCAAGATCTCCCAGAGGGCTGAAAATAATTATCTAACATGAAAATTTGGAGAGTCCACAGCAAGTCCTTGGCACTGAACCAAGGGCTATGGGAGGCTATAGAAAGATAAAATCTGGCCTTCTACGTGGTCATTAAAATGATGGGTCCCAGGCCACACTGATTTCTTGTTTCAAGCATTAAAAAGATGTGATCTCCCAGACTGATCTACAACAAAGTCAAAATACAGATAAAGCAAATCTCAAGCTAGAAAGCACTCAGGTGGCAGTGATTTCCCACCCGCTGTGGGTGTCCCTTTCAGAGCCTCCTTGACCAGGGTCATCCAAATCCTCCTTAGGAGAATCCACTGCCTCATGGGGCAGCCAGCCCCAGATCCAGGCAGCTGTGTTTTAAGAAAGTTCCTCTCTTATCCACTGTTTCTGGTCCAGGAACAGGAATGTGCAAAGGAACCAGCAACAGATCCACGACTGGGTGCTTTCCAACAGGCAGCACACAGTCATTATAAATGGCAAAAAGTGGTTGTTTTCTTGGGAAACACTATGGTTTAAAAATAAGTAAAAATAAAAGGTTCAAGCAGTGGTCTTAGGAATCTGGAGTTCTTAGCAGGATTCAGAAGCCTGAATTCCAAAGTCAGGCTGGAGAACTGTCTGTCTCCGGGTCTCTCCACTGTCACACTTGACAGGAGGTGCTGGGTCAGGAAAGATCTAAATCTATGGTCCTAGAAAGGGATTCAATTCTCAGCTCATTACCCCCAAATCAAGGGGCTCCAGCAGTCATGCACGCCCGGGCTACTCTAGCAAAACTGAACGGGCTAGAACAGGAATAGGGCTCTCTCTGCAGGATTCCTGCTCCCCCTTGCCTCTTCTTCCAGTAACAATGGGTGGGACCAACGATCAGAGAGACCGACTACTCTCTGTACTACCCTCCCTCTAGGAGAGGAATTAGACAAACTGACCGCAAAAGGCCTCAGTCCAGGCCTGCCCCAGTTCTTCCATCAAGACCACTATCTAAATTGGGAGAAAGTGATTTCCCTGTGTTTCCTCACACAGGAGCTCCAAACTATGAAGTCAGCAATAGTGCCTTTAACTTTTCCATCCACTAAAATAGGGACACTTGCTGTTTAAGGCTCACCGTGAGAAGCTCCTCTAACAAGGGAAACGAAGCACCAGGCAACAACTCTAAGGGGGAGACAAGAGGCCTGAGGACGGGTGGAGAAGGGGACAGCAGTCTCCCCGGCGGAGGATGGCTGGATTGGAGATCCCCCCACTGCCAAACGCTAACACTCAGTGCTTTCGTCTTACGTTTCATGCTGGCATTTGGCCAATGCCTCCCAGTCTGTGAAACAGTGCTTGTAAGTGCTGACCAAAATGACAGGTGGGTGATACCACACAGCAAGGGCTGAGAATCTTAGAAGGACAACAGGAAAGAAATGCCTTGCTTTTGCCTCCTATGGAGTACAGAGCCTCCATTAAAGTGATTTTTTAAGTAGGACCCAAGCCAAATCCATCCAATCATTTCTGCTAGGGAAAACATAGGCAGATATCCCCCAGATATGCACTAGTAACCAGGATAACTACAGGTCCCTATAGGCGGAATGAGAAAACCTTCCACAGGCGGGGAGGTTCTGATGGTGCACCCATTACACCCAACCCCACTCCTCGTGCCCATGGGGATTTCCCAGGAGACCTCCTCTGCCCACTCCTCCCAGGACACGGGACTTTGGGAACAAGGAGGCAGGGCTAAAAGACAGAGGCGGCAGAGGACAGAGCCGAGTGTGTTTTTACTCTAGATCACAATAAGAAACATCTTCACCTGGCAGGAATTGTGGCTACTGGGTACAGGCACTGAGCTTGAAGCAGTTGTGTAAAACCAGGCTACTTGTTACTGTTAAAACCTCAAGACTTAGCCCACAGGGAAATGAGTTACAATGCTGTCTTGTCTAAGGGCTACTCACTTCTTTTTAAAGAGCTTGCGGAAGGAGCTGCGAAAGCCCCCTTTCTGGTCTTGCCTGGGGTTTTGATCGCTGAAAGATGTTTGTTCGCTTTCTCTTTCTTCCTTTGGACAGAATCTGGTGGCATCTTCTAAATGCATCTCCTGAAAACAAAAGAGGGGTGTATTTTTACTCTTTTCCAAAGTTAACATTGATCCTGACTATGGGACAATTTTTTTTAACCTCTCACTTTCCTCTCCCACCCCAAAAGACTAATGACAGGCACCTATTCCAACTAAAGCAAACCTGGGCTAATTAAGAAACTAGATCTAGGGGTTCTTTGGGATTCTACTAAGATTCATAACTAAATAATGGAGATCAACATTTTGATGGCTGAATGTAGCATTTTTGAAAGTGTGGTCCTAGGACTACAGGATCAACTTGGGCTTTCATTTAAACTTAGGCTCCTGAGCCCTAAGCCAGACTATCTGAATCAGAATCTCTGAAATTAGGTCTAGCTAATCTTTTTGCACACAGACTAGGAAAACAGCAGTTTAAGGTATGTTCTTGCCCACCTGCACTTAATGTTTATATGAATCACCTTGGAATCTTGCTAAAATGCAGATTTTGATTCAGTTGGTCTCAGGTGGAGCCCAAATTCTGCATCTATAACAAGCTCCCAGGTAAAGCAGTTACTACTTGTGCAAGGACCGTATCTTGAGAAGTGGGCTTTTTAGGGACTTTTTAGGAAGTAAATCTACTAACAGTTGAAGGAAAATCTTTCTGTGGAATCATGATCTTGATAAGATCTTGCATTTGTGTAGCATTTCACACTTTACAAAGCATAGTCACAAACTTTATCTTATTTGGCCTTATCCTCACAACAACCCTGTGAGGTAGTTAAAGTATGGATTGTCTTATTTCATAGATGAGAAAAGTGGAGGCAGAGAAGCCAAATGAATTGTCCAGAAGCACACAGCTATTTGGCAGCAGAGTCAGGATTAGAACACGGATCTCCTGACTCCTAGTCAGGTGCTCTGGCCACTAAAGCATATTGTCTTCTTTTTTGACTCTTAGAGACAGAACACTAAAGACTAGGGTTTGGCTGGCTCTGAGGGCAAGGATGGCAGATACACAGCACATCTGAGCAGATGGAACCCTAGGAGCTTTGCACACCTCATCAGAAAGAGCCGATGTCTTTACAGATGGGGCTTTTGAAGGGCTCATCTTTTGCAGCTAAAACCCCATCTCACTCTGATTAATGGTTTTGCCTGGCAAAACCATTTGTTGAGCTCCCAATTTTTCACACATCAACTAGGGGAAAAAAGACATTTGTATGAGCATATGAAATAAAAGCAGTCTTTGCAGTTTATACTATAGGAGTTAAAAGATTTTGTATGTATATCTCTGCCCATTCCAAGTCACTTTGAGTTAGCACTATTATTTTCTATTTCCCTTGTTAATTAACATTATATATATATATATATCTTTCATTTTTGCATCCTTTTTTTTATTTTTTTTGGCCACGCTGTGCAACATGTGAGATCCTAGTTTCCTGACCAGGGATCAAACTCATCAAACTCATGCCACCACCACCCTTCCCCTGCATTGGAAGCACGGAGTCTCAACCACGACTGCCAGGCAAGTCCCTAAACTTTTAAACTTTGACACATGCCTAACTTTGATTTATCTAAGAAATTTTACCTAATAGAATTGTATAAAGTTCAGAGTTGAAAATCAGAGGCAGAAGGAAATCTAAGAATCCCGGGGCCCTTCAGCAACCTTAACTGGGCATACTAAGGTATTTCTGCCTTTCAGAAGCCAGACACGGACTTTGATTTCTGGAGTCCAGATGGGCTGGAAGCTTCAAGGTTCTTCATGTTATTCTGGCCTAATGTTCACCACTCCCACCTGGGGAAGTATTCAAAAGAAAACTCACTCCTGCCTTTTTTTTTTTTAAAGGCCCATAAGCTTTCTTTTTTAATTTCCCTACACCATTCTTCACTTAGCCAATAGCTAAGCAGCTTTTAAAATTGAATTCAGACGTTCAAACTATCTAAGACTTCTCTGAGGGTTTAGAGACCCTCCCATGTGCTCCCATGGTTTATTATAATTCTGTTTATGTGTCTCCTTCAGGGCTAAGCCAGTGGCCTTGGAGGGCAGAGACTAGATGCCGTTTATTTCTGAACCCTCAACGTTTAGCACAGAGCCTGGGGTGAGGCAGGCGGTCAGGGTTTGCTGAAAAATCAATGAAGGGAGTCAGTGATCTTCAATCTCTTCCCACTCCTTTAGAAATAGGAACAGGTGGAACGCAGAGCCCTCGCTCCTGTGGAAAATCGTTTCTCCTGGAGGCAAAGGATCCCTAGTGCTGGATGTAAGAGATACTTAGTGAAGGACAGTCCTGGACTGTCACTTTCAAGGTGTTTCAATCAATATAGTGCTGCCCTGTAAATCCTAACCCTGCTTCTAAAATGTTAAACAGGAAGAATGGGGGCACAGCTCAGAGCCACTCTGTTACTCTCTACTTAATCAGAAATTGCCTTTGTTCCAATCACTTGCGGAGACATTGTTTATTCAGGAACTATTAGTCCTTTCACGAATATGTATTTAAACACTTCTTTAAATGTCCCAAGGCTTGCAGATGTCAAGATCAAACATCAAAATACCAAACATCCATATAGAGGCCAAAGAAGGTGTTTGTGAGTCAATGCTTTCTGGACAGTTTGGTGCTGTCTTCGTCCAACTGGAGTCTGCAAAGTACCATGACACCCTTTTCCAGGCAAAAGGAAAGCAAGTGGAAATGAACTTTTCAAGAGTCCTCAGGGAGAGAGGGCAACATGCCTCCTGCCTAGCTATAAACAAGGGTGCAGGTCAGGAAGTACAGTGCTAGCACATAGGGCTCGATATTTTGAACAATAAGGGGTGCGTTTAATAGGCAAAGAAGACACAGCCCCTGGGACTTCTGTCAAGTGTTTTGCTTATGAACTGCATCTGGGAGGTGCCACAGCTTAAGCAGAAAAGCAGAGAACACCTGTAACTCTTTACCTTGGTGGTGGTGGGCGGGGGGTGTTTTAAGCAGGTCTAAGAGGAGAGAGTCGGACACGACTGAGCAACTGAACTGAAGGAGTCCTAGTGTTTTTGTCATCATACACATACATAGGTATGGCATGCTCCTGCGTCCCGGCCCTGAAGAACCAACACTGTCCTCTGAGGACCACTGACGGACAAGCCTGTAAGTAACACGGGCTCTCAGCATCTTCTGCTGCCCCCGCCTGGCCAGCCTGCGTTCCCCTCCACGCTAGGTGAGCCCAGGCTGCACCCCTGGAGATCTAGGCCCGGGGTTGCCAGCGCTGTGGGTTCGGGGTTGGTTTTACTTTACCCTCCTTACTTCCAAATAGGTCTGCTTTTCGCTTTGGGACCTCTGTTGGGGAAAGAAGGTCCGGGGCGCGCCGCGAGCGGAGGCGGCTGGGCCGTGCGCCTGCGCGGCGCGCTCGGCCTTGAGCGGCGCGCGGCCGCCGCTGCTGCTGCGCGTGCTGTAGAGGCGCGGGGCCACGCCCTCGGGCGGCGGCGCGCGCGGGAACTCCTTGAGCGAGCGGCTCAGCGGCTTGGCTTTGTGCGCCTGCGCTGCTGCCTCCAGTTTGTAGGCCCCGCTGCTGCCCGCCGGAGACGTGGCGCTCTTGGGCAGCGGCTGCAGCGGGTGCTCGGGCCGCTCGGCCTCCATGGCGAAGCTGACGGGCCGCAGGAAGCAGATGTCCAGGCTGGACTCGGAAGAGGCGGGCGAGCAGTTCTCGAAGAGGGCCGGAGCCTGGAAGGGCTCCTCGTCGTAGGGTGCGGGCAGCGCGAAGATCTCGCCGCCATACTCAAACTCTTCGTAGGCCGCTGGCACGTAGCTGCGGGCGTCGGGCAGGAGCTCGGCCGGGGCGCGCAGGGAGCGCTCCACGTTGCCCAGCGGCTCCGCCGGCGACGGCTCGAAATCCATCTCCGGGATGGCCTGCAGGGGCCCGGCGAGCGCCTTCACGTCCTGCTCAGCGGCACAGAACTGCGCCGGCGCCAGGAGGCTCTCGGGCCTCTCGTGCTTTCTGCCCTCCATCTCCCAGTCACTGGGCTTCCCGGGCTGCATGCTCTCCATCAAGCTTTGCTGCTGTTGGCTTTTCTTCACTGGGGGCATCAAATGTCTTTAAAGGGGAGACAATACAAAAGAAGTGTGCTTACGGTGTATTAGTGCGCGCCTGTCCCCGAGCAGCGCGAGGCTGGGAACCACACAGTGCCTACCAGATACCGCTTAGACGCAAACTGTCTGCTCCCTCTTCTCCGGCCCTCCCAGGCGCCTCTGTGTGTTACCTACTAAGCGCCACAGGCTTGTCAAATTAAGGAGCCCCCAGGAGCCTGGTCCCCCAAGTGGGAGAGTGAAAATAACCGTTTGTGAAGAGGATCCCGGAAGTACCCGTCTGAGCCCAGAGGCACTGTGTAGAGATGGCTGGTAGGCCAAGGATGCTCAGCGCTGACCCTCTCCACCATGTGTCAAGGCCCCAAGGCACATCTTTTTCTCTCTTCTCTCCCTTTTTTGTCCTAGCAGAGTCATAGAAAATCATGGAAACAACTTTTGTTCAACTCAAGGATCTTCCTGCTTAAGAACAATTCCCAGATAAAGTAAACAGTAAAAAAAAAAATCTGGATGAAGTAAAAAAACAACTGGATGATGGTATGCGGGGTTCACTGTACATTTTGCTTTTGTATGTATTTGACATTTTCGTAATAAAAAACTAAAATTCCCTGTGGCTATGAAGCATGCTATATAAGACGTCTCAAAATTCCATCCACAAGAACATTACCAAAATGAAAAATCTGTCTCTCTGAATATGCCCAATTTCATGGAGAGTTATTTTGTTTCATTGTGGATAAAGAATAATTCACACTGGATACTTGGATAGCATACACATCAGATTGGATGTGAATTGCCAGTTCGGCTGGAATTTAATTGCCAGACAGGTGAGAGTGGACTAATGCACACTGACCCAAACTAGTTATTGTGTTAGTTTATTTATTCATACTAAATTTTGCCACAAAAAATGCATAAAGAATGCAGAAGTAAACTATAACACTGTTTTGTCTGATGATCTTAAGATAAAAATTAGGTGTCACATTTACAGAGGTGAAAATATAGTAAAATGGAATGTTGACTTGAATTCTCTTTTAATTTGGAAGACTTGGGTTTCTTTTCTGGTTATTTTCCCAACAGAGTGCCATGGCAGCCATGTTCTTCCTCTGGGTGTAATCTCTAGGGATTTCATTTTGGGGCAGTATAAGTCTTAACTTCAAAGAAGATACTTTTATCATTGTCTTAAGAATTGAAGTGATCCACAAAAAAATTCCATCTCCTGTCTCTCTCCCCTCCCAGGAAAGGTATTTTTTTCTGTGTGGTATACTCTCCCTTGGAGAAGGCGATGGCACCCCACTCCAGTACTCTTGCCTGGAAAATCCCATGGACAGAGAAGCCTGGTAGGCTACAGTCCATGGGGTTGCTAAGAGATGGACTCAACTGAGCGACTTCACTTTCCCTTTCACTTTGATGTGTTGGAGAAGGAAATGGCAACCCACTCCAGTGTTCTTGCCTGGAGAATCCCAGGGACGGGGGAGCCTGGTGGGCTGCCGTCTATGGAGTCACACAGAGTTGGACACGACTGAAGCGACTTAGCAGCAGCAGCAGCATACTCTCCCTACAGGTATTCTAGGATTTTCTCTATAGTAGGAAAATCATCCTGGACTTTATGTATAGAAATATTAACGTCTCAGATTTTCAGAATGATTGATTGTGAAATTTCACCATCCTGACTGCACATTTGCACTTCATCTGTCACTGATGCGCTATGCTGTGCTAAGCTGCTTCAGTTGTATCTAACTCTTTGCAACTGCATGGACTGTAGCCTACCAGGCTCCTCTGTCCATGGGATTCTTCTGGCAAGAATACTGCTGTGGGTTGCCATTTCCTTCTCCACCATCTCTTACTGCTAAATGTTGTTAGTTTAAGAGATGAAGGCAAAAAGCAAACAGGATTTGAATTTGAGTTATTGATCAGTTGCTCCATCCATGACTGTAATTTGCATTCTAAAAACTAGTGATTAAAAATTGAAATAAGCTCAACTGCTTCTTACGTCATCATAATATTAGAAAAGCAGCTTTTTGCATGATTTCTAATTTTTCCTTAATAAAACCCAAAGCAGAAATTATAGTCTGAGGAATTAGTTTGGGGAGAATTGGTAAATTGGGGATTTGAAATTTTGAGTTTTGGTTTCCCTGATCTTCCAGAAGTCCTAGTTTCAGAGGTGGCCCAAGTCCACTTATCCTTCAAAGGTAAAATGAATTCCAGATACGTGGCCTAATCCTTACTCTAAAGATCATCAAGAAGTTTGCTAAATGAAAAAACCAGTTTAGTGTTTGAAAAGGTTGTGTGCAGAGACTTTAACAATGATCACATCCATTCACAACCCAGAACAGCTTTCAGAGAAGCTGAAGAACAGAGGTCATGAAGTCTTATTTCTGAAGAAGCTTCATGGAGAATTGGGAGATGCTAATCAACATTCTGTATCAAATCAGACCAATGTCTCATCCTCAGAGCCCAGACTTCCTCTGACCCCTGATAGGATAGCTCTTTTCCCCCACTGTATCTCATGGAAACATTAAAGCCCCACTCTTCTGAGAGCTATAAAATGCCTTCCTGTCATCTTATGGTACTCCCTTCCACTCTCATTGTCCAAACCCTGAGAGACTCATGCTGTAGGTTGGGGATGGTTACGTGCGGTAACCTTATTGGGAGTAACCTCCAGCCTCTAGGCCTGCTACTTAACATGAGTGCCTTCCTCTGGGATCCAGACATTGTGTCAGCTGTTTGCCTGCCACATATAGACCTGATGGGAGAGAGAGGAAGGGGCCCTGTAAATCATACTCCTAATCCAAGCTGGATTGCTAACCCACACAGACTGGCCTGCTACCCTATAGAGACCACCTGGGACGTGAAGGCATTGTTATTAATCTTTCCACAGCAACAGGTGCTTACGTGACAGCAGGTCCAGAACTGGGAGCAGAAGGGTAGGGTTGCAGCATCTCTTCTGAATGGATCCCACTGTCACGGACAGCCTCAGGGCCTGCAGTGGGAGAAGCGTCTTGCCCGGTGTTTGCACACTGGGAAGCCAGCCCTTTGTATAGCTTCGCCATGGATGACCTAATAGAATGGAGGTAATAATTCTCAGTGGAAAATCAACTCTCTGAATATATAGATTATACCAAGAAAAGTAGCATTTCTCAGATGAATCTCAGTTGTGAGGTTCTCGCTCTCCCCAGGCTCTCTACAAACTAGGTTGCTGATATATTAGAGTGCAAGCTGACTGCTGGTTGGGAGTGGCGATGCTGATCAATTGGCTGAACTGAGTTTGGGGGTAAGGGGGAGAACAGGGAGATGTCATCCATTAGAGGAGCCCTGACTTAGGGAACAGTATCTTCTAAGGTGAAGCACCCATAGAAATGATTCTGTTTTCCTCATTGGATTGGGATGAGGTTGGAAAAAATCCAGGTTATTAGGAAGCTTTGTTATGAGTTGCTTCTGTTCCCTTTGAAGACCAGATTTTCCTTAGTCCTCCCTATTTCTTCTTAGTGTGTAATCTGTTCAACCACCACCCTCTCCCTTATTTGTTTTATTTTTATCCATAGCACTTAAAACCATTTATCTTTTTTATTACCTGGCTATCCAGGTCTAAAAAGTAAGCTCCATGTAGCAAAAATTTTTGACTGTTTTGTTCTTTGCAGTGTATTCAGTTTGCAAAACAGTACTTGGTATACCATAGGTGCTCAATAAATACTTCTTGAGTTAATGAAAGAAATTAGATTTTGGCCTTTAAACTGCAATTTTAAACCAGGCAAGTATAGCGAAATAACTATTTTTGAGGTGGTTAGCAACGTGAGATAATAAAAGGTCCCCATAAACATTATAGCAAACTTGCTTATTTTTCTAAAGTAATTTCTACCAGCTAGTAAGTACCTCCCTCCTGTAGCCAGCCTGGCTACCTCTCTTCCATTCCCTTCTCTCTTCTCTTCTCCCTCCACCACTGCATTTCAGCTACTTTACATACAGTGTGGTTGCTTGCAACAGACACTCACATTGACCGTGTGTATCCCTGTTCTCAGAAAACTTTGGTCAACCCTCTAAACTTTACCATCAGAACCTTACTTCTTGAGCTTTTTCCGTTTCTGAATAAGCAAATCCTCATTGCACTGAAAAAGCAGGGTGTAGTGTGAGATAAATACTCGCAGGCGCTGAACACACACCAGAAGTAGGTAATAGTCAGGGTGTTCCTGCTCTGTGAACTTCAGGACATTCTGGATGGAAGAAAAAAGGAAGCAGCATTGCAGAGTTAGAATGAAAAGTTGTTTTGTCTCTTCTGTACCTTGCCTTGATATGCTGTGAGAGTTTGGAAGCCACTTACTCAAAACAATACCAATGGCCAATTTAATTACAAACTGATAAGTCAAACTTGTTGTTCCCTTTGTCCATCGCACCTCGGGAAAATAACAGTCATTTTTGCTCCTGTTGGAGTTGAATTTGAACATGTGGAAAATTAGAAGGATCTACTAATTAGATCTCTGAAGTAATAGAGCCATTCTAACAATTATTGTCTCTAACCAGTGGTGGGAATGTCAGGCATCAGAGCTGAAAGTAGGGGGATGTTATGATCAAGCCTGGCCTAGCACCCCTCCCATTACAATGCCTGTTGTGCTGTGGTGGAACATGCATGCTGGTTGGGTTTGAGAAAGCTAACAGTTACTGAAGAACTATACAAAAAAAATCTTCATGACCCAGATAATCACAATGGTGTGATTACTCACCTAGAGCCAGACATCCTGGAATGTGAAGTCAAGTGGGGCTTAGGAAGCATCACTACAAACAAAGCTAGTGGAGGTGATGGAATTCCAGTTGAGCTATTTCAAATCCTAAAAGATGAGGCTGTGAAAGTGCTGCACTCAATATGCCAGCAAATTTGGAAAACTCAGCAGTGGCTACAGGACTGGAAAAGGTCAGTTTTCATTCCAATCCCAAAGAAAGGCAATGCCAAAGAATGCTCAAACTACCACACAATTCCACTCATCTCACATGCTAGTAAACTAATGCCCAAAGTTCTCCAAGCCAGGCTTCAGCAGTACGTGAACCGTGAACTTCCTGATGTTCAAGCTGGTTTTAGAAAAGGCAGAGGAACCAGAGATCAAACTGCCAACATCTGTTGGATCATCAAAAAAGCAAGAGAGTTCCAGAAAAACATTTCTGCTTTATTAACTATGCCAAAGCCTTTGTCTGTGTTGATCACCACAAATTGTGGAAAATTCTTCAAGAGATGGGAATACCAGACCACCTGACCTGCCTCTTGAGAAATTTGTATGCAGGTCAGGAAGCAACAGTTAGAACTGGACATGGAACATCAGACTGGTTCCAAATAGGAAAAGGGAATACGTCAAGGCTGTATATTGTCACCCTGCTTATTTAACCTATATGCAGAGTACATCACGAGAAACACTGGGCTGTAAGACACACAAGCTGGAATCAAGATTGCCGGGAGAAATATCAATAACCTCAGATATGCAGATGACACCACCCTTATGACAGAAAGTGAAGAAGCACTAAAGAGCCTCTTGAATGAAAATGAAAGTGGAGAGTGAAAAATTTGGCTTAAGGCTCAACATTCAGAAAACAAAGGGCATGGCATCTGGTCCCATTACTTCGTGGCAAATAGATGGGGGAAACAGTGTCAGACTTTACTTTTGGGGGCTCCAAAATCACTGCAGATGGTGACTGCAGCCATGAAATTAAAGGATGCTTACTCCTTAGAAGAAAAGTTATGACCAATTTAGCATATTAAAAAGCAGAGACATTACTTTGCCAACAAAGGTCCATCTAGTCAAGGCTATGGTTTTTCCAGTAGTCACGTATGGATATGAGAGTTGGACTACAGAGAAAGCTGAGCACCAAAGAATTGATGCTTTTGAACTGTGGTTTGGAAAAGACTCTTGAGAGTCCCTTGGACTGCAAGGAGATCCAACAAGTCCACCCTAAAGGAGATCAGTCCTTAGTATTCATTGGAAGGACTGATCCTGAAGCTGAAACTCCAATACTTTGGCCACCTGACGCAAAGAACTGACTCATTTGAAAAGACCCTGATGCTGTGAAAGATTGAAGGCGGGAGGAGAAGAGGATGAGAGGATGAGATGGTTGGATGGCATCACCAACTCAATGGACATGAGTTTGAGTAAACTCTGGGAGTTGGTGATGGACAGGGAGGCCTGGCATGCTGCAGTCCATGGGGTCATAAAGAGTTGGACATGACTGAGTGACTGAACTGAATTGAACTGAACAGTTACTGAGTGCTTCCCATTGCCAAGAACTAAGTCTTTTACATTATTTTCTCATTTAACTTTTACCACAACCCAGTTAGATACCATTCTTACCTCCATTTAACAAAGAAGGAAATCAAGGCACAGTGAAGTTAAATAATCTTCACTGGGTCACACATCTAAAGAAAATCAAAGCCAGGATTTGAACTCAAGCCAGAGAGTAGACTCTGGATTCTTGTTTGCTTACTTACACACTGCTTGCAGGACCTGGGTTTCAAGCCTATATTTTTCCCACCGACCAAATATCTTAACTTGGGCAAATTACTTCTTTGTCTCTCCATTATCTAAAGTGTTAATAATGATACCAATTTCATGGGATAGTTGAAGATTAAATTAGATAATTGTGAAAGAATGATTTCAAGATATAAAGCTATATACAATTGAAAGTCTTTTAATATTAATACTGGGCTACTTCTACCTGGGACAAATTCCAAGCAGTTCTGAGATACTTTCATTGAATTCCTTAGAAAAAGCAGTCATCAATTAAACCAGAACAGGTGGGTAGTGGAAAGAAGAGGGACTGGTAGGGGTGTTGCTGAGTCTCTCTCAACTCAACTCCCTCTAAGATGCTACAAGCCTATAGGAAAATGGTGTGAAGATGTCAGCTCATCAGCTTCTCCATGCTTCTTTCGTGACACAAGACATAAGCAAGTATGATAGACCCTTGGACACAAGTCAAAAGAAAGTAGTCAAAATAGCAGGTAAGTGGGGAGATTGTACAGATATTTCTTAGATACCCAAGGGGTAGGGCTGGGAGTGGAGGTGAATTTAGATGGCTGTGGAACCAAGATGGAAGGAACTGAATAGGTTCCCAGGATCTGGCAGGAGCTGCCCTAAAAAGATCCTGGATCAGCATAGGTGTGAATTGGTAAATAAACATAGAATTTCCTTTTTGGCATCATGAGCCAAAAACTTTTGAGGATGAGATTTTAGCTCATACCATGAGGTGTAGATAGGGTAATCATAAAAACTTAAATCATTCAAACACTTCTTAGAAATATCAATGATTCCTTGACCCTTTATGGTGTCTTTTCATTGGAAGCCCAAAACAACTGTTTAGCATGAAAATCAGCTTGGTGGCTTGACCAGCCATGCCTACCTGTAGATGTATCAGATATTCAGGGATGCGCTGGACTATATGAAAAAACAATGTGTAGATGTCAGACTTAATCTCTTCATCACCCTGAATGAAAGAAAGTTGGAGTCAGTCTTCAGTGTGCCTCCAGTTCTGGCTGCAAAACTGAGGTCAGTTCCACTAGAGTAGCAAGCATTTACTAGAACATTTTCTTCATCGAGAGTGTTACAAAACATTGATCTGTCATTGGAGAGGCTACTTATTCAGGGACATGCTCAAGAAGACACCTCTTTGCTAACAAGGAGTGTGTCATATTCTTCTTTAGAATCTACCCAAGTGTCCAAACCACCCCCTCTCCCTCTCCACCCTCCAACACCATCTTAGCAAAGTGAGCACTCAATAAATTAGACTTGAGTTGACTAAATTTGTTAAGGTTCTTCAGCAAGTAATCTGTACAATGTTTTTACCAACAGGCATTAAAGGCGCTTTGAACCTCATGAGACTGAAGAAGGGAGAAACCGGTTGGCAACAGGAAACATGCTGAACTTTCTTCATGTCCCTTCCCTTCCTTTCTCCTTTCTCAAATATCAAGTTGGTCAAAAAGTTCATTTGGGCTTTTCTGTAACATCTTATGGAAAAACCTCCATGAACTTTTAGCCTGACTCAATATTTGCTGAGTGCTAATATATGGTAGGTATTATACTGGGTTGAGAACAGTCAGAGGTTGAAGTAGAAAGTTAAGAGAGCCTCTCACCTCTTATGAAACTTAATTCTTAGCTTTAGAGCTTCTGATATAGTTCTTTTCTATTGACCTAAAATAACTAGAATTGCTTTATATGTATATATGCTTGCTGCTGCTGCTGCTAAGTCACTTTAGTCGTGTCCGACTCTGTGTGACCCCACAGACGGCAGCCCACCAGGCTCATCCATCCCTGGGATTCTCCAGGCAAGAACACTGGAGTGGGTTGCCATTTCCTTCTCCAATGCATAAAAGTGAAAAGTGAAAGTGAAGTCGCTCAGTCGTGTCCGACCCTCAGCGACCCCATGGACTTGCAGCCTTCCAGGCTCCTCCACCCATGGGATTTTCCAGGCAGAAGTACTGGAGTGGGGTGCCATATATATGCTTATTGAGCATCTAATATATCACTGCAGTAGCAATACTTAATATGACTAGAGCCATTTTATAATCTTGTAAAATGACGTACACACTATGACATGAATATAATATTCAGATTAATACATCTAAGTCTGTAAAGCCCAAAACCCATTAAGGTCGCAAACTGCAGCCTGAGGATCTCTGGTATTTGTTTACTTTGTCTGTATTTCCAGTGGAATGGAACAGAAGTTCAGTAAGGAAGGGCAAAGACCAAAGCAATGGCACTGATCCTTGAGTGGCTCCTTGAACCCCGGGGAGGAGAGTCAGTGGCTTTGTTCAAGCCATTCCCCAGCCTGGAGAACAAGCTCAGAGTGCATGTGCTATGTTTTCTGGAAAGGTGAGCAGCATAGTGTAGTCACACATGTAACCAAAGGGAAATGCAAACATAGAGTTAACTTACCTCCTTCAGAACAACCACATGAACCAAAGAGATGCATTCGGGCAAGTCCCTCAGGTAAGCAACATAATAATCCAAAAATTATTCTTGAAAACAAACAGAAAAAGTCATGGTAAGAACTTGGAGACAGAAATGGTAATAATTAATATGTATGCTTGTGTGTGCTCAGTTGCTCAGTCATGTTCAGTTCTTTGGGACCCCATGCACTATAGACCACCAGGCTCCTCTGTCCATGGGATTTCCCAGGCAAGAATACTGGAGTGCGTTGCCATTTCCTACATCAGGGGATCTTCCTGTCCCAGGGATCAAACTCATATCTCTTGCATCTCCTGCACTGGCAGGCGGACTCATGCATATATAAAGGAGTACTTTGCAGAGATTATTTTAATCATTCATTAAATGTGTTTAGTAATATTTGTTTTGTTTTTTTATTCACCTTTTAAAAAATCTTTTTGGTTTTAAGGAAAATAGTCCTATGGACTTGGAAACCAAAAGTCAGTATCCCTGCTTTAATGAAAGTGAAATGATAAACCAAAGCAGAAAGAAGATGCCATGTAAGTTGAAAAAATATTTTAAACAGTTAAATGATAAAAATGCAATTTTTAAAAAATTACTCTCTGCTTCAATTATCCACATCCAAATGAGGAACTTTTTCCAACTCACCTCAGAGGGTCTAGATCTGGAATTCTCGACTTTTTCCACTAATTTCTTATTCACCTACGGAATATCCCCTCAGGAAAACAGTTTTCACCTCTCAAAGTTATTTTCCCATAGGTATAACAATTCTCAGCTCAAGAAAGCACATTGAATACAAATGAGTAAAAGTGAGTTTAGAGGGATGGCATTACATCCACTCTATACAAGTAAATAATTTGTAAACTTGTATTATGAATCATTCATATACAGAGGTCAACTGAAGGTAAAATCTGACTTGCAGACCAATTTCAATTAACCCATTGCAATATTTTAAAAATAAAATTTCACACAAAATTCTGGACTTTCCACTTCTCTTAAAATACCAGATCTGGCAACTCTAGTCCTTTTTTCCTGCATAATAATTGGATAAAGCTGAGCAGCTATTCCTTATAGAAAAGCATATGTGCTCCACTTAACCTCACTTCCCAGTAGTATTCCCACATTGTATTACACTCAGCTCACTTCTACTTACTAATGTCATCTGTTGGCCCTGTAGGCATTTGAGTTTGCAGTTTGTGACCTAAATCATATTTTTTTTAAGAACATTACAGAGATTTAAAAACTTAGCATCCTTTCTGCAAGAAAGTGAAAACAAAAAACATTCTAGACAAATAGCTACCCATCACATTTTAAAAAGTCTTTAAGAAATGAAATTGTGTGTGAAAGCATATACATATATACAAATGCTCATATATGTATTTTATATGTATAGATGGATATATATGTGCACGTATACACACACACACACATCATATTCAATGGGGACAGTTATAGTTCAGCAGAAAAATGATGAACTGGAACTTAAAAGACTTGGGTTCTAGCCACAGATCTACAAATATCCAGATAGCTGGGTAATTTCAACCATGATTTTTTCTCTGAACTTTATTTCATTATCTGTAGAACAAGGAGGTTAGACTAGATCTACTCGGACTCTGAAATCCACTGATTCTAGATTCTCCATTAAGATAAATGGACATGGAAGACACAGATGCATGTAATTCAAGTTTATAAAGGATTAAGAAAAAAATCTTACCTCATCATTTGTTAACTTAAGGAATAAATCTCCAAGGACTCCTTGGCGTGGCCACTTCAAGACCCTTTCCTGCAGAGCGTGAAGCAAATCCAGGTGCTGCTGGACAATGTACCGTAAAGAGCCAGGGAAGAGGCTTGAAACAGAATGGAGACAGGATGACACAAACTAGATGTAGAGAAGAAAAGGCTCTTCAAGAACATATGGAACAAGTCTAGTCATTCAAAATACTTTGAGTCACGTGTATACCCGTGGCGGATTCATGTTGATGTACGGCAAAACCAATACAATATTGTAAAGTAATTAACCTCCAATTAAAATAAATAAATAGGTCTTTCTTTAATATTCAAAAAAAAGTTTGTCACTGTCGGCCTCACAGCAGGTAACCTCAGACCACAGAAGGACCCCTTTACTGATGACTCCTGTTCAAATGTGTATTGAACTAATTAAGAGCACTTCGCTTGAGTGACTTTTTCAAAGCAAAATGGTACACTCTTATTTAGGTGACAGTAAAATTTTAAGGGAGATCTTTTTCAATGTTTTAAAGTTCTTCCCACTTGATGTGCAAATCATCTAGTCTAACTGATGCTGCAGATGACAGCATGAAGACGGCACTTGGTCATTCGTAGCTACCAACTGTACTTAGAGAAGGACGAGGTTTCCTTTCAAGCTGGCAACTGAAAGTTCAGGGGATGAGGGCATAAAAGTGTTACTTTTCCCCTTTCCTTCAGTTTCTAAGAGGAATCTGGGAATGGATGGAGTCTTGCCAGAGGAGGCTACAACGTAGGTCTGGCCTGCTAGTCCCAGTTTTGCTGAGCCTCTCTCCTGCTCTCCCACCCTCTGCCCTCTATCTCAGTGTGTCTCATTTATTTCAGAGGAAATGAAGGAAAGAAGAGAGAAGTCAGAGGAGGGTGGGATGGAGAGGAGAGTCAGAAGGAGAATCATGGGAGGAAGGAGAAGGTGGATTGGATGGAGAAGCGGGGTGAGCAGAAGCCTGAAGGAGTGAGGAAGGAAGAAATGGGAGTAGAGCCTTGCTGGACCACAGCAAGGATGTCAGCTCCAGCTTGGTAATTTGAGGGAACTGAAAGTAAGTTCCCCTGTGCTTTCAAGACCACAAGGTTTTTCATGTTAGTTTGGTTGGTTTTCTTGATTCTTTTGTTCTAGGTAAAAAATAGATTTATTAATATCCTTTGTAAAGAGGTTGCAGGAAAATGAGGCAGGAGAGGATGGTCATGTCCCAGGTCTCAGGCAGGTTCCTGGGACAGACCACCAAGTAAGAGTTCTTGGCTTTATGCAGAAAAGAACTCAAGGGTGAGCCATAGTAAAGTAGAAGCAGAGAACACATTCCATAGGCAGAATGTGGGTCTGTCTCAAAAGGTGAGAGCAGCCAGGACTACAAGTTTAATAGAGATGAAAGTGTTGGCCTGCTTGTCATTTGCTAAGAGTCCGACTTATTTGGATATTTCCCCAAGGGTCTACCAAAAGTAAATGAGTTGGGGCACTTTGGACAGTTTGGGTACTTTGCCACTCCCAAACAAGCAGAGCTCTGTTGAGAACAGTAGGAAGAACACCAGTTTGGAAGGAGGAGTTTGCAGCCCATTTCCAAGCAAAGCAAATTCCCCTGTGGTTGCAGCTCAGAGTAGACACAAATGCCAGCCTCCCATGAAAAGGAAGCCTCCTTCTACTCCAGTCTGCCAACCCATCCAGTCCCTGTGCCTTGAATCTCCATGTATGTGAAGCCCACTGATCCCTAAGCACAGGAGGAGAGGCCTCCTGGGCTGATATAATAGGCTTGGAAGACCTAAGTAATCCCTGTCCCCATCAGAGAGAATTTGGAGACTTGGCTAGGAGACAGTCTAACTGGGAATAACCATAAAGCTGATGGAGGAAAGCAGACCTGATCACACTGAAAGACTGAAGCACTGCACCCGCAAAAGACCTAGACATGAAAGATTTCTCCCCACCCAGAGGCTGACAGTGACTTCAGGTAATATTCCTGGTGTGACACTGCAAGATGTTAGGGCACAGTGGTGAGATCTGAGAATGTGATGGGTGGTCAATGTAGATTGTATAAAATGTCTTGATTTATCTCTACTTTTTCTCTTTTCTTCCTGTCCTTTTTTCCTTCCTTTCCTGTCCTATCCTGTCCTTTCAAGAAGGCTGTCTTCTGTTACACTATGACCAGTGTACTTGCAGAGTTGGACAGTTGGTACCTCGGTTGGAGTCCAGGTTGCCTCGTGGACAGTCCACTGGAGTGACAATGTAAGGTTTTAGGATGGGGATCACAAAAGGCTAATACCCTCATTAAGTTTCATGGAAGCATGTAAGTTACATGAAGAGCAATGATTTGAGGTAGATTCTGTGCCAAATGGCTTGTCTGATAGTTCAGTTGGTAAAAAATCTGCCTGCAGTGCAGGAGACCCTGGTTGGATAACTGGGTTGGGAAGATCTACTGGAGAAGAGATAGGCTACCCACTCCATTAATCTTGGGCTTCCTTTGTGGCTTAGCTAGTAAAGAATCTGCCTGCAATGCAAGACCTGGTTTGATCCCTGGGTTAGGAAGATCCCCTGAAAAAGGGAAAGGCTACCCACTCCAGTATTCTGGCCTGGAGAATCCCATGGACTGTATACTCCATGGGCTTGCAAAGAGTTCGGAATGACTGAGCAACTTTCACTTTCATTTTTCACTTTCTGTACCAAATATTGAAAACAGACTTTAAATTTTTTTTTAATTTAATAAGGATAATATTTGAACTATGGAATGAGGTTCGTGACATTGTACAGCAGACAGGGACCAAGACCATCCCCACGGAAAAGAAATGCAAAAAAGCAAAATGGCTGTCTGGGGAGGCCTTACAAATAGCTGTGAAAAGAAGAGAAGCAAAAAGCAAAGGAGAAAAGGAAAGATATAAACATCTGAATGCAGAGTTCTAAAGAATAGCAAGAAGAGATAAGAAAGCCTTCTTCAGTGATCAATGCAAAGAAATAGAGGAAAACAACAGAATGGCAAAGACTAGGGATCTCTTCAAGAAAATCAGAGATATCAAAGGAACATTTCATGCAAAGATGGGCTCAATAAAGGACAGAAATGGTATGGACCTAACAGAAGCAGAAGATATTAAGAAGAGATGGCAAGAATACACAGAAGAACTGTACAAAAAAGAGCTTCATGACCCAGATAATCATGATGGTGTGATCACTGACCTAGAGCCAGACATCCTGGAATGTGAAGTCAAATGGTCCTTAGAAAGCATCACTATGAACAAAGCTAGTGGAGGTGATGGAATTCCAGTTGAGCTATTCCAAATCTTGAAAGATAATGCTGTGAAAGTACTGCACTCAATATGCCACCAAATTTGGAGAACTCAGCAGTGGCCACAGGACTGGAAAAGGTCAGTTTTCATCCCAACCCCAAAGAAAGGCAATGCCAAAAAATGCTCAAACTACCGCACAAGTGCACTCATCTCACACGCTAGTAAAGTAATGCTCAAAATTCTCCAAGCCAGGCTTCAGCAATATGTGAACCATGAACTTCCTGATGTTCAAGCTGGTTTTACAAAAGGCAGAGGAACCAGAGATCAAATTGCCAACATCTGCTGGATCATGGAAAAAGCAAGAGAGTTCCAGAAAAACATCTATTTCTGCTTTATTGACTATGCCAAAGCCTTTGACTGTGTGGATCACAATCAACTATGGAAAATTCTTAAAGAGATGGGAATACCAGACCACCTGATCTGCCTCTTGAGAAATTTGTATGCAGGTCAGGAAGCAACAGTTAGAACTGGACATGGAACATCAGACTGGTTTCAAATAGGAAAAGGAGTTCATCAAGGCTGTATATTGTCACCCTGTTTATTTAACTTCTATGCAGAGTACATCATGAGAAACGCTGGACTGGAAGAAACATAAGTTGGAATCAAGATTGCTGGGAGAAATATCAATAACCTTAGATATGCAGATAACACCACCCTTATGGCAGAAAGTGAAGAGGAACTCAAAAGCCTCTTGATGAAAGTGAAAGTGGAGAGTGAAAAAGTTGGCTTAAAGCTCAACATTCAGAAAATGAAGATCATGGCATCTGGTCCCATCACTTCATGGGAAGTAGATGGGGAAACAGTGTCGGACTTTATTTTTCTGGACTCCAAAATCACTGCAGATGGTGACTGCAGCCATGAAATTAAAAAACGCTTACTCCTTGGAAGGAAAGTTATGACCACCCTAGATAGCATATTCTAAAGCAGAGACATTACTTTGCCAACAAAGGTTGGTCTAGTCAAGGCTATGGTCTTTCCTGTGGTCATGTATGGATGTGAGAGCTGGACTGTGAAGAAGGCTGAGCGCCGAAGAATTGATGCTTTTGAACTGTGGTGTTGGAGAAGACTCTTGAGAGTCCCTTGGACTGCGAGGAAATCCAACCAGTCCATTCTGAAGGAGATCAGCCCTGGGATTTCTTTGGAAGGAATGATGATAAAGCTGAAACTCCAGTACTTTGGCCACCTCATGCGAAGAGTTGACTCATTGGAGAAGACTCTGATGCTGGGAGGGATTGGGGGCAAGAGGAGAAGGGGACGACAGAGGATGAGATGGCTGGATGACATCACTGACTTGATAGATTTGAGTCTCAGTGAACTCCGGGAGTTGGTGATGGACAGGGAGGCCTGGCATGCTGCGATTCATGGGGTCGCAAAGAGTCAGACACGACTGAGCGACTGATCTGATCTGATCTGAATATTTGAAATTAGGGCAGACTGCAAAGGAAGTGAGCCAGGAAATGGAGAGAGGGAGAAAGAAGCGAGAATTATAGCACGCTTAATGTACTTCACTGTTTTGCCTGGAGCCTAACCTGACTCCCAGAAGCAACTTTTTCATTAGGACAAAAATGTTAAGTGCTCAATTTATTTTCTGTTCCTTACCAGGGGTGAGATTATGGCAACATGAGAAATTTATTCTTTCTAAAGTCTTCAAATTTCAACTCCTCCAAGACAGTACTTAAGCAACAGGAAATAAACTAAAAGCAATCAATGAACATCCAGTTATAGTTTTAAATTAGTAACTTAGGTCAAAACAACTGAGCTTCAGCTGCAAGATGAGGCATTGATAATAAAAACATGTGCCACCTAGTGGTGATCTGAAGCATACAGTTCGTTGAGCTCTTGGAGGATGTTGCCCTGGGGTTGTGCTTTTAAGGCTAACTGGCAAATCCTGTGGGGCTGACTTTGCCCCTCCTGACAAGGGTTCATGCAGGACTGTTCAAGCCTGAGGTAGTGGCTCTGTGTGGGTGAAACATACCAGAAAAAAACAAGAACTCCAACATCTGTGATCCTCCTACCAATGGACAAGAGCCCGCACTTTCCCCTCAGGCTTCCGTTGCTCCTGCAGCATCCAGAGATTGCAGCCAGGGGCAGGGCTGGCTGGAAGCAGCCTGCAGAGACTTCTGAGCACTTCATGTTTTTCTAGGGAAAACCTGAAGTTTTATTTTATAGGCTTGAGAAGACGTGGCACCCTCAGGTTTGAGCATCCGGTATGTACTTGTGGGTGTTGTTTTCACCCCCAGGTGACTTTTCAATGAGGGCAGAAAATGCAGAAGGCTTGTGGTTTGTGATGGGAAAGGTAAATGTTCATAAGGTAATTTTCATATTTGCATGGGAGGAAAAACGCCAACAGAGAAGAGGAATAATCTCATTCTGTACTGTATTTCATTCCGCTGAATGAATTAAGTGAATTGAGGAGGATGAAGCTCTAACCTCAGGTTAGAGAAAAGAGTAGGGCTTCCCTGGTGGCTTAGTGGTAAAGAATCCATTTGCCAGTGCAGAAGATGCAAGAGCCTTGGCTTTGATCCCTGGGTCTGGAAGATCCCCTGAAGAAGGAAATGGCAACCAGTATTCTTGCCTGGGAAATCCCATGGACAGAGGAGCCTGGTGGGCTACAGTCCATGGTATCACAAAGAGTCAGACATGACTTAGCAACTCAACAAAAATAGGAAAAGGGTGACATTGCAAAGCTCAGAGGGGCTTCCCTGGTGGCTCAGGTGATAAAGAATCACCTGCAATGCAGGAGACCTGGGTTCGATCCCTGGGTGGGGGAAGAACCCCTGGGGGAGGGCATGGCAACCCACTCCAGTATTCTTGCCTGGAGAATCCCCATGAACAGAGGAGCCTGGCAGGCTACAGTCCATGGGGCCACAAAGAAAAGTGGTGTGGCCACAACTGAGCGACTAAGCACAGCAAAACTCAGAACCAGAGATTTCATGTTAGCACTAAGAGTACTGAGCTGAATGAAAACAAAAAAGAGGATTAGCCTAGCAGATAACTAACATAAATAGCATCATCATCGATATGAGAAATAACCATTATCTTACTTTCTTGAGGAAGGTAGGATAGTTTTAATTATTTTTAATCTCAGGATTTGGGGGAAGGCCCACTTCTTCCTTAGTAATGGGTCATGAGCAGTAGAAGAGAGGGCAAGTAGAAAAGAGCTTCTGTGAACTAAAACCATTCCCCTATTTGACTGGTCAGCTGAGATCTGAAGTAAGGACAAATGGGCAGCTAAGGGAGAAGCCTAATTTATGAAACAGGAAGAGACAAAGTCAGCTTCTGGTTGAGGCACCAGGCATATCACTGTCAGTCAAGGTGGTATCTTTGAAATCACATGGTCCTTAGAGAAGCAGTGCGATGCTAAAAGAGCATGAGACAGGCCTGGGTTTGAGCTCTGGCTTCCGTTGGTTATGTGACTTCAAACCTCACTGGACCTGAGCTTCTTCATCTATCAGGTAGGATTCACAGGTTCTTATGAAGATTTCATGAAGCAAATGAAGTACCCAAGCATGGAGCCTGATTACTATATGCTGGAGCAAACAATCCTCTCTTTCACTCTCCTTACCCCATCCCCACATTTTCAGAGAGTAGAAAGAGATGCTGCTGGCTTAGACTCATAGATGTGGAGGCAAAGCCACATCAAAACATAGACTGGGTTTTAGTTGGGTTTTAATGCGAACTGAGCAAATCTTCGGCACCAGCAAGATAGCAAGAAGCCAGAGAGACTTCTCAGAGGGCTGAAGGGGTAATCTGGGAGGTTCAGACAAGCTGGATGGGGTGAATAAGGGGGAATCAAGTGGCCAGAAAGGGAAGGATGAGCCATCAAGGATCTAGGTGGCCGCAGAAAGTAAAACCCAGTCCAGAGTGTCTACTGTTCACACCTTTCAGCGTCATGTTCTTTTCTGCTCCTTACAGCTTTCTATTTTATCCAGGTTTTGCAGTGAAATAATTCTTGCAAATAGTGAAGCAATTGTGGGTTTGTCATGGAACGTTTTCTCACATCAGTCGCTTCAATGGAGGTACATTGTATTTTGGTGATTGGGTTCATTGCTGGCAGCTGCAAAGCCAAGTAAAATTGGGGGTGGGGGTGATATGGATCTGGAAAATACAGTTCAGGCTTCCCACAACTTCATGAACCACCAGTGCATATTACTTGGTAGAACACTTAAAGTGGTAATGCTGTGTTTGTCTCTAGTCATCCATCATCCAGACTTCTCATTTACTTGGCTTGGCCTTTTCCTCAGTGGATCTGGATTATCATATCTTTATGACAGTAGTCTTTCCCCACCAAATCATAAGTTTCTCCTTCCTGCTTTCTCTCAGCAGAGAGGGAAGCAGGGAAAATCTGAAGTTTTGGAACAGATATAGAGGGGGGAATGTGGTAACCTGGGGACTAGCAAGTTGCTGTAACACATCAGAGGCTCGATGGAAGCTCTGCCCCCACAGCATGACTACGCTCACATGCGGCTCATACCTTAACCAGGATTTCCTGAACAAATAATAAGAAAAGTCCAAGTTCACAGCTATGTAAGCCCTGTATCATTTATCTAATGGCCACTTCAGATCTCCATCCCCATCCATTCCCTGTGCTCCCATGAGAAGTGGTTCCAGGGGTTCTTCCAGGATTTCCAGTGGAATATGCAGATGGTAACAGACAGGAATACCTCCCTCACTGTTGCACGTTTTCCCTTTAGGCTCTTAACAGACATGTCAGGGCTACTGAAAGCTCCAGAGACCCTACTCATTTTCTTATCTGTTGGAAGTCAAAAGTTGAGACTTGCCAGGCGTTACCTGCGGTCACTGACTATTCTCTTTTCCATGTCTATGTCTGGAGCTCTTGATAAGTACCAGAATTCCCAAAGTGGAAACAATAAACAACTTACCTTAAATTTTAATCAATCTGAAAAGCAAAGGCAATGAATACATGGGTACCTTCTCTCTTTAGAATTCCTCTTTCCATCTGACCCCTGGAATGTTGCCTTGATCTTCAGGATCAGAGAGATGTTAATGACATATTTTCTTTCTGATTCAAGCAGTTCTAGAGCCACAGTCTGTCTTTTAGCTTTAAAAACAAACCAAGGAGGGAATTTTTGTTAACCACTGTTCCCTGAGACCCTGTTAAATGATAGAAAGCAATAAAAAGGTATTGAAAGCAATAGAGACACCAGCAAGTTTCTGGAAGATGGAAAACAGAGTGGAGGCATGGTCATTAATTCAGCAGAGCAAAGGGCACCAAACCATTTACTTCAGTGTGTTCATCTGTGGATGGGAAATCGGCTGAGAAGCAGAAAGGCTCAAGGATTAGACACAGCAAGGCATCACAGAGAGTACAAGTAAGAGGCAATGCTGTAAACAGGAGAAGCAGTCTACATTCAGTGAAGCTGAACCTTCAGTTCCCCATGCCCATGCTGGATGACGTCCTCAGTTCCACCCCAGGGGAAATGAGAAAAGCTAGAGAAGCCCGGGTCTCTGGTATCTGAACTAACAACATCAGACACAGCAGAGAGCAGAGTTGAAATGCTAAAATGAAAACAAAGGGACTCAAAAGAAGGCTCACATACGAAACAGTAAGACTCCTCTCAGCCTCTTTGCCTGCACATCTGAGTGCCAGCAGCCAGACTTACACTGTCCAGACTGGAGACCAGAGGATCTTCCACTGGAGGAATGAGCTGCTCAAGTGAAAAAGATCTACAAACACTGACATACAGAGGTCACCTATCAAAATGGAAATTTGCCACCTAATTAGCAGATAAGAAGCCCACTTATTGATCAGCTTGACCAACACAGGGTTTTTAGGTTTCTTTTTATTTAGGGCCTTTTTCCTGGATATGAATAATTAGCTAAGAAACCTCAGATACTTGAATCAATCTTACATCATAAAAGAGAAGAAAAAAGTATACACACATTTTCAAAAGGAGGAGCCATAAATAGAGACAATGCAGGACAAAAAAGAAACCTTTTAAAAAATCTTATAATTAATATCCTCAAAGAGTTACCAAAAATGTTCTGCCCATTTTATAATTACAGGATCCTATTTTTAAAAAACAATCCAGGAAAAAAGAAACATTTTAGCTTTTTTAAAAGAGTAGAAGACAAAGCAAGGAAATCTATATACCTGCCTCCATTTCCCTCCCCACCAAGAAAGGCAGTAATAGAGAAAATCAGTCCAGGAGATATCAAACTAGTAGAAATTTCAGAGAAAAGAAAGAAAATGAATGAGAAGATATTATCAAATTAATAATACAAAAAATACCAGGACATGTATTTCCAGAGGAAAGGGCCCATTTGCATTCAGTATAATTAATGAAAAAAACTCTCACATCACTGTAAAATATACCACATCACTGTGAAAATTTAGCACACCAAAGGTAAAGAGAAGATCCTAAAAGTTACCAGAGAGAAAAATCAGGTAACATACAAAGGACTGGGGATTAGATGATATTGGATTTTTCACTGGCAGCATTAGAATTTAGAAGACAGTGGAACAATGGCTTCAAAATGATAATGGAAAATGACTTTATATTCAACTAAATAGCCAATGAATTATGTGGAACCTACCAGGCTATGTGTTCCATCAAAACAGGTAGTAAACCAAGAAACTGAGAAGGATATGCAAAAAAAACACAAAAAACCAAAACACACCTCCACAAAACTCCCAATAGGAATCTAACGTAGGAGAAATTTTAAGGGAATTCACAGGAAGACTGAGAAGTCCCAGGAGGACAGCAGTGCAATGAGTCAGCATGGAGTAGGATGACAGAGGTCTCTAGGGCAAATGCTGTTTTAAAAAAATGTCAGTGATAGACTTTGTTACATTGCTAAGGAAAATTAAAGAGGACCCATGTAAAAGGAGTCATATACCCATTCTTTAACTGGAATATCAGTACTGTCAAGATGTCAATTCTCTCCTAATCAGAAATAATGAATATAGAGTAGAATTTGTTGTTTAATCCCTAAGTTGTGGCCAGCTCTTTTGCAACCCCATAGACTGTAGCATACCAGGCTCCTCTGTCCATGGGATTTCCCAGGCAAGAATACTAGAGTGGATTGCCACTATCCTCTCCAAGGGATCTTTCAGACCCAGGGAGCAAACCCATGTCTCCATCATCTCCTGCATTGGCAGGCAGATGCTTTACCACTGGGGGAAGGCAATGGGACCCCACCCCAGTACTTTTGCCTGGAAAATCCCATGGACGGAGGAGCCTGGTAGGCTCCAGTCCATGGGGTCGCTAAGAGTCGGACACACTGAGCGACTTCACTTTCACTTTTCACTCTCATGCATTGGAGAAGGCAATGGCAACCCACTCCAGTGTTCTTGCCTGGAGAATCCCAGGGACAGAGGAGCCTAGTGAGCTTCCGTCTATGGGGTCGCACAGAGTCGGACACGACTGAAGCGACTTAGCAGCAGCAGCAGCTTTACCACTGAACCACCTGGGAAGCCTTAGAGTCTAGAGTTAGACCCACGTATATGTGATGACTTGGCTTTTCCTACTCATTTCAATGAGAATAGGAAGGCATTTTCAATAAATGGAGCTGAAGCAACTGGATAGCCATATGGGAAAAAAATGAATCTGGATTCATACCACATAGCAAAATTTATTCAAAATGAGTCATAGACCTAAATGTGAATGCTAAAACTATAAAGACTTTTATAAGAAAACATAGTAGCATATCTTGATAACCTTAGAATTGGCAAAAATATTTTGCAGGGCACATAAGTCACAAACTATTTTAAACATTTAAAATTGATAAGTTGAATTTCATTAAAATTAAAAATATCTGTTATCAAAAGACTACCAAGAAAGTGAAAAGGCAAGGCAGAGAATAGAATAAAATATTCTCAACACATATATCTTACAGGGAACTCATATTCAAAATGTATTAAGAAACCCTACTAATAGAGAATAAAAAAGATAACCCAATTTAAACACTGGACAAAGGACTTAAATAGGTACTTCATAAAAGAAATTATACAAATAGTCAACAAGCATATGAAAAGATGCTCAGCATCATTAATCTTCAGGGAAGTGCAAATTAAAACTGCAATATGACACAAGACACACCCACACAATGGTTCAAATTTAAAAGGCTGATCATACTAAATACTGAGAAGAATGTAAAAAAACTGGAAAGTTTCATACATTGCTGGTAAGAGTATAAAATGTTCCAACCACTTTGGTAAACTGCTGGTGTTTTAAAGTTAAACATAATCCTATCCCATAATCCAAAGATTCCACTCCTAGGTGTACACTCTAGAGAAATGAGGGCATACATTAAAAAAAAAAAAAAAAAAAGACTTGTGCAAGAATATTCATAGTAGTTTTATTCACAGTAGCCCTAAATTGGAACAATCCAATTTCTAGCAAGAGAATGGACAAATTATGGTAAATTCATTCAATATGATTAATAAAAAGGAATAAATTACTGAATGAATTACATGGAACACTATGTTGAGAGAAAGAGGCCAGACATGAAAAAACTACATATTGTAATATTCCATTTTTGTGGAGTCAAGGACAGACACAACTAATTTATGGTGACAGAAGTCAGAGTAGTGGTCTGTGGGTGGGTATTGCCTGAAAAGGTGTATGAGAGAACTTTATATTAATGTTGGGTTGGCCAAAATGGAAAAACCCAAAAGAACTTCTTGGCCAACCCAATGTATTTCTCATATTATACAGGTCTATGTATCCCCAGGTGGTGCTAGTGGTAAATAACCCGCCTGCCAATGCAGGAGACATAAGAGATGCAGGTTCAATCTCTGAGTTGGAAACATCCCCTGGAGGAGGCACAGAAACCCACTCCAGTTTTCTTGGAGAATCCCATGGACAGAGGAGCCTGGTGGGCTACAGTCTATAGGTTCACAAAGAGTTGGACATGACTAAAGCAACTTAGCATACATGCAATGTACCAATAGGAAAAAAATAGCAGCATAAACTCTTTTTAAAACATGGAAACAAGCACCAGAAAAAGATATGTCAAAAGAATTTAAAGTGCTACTGATTTTCACAATAAACCTTTTAGTGTTATTCAGTTTTCATGTATTTGATAATAAAAAATTAAAAATTACCTCCTATAAAACATTTGGAGGGAAACTAAAGAAACAAAAGACCTATATACAGAAAACTATAAAACACTGATGAAAGAAATCAAAGATGACACAAATAGATGGAGAAATATGTCATGTTCATGGATTGAAAGAATCAATATAGTGAAAATGAGTATACTACCCAAAGCAATATACAGATTCAATGCAATCCCTGTCAAGCTACCAGTGGTATTTTCCACAGAACTAGAACAAATAATTTCACAATTTGTATTTAATTACAAAAATCCTCAAATAGCCAAAGCAATCTTAAGAAAGAAGACTGGAACGGGAGGAATCAACCTGCCTGACTTCAGACTATACTAAAAAGCTACAATCATCAAGACAGTATGGTACTGGCACAAAGACAGAAATATAGATCAATGGAACAAAATAGAAAGCCCAGAGATAAATCCACACACCTATGGACACCTTTGACAAAGGAGGCTAGAATATACAATGGAGAAAAGACAATCCCTTTAACAAGTGGTGCTAGGAAAACTGGTCACCTGTAAAAGAATGAAACTAGAACACGTTCTAATACCATACACAAAAATAAACTCAAAATGGATTAAAGATCTAAATGTAAGACCAGAAACTATAAAACTCCTGGAGGAAAACATAGGCAAAACACTCTCTGATGTAAATCATAGCAGGATTCTCTATGACCCACCTCCCAGAGTAATGGAAATAAAAGCAAAAATAAATAAATGGGAGCTAATTAAACTTAAAAGCTTTTGCACAATGAAGGAAACTCTAAGCAAGGTGAAAAGACAGCCTTCAGAATCGGAGAAAATAATAGCAAACAAAGCAACTGACAAAGGACTAATCTCAAAAATATACAAGCAAATCCTGCAGCTCAATTCCAGAAAGATAAATGACCCAATCAAAAAATGAGCCAAGGAACGAAACAGACATTTCTCCAAAGAAGACATACAGATGGCTAACAAACACGTGAAAAGGTGCTCAACATCACTCATTATCAGAGAAATGCAAATCAAAAACACAATGAGGTAACATCTCATGCTGGTCAGAATGCTACTGCTGCTAAGTCACTTCAGTCATGTCCGACTCCGCGTGACCCCATAGACGTCAGCCCACCAGGCTCTCCTGCCCCTGGGATTCTCCAGGCAAGAAAACTGGAGTGGGTTGCCATTTCCTTTTCCAATGCATGAAAGCGAAAAAGTGAAAGTGAAGTCGCTCAGTCGTGTCCGACTCTTAGCGACCCCATGGACTGCAGCCCACCAGGCTCCTCCATCCATGGGATTTTCCAGGCAAGAGTACTGGAGTGGGGTGCCATTGCCTTCTCCGGCTGGTCAGAATGGCTGCTATCAAAAAGTCTACAAAATAAATGCTGGAGAGGGTATGGAGAAAGAGAACTCTCTTACACTGTTGGTGGGAATGCAAACTAATACAGCCACTATGGAGAACAGTGTGAAGGTTCCTTAAAAAACTGGAAATAGAACTGCCATGTGACCCAGCAATCCCACTGCTGGGCATACACACTGAGGAAACCAGAACTGAAAGAGACACATGTACCCCAATGTTCATCGCAGCACTGTTTACAATAGCCTAGATGTCCTTTGGCAGATGAATGGATAAGAAAGCTTATCCACCTATACACAATATATGTACATATACACAATGGAATATTACTCAGCTATTAAAAAGAACACATTTGAATCAGTTCTAATGAGGTGGATAAAACTGGAGCCTATTACACAGAATGAAGTAAGTCAGAAAGAAAAACACCAATAGAGTACATTAAAGCATATATATGGAAATTAGAAAGATGGTAATGATGACCCTATATGTGAGACAGCAAAAGAGACATAGATGTAAAGGACAGACTTTTGGACTCTGTGGGAGGAGGTGAGGGTGGAATGATTTGAGAGAATAGCATTGAAACATGTACATTACCATATGTGAAATTGATTGCCAGTCCACGTTCAGTGCACAAGACAGGACACTCAGGGCTGGTGCACTGGGATGACCCTGAGGGATGGGATAGGGAGGGAGGTGGGAGCCCGCTTCAGGATGAGGGACATATGTACACCCATGGCTGATTCATGTCAATGTATGGCAAAAACAACTACAATATTGTAAAGTAATTAGCCTCCAATTAAAATTAATTAATTAAAAACAACAGTTGGAGGGAAATGCCATTGTCAGACATGTGCTAAGTGCTCTGTGATGATTTATCATTTGAAGAAAGAAAGGAAAGAGGGAAAAAAGGAGGAAGGGGAAAACAGACTTCACTGCAGTCTTTGACATTTTGGTGGTGAAACCCTGATACAAGATTCATACACTGAACATTCCATATCAATGAATAAATCCATCACAAAATTCTGCCTTCTTCTCCACTAACCTTATGCCTTTTTTCCTAGAGCAGTACAATGCTAAGTGTCATGGATACCCAGAATCAAGGTGGTAGTCCCCGTTGGCTGTACTAAAGACTTCAGTTTGTTTATCTCAGAAGGAAACCAGAAGCTGAAACCAGAAGCTCAATTGTCGCATAGGTCCACTGCCTCTAAATTTAAGGATTCTAGCCCTTAGGTTTCTTGTTCTTTACATTTTCAGCCTACATTGCCCCTTGGGACTTACCAGCTAAAGAAGTTTCACATAAAACGTTTTCCAAGGAGCTATGTCTGCCCTGGCCCACTTCCTTGAGTTTATCTGGGTGGTCTTTTGTGACGTATTCTTCACCCCAGTCCTTAGCATCCTTAGGTTGCCTCCACACACCAGGTGAGAGATGACTCTTGGGTTGGATATCAGCCGAGAGGCAAGGCTTAAGGTTTTCTTCTGCTTCTGGAGTTGTTGGGGTCATTCCTGAAAAATAACATCTGCCATCAAGTTCTGATTTTTTTAAAATTATATTTGTTACTAACTCAAAAATATTATGCCTTTGCTTGGGTACAACTATCCTTTGAGGGTTAAACATATCAATTAAGAATTAAAAGTCTCCACAGTTACAAAGGATCACCTTTCTCTGTTTCTGGTCTATATACTTAACTCTTGGCACACAGACTTTTTAAAAATAAATTTTATAAAATAAAATATAAATTCGTTAATTTATTATTGTTAATTTATAAATTATTTTATAAAATATAATAATAAAACAAATTTATAGTCATATGTATTGATTCTTCATATTTATTTCTTTCAGGTGAGCGCACCTGGGGAGAAAACACAGAAAGAGCAGGAAGGCAAAAGCAATACAATATTGTAAAGTTAAGCAAAATAAAATTTAATAAAAAAAAATTAAAAAAAAAAAGCAGAGACATTACTTTGTCAAAAAAAAAGAAAAAAGAAAGAGCAGGAAGAAGGGTATGGTATCTGTCCTCCTTGGTCCTGATAATGGTATATTACCAAAAGGCAGGAGGAAGGGAGGGAGCGGAGATGAAATAATTTATAAAATTCTGGTGAATTATCTCCTAGATAACTTTTAAATTACATAAAATATAAGATGTGTGGTCCACAGAAAACGTAAATGTCATTCCACCTGCACCTGTGAGTTCTCAGCAAGCGTTAGTTCAGTGGTAACTGAAACAAGCCTGAAGGAACTAAGAAGACTGGTTTTGTCTTCAACTTCCCTTCCTCTTCCCTCTGAGTTGCTGACCTACTCTAGCATACATCTTGGAATCTTAGTAAACATAGTGCTTTATCTTGCCTGAGTTCTTTCATGCCTGGTTTGGGACTGAGGGCGTAGAAGCAGGAAAGGTAGAAGAAGGGAAAGGGTGAAAGTGTTAGAAGAAAAGAGAACTTGAAGAAGAGCCACTTACCAGGACCCATTATTCCCTTCACATTGCTGTCTCCTACATGCATGGATCTGGTCTCTTGTGCTGCAGATGAAGGAAAGCTTTCAATCAATATTCATCCCATTAACACAGACTGGAACCTTCTATGAACTAAGAACTGAGATAGTCTCACAGGGCTTATCTTCTACTGGGGAAGCCAGTAAAAAAAAATTACAGTAGAGTGTGGCAAGTACTAGTATCTCATTTCTACAAAGATATAACTAGTACTTAACTCATGCTGCTGCTAAGTCACTTCAGTCGTGTCCGACTCTGTGCGACCCCGTAGATGGCAGCCCACCGGGCTCCCCCGTCCCTGGGATTCTCCAGGCAAGAACACTGGAGTGAGTTGCCATTTCCTTCTCCACTGCATGAAAGTGAAAAGTGAAAGTGAATTCTCTCAGTCGTGTCCGACTCTTAGCGACACCACGGACTGCAGCCTACCAGGCTCCTCCATCCACGGAATTTTCCAGGCAAGAGTACTGGAGTGGGGTGCCATTGCCATCTCCGACTTAACTCATAGATAGCCATAAGAATTAAATAAGATAACATTTCTAAACTGCACACAGCAAGAGCTAAATGACTTTGTAACTATGATGGTGAGGATGGTAATGCTAAACAGAGCCAGAAGGATGATTTTAAAATGTAAGTCAGACCCTGTCAAACCCCTGCTTAGCCCTCCAACAGCTCCCCATTTCTGTGCAAAGACCAAAGATCTTAGAATGATCTTAAGACCCTGAAATATCTGCCCCCCTCCCCTGCCTGCTGTTTTTTCTCTTTAAAAAAATAAAACAAAAAACAAACCCATCTCTTGTTGTTTCTCTGTTTATTCTGCTTTTAGCCCCACTGGTCTTATGCAATTTCTTGAGCATATCAATGATGTTCCTCCTGGTACCTTGGGGCTGGTCCCTTTCTCCACTCTTATATACCCATAAACCTACTTTCTCACTTGCTTCAGGTCTTTACCTGGTACCCTCTCTAAAATTATACCTGTGTTTCCTTATTTGTCTTCTGATTACCATCTAACATACTACATATTTTGTCTTGTTCATTGTCTGCTTCCTTCAGAACAACAGCTCCTTGAGGGTTAGAAATTCTTGTTGTTCATTATGACATCCCACCACCTAAATCAATGCTTGAGATGAATGGATGGATGAAAGTGTAGATGGATGGATGGACAGAAGGAGGGTAGTGGGTGGCCAACACCTTGACTGCAACTTCATGAGAGACCTTGAGCCAGAGGCACTCAGCTAAGCTGTGCAGATTCCCAACTCAGAGAAACTGTGATATAATGAATGCTATTTTAAGATACTGAATTTTGGGTCAATGGATAACAGTGGCACCATTTTATAATTAACAATGGATGGAGGAGCCTAGAAGGCTGCAGTCCATGGGGTCGCTAAGAGTCAGACACGACTGAAGGACTTCTCTTTCACTTTTCACTTTCATGCATTGGAGAAGGAAATTACAACCCACTCCAGTGTTCTTGCCTGGAGAATCCCAAGGATGGAGGAGCCTGGTGGGCTGCCATCTATGGGGTTGCACAGAGTTGGACAAGACTGAAGCGACTTAGCAGCAGCAGCAGCAGCAGAGAGTTGGACTATGAAGAAAGCTGAGCGCCGAAGAATTGATGCTTTTGAACTGTGGTGTTGGAGAAGATTCTTGAGAGTCCCTTGGACTGCAAGGAGATCCAACCAGTCCATTCTAAATGAGATCAGTCCTGGGTGGTCTTTGGAAGGAGTGATGCTAAAGCTGAAACTCCAGTACTTTGGCCACCTCATGCAAAGAGCTGACTCATTGGAAAAGACTCTGATGCTGGGAGGGATTGGGGGCAGGGGGAGAAGGGGACGACAGAGGATGAGATGGCCGGATGGCATCACTGACTCGATGGACATGAGTCTGAGTGAACTCTGGGAGTTGGTGATGGACAGGGAGGCCTGGCGTGCTGCAATTCATGGGGTTGCAAACAGTTAGACACGACTGAGCGACTGAACTGAACTGAACTGAACTGAAGCCAACCCCTTCTGAAAGTTTGGTTCTTTGACCTCAAGTTTTAACATAAACTACCACCAATCATATCCAGAATGTCTTACTGTGGTATATTATTCCCAAATTTGTATAGCAACTTGGTAGAATAAACTATATTATATAAGCCATGCCTAAATAATAACGAAAGAAGGAGAATTTGCCATGCATCTGGGCACTTTGCAAATATGACTTTTAATTTTTTATCTTGTGCATATGGTTGGCTGTCCCAGACTTAACTCTGATCTGACTTCTACCTTCCAAGCCCATTCTACTTTCTTCCCTAACAACATCTTCATTTTATGCTGTGTTTTTTATGCCGTGGAGCAAAAAATGCAGAGCTACCTGTGTGAACCCATTCCTTAGATAGAGCAAGTGAGTTTTCCTAGGCTGCATCTATTGAGTCTCTAAAATAACTACTCAAATGGATAAAAAATAAAAAAATAAACCTATACTTTGAAGTTAATACCACTTAAAAGCCACTTGATTAAGATTTTTAAATTATCCAAAGCAGATTTATTATCTTTGAATATATGAGTTACATTGTTTCTTAAGCCATAAGGGTGGAAAACCACCAGTCCTGCTCTTGAGGAGATTACAGTTGGTCTAGAAGTTACTGAGCCTCTTTTGGAGACTTTCAACATGAGACCTAAAAAACAGGAAAATTTATCCAAACAATGTTAGTATCTCCATTCATGCTCCTGCATATAAGGTGCTTGCTAGACATTGTTGAGGATACAAAGATGTAGCAACAGGTAAGTGAACATGCTTAGCAACCTCTATTGGAAAGCCATTTTCTTCAGGACTGCTACATACAGATATTTTCTAATTATTTTCGGTGATATGGCTGTGGCTGTTTCAGCCCACAAACACCACCAGATCAGTTTTCCAGAGAAAGGAGAGTACAGAATTAGGTTATCACTGACATCAATGCCTGCTTGTTAGAGCAGATATAACTTTCTCATATCTGTGAAACCTTTGCTGGAAAAAGAAAGAACACAATTTTCCATCTGTGCAGAGAGGTAAGGACTGAGAAGTAATGTAGAAAATAAAACAATTTATTAGAGTGAATAATTTAAAATTTTGTTTCTACTACAGCTCGCATAGTATTATTGTATAATAAGTTATTTCCAACCCATTTGAAACTTAGAATAGCCAGATTAGTATTTTCCCTCAAAAGAAAATCTTTTAAGTTTGGGCAGACTCTCTCCATCTCTTAGATCCTCTGGATTCTTCTACATTCCAGTTACAAAAGCAAAAATCCTGAGCAATGCACCATTTTCATCGAATTAAGGTGGAGGCTATAAGCCTATTCTCAGTGTTACTGAAGTCCTAGGAACCAAGGGAGAATTGCTTGGCTCATTCAATATGATGTGTGAACTGTACCTTTTTCATAGGCCTGAGAAGGCAAAAGGTTTGTAAAGTCTTCACTTGGAAGAACAGGCTCAGGGATATTGATGGAACGGAAAGGACTTCCTTGTGCTTGAGCAGGTCCAGCCTGTGGTCCATGTTCTTCTTTCTGAGTTTTCCTAAAAAAAAAATAAAAGAAAAAAGGCTCTTACTACGTGATGGGGTAAGAAAAGAGTCGGTTCAGAATAGGTCATGAAAATTTCTGAATCATACAAAATTGCAGTTTTTGTAAATTAAACACAGTTGAATACTAGCAATTCATATGATTCAATGCAACTCATCAGCAAATACCTAGAATTCACCTTCTAATTATAATATCTGCATTCTTATTTTTCTGTTACTAGCTTCCCTGTTACAGAGTTTACAGTGGGAACAATTTCTTGGGATAATTTACATTCTCTTCACAAAGCAACACAAAGGTACCCGGAAGGAGCAGGTACTCGACTGAAAACACTGAACCATTCTCCAGGGTCACACAAATATTAGTTATCTTTAAATTTGATCATATTAAAACATGTAACAATGAAAATTATATCTACTTAGTGGTGAAGCTTTACTTAATTCAGCCTGGTTGGGATATTGTTTAACATAAATTTATTTTCAATGGTCAAAGTAAAATAATAGTAGTATTAGAGAAATTTCAGAATCTAATAAAATCACTGGTGACCCCACTATCTTAGCACAAAAATCATAATTTAAATATATCTTTTTAGTTGTTATTTTCCTGGTGGCTCAGTTGCCTGCAATGCGGGAGACCCAGATTCAATCCCTGGGTCGGGAATATTCCCTGGAGAAGGAAATAGCAACCTACTCCAGTATTCTTGCTGGGAGAATTCTATGGACGGAGCAGGGGCCCGGTGGGCTACAGTCTATGGGGTCACAAAGAGTCGGACATGACTGAGTGACTAACACTTTCACTTTCTAGTTGTTGTTTTACGTTTTTACAGTTAAATTCGGTATGCCACTTCATGCCATTTTCGTTTAACTTCCAGTTATATTAAGTGTGTTTTCTGCTACTGTTCTTGTTTCCCCCACCAGGAATTGAGCCTTTGCACCCTGCATTGTGAACATGGAGTCTTAACTACTGGACTGCCAGAGAAGTCCCACCATTCATTTTTGTGCTGCATAACCTCTATCACATGCTGGTCCGTGGAGCCCAGTGCCCAGCTGTCCACCAATAGAGGGAAAGGTATTTCTGGTGCCTGTCTATGAGCCATTGCGTATACGTTTGCCTTCGGTCAGTTTTTTGTCAGACACTCACTTGGCTTTAACTTTTCGAGATTCTCTTCGCTTCTCCTGTTGAAGCTGTTCAATTTTCTGTTGCATTTCTTCTTGTTTGGAAGTGATGGCCTGGATCATTGACATGGCATTGCTTAGCTCTTCCTAAAAAATAAGAGATGATACGTATTTAATCTGGTATGTGAAGTTAAAGTACATAACATAATATCTAGTATACAGAAAACTTTGAATACATAGTAAGTGAATGAATGAGAGATGAAACTTTACTTCTATTGTAGCTTCTAATTTTGACATAGAGATCCAACTAAGTAAAACATGATATTTTTCCATGAAAGTTAGTGAATGGGCCAGAGGAAAATTCTTGTATTTGGTTGCTAGGCAAAAAGGCAAGTTTTTTTTTTTTTTTTTACTTCTGTTAAGATGACCAGAAATCTCTAGGAGGGAAATAGAAGAAGGACCTACCTTAAAATAGTTCAATGAATTCTTCATCTCAGTAACTTTCTCTTCCATGGAACATCTGCAGCTCTTAACCTTCTCTTCCAAAGCATATTCTCCATGTTGAATTCTTGACAGTTCTTGCATTGCTTCTGTGAAGCCAGTTTTGAGTTCAGAGGCTAGAGCCTGCAACTAAATAACACACAAAGAGTGAATTCAATTTGCTATAAATTATTATGAATGGTATCTCTGATCCCTTGGATGTTTCTTTTGTTTGCAAAACCAGGCTCTTGAACATGTATAAAACTCATTTCCTAGAAGACTATTGTGTACACAACTTAAGGCACCTGGGCCCCATTTGTCTAGGGAAAAGTGGGTCTTCTTTATATCACTCATGCTGAAGCTTGATAGTGATAAAAAAGCAACCAACTTATTGTTTGCAAGTGTTCCTGCAACTTACTATTTATTCAAACACTTTTGATTAAAAAGAGATTTACTTTAAAAGCAAGCTATGCATGTGAAAGACAGTGTTGATCAGTAACTCTTTGAATTCCATGCAAGAAAGGATGTTGAAGAAATTCAGTTATTTTTTTCCTTAAAAAAATGTAATGATAAAAAAGAGTAATAATTAAGCATATCTGAATATTTCTTTGAAAGGGAAGAAGTTTTTAATATTCTTGGATGATATCATGAAAAAGGAGATTATGAGTGTTTCCAGGGACAGGAAAACCTGCAATGGTAGAAACTCAGCACATTGATAGTGATGAGAATCATCTTCAGCCGTCAAGCCTGGTCATGTAGGAATGCACACTTGGATTTTTACTGTCAACTTCCAACCATGAATAGGGTGTCAATTTTGGAGTCAGGTAGGGTATAAATCCTAGCAATTCTCCTACAAGTACTAAAACCTCAGGCAACTTGGTTAGCCTCTTTGTAGCAATTTCCTCATCCATAATATAGCTAGGATAATATTTCACAGGACTGTCTTGTGAATTAAATGAATAAATGTAGGTAAGGTACCTACCACAGCATATGCTTGGTATGTAAAAAGTGTTCAAGAAACTTGGATTCTTTTCCCCCTTGAAGTGGCAAATCAGAAAGCTAAGCACAAACAGAAATGTGGAGAAAATGGAGCACTTCTAAAGTTCAGTTTTATTTATTGAGTCAATGAAAAAAGCATTTTCAACAAATAAAAGGTTAAGATAATAACAATAAGGTAATAATAACATTACTTACATGATTTTTATGATCTTACATTCTGCTAAGTATAGAAATGCTTACTCCAGATTACTTTTTAAAACAGAACTTTTTAGGAGCCTTAAACACCCTTTCCAAATGGTTCCAACTTGTGTGACATCTCAAAGTATAAAACGAATTACTCTTCTGCACCATATTTTCAAAATATAGGGCTTGTGGGTCTCTGTGCTTCACAGAAGGCTTGGAGGAGGGGAAAATAAGAGGAATCAAGGAGATCATTCCGAGGAAAAAGAAGCATGATATCTCAGGTGTTTGGAGCTGAAAGATTGGGAAACAACATGAGTTGTCTGTATTTCATTCCAGTCATTTTTAATTTTGATATGTCTTTGATGGGTTTCAGCACATGTCTTAATTCAGTTGTCATGTTAGGTTAAATCACCAGATCAACTACATTTGATTTGGTAATTTTCATTATACAAATTCACCTTCTGTGAGCAAAATGAAGTCGATGGCCATGTAATATCAAAGCAAAACGTAGGCACGTTTTAAAATTAAAGGAAAGAAACCTAACATTCACTCATGTTTCCTGCTTGGAAACAAAAAAGGGAACCACTTTCCAACAGAAATAGGTTTCATTTTCACTACTCCCCTAGGTGGATGTGTGGCGTTTTGCCCAGGAGGCAAAAGGAAGCAGCAGGATTCTCTTCACCTGTAGAACCCCAGTTCTCAAATATTAAGAGCTATCAATACATTTCACTAACAGCCAGGTTATATAGGGACTTTGGGAATTCTGAAACCATTTTGAGCTAGGAGCACCCATTTTCTTTCCATATGTTACTTTGAGCTCCTTCGATACCTGCCACTGAAGTAACACTACTGATTTATAAACAGCTTCACAACCACTGATCAGGCGGGGGGATGCCATAGATAGTGAGTACAATCACACACCTGAGACTACAGGTCACTTTTAAGTTGCTTGGGAGATTCTGAAAACCTTTAGCTACTGCAGACTGGTTTTCTGGTACCAACTGGCCATTCCTTTGTAAGTAAAAAAAAATATTCTGAAGACATGGACTTATTTGCTCTGCTCTGTCTCCAGCTTTCTTGTTTAACAGCCCACAGCCCACCCCCAGGATTAGAAATGGGTGTCTACCTTGTTCTCCAGCGAGTTGAACACGTTCCTCATCTCGTTGATTTTTTCGTGAAGCTGCTCTAGAGAGGTTATGATCCCTCCATCCTGCCGCTGGAGGCGGGCTCCCACCGGAGGCAGGTTCAGGGAGCTCTTGTACTTGGAAGCCTACGGTACCACAGAGGGCTTCTTAGGCTCAAAGAAATAGGGGAGGGAGTCCGAATTCTTCCTATTTCCTGCTCTTAAATGAATTTCTGTTTCTCAATTTCCTTTACTTTCTTGGCTCTTAACTCTTCTCAAGATGAATTTTAGTTATTGTCTTCCATTTTTTTTTTCACCAAAGATCCCTTAAACTAAATTTTCATAAATTAAGCAAGTTATTCCAACTTGTCTTTTACACAAACTTCTCCTTCCCTTCTGTCTCATTATTAAGGTCAGAGAAGTAGGGAATGGGCCTGTGCTTTGAGAACTCTGCAAAGTTTTAAATATCAAGATTTGAGAAATCTCCACAAGGTATTCCAAATTCCTGTGACACCTGACTAAAAGCTCTACAGGAGCAAAAGCTCAGTTATTTTGAAGTAGCCCATAATGACATGAATGCCAGGGTAATTGCTTTGGCTTCCCCCTAAATCAGGGTTGCTACAGAAGAAATGGGGTCTTTCTGCCAGCTGCCACTCCCTAATTTTTAGCCTCTGTTAATCCAATGCAATGGATTAACCCATTGCAATTAATTTAATGCATTGATTTAAAACACAAAGTGAGTCATGTGAACAGTCAAGAGTAAATTTCCCAAATCTTCTCCTCTACACTCCCTGCAGAAACTGATCCTTAAAGTCATTCTTACCAGGCAACACTGAGGCTGATAGGAAGCCTGGTGTGGTGGGAATTTATCTTATCTATCTCTGGATGCAACACAGGTCTAGCAGATATAGCTTCTCTGAAGTTAGAAGAACATGCCTCAATGGTAAAATGAGACTGAGGCTTAAACAGGGCTTACAAATCCTAGAAAACATTCAATGGAAATTTTGATGATGAAACCTATTACTGTAGGACTGGTTCCCATAGTTTTCCAGTTAGAGTTTCTTTGGGCATATAACCCATTTTCTTAAATTATTAATATTTTTATTACAGAGAAAAAGGAAAAAAAGAGAGTCACCCAAAATCTCATTACTTTAATATAACCATTAAAATTTTGGTATAGTTCCTTCTATTTTGTGCTATGAGTACAAATGCAAGTATTAATAGCATTGGCTTTGGCTTCCTAGGTGGCATGGTGGTAAAGAATTCACCTGCCAATGCAGGAGATGTAAGAGAAGCGGATTTGATTCCTAGGTCGCGAAGATACCTTGGAGTAGGAAATGGCAACCCACTCCAGTATCCTTACCTGGAAAATTCCATGGACAGAGGAGTCTGGTGGGCTAAGGTCCATCATATCTCAAAGAGTCAGACATGACTGAGCACACACGCATGCATATTTATAGTGTTGAAATCACATAAAAGATTTATTTTGATTCTGCCCTCTTTTTTTCTTTCCTTTTGCATTACATTCTTATAAGCCCTTCACCTCAGCCTTCAAATGTTTGTCTGAGAGTACATTTTAATGGCTATATGATATTCCATCCTATAAGTATGTCAGAGTTTACCTACTCATTCATCCTTGTTATAAATTTGTTATTTATAATTTTTCAATATAAGATAATGCATTGAAATATAATGCTTTTTACTGAAAGCTTTGTATATATTTCAGTTATTTTCTTTGGAGAATTCTTAAATATGAAATTACTGAGTCAAAGGATGTTAGGTAGTATTGACCCAAAGGAAAATGTACCATATTGGAATATATTCAATTAATTAATAATTATACAAAATATATTTGACCAGAAGGCTTGAAAAGTTATAATAATATGGTTGTATATATTCTTGGAAACCTACTGTATGACATGCAATGCCCTAAATTAGTGTATTTGGAAAATCATGTCTTAGATAAGACATATGAAACATAAGTAATATAAATGGTAGAAGTTAAAGTGTCTACATTCCTAAGGCTACACATGAGCCAAAAACATGGCTGAAGTTCAAGTGTAAGGGTTGCACTAGAACTAAATTGTGCTGTTACCACATCTGTTGCCTTAATTGGGGGACCCTCAACCCTCACTTCTCATGTTAATGAAATAATAATTTTAAAATATATATTCCAAATGAAGTAATCAAGGCTAAATCAACACAGTGTGACTCTGGAAAAGAGACTGGGGTGGACTTTGAGAGGGTTATGGACCATGGACAATGGACAAAAAGGAGAAGGATAGTTTTGGATTCAAATAAAAGGGAGTGTATTAAGCTAAGGATCAGTCAGTGTGTCTACGGATTCACCTGGTCCACAGTAATTCTTGGAGAAGGCGATGGCACCCCACTCCAGCACTCTCGCCTGGAAAATCCCATGGACAGGGAAGCCTGGTGGGCTGCAGTCCACGGGGCCGCTAAGAGTTGGACACGACTGAGCGACTTCACTTTCACTTTTCACTTTCATGCACTGGAGAAGGAAATGGCCTGGAGTGACCTGGGAGATGATAGTGCTCATTCTACTGTTGACTTCTGTGACCTGATTTAGGTCACAGTACAAGACCGGGAACTGACTGTGGCTCAGATGGAGATCAGCCCTGGGTGTTCATTGGAAGGACTGATGCTAAAGCTGAAACTCCAATATTTTGGCCACCTCATGAGAAGAGTTGACTCATTGGAAAAGACTCTGATGCTGGGAGGGATTGGGGGCAGGAGGAGAAGGGGACGACAGAGGATGAGATGGCTGGATGGCATCACTGACTCGATGGACGTGAGTTTGAGTGAACTCCAGGAGTTGGTGATGGACAGGGAGGCCTGGTGTGCTGCAATTCATGGGGTCGCAAAGAGTTGGACACGATGGAGCGACTGAACTGAACAGAACTAAACTGAACCATATTCTTACCAAACAGGTTCCATTCATCCAAAGAACAAGAAGCCAATTAGGGGTATGAACATTTTAACACTTTTACTGCATTTGAAGTAAATTAGTCAAAAAATAATACTCCTTGTTTCAATCATTGTTTCTTTGAGCTTCAACCTTTTCTTCTATTTATTAGCCATCTGCAATTCTGTTTTGGTAAATTGTTTGTGTTCTTCACCCATATTCTATCAGGGTTTCAGAATTTTCCTTTTTATTGATTCTATGAACTATTTATATCATTAAAACTCTGTAATATTTTTGTAGGAAATTTTCTAGTTTTTGTTATTTATCTTTGAATTTGTTGAAAATATTTTTACATTGGGAAAATTTTTAATTGGGATGTGATGTACTCACTAACCTTTCCCTTTGTGATTTTTTTCCAGTGCTTTTTTTCTTAAAAAGACATCCAGAGACAAAATAAATATTCACTAATTCTCAAATTCTATGGTTTCTAAAAATATTTAATCCTTTAATTCACTTTTGAGTTAATTTTGATTACAGTATGAAGCAAAGATCTTTTCTTTTTTTGCAAAGAACCAGACAGTTTTCCAAACACCATTTAGCACCAAACTAAAATAACTACATCAGACCCTTTGGCTTAAAGCAATATACACATCTCACGATATCCATTCATTCATTCAACTTTTATTGAATATGTATTATATTCCAGGCACTATACTTTGTTCTGAGAGTATAACAAAGAACAAAATGTAGTAATCCCTGCCCTTGGAGCTTACATTCTAGAGAAGGAGACAGACAATTGAAAAATAATAAAGTCAATATTTACTATAATGTTAGGTAGGGATTGGGAGATCTGTTGAGAAAATAAGGAGATAGAAAATGTCTGAAATGTCACATTTTCCTTCACCTTTCATATTTTGCTCTCCCTTTTAAGTATAGATTATATCTATTATAGTTAATCTCTCCCTGTATCCCTCCTTCCTTGTCCACTTCTTTATTTCTCCTCCTTCATCTTCTTTTGGTTAAATGTTGCTTGGAGTAAACAGACTGGGGCTTAGGAGACATTCTTTTAAAACAAGGACAGGGTTATAATCACAGCATCACAGAGGTCACATGGAGCAAGTTCACTTCCACTGCTTTATTTGTTCGTCCGAGAACAGATGTACTTGGATGTATACAATAAGAGAATGAGGCCATCCCCACTGTGGCTATATTTAGCCAACATTCAGGGAGTGACCTACATAAAATCTGTAATAGACTTTAATAAGTCATACCTGAGTTTAAAGAGATAGTCACACTCATTCAAATGGCCATACACAGGTCAGGCGTTAACAGAGGGGAGGTGGGCGAGGAGGTCTTGGACAGACAAGTGAAACATCAGATCAGCACTGAAGGAAGATTCACTTCCTGTTTCCAGACCATTGTTCAGGCTAGTCCTTCTGCCTAAAATTACCCTTCCCCACATCCACTTACCAAATGATTAACTCGTTCTTACAGGCCTGATCCAAATCCTTCAGTCAAAATTAATTCATCCCTTTTGCATATTCCACAGAATTTTATCAATACCTCTGTTGAAATTCTTCCAAACAGCCTACCTTGTATTTATTGTATGTTTTTCAGGACACTTAAAACTCAGTAAGAATATCTGTTTCATCTCCCATTAGGCCAAACAGACTTTGCACATAGTAACTGCTCGATAAATATGCATTAAGTTGAAATGAGGCTCTTATGTTCAACCTCTCTCTTTGCTGGTCTGGTTCTAAGAGCAACATGATTATAATGTTTTCATAATCTTGTGCTGGTTTGCCTCAATTGGGTCCTCAGCAGTGATCTTTTACATGATATTTTTTGGGAACTAGTTGTTATTTTCATTTTATTGTTACTCAAAGTAAATACATTTAAATTACATTTCCCCAAACTACCTGCCCCTCTGGATTCCTGTATCTCCATTTGGGAGACCACTCTTTTTCATAGTTGTTGTTTCGTCCCTCAGTCGTGTCCGACTCTTTCGCGACCCCATGGACAATAGCCCACCAGACTCCTCTGTCCGTGGGATTTCCCATGCAAGAATACTGGAGTGGGTTGCCATTTTTTTCTCCAGGGGATCTTCCTAACTCAGAGATAGAACCTGCGTCTTCCGCAGTGGCAGGCAGATTCTTTACCACTGAGCCACCGTGGAAGCCCCCTTTTCCTAGTTGTTGTTGTTCAGTCGCTAAGTCATGTCCGATTCTTTGCGACCCCATGGACTGTAGTACACCAGGCTTCTCCGTCCTTCATCATTTCCTGGAGTTTGCTCAAACTCAGGACCATTGAGTCATGATGCCATCCCCCTTCTTCTCCTGCCCTCTATCTTTCCCAGCATCAGAATCTTTTCCAATGAGTCAGCTGTTTGTAGCAGGTGGCCAAAGTATTACAGCTTCAGCATCAGTCCCTCCAGTGAATATTCAGGGTTGATTTCCTTTATATCGCCTTGCTGTCCAAAGGACTCTCAAGAGTCTTCTCCAGCACCACAATTTGAAAGTATTGATTCTTTGGTGCTCAACTTTTTTTATGGTCTATCACATGTGTACATGACTACAGGAAAAATCATAACTTTGACTATACAGACATTTGTTGGCAAAGCCACGTTGCTGCTTTTTAATATGCCAAGTTTGTCATAGCTTCTCTTCCAAGGAGCAAGCATCTTTTAATTTCATGTTTGCAGTCACCATCTTCAGTGATTTTGGAGCCAAGAAAATAAAATCTGTCTCTGTTTCCACTTTCTCCCCATCTATTTGCCATGAAATGACAGGAGCAGATGCCATGATCATGTTTTAAACCAGCTTTTTCATTCTCCTCTTTCACCTGCACCAAGAGGCTCTTTAGTTCCTCTTCGCTTTTTACCATTAGAGTGGTATCATCTACATATCTAAGGTTGTTGATATTTCTCCTGGCAATCTTGATTCCATCTGTAAGTCATCCAGACTAGCATTTTGCATGAGGTACTCTACATATAAGTTAAATAAGCAAGGTGACAATAAACAGCCTTGATGTACTCCTTCCCCAACTTGGAACCAGTCCATTGTTCCATGTCTGATTCTAAATGTTGCTTCTTGCCCTGCATACAGGTTTCTCAGGAGACAGGTAAGGTAGTCTGGTATGCCAGAGCTTAAAACCTTAAGAGCCAACTTTGAAATCACCCTTTCTCCCAACCCCCACCTAACCCTGTCAGTTCTTTCTTCCTTCTCAAGTATTCCAAATAACAATGCCTTAAGTCTAGAGAGTAGCATGAGTTTCCCTAGCCCAAGCTGTTTTCATGTTACATATTATGTCAGAATGAATTGTATGATTTTTAAGGAAAGAAATGTACTTTAAATTACAGTTGGTAGATAGAAACCAAAGAAATACTATGTAGAGAGCCAAAGTGACTGTCATTGCAAACATATTACATAAAAGTTAGCAGAACATTTGTCTCCCTCATAAATCAAATTATTCCCATTGTTTGAAAAGAGCTTTTTTTCTGTTATCATATATGAACATGTGCAGTGTTAAACCCCTTTTATTCTCAATTCTCCACACTAAAATAAGAGACTAAAAAAAGCAGATCTTGCTCTCTCCTTCTGATGGAAATGTTATTACACAGGGTAATGGCCAGCATGATGGTGACAACAGAAACAAAAGCATCATTGATGTGGGAGCGGTGGTGCTGTATTTTATAAACTGGGTAAGCTGGCCTTCAGTCGTCAGTTTTCACCAAAGTACAGTGTGAATGGTACTCCTGACCCTGCTTATCTCACAGTCTTAAGTGAACAAACGCAATGATACATGTAGAAGCTTTTGTGAGTGCTAAAAACAGTGGGTACATAAAGCACAGTCATCACCGTGATACATAAAAGAGTTTAAAACAATCTATGTTTTTACCTGGTAAATCTGTGCGGAAGGATTATTCATTGGCTTATGTTCATTATCTCCTGTAGGGAAAAGAGCTCAGTTTAAACACAATTCATTCTGTCCCTATTCTCTTCAGACATGCAGGGAACGAGGGGACTTACAGGATACTAAATCTGTACTTGCGTGGTAAACCAATGATTCAACAGAAACAGAAGATCAATTGGCATAGGTTATTTTATATTACATTCTAATGATCAAACCATATCTACCTGATATATCTCTTGTAGTAGAAAATCATGTGCTACCAAGGAGGGGAAGTTTGTCCATCAAACTGAACAATAAATGATTATTCATTAGCCAGAAGGGAATGCGCATGAAGGGTCTCTTTCAGACTTCCCTGGCAGTCTAGCGGTTAAGACTCTGAGCTTCCATTGCAGGGGACACAAGTTTGATCCCTGGTCAAGGAACTAAGATCCCACAAGCCACATGGCAAGGCCAAAAAAAAAAAGAGTCTGTCTTATTCTTGGGGCTGAGTGAAGTTTATCTGAGGAGCTAGTTCCAGTCAGGAAGTCATCTATCCAGTGGTCACTCTATTGTTCTCAAGAGGCCTGTGTAAAATATTCTTTACTTCTCCTGCCTTTGATCCTTGCTAAACTTCAGAGCTCTGCCCTCTGTCATACCCAGATCAGCTAAAGGAATTTTGCTGTCCTCCTGGGCAAGAGGGTTGATGGAAAGAAATTTCAATACAAAGGGTCTCGGAAGGATGCAGGCAGAAAGAAAACAGTATTGTCAACACTAGAGACAGGTCAAACACAAAGAAAGTAGTAGGTTATGAAAACCATTTGCACTAGGAAGGAAAAAGATTAGCCTAGAATGTACCTGTCAGAACCTCATCCCTGAGGATGACGTAAATTGCATAAAATGTACACCTCACATTCAGCCCTTTGCTTATGAATTTTAGCCACGTCTCCTTTGTATCACATTGTATGAATCAAGCAGTTTATAGATAAAATCCCCAGCTGCAAATATTTGGATGTATAGATGTGTACATAGGTACAGGAAACCCTTCCTTAGAGGAACCAGCCTCAGTATGTTAAGTTTATAAAAATATATATAACCTCAGCTCAGAGCTTCTAAACACCAAGGGAAGTCTCTATAAAACCCAGATGGTTTGAGATTACCAAAATCCCCCTCATGAGCTTGAGTGGATTTACTTAACCTATTTCATGCTATGTCCCAACAGCCTGGTGTAATGGCAAGAACCAGAACCTAGGGACAGAGACGAGATTCCCAGATCAAACTGACATTTTGTAGAGATAGCCTCACTTCTCTATGACCGTTTCTTTACCTATCAATTGAAGATGATAACAGACCCTACTTTTATATGATTGATTCTGTGTGGTGAAGTTTAAAAGAAAAAGCCCTCATGTTTCCTGGTCAGCCTAGAAGGCATTGGATGTCTGTTAGTTCAATATATATCTTGACCCTTTTCAGGAGGTCATTCTGAGGCATCCTAAAATGATTGCTAAGAAAAGTAAGAAACTACTCAAATTATAGATATACATGTAGCATTTCCCGTTTCCCCAGTACCACATCTATGCTCTTCCTGGTCATTCTGTTATGATAATGAAATCAGAATAGTCAAGTTAACATATTATTCATGTTGCGAGGTAAAGGCAAGACAAGCCTACAACCTATATTTCTTAAATCCTGAGCGTTAAGCAAGACATAGGAAGAATCTAACCTTGCTTGGTTTTGGTCTTTTCCATGGTGCCTGTTGCTTCTCTCCTCCAGCTTATTCAACATTGCATCTTCATCGTCCCTGGATCAGGCCATCCCCTCGTCCCCAGACCTGTCAGTTGAAATCAAGAGTAAGGGAACAGGTGAAATGACTGGACTTACTTTATGCTCTAACTTTAAAAAACTGAAACAAACACAGAAGCAACAGGTGTTATGTGCAGCTTCAGAAGAATGAAAATATTAAGTTGAGCACATATTTAGCTTAAAACTCAAAGGTAAATATTTTGTCAACAAGTATGAATTTCATTACTTAAAATTATGGTAGTTTTTAAAATACTGAATTCTGTTGGGGATCAAACCAATTAACTTAAACCCATTAATTTTATTAGCAGGGTAAAATTTGGGGAAATTAACTTGAGCAGGCATAAAGGCTAATATATCTGTTTCTGTTTCATTAAACAGTAAGTTCTGTGATGGCCTTGTCCCCGCTTTCACCATCTGTAGACTTCTTTACACCAGGAGATGCTACTCAAATGTGGCCTGGCACTTGTGATCTTTTGACATGAAACTGCTGGTTCAGAATGCAATCTAACAAGTAAAAATAGTATTGTGGATCAGATCAGGTCAGATCAGATCAGTCGCTCAGTCATGTCCGACTCTTTGCGACCCCATGAACTGCAGCGCGCCAGGCCTCCCTATCCATCACCAGCTCTCAGAGGTCACTCAGACTCACATCCATCGAGTCAGTGATGCCATCCAGCCATCTCATCCTCTGTCGTCCCCTTGTCCTCCTGCCCTCAATCCTTCCCAGCATCAGAGTCTTCTCCAATGAGTTAACTCTTCGCATGAGGTGGCCAAAATACTGGAGTTTCAGCTTTAGCATCATTCCTTCCAAAGAAATCCCAGGGCTGATCTCCTTCAGAATGCACTGGTTGGATCTCCTTGAAGTCCAAGGGACTCTCAAGAGTCTTCTCCAACACCACACTTCAAAAGCATCAATTCTTCGGCACTCAGCCTTCTTCACAGTCCAGCTCTCACATCCATAAATGACCACAGGAAAGACCATAGCCTTGACTAGGTGAACCTTTGTTGGCAAAGTGATGTCTCTGCTTTTGAATATGCTATCTAGGTTGGTCATAACTTTCCTTCCAAGGAGTAAGCGTCTTTTAATTTCATGGCTGCAGTCACCATCCGCAGTGATTTTGGAGCCCAGAAAAATAAAGTCTGACACTGTTTCCACTGTTTCCCCATCTATTTCCCATGTAGTGATGGGACCAGATGCCATGATCTTCGTTTTCTGAACGTTGAGCTTTAAGCCAACCTTATACTGGTGCTCTTTTTATCCCATCTAGAATTTTAACCCTTTTCAATGATGGGGGAATTCCCCAATCTTATGCAGCTCCCCTTTTGTGGAGGCTGAAAGTGCCAGGTTCTCCTAGCCTCCCTTGCAGCTAAGGCACAATGGACATGTGGTAACATTTTGATACACCCACCTCAATTGGCATTGGCAGTTGCAGAAAGATTTTCTAAGGCAGATATACTTGATATACTTTCTACTTTCTTAGAAATAGAAATGATTCTTAAGACAAGCAGCAGCAGCATCAACAAGGGTGGTGACCATGATCTGGTATAGACAGTTTAGGTAACTCCAGCTGCAGCTTTCCTCACCAGAACAGCTCTGCTACATGATTTGGGGCATTGCTGCTGGATGCATAATCCCAAACCTGGTTCTCCAGTCTCCCAGAGATTTTATGAGCTGTCCATATCCTTTTAACAATGTCCTTTGCTGCATAAATCAGCCAGTTATTTCCTATTGCTTTGCAATTAAGAAACATAATTGAAATAATTAAAATATATTAACACTATCCCAGATTGAGAAAACATAAGTTACAAGTTTGTTCATTGCTCTAGAAAAGACACATCTAATTTCTGGTGATAAAATGCAGATCAGTGTTTACCTAGGGCAGGAGGTGGGAGTTTAACTGGGAAGAAGCACAGGGAACTTTTTCGGTTGATAAAAATATTCTATTGCTTAATTGTGGTAGTGGTTATCCAGATGCATAAATTTGTCAAAACTCATCAAAATGTGTATTTTGACTGAGTGCCTTTTATCCTATATAGTCTATACCTTAAACTAGAAATCAGTGTTTCATGCATATATTGAGGTCTGTGAACCAGAATGATAAATTGACAGAGTCTGGAAGGCACACATAGATGAAAAAGCATTGGTCAATAGCTGCACAATTATAAATGAGGGATCTAAAGAAAGGCCCAAAGTGAAAGCCATATGCTATTTGGAATCTTGTACATTTTTCATGTGAGCATGGAAATTATGTCAAGGTAAGCCATCTTCCCTAGCTATCTGAATCTCTTTCATAAGCTGATATAAACATTACTAAGATGAAAAGTTTCTGCTTCTTAGCAAATAATCATTTGATATTTAATGAATTCCATGATGAATATAATTAAATCACAGAAAGTTAGAGCCAAAAGACACTGAGAAAATTACTTGATTCAACTTCCTCATTTATTGGAGAAGCAACCGAGGCGTGGAGAGGGGAAGATAAGTCATCTGCTCAAAACCACACAGCTTTGAAAATAATTGTTAGAAAGTGATTTCTGTTACTATTTGGGGGAAAAAGTATTAAAATATGTGAAGCCACATTTTAATGGGATTTTTTATGGATAATTAATTCTAGAAGATTTATTGATCTAATCTGCAGCTAATTAAAAGCAAACCCCCATACTGCCATCTGTCATAGGTAAAATGTAAATTTATGCATTTTATGCAGAGGTAATACATCAAGTTCACAAATGTACAAATAGTTACTGATTTCAAGAAGTAAGATAAGGAATGTGGTCACTAGAAAATAAATTAGAAATTTTATTTATTTAATTATGAAAGCAACCAAACCACAGTATAAAAAATTTAGTAAAGATTGAGGGAAAAAAACAACTCTGATGCCTCTACTTTTTGATCACTTGATTTCATTGCTAGTCAATCACTTTTCCCTTGAATATTTTATCTGATTGTTAATGGAGCCTATAATTTTATATCTACTTTTTTATCTATATTAAGTATTTTTCTTTCTTTTACAAACTGGACCTTTATTTTTCAAGTTGTTTTTATTGTGGTTATTTGTGTAGAGGTACAAGTGTCCCTCCTTAGACTCAGTGTTAACAATCTGCTGAAATTCTTCATTCCTTTCTCCATCCTCATGGAGCCACATTCAAATGTATATACAGAACATACAGATAAGGCGGGGGTTGTCTTTAGGTTCATACTCTTACTCTCTGCATCATGCCCGCTCACTTCATATATCATGGCAATCTTTCCAAGTTAACTGGTGTAAATCTAACAAATCACTGTTAGTGACTGAGTAATATCCATAGTAGGAATAATCGGTTTTAATTGTTCCTCTATTGATGGGCGTTCCCTTTATTTCCATTTTGTCACTGTAAACAATGCTACAACAAACATCTCAGTACACACAGCCGTATATATTGGTGCTTTTATATACTTAGGGGTTTAATAAATAAGACTCATTTATTCTTAAGTATTGTATAGTTTTTATTGCTACTGTGAATGGCATTTTTCAATTTCCAATTCTCTCTGGTGTTTGTATTCTCTCTCTTTTTTAAATATTTATTTTGTTCTCAGCCATCTTACTAAATTCCTTTATTAATTATAGAAGATTTTAAAATAAATATTTCTAGATGATTTTTATTCTTGTTTTCAAATTTTATACTGGTTATTTCACAGTTGATTGTATTTGCTACAGCCTCTAGAATAATGTTTACTAATAACAGTGACAGTGGCTATTATTATCCATCTTCTTATTTCAATGTAAATGACTTTAAAGTCATTTAGAATCATATTTTTTACCTTTCGTAAATAATGTATATCATATTTAAGTAACTTTAGCCTTGTTTTACCAAAATTCTTTAAAAGGAATGGCTACTGTATTTTATTCATCTTTTAGCAGCTACTGATCAAATCAGATCAGACCAGTCGCTCAGTTGTGTCCAACTCTTTGTGACCCCATGAATCGCAGCACGCCAGGCCTCCCTGTCCATCACCAACTCCCATAGTTCACTCAGACTCACGTCCATCGAGTCAGTGATGCCATCCAGCCATCTCTGTCGTCCCTTTCTCCTCTTGCCCCCAATCCCTCCCTTTGTCATAGTAAATTGTACTGATTCTCTGATGTTGAATCATCCTCACATTCCTGGAATATTTGCTTGGTCATAGGAGATAGTTTTATTGACACTCTGCTGGATTCTATTTGTTAATATTTAGACATTTTTGCATCTATATTCAGAGAAGGCAATGGCAACCCATTCCAGTACTCTTGCCTAGACAATCCATGGATGGAGGAGCCTGGTGGGCTGCAGTCCATGGGGTTGCTGAGAGTTGGATGCGACTGAGCGACTTCACTTTCACTTTTCACTTTCATGCATTGAAGGAAATGGCAACCCACTCCAGTGTTCTTGCCTGGAGAATCCCAGGGACGGGGGAGCCTGGTGGGCTGTCGTCTGTGGGGTCGCACAGAGTCGGACACGACTGAAGTGACCTAGCAGCAGCATCTATATTCATGAGTGATTTTGATCTGTGGAAGATTTATTGCTTTTTTATTTTCTATTCTACGGCAAAGGGACATTCACGTTATCCTAGCTTCTTAAAATGAATTAGAGAGGTTTTTTATCTTGTCCTATAATCTAGAAATGTTTCAATTAGATTGAAATTGTCTGTTCATCAAAAGATAGTATAGCATAGCTATGAAAACATTTGGTCTTAATGCCTTAAAAAAAAAAATGGACACATCCTTAAACCCAATTCAATTTCTTAAAAGGTAATTGGTCTACTCAACTTTTAAGCTTAATTTTATAATTTATATTTTCTTGGGACGTCATGTATTTCCTTAAGTTTATTAACAAATCTGTTGATAGTGGATAAATATCTACATTTTTTCAACAGCTGCTGTGGTTGTAGCACCGTCTTCATGTTTTCTTTATATTGTCACATCTAATTGAATCCTCACATTGATCCTGTTCAGTGTGGATCATTATCTTCATTTTACAGATGAGCATATTGAGGCTTGGGAAAATGAGGTAATGATGTACTGAGAATCATGGATAAGATACGGCAGAGGGAGCCAGAATTGGAATAGGTCTCCATGACTTCAGAACTGGTGGATTCAATTCCTAGATTTCTCCAAATAGTTTTGCAGTCATTATATTTAATTACTGAAAAATAGTTGGTTGAGGAATTATGTCATTGTTGTCTTTTCCTTTTCAAATTATTGAATATTAGGATCATTTTCTGCTTGTCAGTACAGTTAATGGAAAATTATAGTTAATATAAAAAAGAATATAGATTTTTTTCCCTCTTATTTAAGGCATTTTTAGTCTAGGTTTACAGAAGAAAATTGCTAGTTTGAAGAGTATGATCATATTAGTGAGTAACATATTTTGAAAGATACATCTTAAAAGGGAAAATAACAGTATTATGTGGGAAAGTAGTATGACTTTTTCTGGGAAGAGCTATACAACATTATGAAATTCCTTTGAGATCTTACTTGTAGTCTGCTTCATTGTCTGTGGGCATCCCTCACTCTCTGAGCCCAGTAATTCTGCACTTTGTCCTTCATAATCCTTGAATCACTGCCTGTGCTGTGCTGTGCTTAGTCATGTCCGACTCTTTGCGACCTCATGAACTGTAGCCTGCCAGGCTCCTCTGTCCATGGGGATTCTCCAGTCAAGAATACTGGAGTGTGCTGCCATGCCCTCCTCCAGGGAATCTTCCCAACTCAGGGATCGAGCCCAGGTCTCCTGCATTGCAGGCAGATTCTTTACTGTCTGAGCCACCAGGGAAGCCCAAGAATACTGGAGTGGATTCTCCAGGCAAGAATTGTGGAGTGGGTCGCCATGCCCTTCTCCAGAGGAACTTCCCAACCCAGGAATCAAAGCGGGTCTCCTGCATTGCAGGCAGATTTTTTACCAGCTGAGCTATCAGGGAAGCCACCCACTCCAGTGCTCTTGCCTGGAGAATCCCAGGGACAGGGGAGCCTGGTGGGTTGCTGTCTATGGGGTCGCACAGAGTCAGACATGACTGAAGCGACTTAGCAGCAGCAGCAGCAGCCTCTAATAACATCCATCTGGGCCTCGACAGACCCTTGAGAAAATACTGATAAGTTTTTAGAAAAAGCCTGTTTATCTCTAAACCATGTCTGATCATTACATAGAACAATAGTTTTTAGTCTCTACTTTGAAGCCCTTGGGTTTTTTAACCTGCTTTGGGAGCAAAGAGAAAGCCACCAAGCTGGTGGAGTCCTGGGCCCCCTTCCCTTCCCTTGAAGCAGAGTCTCTCTGTTCTCATCTAATTTACATACTATAACTTTGGGGGAAGGAATTTCCTTTAAAATGGATTTCTGCTGCTTTAAAAAATGTTCTAAAATGATCACAATAGAGATATAGGAACATTGAAACATTCATCTAAAAAGTTATAGCCAGATTTTTATGACATTAACTCAAGTAATAAGATTAGCAGCATTAATAAAGTTAATAGAAGCAGAAAGAATACCAGAAAATCTCCTGACCCTCCCCCAGACTGACCTAGAATGTATACCCCACACACCAGTGCAGGCGTAAGACCACAAAAGCCTAGGATTTCTATTACTTTCCAATTACTGCTGTGACAGAAAAGGAAAGTTTTGCACTTTGGGGAATTGAAATTAATTGAAAGCAGACTTGAGTTAATTTCCATTCCCGTGTCCTTTATTGAATGGGTCTTTAGTGCACATTTCTAATTTAGTAGAATGAGAACTCTTTATGTTGGGGGGAGGGTGATAAAGAAATATTTTCCCCCGAAACTAAAGTAATTCATCAGGACAAATCTTGCTAATGTTTTCAAAGAGGAAAGTCTATATGAATTTTGTGATATAAAAAAGTACTTTAAAGAAAATTATGAAAGGGGTTGTTTGTTTTTTCCATACAGCCTAAAAGCAACATAAGTTTCATGAAATGACATATTTCATGACCTTTTTTGTACCTGCATCTTAGTCTCCAAAACACTCTCACCTACATTATCTCACCAGATGATTTGTAGCCATGCTGTGCAGTGGGCAGCACACTTTACTATCCATTTTATGCAGAAGGAAACTGTTCCTCTGAACGATTAGGGAAGCAGTTCCAATAGGACCATTATTTTTTCTATTGCTTTCTATCTTTACATAAACTGCTCATGTGACAGGATTCCAAACCACTATTGTATCAAAAACCACATTTACTGTCATTAACAGTATATCAGTTCTTACATGGGGTCTGATATCTATTTGGAAAAAAAAAAGATTGAATAAATTGTAAAATGAGAAAAGTTTTGAGAAGTCTAATGAGAGATATGGAGATTGAGAGAAAGAGAAAGAATACAAAGTAGAACAAAAAAATAAAAATAAATAAATAAAAATAACACTGATTCAGAAGCTATAAAATATTATTAATAAAATTCTATGTTTATTTTATTATCAATAACTTTTAAAGCTAAATGAAATGGATAATTTTTAAGGAAAACATAGACCATTGAAATTTGCTTTATAAAATCAATTATAGCAACTATTTATAGAAGATATTGAAAGGGGGAGGTTGAATATCAACCCCCAAATAAGAAATCACCCAGGATAATATAACAGGAAATGTCTATAAATAACAATGACTGTGTCATTTAATCCATACCCCAAAATAAGATATGTACAAGTCACTAAATCCATTCCATGAGGTTCTGATACCAAATCTACTCTAGGATAGCCTAGATATACAAATATTCTAAATAAAATATTAGAAAACAAAAATACAACAGTTTGATTAGTGGTATTAGGTTATAAAAATATCTTGATGCTTAGAAATCTATTGCTGTAATTCATTATTCAATATAATGCAAAAAAAAAAAAAAAAAATCCAACCAAAAAAACAAAGAGTACAGTGTGACCCTGAGAAGCAAAATAAAGAGATAAGACAGATTTCACAATGCATAGGTATATACGCATGTGTTTAAAATGAGGATGTTTTAGTGAGAATGTAACTTTTTATACCCACTTTCCTCAAATATATATAACCAAATCATCCTTGAAAACATAGCAGTTTATGCAAAGGCAATAAATTAAAGTAAAATAAGGATCTGTCAGCAGACAACTCAAACAATAAGTAGTCTTATTTTGAAAAAGTTCTTGGTCCTCAAGTTAGCTTCTTACTTGTGACCTTTTCTCAAATATAGGTGTTGCTAGAAACTGGATGACCCCTGCCACTGAAAAAGGTCACAAGGCCATTGTCACATCCTTGGTTAACTGCCTGAATGCTAGTTCCCTCACCAGACCATAAGCAGAGAGTGTATTTTATTCATTTTTGTATCCCCAGCTCTTTGCCCCATTCTGAGCTTGTGGTCGCCAAATATTTTGTGCAAGTGTGCTTTACCACATGTGCTTCACATAAGCAAAAAATAATCTGTGCTAAATATGGAAAGTTTAGCCTGGAGGTGATTTTTGTTAGAAAAAAAATTCCAATTTTATTTTATTGAGCCAAGTTTCACTGTATCCACCATTGGGCTTGAGGAACCAAAAGAGAGTAGATAGAATTTCCTAACAAATGGCCCTGCAACAAAACTAGTTATAACTGATACGCCATTGCTGCCAGCAACCTCAGAGTGCTCAGAACCAGTGGGAAGAGGGACAAAGCACAGAGAGTGGGCGCTTCTGTAGCTCGTAAAGCACACAGAGGTTCTTTTCCCCTGAGTGTGGAAACCAGAGGTCCTCCCACCTCCACTCCACAGACACATTAATTTGTTTTTGTTCTATCTACAAATATCAGTCAAGATAATTTGCTTGAGTTGCTATTTGTCAACTCAGTCGGAAAAAGAAATATTATCAGCATGCCATTACACACGAAAATATCCAATGGCCAGAGATAATTATTTTAAGACTGCTTCATTTAAGAGATCAAAACTTATCAAAAGCCCATAATACTTCCAGAAGCTCTTCTGACTCATTGATTGGCAAAAATAAAAAGGTGTTAGAATCTGGTTTTGCAAACCTGGATGCTTCAGGGGCTCTGGGTCTGGCGTGGAAGATGTTTTCTTTTCCACACAGATGTTTTCTTTTCTTCCATCTCTTTTCTTATCCTGGTTTGACTCACTTTAATTTCAACCTTTTAAACAGGTTCTCTCCCTGGATTCATCTGAGTGGAAGTTAAGAGCCTCCCTAAGACAATCTGCAAGAGGCAGAGGCCATGGTGTTACCTGAATACAAGGTAAATACTTCCTTCAAAAGAAAATTGACTGTTGCTATGAAACTCCAGTATTTTGGCCACCTCATGCGAAGAGTTGACTCATTGGAAAAGACTCTGATGCTGGGAGGGATTGGGGGCAGGAGGAGAAGGGGACGCCAGAGGATGAGATGGCTGGATGGTATCACTGACTCGATGGATGTGAGTATGAGTGACCTCCGGGAGTTGGTGATGGACAGGGAGGCCTGGCATGCTGCGATTCATGGGGTCGCAAAGAGTTGGACACGACTGAGCAACTGAACTGATCTGATCTGATATTTTTACTAGGTCAGTCTTGATTGGAAGAGAGGGAAGACAGTGGAGGGCAGGAGAGGCTCCTGGGAGACTTGTGCAGGGAAGGAGCCCTGAGCTCCAGTGAGAGCTCCCTCCAGCCCCAGGGATGGCCCTAAATTACAGAGAGTAAATCCTTAACTAGTCCTCAGAAGTATTCTTCCTTCCAAAGCAGAGGCAGTGGCAGACCTGAATCACAAGCTGAGTTAGCAGTGCTTTGTAAAATAGAGCATCAGTTACCACTAACAACCTATTTTAGGTGAGAGTGGAAACCAGGTTACTGCTGATATTCCTGGGAGAATTCTTTTTCATAGTTCAGATGAAATGACATCTAATTTGGATCTGCCTTTGGCGCTTTCTGAACTGCTAAAAATGAGACTAGAGTAAAATCCAATCTTCAGAAAGACTAACCTCTCACCACCTCCCAGGGAACCCCAGAACTTGGAAATCATAGACAAATCCTGCCCATCTATGACCTCAGTAGAAGAGTCACCTATAGTCACCTGTCTCAGGTTGACAGAGGTCACCCTGCAGAGGGCAGAGCATGACTCATACTCTTTATAAGCCTGACTTGGCCATTCTCCTCAACTGTCATCTATCCTGCCTAGGGCAAGGATCATCCAATAATCTGTTCTTAGTAGGGTCCAACAGCATAGTAACCTAGATATCAGTTCAGTTCAGTTCAGTCGCTCAGTCGTGTCTGACTCTTTGCGACCCCATGAATCGCAGCACGCCAGGCCTCCCTGTCCATCACCAACTCCTGGAGTTCACTCAGACTCACGTCCATCGAGTCAGTGATGCCATCCAGCCATCTCATCCTCTGTCGTCCCCTTCTCCTACTGCCCCCAATTCCTCCCAGCATCAGACTCGTTTCCAATGAGTCAAATTGATAACAAATGCAATGCCATCATTAGTTTGATAATTTCTTTTTAAATTCTTGAAATGAATTTCTATTTCATACATGTCCTCCTCAGAGCTAAGGCATACTGAACCCAATCAATGGGTAATTTCTTACCACATCTGGTAAGTTTGGCACAAGGATAAAAGCCCTGGGGAATTCCCTGTTTAGGACTCTGTGCTTTTACTGCTGAGGGCACAGGTTCAATGCTTGGTCAGGGAGCTAAGATCCTGCAAGCCGCTCAGTGGTGCGACTAAAAAAAAGAAGAAAAGAAAAATTAGGCCGAAAAACATTCCATAAAGGGACCAAAATACATGAGGCCCACTGGGGCTGATTTTGCTGAGATGCTGTATTTTGATTCTGAAACTTCATACTGCACTATTTCAGTTTGCTTTTTGGAAAAAGTTAGGACAGGAATAAGTAAATAAAATATAGAAATGCTCCTGCCTCCCGTCTGAATTACATACTTCTCACATCCCAGGTAGTTGGATAGCCATCCAGTTCTTCAGAACCTTCAAAAATAAGTATGGAAAGATACTGAACAACCTCATTAGAATCTGTCTAGGGCTCCTTAAATGTACGATGGGAAATCATTCCCTGTGTAGATTATGTAGATTCGTCTTGTTCTGATGTCATTTGAAAACGACTCCCTGAACTGAAGGTGAGTTGATCTAACGGGCACATGCCCTCCTCGCCCCATCACTTCTTGGCTTCGCTGCTACGTATTTAGCACTCTTCTTAAGGCATCCATTTTGCTACTTTTTAATTTGGTTGCACTGCACAGCCTGTGGGTTCTTAGTTCCCCAACCAGGGATTGAACCTGCACCCCACCCTACAACCCCTGCCCCACATTGGAAGTGCAAAGTCTTAACCGCTGGACCACCAGGGAGGTCCCCAGTTTGCTTTTTGATGATATAATCTGTGAACATCTTCATCAGGCTTCCTACCATAGATCTATGTAAAAATGTTCCCTAAAGAGTCGGGAAGGTACACCCATTGACCAGCAGTGTTGGGGGAAGGAAGGAACACTGGACTGAGATCTGATCCTGACTTCTCATTCACTGTGCAGTCATGAAAAAGCCAGGAACCCTCTCCAGGCTTCTATTTCCTCACCTCTGTTATTCAGAAGCTCTCAAAGTCCTTGCAGCTCTAAAATGCAAGGCTAAAATCTAGCAGGGCATCTCCAAATATTACTCAGCCATGTGAAGCTATGGCAACCAGGGGCCTTCCTTCCCAGCACCCAGTCCAGAGCCTTTCATAACTGTCCTTTTGTTCAATTTAAAAATCAAAACCAAAAGATGCATTGTACCCAAACTAAAGTGATGCTAAACAGTTCACAATCTCCTAATTTCTAGTTCTTCCACTATGAAGTTTTAGCTGTCTTTTCAGTAATTCAGGTGTATATTTTGAGAGAAGGAAACAAAACTGTCTTCCTGATCTTTTTTTCTGCTAAATGAATGTCCTTTTTATATATCTTGAACTTCTTTTCAATGAAAATTTCCACTTGGCTGTTCCAAGGTTACCTCAAATTCAAGCTGGTTAAATCACATTGGTCATCTTCAGCCTATCCAGGTAACCCCTTCAGATTTCATTTCCCAGGCTCTGTCACAATTGCCACTATCGACCCAGACTTAAGCCCTTGGAATGATTTTACTCTCATCCTATGATCCACCACAGTGAAATCTTTGAGTCTTCCTTTATATGGTTTCTTACATTTTCTCCTTTTCTTTCTATGTCACTTCTTTAATTCAACCTGACTGCTTTGTTCCCAAACATCTATAGTAACATCCTCATTAGTTTATCAACACTCTATACTTGTACTAGATTATTTTTCTTTAAATATCTCTCTGATCATCTCTTGCCCTTGTTCATACTCTTGAATCACTCTCTCCTTGTTGAAATAGTCAGTGAACCTCAAGGTCTTCCAATGTCCCAGACCTTCCTCTCCAACATTTTTTCTGATTTGTAAGAGGTATTCCAGCCTCCTAATGCTTACTCATCACTTGCATTCCTATCTTGTCTCTTCTCTTCCCTGTAGACTGGTCTGCCCTCCTCACCCTACTCCAATTGTCAAATTCTTACTCATTCCCCAAAGTCTAACTCAGGCCCAATACCTTTCTGGTCTGTCACTTTCAGTCCAAAAGGATATTATCCCTTTCTTGGAAAATTTGTAGAACTCAATTGGAACCAAATCCATGATTTTCTGCTGTATATAACTAATGTATATAATCTCATCTTATAAACAAACTTCTTGAGTAAAGAGGCTAGTTTTTCCATCTCTTTGTATTCTTGGTGCCTGTTTTATATTCTTACATAGAAAAGCAGCTCAATAAAAGTTCATTGAGACTAAGATGATAAACCTGCTCAACATTGTCAATAGTAAGTGTTTAGCACACAATCTTCCTGTAATTAATTAGGTGTTATTTTATTATTAATAATTACTTGTTAAGTGTTCTCTTACCTAACATCTGGTAATCAATGGTCATGGACATAAAGACTAAGAGAGAAAGAATTTGGTCACAGGAAATCCAGGCTGAGACAGTAGAACAAGGGGATTTAATATTCTATCTATCTTAGTCTTAATGGGCATTTTCAGTGTGATGGAGTTAAAACAAGATGATCTGTAATGGCTTAGCCTTTGTTACATATATTAGATTCAAATGTTTGGGATTTAGAGACCAAGTCAATCCTTTTCTTCCTCTACTCATTTTGAGATGTACCTTAGAAACCTCACTTCCTGGGGTTTGTCTACCTCGTTCCTCTTAAAACTCAAGGACCTACTGTTGGTCTCTTATGTCTACCACTCCTCTTCTTGGGGATCTATGCTCCAGGTCTCCAAAACAAATATGAGATGGGCAGTGAATGAGCAAGTAGGTAGAAAATGAATCCAGAAAAACAAAACAAAAACCTACACCCATCCCTTTGAAAGCAGTATTTCTAGCCTACTCATTGAATTTTTAATTCCTCACACATCCTTAAGCTTAGGTTCTTTCTCTAAGCCTGTGGTTTATGAAGCTGAGAAAAGAAATACTCTAAATCTAGATGCAAAGTTTACATGTTTCTTAAAAATCTTGTAAATTCAGTTTTAACAGCCTTTTGAACTTACTGCTAATACCGTAACCCTCATTGGCAAAAATTATATATATAAGTAGATGTAGTACTTTTGAAAAGTCATTAAAATGTTAATATAGAATATTTAGAATCACAGAAACAAGAGAAGCTCATTTGTGAAAATCCAGGGGCCCACAGGATGTGAGTGTCGAGGCGAGGCTGAAACTCAAACTCAGACATCTCCAGGGCCATTTTGTTCCTATCAGAATTTTGACAACTTCAAGGTCTGGTCAAATTTACAATATCCCACAAGCATCCATTGAGAATAAAAAAGTTCTAAGGCTTCTGGTCTCTGTTTAAATGTCAACTCCCTGACCACACATGTAAGAACAGGTCACATTTTCAAAGCCTCTATCCTTTCCATCGCTTCCATTTTCTCCTCAGCATTTACCACCAAACGACAGTGCTGCCTGTTTATTTGTTTGCTCTTTGATCTTCTTGGCCCATCACCTCCACTTCATAAGGGCTTGGGCATTTTTATTCACTCTGCATTCCCCAAGGTCTGAAAGGGTCTAGCACAGCATAGACCTCCAAATACATAGGTGTGAAGTAAATAAATGAACCAGTATCATGGTTTAGAAAAATCAAACCAAACCATACCCAACCAGAACAACTTGCAATATAAATTAAGGGTTCAGCATGTGTGGTTAAGAAGGTCAGAACTAAAAGATGGTCCAGAGACCATCCAGCCAAACCCTGTCATTTCACAAATAAAGTAAGGTCATGATTAAGTGACTTGACTAAGTAATAAGCTCTTGTTTTGACAGAAATAATAAAATGGTTCACTACAGAGTCCAATTTCTTATGCAAATATGGTAATTATATTATTTGATAATTTTTATCTCAGTGAGGTGGGCCTCATAAATAAGTAGAATAAAAAGACTGTCAGGTCAGGCCTTTCACCCAAATATACCAACCTTACTATCACCAACATTGTGACTTTATTCCTTTGGATGCTGAGAGATTTTTTAAAAACATGCTTTATTTTCTTTGTTGTCAGTTACCACTTTCACTAGCTGAGAGCAATACTGAGAGCCAAGCTAGGTGCCAGTAGGGAATGGAGATGGGGAATCTAAGCTTTGAAATATGGTGCTTCTGGACTCAAATCCTAGCTTGATGATTTAAATAGCTGATTGACCATGAGAAAATTAGTCACCCTCACCCTCTTTGAGAGTCTGATTAGCTCATCCTCTGGTATGATTATTTCTAGTAGTAATTATCACTATCTTTTGCAGTTTTGCCTAGGACAAAGCTGGAGGCTCTCACCTAAAATTGATAGAGATGAAAGAAGCAGCAAACTTGGACCCTCCCAAGGAGTCTAGATTCATTGGTCTTTAAAGGTAGGGACTGATGTTAAGCTTCTTCTGCAGTCTGGAGCATCTAGCTCACACAGGTAAGCACTGTGCAGGCTCCAGTGACCACTTCATGAGCCACAGTTGAGGGCTTCATCCACGGCAGCAACCTGACCCCAGCTGTGGAGAAGGAGGGAGTCTCCAGTGATCAATTGCTTGGCAATATCGGGCCTTAAAATGGGGTTAGAGCTTTTAGATTCAGGAGCTTATCTCTCAGAAATGCTGAAAGAGCCTGAAGTGTGAAAGGGAGAAAACCATATCTATCAGGAATTCTCTCAGGAAAAATATCTTGTGTGAGTGAAAGAAATGCTTCTGTCAGCCCCTGAGAAAGTGTATGAATGTGTCTATGTTTGGGGTGGGGGCGATGGTTGATTAGCAACAAGTGGTTGCTGAAAAGCCTTCTTAGAAGGGTGAGCCTGGTTTTCCTGTAGGATTTTGATTTTGCTAAGCGGTGTTGCCAATATGTGGAGAAGGCAATGGCACCCCACTCCAGTACTCTTGCCTGGAAAATCCCATGGATGGAGTAGCCTGGTATGCTGTAGTCCATGAGGTCTCTAAGAGTCAGAGACGACTGAGCGACTTCACTTTCACTTTTCACTTTCATGTGTTGGAGAAGGAAATGGCAACCCACTCCAGTGTTCTTGCCTGGAGAATCCCAGGGACGGGGGAGCCTGGTGGGCTGCTGTCTATGGGGTTGCACAGAGTTGGACACGACTGAAGTGACTTAGCAGCAGCAGCAGCAGTCAATATGAGGCCAGAGCTGAACTGCTCTTCATCTTGGACAGGAGGCTGAGTACTGCCATTATACTCTACTTCTAGGGAGGAATCAGCCTCTTTTCTCTTCTGAAGTTGAATAATGAAAAAAAAAAACCGTTTGACTGTCAGATTTTAAGCTGGCCGCATGTCTCTGAATCCAACTTTGCCTGTGGGACCTTAATTTTATGCGTGAGGGTTACTCCCAATGTGTCTCTGTAGCCAGTTAGACATTAGTTGATGTGATTTTGCTACTTGTAACGGTTAATGACTGGACTAGCTGAACTTACTTGATTCATTTCTCTATTTCATAGTATTTCAAATAAAACTTTATAGTAGTTAGTATACATGATGCAGATATACAGATGATCACAGTTCATGCATTTTATCAAACACTTGCCTGTGTATCTTTGTTCCTTCCATCTTCTATGCCTCAAATATCTTTCCTTACCTAATGAAATGCTTCTCATCCTTCAAGGTTCAGTTCAAGCCCCTTCTTCTCTGTGAGCCTGCCCTGGTCCTCCAAGCCATCATTAGTTATTCCCTTGTCTTCCCTGATGGTTCAGATGGTAAAGCATCTGCCTACAGTGCAGGAGACCTAGGTTTGATCCCTGGGTTGGTAAGATCCCCTGGAGAAGGAAATGGCAACCCACTTGAGTACTCTTGACTGGAACATCCCATGGACAGAGGAGCGTGGTAGCTTACAGTCCGTGGGGTCGCAAAGAGTTGGACACGACTTCACTTTCTTTCTTTCACTGCATTCTCATGCTATGTTACTAGTGTCTCTTCCTGTTGGGATTTATAGGCATTAGTCTCTGTTTCCACATGATACTATAAGCTCCGCCAGTGCAGGGACTGTTTCTTATTCATAGCCATTGCACCTGGTGAGTATCTGGTTCCTACCAAACTAGAGTGCTAGACTGCAAGCCTCAGATAACATAGATGATCTTTTTATAAGAGCAATTTTTCTCAATGGTAAGCAATTTTTTAAATTATGATATATTTTTAAGTGTTCAGATGTTTCACAGAGAAGCATGCAAAATTAGCTTGAGTTTTAAAGATATGAAATTTATGTCATTTGTTCATATTCCTTTGATATGAAAATTTGAGAAGTTTTTGAAATCGATGCTCAAGTCAAATTTGAATTTAATTTAATTATTAAATTCCAGAGGATGTTTATATAGTGATCGACTTCTGGTTGGTAAAAGGGTGCAAACTCTGAGTTATAAGTAAAATAAGTTTTGAGGATTTAATGCATAACATGGTGACTATAGTTGATAAGGGGATTCCCAGGTGGCATTAGTGGTAAAGAACCTGCCTGCCACTATAGGAGACATAGGAGACATGGGTTCAATCCTTGGATTGGGAAGATCTCCTGGAAGAGAGCATGGCAATCCACTCCAGTATTCTTGCTTGGAGAATCCCATGGACAGTGGAACCTGGCAGGCTATAGCCCATAGGGTCACAGAGTTGGACACGAATGAGGAGACTTAGCACACAGGCACGCCAGTATAGGAGATGCAAGAAATATGGGTTCAGCCCCTGGGTCAGGAAAATCCCCTGGAGTAGAGAATGGCTACCCACTCCAGTATTCTTGCCTGGAAAATCCCTTGGACAGAGGAACCTGGCAGGCTACCGTCCATGGGGCTGCAAAGAGTTGGACACGACTGAGCAACTAAGCACTCACACTCGTAGCTGCTAACACTGGACGGAAATTTACTAAAAGAATACAACTGAAATGTCCCCACCAATAAAGGAGGGGAATCCTTTCCCAATGCATAAATATATCAAATCATCATATTGTACACTTTAAGTATCTTACCATTTTATTTATCAATTATACCTCAACACAGCTGGGGAAAAGGAAAACAACACAGTAACTTATTTATTTTTATTAATAGCAAGGAGACATTAAAAAAAAAATGAGCTAGAAAGACAGACTGGGAAAATCAATTTTATATCTATATACAATATATACCTAAATTATAAATTTTGTTTTAACAAAAGTTCCCTATCTATACATGTAGACTGAGAAATCTTTCAGAGCACTACCCTTTGGCAAAGACCAAATGTTTCTTGTATTTAAAAAAGTTCTTATGATACATCGTATACACAAAATAGTGTATGTAATACATGTACAAGTCTAGTCTTCAAAGCCTTTACAACATCTGATAAGTAATATTTTTAATGAATAATAAATATTTATCAGATGAAATATCTTTGAGACTTTAGATGCTTACTTCAATTATGAAGCCACTGCCAAAAAGCAGGAGGTGAGACTAATATTAGATATTGAGGTGGGTACATCAGGTGAAGTACAACCAAACAGAAACAAATGGGCTGTGACACTGTTTGTAAGCCTGGCTTTAAAACAAAATTACAGGGACTTCCTGCGTGGTTAAGAATCTGCCTTGCAATGCAGTGGACACGGGTTCAATCCCTGGTCTGGGAAGATCTCACATGCCTCAGAGTAACTAAGCCTGCCCACCAGGAACTAGAGCGTTCCTGCAACACAACGAAGACCTGTGCAGCTAAATAAAATAACAAAATTTTAAAAATAACTGTAAAAGTGATACATACTCAGTGTTAAAAAAAAAAAATGGAAAACCTGACTTATTGTACCCTCTTTCTCTTTCCTCCTCTTGGCAGTCAATAGAAAACCAAATGGTCCATCAGAAGTCACTGGAGGACAGTGGAGGACAGGAGAGTGCGACAGACCAGGAGTGGCACAGAACCCCGAGGGACTGACGCTTGGCCTGACTGTACGGGAGTCACTGCAGTGAGGGGGCAGGTGGACCGCCCAAATCTTGAATTTTATCTCACAAATACAGTTGCAGAACTGCAGTCTCCCAATCTCCTTTGTAAAAACAGTGACCTTCTACTCAATTCCATTTGATTTTTACAACATATATTTTCAATAGCATATTATTTCATCAACGATCCCTCAAAAAATCTGAATCAAGTGGTCTTATCTCTTTCTTATAGCTTATTCTATCATCCACATGAGTATTCCCAGGATCATTTATTTAGTTGTGCATTAATTGTGGGCTTCTAGCCTACAGTGATGAAATTCTTGTTCAGAATCCTCCATTGACTCCTAATATTCAAACATCCTAATACAATAGACAAACCCCTTCATGATCTGACCTCTATCTAGCTCTGCAAACTCATCTTTCATCCCTTTCATATACAAACTGGGCTCCTGACACAAAACCACTCTTGTGGTTCCCTGTCCTTTCTAGCTTGTAGGATGTGTAAGTAGTGTTTCCTCAGTGGACATCCTTCCCCTACTCTGGGCGAGCTGTCAAACTCCTTGTGTTCTTTAAGATCCTGTACAAGTTTCACTCTTCTCTTTCTTGACATGTCTCAGGAAAGTCCTTGCTTTTCTATGCTGCCTAGTGTCTTGTCCACACTTCTACTATAGTATTTATCTATGTTAAATTACTAATCTAAGAATCTTGCTTCTACAAGATCAGGGGTCTGCAAACTCTCAGAGTGTCTATGAATCACCTGAATTATAAGCAAAATTTTATGCGGATCTATTTTCTTCTGGGGAGAAGGTTCAGAGCTCACATCAGACTCTCAAAAGAGTCCGTATTTACTCTCTCAAAATCAAATTAAGAACACTGCACTAGATGATGAGTCCCTAGAAAAGAGTGAGTTCTGTTCTTTGGGTCTGTTAGCTGAATAAGATTTTCAGTTATTATCTAAAGATAGATGTTCATACTAGTAAAGATATATGGTAAATTCAACTTCCTCTATTCTTTAATGTTTTAAAGTAGACCAGAAGTGTGATACAGTGAGAAGCACATAGGATAAAAAGAAAGAGATGAAAGGGTTTATGCTATGCTAAGTCATGTCAGTCATGTCCGACTCTGTGCGACCCCATAGACGGCAGCCCACCAGGCTCCACCATCCCTGGGATTCTCCAGGCAAGAACACTGGAGTGGGTTGCCATTTCCTTCTCCAATGCATGAAAGTGAAAAGAGAAAGTGAAGTCGCTCAGCCATGTCCAACTCCCAGAGACCCCACGGACTGCAGCCTACCAGGCTCCTCCGTCCATGGGATTTTCCAGGCAAGAGTACTGGAGTGGGGTGCCATTACCAAACTACTAACAGTGGTTACTCTTGAAAAGAGGGATGGGTTAGGGGTCAGATGGACTTACACCTTTCATTTATACTCTTCTATCTTGAGTTCCCTGGTGGCTCAGAGGGTAAAGTGTTTGCCTGCAATGCAGAAGACCCAGGTTCGATTCGTGGGTCAGGAAGATCCTGGAGAAGGAAATGGCAACCCACTCCAGTATTCTTGCCTGTAAAATTCCATGGATGGAGAAGCCTGGCAGGCTTCTAGTCCATGGGGTTGCAAAGACTTGGACATGACTGAGCGACTTCACTTTCTTCTATCTTGAACTAGTGTTTGTGTTATAATGTGCACTTTTTAGATTTTAAATTAAAAAGTAATACTTTGAACTATGGGACTTTAAGTGCATTAAACATCTTTAAGTGCATTAAACATTCAAATTCTAGCTCTGTTTCTTATTTAGCTGTGTGACCCTGGAACCTTACTAATCTTTATAAACCTATGTTTCTTCAACTGTTAAATCAGGATAAGACTTACTAATCCCACATAGTTATTACATCACAAAGCCTAGTAGAAAGTAGACAGTAAATTTAGCTGAACGTAAAGTTAAGGTTTTTTTGCACTCTTCAAAAAGTTAAGGTTTTTTTGCACTCTTCAAAAACATCTAAAATAGAACTCAAAACATAGCCATTATTATCTCAATACTGTGAGGAAACATTACAGTATGCTTAGTCGCTCAGGCATGTCCAACTCTGTGACACTGTGGACTGTAGCCGGCCAGGCTCCTCTGTCCATGGGGATTCTCCAGGCAAGAATACTGGAGAGGGTTGCCATGGCCTCCTCCAGGGGATCTTCCCAACCCAGGGATCAAACCCAGGTCTCCCACATTGCAGGCAGATTCTTTACCATCTGAGCCACCAGGGAAGCCCATATTATTATCTCAATACTGTGAGTAAACATTCATAAATGCAGTAAAAGTTTGATGTCATATGGCTGGTTTATAATGTGGCTATTAGCTGTGATTGCTAATTAATAAAGGAATCCCATAATATATTCATTTGTTTTTAAATAAAGAAGGGTTACAAAAATTTTCAAAACAATTTGTAATATTTGTATTTCAAGAATGAAGCATAAGCACTGGTTTAAACTAAGTAAAGTACAAATATGTTTAAACTGGGTTCTCAGTTTATCCATGTTCTTACTAATTACAAATTCTTTTCAGCTTCACTCACCTTGTGGCCTGTCTCCACCTGTAGACATTACACCATATTTTGTGCAGCCTTCTTGATTTCTTTATAGGTTCTACAAAAAATAAAATGTCATTGATAATGACAGGTACCTTGTAATTTCTACCATCTTTTATCCTATAATTTCATAACTAAAAGTCTTGTTATATATGCAATTGATTAAATTTTCTAATAGTTAAAAATACATAAATTAAATGCAAAAGTCCTTGTTCCTCTTAGTCTTTTATCCTATAATTTCATAACTAAAAGTCTTGTTATATATGCAATTGATTAAAATTTCTAATAGTTAAAAATACATAAATTAAATGCAAAAGTCCTTGTTTCTCTTAGTCTTTTAATTTTTAAGTCACTTGGTGTTAAGTAGGCACAATGACCTTGGTAATTTGTCTCTGGAGTGACTAATAAAAATTAATTCTTATGTATTTAGAAATGTAGTTGGAATACTCTAACATGGCTTAGGGAGCTTCACTGAATCAAAAGAATTCAAAGCAGCTCATCTGACCTGAAAATAATGAAAGTCAAAAATCTAGAGATTTTCATTAAGTATCCCACATTAAATGAAATCACCTACATCAAGTGACAAGTGAAGTAGGTTTGTAATAGGTTTTTCTGCAGGGGCTAAGTCAGGTGATCTACAGTCAAAAGTAGATGTAAATCCTTTTGGAGAACACTCTATGAATTATATAGTTTTGTGAGTAGGACAGCAGATTCCAAGCCAGCTGTGTGTTTTATTTATTTTTCACTATCTGAAGCCTCTTGGGCAGTTTGGCCAAGTCTCTGAATCTTTAGACCTTCAGCTTCTTAATTGGTATAATTGGCACAGTAGTAATAATAGTCACCTCACAGTTCAGAAGTGAAGATGAAGGTGAGTGAGGGCTGAGGGGCAGGGCCAGGATTAGGAGTGGGCTTACTGAACCACCTTTTTCATTTTGTCAAGGTCCCTGTCCTTTATCCTAAGTGAATCTATGTTTATTCCCAGCTTGGCTTGCTCTTTCTTTCTCTTTAACTTCACAGAAAATTTTTCTTATATGATTCTTTTTTTGTACAAATGCTGTTGTTTGTCCTAAAGGCAATGGATGACCCTACGGATGGCCTTACCAGCTCTGTCAGTCACTGCTAATTGCCACCCAGTAACCATGTTCCCTGTTTTCTAAGAAACCTGTTAAAACAAAACAAAACTGTATTCCCCATTCTCCTTCACAGGTAGTTGTAACCGTGGGGATAGATTCTACTCATGAGTTACAAGAAGAAATAGTGTGAATGACTTCTGGGAAGTCTCCTTGAAAGAGACAGCACGTCTTTTCCTTCCCATTCCTCCTTCCTGCTGGCTGAACACACAAATGAGACAGGTGGACCCCTAGCAACCTTCTGTACCAAGAGGGGAGACACCGAGGATGGCAGAAGAGCAAGATGGAAGGAATCTTGGTCTCTCACACCAAGGAATTGATTGAAGAGCTCTGGATTGCCTATCTATGGACCTTCCTTTTTTAACGTACGAGGGAAATGAGCTTCCAGCTTATGTAAGCCACTATTATTTAGGTTTGAGCCCAACCTTACTTATATGCTGGTCCTTTAAGAAGTTGTCTTGAACCAAGAACCATTTTTAATTCTTAAAAGTGTTATTACATTTCCTTTGTTCCTATGTGTCCTTTCCTCATATCAACAAATTCTCTACTATTCAAAAGCCTCTAGGGCATCCCTCCAGTTGTTTTTATCCTTTCTTTCTTGCATCACCCATATCTTGGATTAATATCCAAGATATGTATCCAAATACATTCATTTGAGCTCTTGTATCCAAATACAATGTATCCAAATACATTCATTTGAGCTCTTCAGATAGGAACTTGGAAAATGGGGCCACTCTAGTGGGGAAGGAAAAAGGAATTTTGGCTAAAATTAAATTTTTGCTTTTTTGCATATTATAGGAAAAGCAGAGTTCATTTCAACTCAGAAAACATTTATTTAGCCCATACTATGTAAAAGGCATTGTGCCAGATCTTGGGAGGGAATATAAAAAGGATAGAGTTCCTCCTTCAGGGAGTTTACAGACTAGTGGGAAAGATGAGACATACATATAGCTATAGCATATGATGGATTGAAAAATGCAGTAAGAAAAGTATAAAGTACCTAAAACTTGAAAAGAAAAAAAAAAATGAGTTCTGGTCCTGGGGATTAAAGAAAGTGTCATAAAGAAGATAGGTTATGAGCTTGACTGTGAACAGTATGTAGATATAGTACAAAGGGGATCAGTGAAGGGTCAGAGGTGGACAGTTGCAATGCATCAGAGGATTTAGGGGTTCCAGGGAGTATCATTGGCAGAGGAGAAGGTAAGGCTGGATAGGTGGATTAGAGACAGATAAAGGGCAGTGAATATCTTCTTGGGAGTCTCATCTGATGTGGAGAGAATAAGGAGTTACTGAAAGCCTCTGAGCAAGGGAATAACCAGATCACATGTCCTCAGTAAGAAGATGACAATTTTGACTGCAGAGGAAAGACCGGCTACAGAGAGGCTAAGATGGGCACATTTAATAATCCAAGTAAAAGGCAATTATGGCCTGAATTAGGAAAGTGACTATTAGAATGGAAAGGAGGGCACAGACAGAGCAATATTTCAAAGGTTACTGCATGAGCTAAATGTATGCTTTGCCCAGAAAAAAAAAAAAAAAAGAGTTGGAAAAAGAGTAATTCCCTGATACAGAAGTGGAAAGAATTTTTAAAATTACTCTATACTCTCTTAAACTAGGAAACTAAAAGGAGGCTGAATATGCTATATTAATGAATTTATTGGTTCTACAATTTTGACTGAGACTTAACCTTTCTTTTTCCCCAAATGTCAATTGGGGGTACTCTGATTGACCCTGGAGGAGGTAAGGAAGGAATATTGAAGAGCATCTCAGGAAAGAATGCAACCAACCCTTCTATCCCCTTGTTCCTCCTTTGCCCAAGTGTTATAGTAAATAGCAGATGGAAGGTATTTTACAAGGTAAAGTTCCTCCACTTCTCTGTTATCCCTTTGCCCATCCTTATGCACCATCTCCACCCAGCCCACCCATGCACACACTCCATAAGAAATCCAGAGAAAATTTAAGAGGAGAAGGAGTTTTTCTAAACAGCATTAAGAATTTCCTACTATTTGCTTCTTCGTTGCTCACTAAAATCATGCCAGCATAGCTCCCCCAAAATGGAAAAGGCTAGCATAGACCCATGTAAGGGCATTGTATTCCCTAATAGCTTTCAGATAAATAACACTCCTCTCCCCCAAATCCTAAATAGCTACTTCTTCATTATCAGGAGATACATTTTAGAGATCTCCTCAAATGGACACATTTGAGCATTTAATTAGCTGCCATTTTCTCTATTTTCCTGATTATTGAGGAAGATTGAAATGGGTATTAAAATCTTGTAATCTCTCTTTTCTCAATAAGGGCAGGAGCAGACAACAAAATAACCATGAACCTACAAATCAGAAGCGTGTCCTGTGTAATCTTTTGCAATTTATGGTTTAGCTTATCTTATGTGGGGCACTGAGAGCAATAAATGAAATAAAATAATGAGGATTTTTTTCTTCCATGATTCCCAAGGTGATTCCTAGCACTCTCAAAAGTAAAAGTGATTAATCAAGTCAGTGGGGACAAGCAGCAGTAATGTGATTGTCAAAACTATAGATATCCGTTAAACTGTGTTTCACTCTCATGTAAGGTGTTTGTGTATGTTTGTTTGCTTGTGTGTGTGTGTGTTGGGAGCTAGTCAGTGGGAGAATCAGCATCCTCAACATTGTCTCTGAGAAGATTAGCAGGAATTATTAATTTAAAATATTCTTAAATTTTATAAAACCCCAGAAGCTAAGAAAAATGTTGAGCAACTCATAGTCTAGTCTTAAATTTTAAAATCAAAGGTCCTTAACCCAGGGTGTCCACAGATTGTATTTCAGGCCATCTATAAGTCTTCTGAAATGATACGCAAAATTTGGTGTGATTTTACATTTCTTTGCAGAGAGGGTGGGCTGGTTTCTAAAAATTCTTAGAGTGATCCTTGACCCTCAAAAAGGTGAACTCCCTTCATTAAAGAAAAGAGGACAGAGGAGGAAAGAAGGAAAGAGAAGAGAGGAAAGAGGAAATAAAGAGAATTCAGGAGTCTCATCAATTCTGTCCCAAACCAAATCAATCAAATGTATGTGAAATTTGTACAGGGCATTTATCTATTAACCTTTATATTTGTATGAAAAGTTAGCAATAGTATGATCATCTTCCTTCCAGAAGCCTCTGAGGTTTCAGGCTGGTTTCAATTGCATTTTGGAGTCCATGGTATTAGCAAAAATTTAGATGTTAATTCAGTTCTTGGAAACTATTTAGAAGAAAATGTGTCCAAAAAGTTCTTTCATATAAATTCTGATTGTTTATGCTAAATTCTTCAGAAGTGCTTTTAAATGGCTGCACCATTTGCAGCCAATAATTTTGTATTAAAATGAGATATAAAAAAGACAAAATTTACACAAAGACAAATTTCTATTTTTCAGAATATTGTTTCAGCATATAAAAACTAATTATAGTGGATTTCCATTCTCACTTAAGATAAGAAAGCTTTCAAGCGAAACCTAATTCTTCTTATCATGTTCCCCAAGCCCCTGCAAAGGCTTTAGAATTTTCACTAATGTTCCTATGTAATTAATTAGCACATATTTTTCTGCACATAGAGGAGTAAACACTGATAGAATCCTCTATCCCTTTTCTATGTTATGAAAGCCATGAATTAACCTCCCCCCATTTAATCTTTTTCATTTTTCATTCTTACTCCTAAAGAGGCATACACATATTGGATTTATGTGCCTTGTAAAATAGGCAGTCAGTCATCCTTTCTTTAGGATTGCTCTCAAATTTTAAGTCAGCTTTAACTAAATATGCAAATAAGCAAACTCTTCAGTCCAAACATTTTTTAGTTGACAACCTGCAAAGGCAGACTATGACATCATATAAAAATAATTGTTATAACTTTGAATAAATAGTAATTTCTTTAAATGACTTCCTTAAATAGAAGTTAGCATATTTTGAACCTACATTAGTAAAGATTTATGATATTTTTTCTCTTATGAAAATATTTGCCCTCTCAATGCCTCTCAAAGCATACAAAAGCACTACTTACCCCATGTTGCTTGCCGTGGTTATATCATCATCAGATCAAGGCGTATCTGGATTCTGAATTAACTTAAAGGTTATAAAAAGAAGCAGCAGAGGTTTGACTTCCCCGGAAACGAGACTGTCATATGCTAACTAGGCTTTTAAATGAGGAAAACTAGTGTCTCTTCTAATTATATAAGCTCCAGGTCAAATTCTACCATCAACTAATCAAATAACTGAACTGCATGTAGTTTCAAGGAGTAAAAGGAAGAAAACTGTTTAAGATGAATGATTTTAGTATCTTTGAAAACTGGAGACTTGAGCATTGAAAGTTAGTCTTATACCATTAAAAGTTAAATATTTTAAAAGCAAAGTATATATCTTGCTACCTTAAATAATTTGAAGAAAAGTATTAGGGAAATTTTAGTTTGCAGTAAAACAGGTATTTTTCTGTATTTTCCAGAAGTTCTGAATTTGCCTTGTATGTCCTGGTCCCTGAAAATATCCTCTCAGCTTATCTTAACTTGTCCAGTATTCATCTCCTTATAAATTTCAATAAATAAAAATATTTAACTCTAAAATCATACCAAGTTAATGCTAAGCAACATATCCAAAATTGTCTAATTTTATTTATTTTTAAATTTAATTTAATTTAATTTTTTAACTTTACAATATTGTATTGGTTTTGCCATATATCAAAATGAATCCGCCACAGGCATACATGTGTTCCCCATCCTGAACCCTCCTCCCACCTCCCTCCCCCTACCATCCCTCTTAAAATTGTCTAATTTTAAAGTGTATCTTTTGAACACTTTTATAGAGTCTTTTAAATTAAATACAAAGTTATTGTGATTTCTATAAAAATGCCATTTAATTTCAACATTTTAAAAGATATTTCAACCCAAATTTATAATAGTACAACTAAAAATAGAATTTGGCAATTATTTATTGAGGAAATACAAATTTTCACAAGAAGTTGAAAAAAGAAGTATATTACAGAAGTTATCTGTTCCATACACCATTTTGGAGGAGTTAGTTTTACAGAAATAGTTTCAGCAAAAATGCTAATTTTTTAATTAAATTTTATTTTGCTTAAGTTTACAATATTGTATTGCTTTTGCCATACATCAAAATGAATCTCCCACAAGTATACATGTGTTCCCCATCCTGAACCCTCCTCCCTCCTCCCTCCCCATACCATCCCTCTGGGCCGTCCTAGTGCACCAGCCCCAGGCATCCATTATCAGGCATCGTACCTGGACTGGTGACTCGTTTCAGATATGATATTATACATATTTCAATGCTATTCTCCCAAATCATCCCACCCTCTCCCGTTCCCAGAGTCCAAATTTGTAGTGGAGTATAGTTGCTTTACAATGTCATGTTAGTTTCTGCCGTACAGCAAAGTGAATCAGCTGTACTTATACATATAGCCCCTCTTCTTCGGATAGCCTTCCCATTTAGGTCACCACAGAACACTGAGTAGAGTTCCCTGTGCTCTACAGTAGTAAAGTCTTTATCGTAATTTTTAACAGGTAGCTGTCATGTTGGCAACTTTAAAATTACTTTGTCTAAAAGTAAAGGCGTTTCCTAGGCAGAGAATATGTGAGCCCACACTGATCTACTTTTTAAAAAGTTGAGATATAATTCACTTATGTCAAGGAGAAATACATTTTCCTCTACCCTTCTAGATTCTTCTGGCTGGTCTAAGAATTACAGTAAATTTGACATGAGATAGATTAACAGGAGAAAATCGAAAGTTTAACAACATGGGAGAGAATCAGGAAAACGAAATAGCTCACTAAAATGGTCAAAGCCCTGACCTTAAAAACCACTTTCAGCTAAAGACAAAGGCGGATGTTGAGGGTAATGGTTTGGGACTTCAAAGGAAGGCAATTCAAGTAAGTTGGAAAAGCAAATGTTTGGTAAACAACTGTTTGTTGGGCCAGGGACAGACAATGAGGCAGAGTGGACTCTAAATGTCTGGGCCTTGCTGAATTGCCCCCACCACATCTAGCCTAAATTCTTTGTAAGCATCTCTGGTGATACCTCTATTCTGGCAATAGATGCTTTATCTAAATTCTTTAGGCAGTTAAAGGGCAGGTGAAAAGAAAGACTTTAGGACTTAAAAGAGACTTTTAAGACTCTTTCTTAAAAATAAATCTCCCTAAATTGATACTCATGCCAAAGAGACACATTTTGGGGTGGGACATTTGGGGTGGCTTCCTTATGTACAAAATACATAAAATTTGCCCTTTTAATATTAATATGAACAATTCAGGGTTTTTTTTTCCATTTACAAGTTGTACAGCTACTAATTCTAGAACATTTGCATCACTCTAAGGAGAAACAACCAGTCCATTCCAAAGGAGATTGGTCCTGGATGTTCATTGGAAGGACTGATGCTAAGCTGAAACTCCAATACTTTGGCCACCTCATGCGAAGAGTTGACTCATTGGAAAAGACTCTGATGCTAGGAGGGATTGGGGGCAGGAGGAGAAGGGGACAACAAAGGATGAGATGGCTGGATGGCGTCACCGACTCGATGGACATGGGTTTGGATGAACTCAGGAGTTGATGATGGACAAGGAAGCCTGGCATTCTGCAATTCATGGGGTCACAAAGAGTCGGACATGACTGAACAACTGAACTGAACTGAAAGAGAAACCCAATGCCTCCCAACTCCTCCCTCCTTTGCAACTATTACTTTCTGTCTCTGTGAATTTGCCTATTCTGGGTACTTCACATAAAACATAGTATTATATGTGGCCTTTTGTGACTGCTTTCTTTCACTTGTTGGCTTCCCTGGTGCTCAGACAGTAAAGTGTCTGCCTACAATGCAGGAGACCTGGGTTCAATCCCTGGGTCGAGAAGATCCTCTGGAGAAGGCAATGGCAACCCACTCTAGTACTCTTGCCTGGAAAATCCCATGGACGGAGGAGCCTGGTAGGCTACAGTCTATAGGGTTGCAAAGAGTCGGACACAACTGAGTAACTTCACTTTCACTTTCTTTCACTTGGTACAATGTTTTCAAGGCTGGTTTATGCTATATGTCAGTACTTAATTCCTTTTTGTGGCTGAAAAATATTCCACTGTAGAGATATATCACATTTATCCATTATCAGTTGAGGGACATCTGGGTTTTCAGTATTGGGCTGATATGAATGATGCTGTTTTAAACATTTGTATAAGGCAATGGCACCCCACTCCAGTACTCTTGCCTGGAAAATCCCATGGACAGAGGAGCCTAGTAGGCTGCAGTCCATGGGATCGCTAAGAGTCGGACATGACTGAGCGACTTCACTTTCACTTTTCACTTTCATGCACTGGAGAAGGAAATGGCAACCCACTCCAGTGATCTTGCCTGGAGAATCCCAGGGACGGGGAAGCCTGGTGGGCTGCCTTCTATGGGGTCACACAGAGTCGGACATGACTGAAGTGACTTAGCTTAGCTTAGCTTATACAAGTCAAATCTCTTAACGTGCATACTTAGGAACTGCTGGAACATATGATAATTCTATATCAACTTTTTAAGAAACTGTTTTCCACAGTGCTGTACCATTTTTCATTCCCACCAGACCAATCTTTATTATTGTTTTTTAACATAGCCATCCTAGCGATTGAAATGGCATCTTATTTTGGGTTTGCTTTGTATTTCCCTAAAGAATAATGATGTTGAATATCTTTTTGTTTGCTTATCAGACATTTGTATATCTTCTTAGAAAAAATGTCCATTCAAATCCTTTGTCCATATTTAAATTGGGCTGTCTTTTTATTTCTGTATATTTATATATGAATTCTGTATATATTCTGAAAACTAAACCTTTATCAGATATATGATTTTACAAGTATTTTCTCCCATTCTGTGAACTGTCCTTTCATTTCCTTGATAGTTTCCTTTAAGACATACTTCTTAAAGATGACAAAATTCAGGTACAGGATTGGAAACTGACTTTGTCAAGATCTGCATAGTTTATATTAAACTGAACACACAAACTCTCAATTGAATCATATAATTTCTTTTTTTTTTTTCCTTTTCTTCTTTTTATCATGTGCTATCTTAGTTCCCTTACCAGGGATCAAACCTGCACCCCCTACAGTAGAAGCACGGAGTTTTAACCACTGGATTACCAGGGAAGTACCCACATAATTTATTCTAAATTAATTATAAGATGATCAAAAGAAAGTTCAAAAAGGTGTAAATGAGTGATGGTTTTATTGGCAAAAGTAAATAGTGTATGAAGTTATTTCAGATGACAGATTTAGTTGTTTTCCTTACAGTAAAAGCTGCAATTACCACATTAAAACTTTAATGCAGGCTATCTACATATGGAGCTTTAGCCTCAGGCCTGGAGCAGCTGTGAAATGAAAGTTACCACACCATTCTAGTCCTTGGATATCAGTATATTGTCCTTCACCTTCCACCCTGCAACAGTGAAAAATAAGTGTGTTCATTAACAAGACCAGAAATTTACAGTCCAGGTATAAGACTGTCTAGTATATTATATACTATGTCTGAAGAATTATATCATTCTGCTTTCAAACTTTGATTTAAAACCTGACATCCTGTTTTTATATCCTACAAAAAAAAATACTACTATTCCAACAAACATTGTCATTATACAAATTTTTACGTCTAAGATTTTAGGATTACATATGCTTAATTTAGACAAAACCAGAACAGTCACAAAATGAAAAGTTTATATTGGTTATCTGACTTAATTAGTTCATTTATTCAACAGATGTTTATTGATCTTCAACTATGTTTGAGATACTATGCTCTATGCTGGTGTTTTCTGGACTATTTGGAGTGGTGAAAATGCACTTCACAGAACCAAGCAGACCTTTATCTCATGGGTCAGAGTCTCTCCCTTTATTAATATCAGTGGGAAAAGTTTATATGCTGTCATCACAGACTTGGCAACAGGAGAGGTGAACACTTTTCTACCCTCCTCAATATGTATCAACCACTTCATAACAATTAGGTTGCATTTTTAATTCTGGAAATAATAAGGGGGTAGTTATAAATTAACATGAAACCTCTGGATGACATAGAATTGGTGTGAGGATTAAGTTTATAAAGATGTGTGAGGGTAGGGGTGGAGATTTGGATGAAGGTGGTCAAAAGGTACAAATTTCCAGTTACAAGATAAATAAAGTATTAGGAATGTAATGTATAAGATGATAAATATAATTAACACTTTTGTATGTTATATATAAAAGTTAAGAGAGTAAATCCTTAGTTTTAATCACAAGAAAAAAATTTCTTTTTTAATTACTTTATATCAATATGAGATGATGAATGTTCACTAAATTTATTGTGGTAATCACTTGATGATATATGTAAATCAAATCATTATGCTGTATACCTTGAATTTATACAGTGGTGTACATGAATGACATCTCAAACTGGAAGAAAATATAAAATTTAAAACTATAAAAAAACCTTATCAAGATATCTCAAGCAAAAATAATTTTTGGCCTAAATTTTCTCAATAATTGCAACGAACTTTCCCTCTCTAATATGGAACTTCCTCAAAAAGTTCCATAGGAATAAAGGAGTCAAGAGGAAGTAAATGAAAAATCTAATAGATTATCACTAGGAATGATATCAGAGAAGGCAATAACACCCCACTCCAGTACTCTTGCAATAGCACCCCACTCCAGTACTCTTGCCTGGAAAATCCCATGGACAGAGGAGCCTGGTAGGCTGCAGTCCATTGGGTCGCTGAGGGTCGGACAAGACTGAGCGACTTCACTTTCACTTTTCACTTTCATGCATTGGAGAAAGAAATGGCAACCCACTCCAGTGTTCTTGCCTGGAGAATCCCAGGGACTGGGGGGCCTGGTGGGCTGCCATCTATGGGGTCACACAGAGTTGGACACAACTGAAGCGATTTAGCAGTAGCAGCAAGAATGATACGTTTTGGAGGCTCATGATGGCCTTAGCCTCTCTCATGACATTTTTCACCAAAATGATAATCCAAAAATTCTTCTAAAATATATTTTAACTAAATACATTACAAAATAAATTTAGCATTAAATTTTTAGGCAAATATTCCTGAAAAATAACTTTTAGACTACAGTGACTTTTTATTTTAAACTCACCTGTTTTCATTGAAATTTCCAGTGTACTTTGCCCCATTTGGAAATGTGTAAGTTCCCAGTCCATGAAACATATTGTCCTTAAAGTGTCCTTCATATATTGCTCCTGAAAAATGTTCAAGTCTTCCAAAACCATTCATCTGTTTGTAACAAAGGAAATGACCTCAGTAACTAATCTTCAGTTTCATTAGTGTATTTCTAAAAAGTATATACATATGTCTGTCATCCACTTAGTTATTATTTAATCTAACATTGCATCACCCTTTATTTCCACAATAATACGACAACATTTTTATCATTGTCCTTTGTATGTCTGTCTCTGTGAAGCTGACAAAGTCAGTGTTTCTGATCTGGGGCACTTGAACATCTTGTAGGTCCATAATGATAATAACAGGGCTCCTCAAGATACCTTGAATATATCGAAAATCTTAAAGGCCAACCAGTTTAGTTAGCCCAGAAATGGCACAAAGAAGTTGTTAAGAACAGAAATTTGTATTCAAGCAGGCCCAAGAACATATTTTTGTTTCATCACTTACTAGCTAGGCAAGAAATCTGAGCCTAATTTCCCTCAATTGTAAAATAGCAATATTAATGATCTCGAACTCATTAGGCTGCCATAAGGATTAAATGAGAAAATTATGTAACAAGTTTAGTTTGTTCAATGGATAGGAAATGAGAAAGATGATGACAGCTCTCTGAATGAGTTTCATACTATTCCTTATGTTCATATATATTAAATATAATAATTTGTTATTTTTATTGCATGGCCTACTCATACTTATTTTTTGAAATGGCGAAATGCCAGGAATCATTTAACCAACAGAGTTACTTATCCACTGTCAATATTCAAAACAATAATAATACCTTATCATCTTTCCAGCTTCCTGTGTAGACAATCCCATTAGGAGTGGTATGAATACCTATTCCATTTCTCTCAATGACTCCAGAAGATGTTCTTGTACAGTCCCCATCTAAGTAAGAGAGAAATACTGAAGATTATACATGGGAACCCTGTTTGGCTAAATAATAAAGTATGTTCTATGTTCAGGCTTAATCAGAACTGCATCACAGTGGGTCTCTCTGCTTTCCTAGCACTAAAACTAATGAGACCAGAGATGAGGCACTCCATGGACCTTTAAATCATTGAGACTCAAGGGCCTGGAAGACTGACATATGACTATGGCCCTCCCATAGGTTTCCAAGGCACACTGTCTATACTTAACTTTAGAGTTTAAGATTTAAAATCTGTTCCTCCATTAGTATCTTTTTCCCTCTCCATTAGTATTTCTGTGTGATTTTATTTAATGGAGTCAATATCTCAATAGTACTTTTATCAAGTGCGACAGTCTGTTTTGTACTCTTAAGCTATTTAATTTTAATCTATATAGAAAAAAGTAATTGAAATGTATGCTTACCATACTTGTCTCCATTTGGAAATATAAAGTTTATCTTAAACACTTCTGGAGCTGTTTTAAAAGATTTAAGAAAAATCACATAAACATATTTTTTTAAGTTTTTTATTCTTTGATGTGAACAATTTTTAAAGTCTTTATTGAATTTGTTACAATATTGTTTCTGTTTTATGTTTTGGTTTTTTAGCTACGAGGCATGTGGGATCTTAGCTTCCCAACCAGGGATCAAACCCACACCCCCTGCATTGGAAGGTGAAGTCTTAATCAGTGGACCACAAGGGAAGTCTCAAGCTTAAACATTTTTATGTTACAAGACCTATAACAAATTTGCTTTTAAGAGCCAACCAAATACTCACTTTATATTCATGTTTATTTGGTATTTCCATAGTCAAGGGTAGGGTTCTGGGGAAATGATTTTGTCTAGATGATCTATGTTTATTTGTTTATTTGAACAGCTTTATTAATATATAATTCACATACCACAAAAATTACTCTTTAAAAGTATACAAAATTCATTTGTTTTTGCATACTCAAGTTGTAGAACTGTCATCACATTCTAATTTTAGGATATTTTAATCACCCTCAACAGAAATCCTGTACATATTATCAGTTGCTCTCTATTACCCTAAAACCTACCCAACCCCATCCCCAGACCCTGGCAAACAATAATCTATATAATCTGTCTCTATGTACTGGTATAATCCAGACAGTTCATAGAAATGGAATCATACAATATGTGGTCCTTTGTGAGTAGCTTCTTTTATTCAGCCTCAAGTTTCATCCATGTTGCAGCATGTATTAGTATTTTATCACTTTTTATTGCTGAATAGTCCATGGTACAAAAAATAACACATTTTGTTTATTTATCCATTCATCAGCTGATGGTCAGTTGAGTTGTTTCCAGTTTTGGCTCTTATGAATAATGCTACTATAAACATTCATGTATAATTTTTTGTATGAGCATAGGGTTTTTATTTCTCTTGGGTATATGATCTATTGATTATTTTACAGAAGTAAGGTAGAGTGAGCAATCTCAGAATTGGCAGTAGAAAGAAATAGAAAAAAAAAGATAGTAAGTGAGAAGGGGTGGGGGAAGGAGTAGGGTCCAAACAGAATGAGACTGGACTGAAGACCAGGTGAAAAATTAAAAAGGAAAACCACAGGCCTGGGGGGCAGGGGGAGTGGAATCTATGCCTCAGGGCTCTGGGACATTCAGTGGATTAAAACTTTAGAAACTAATTTTTTCCAATACTGAAGAAAACATATATTGGAGATGATAACATGAATGTTTAGTCGCTCAGTCGTGTCCGACTCTTTGCGACCCCATGACTGTAGCCTACTAGGCTCCTCCGTCTATGGGATTTTCCAGGCAATAGTACTGGAGTGGACTGCTATTTCCTTCTCCAGAGGATCTTCCCAACCCAGGGATCAAACCCGGGTCTCCCACATTGTAACAGATGCTTTACTGTCTGAGCCACCAGGGAAGTCCATAAGTAAACTATAACTGCTAGAACAACAGCCTATTAGAATTTTACTCAAAGTGTGGCCCATGCATTAGAATCATTTAGGATGCTTTACAAGTTCCTAGGCCCTACTCCACACTGCTGCTGTTGCGTCTCTTCAGTTGTGTCCGACTCTTGCGACCCCATAGACGGCAGCCCACCAGGATGCCCCGTCCCTGGGATTCTCCAGGCAAGAACACTGGAGTGGGTTGCCATTTCCTTCTCCAGTGCATGAAAGTGAAAAGTGAAAGTGAAGTCGCTCAGTCGTCCCCAACTCTTAGCGACCCCATGGACTGCAGCCTACCAGGCTCCTCCACCCATGGGATTTTCCAGGCAAGAGTACTGGAGTGGGGTGCCATTGCTTTCTCCGCTACTCCACACTACTGAATCAGAAAATCTATGGGTGGAACAAGAGAACTGATCTTTTCAACTGGAATACTAACCTGAATGCCAGTTATAAAAAGCTGGAAGCTCATCTCCTCTGAGGAAACAGAGTTAATAAACAAAACAGGCAGAAGACTTAAACATCATCAAAAAGGGGGAGTCCAGCAGCCTTAAGACAGGAAAAATAATTAACAATTTAGGAAATGAATAATTTAACTGTGAAAAGAAGAGGAGAAAAGGAAAGATATACCCATTTGAATGCAGAGTTCCAAAGAATAGCAAGGAGAGATAAGAAAGCCTTCCTCAGTTATCAGTGCAAAGAAATAGAGGAAAACAACAGAATGGGAAAGACTAGGGACCCCTTCAAGAAAATTAGAGATACCAAGGGAACATTTCATGCAAAGATGGGTTCGATAAAGGATAGAAATGGTACGGACCTAAGAGAAGCAGAAGATATTAAGAAGAGGTGGCAAGAATACACAGAAGAACTGTACAAAAAAGATCTTCATGACCCAGATAATCACGATGGTGTGATCACTCACCTAGAGCCAGACATCCTGGAATGCGAAGTCAAGTGGGCCTTAGAAAGCATCACTAGGAACAAAGCTAGTGGAGGTGATGGAATTCCAGTTGAGCTATTTCAAATCCTAAAAGATGATGCTGTGAAAGTGCCACACTCAATATGCCAGCAAATCTGGGAAACTCAGCAGTGGCCACAGGACTGGAAAAGGTCAGTTTTCATTCCAATCCCAAAGAAAGGCAATGTCAAAGAATGCTCAAACTACGGCACAATTGCACTCATCTCACATGCTAGTAAAGTAATGCTCAAAGTTCTCTAAGCCAGGCTTCAGCAATATGTGAACCGTGAACTTCCAGATGTTCAAGCTGGTTTTAGAAAACGCAGAGGAACCAGAGATCAAATTGCCAACATCCATTGGATCATCAAAAAAGCAAAAGAGTTCCAGAAAAACATCTATTTCTGCTTCACTGACTATGCCAAAGCCTTTGTGTGGATCACAATAAACTGTGGAAAATTCTTCAAGAGATGGGCATACCAGACCACCTGACCTGCCTCTGGAGAAATCTGTATGCAGGTCAGGAAGCAACAGTTAGAACTGGACATGAAACAACAGACTGGTTCCAAATAGGAAAAGGAGTATGTCAAGGCTGTATATTGTCGCCCTGCTTATTTAACTTATATAGAGTACAGTATGAGAAATACTGGGCTGGATGAAACACAAGCTGGAATCAAGATTGCAGGGAGAAATATCAAAAACCTCAGCTATGCAGATGATACCACCCTTATGGCAGAAAGTGAAGAACTAAAGAGTCTCTTGATGAAAGTGAAAGAGGAGAGTGAAAAAGTTGGTTTAAAGCTCAACATTCAGAAAACTAAGATCATGACATCAGGTCCCATCACTTCATGGCAAATAGATGAGGAAACAGTGGAAACAGTGAGAGACTATTTTGGGGGGCTCCAAAATCACTGCAGATGGTGACTGCAGCCATAATATTAAAAGACACTTACTCCTTGGAAGGAAAGTTATGACCAACCTAGACAGCATATTAAAAAGCAGAGACATTACTTTGCCAATAAAGATTCATCTAGTCAAGGCTATGGTTTTTCCAGTAGTCATGTATGGATGTGAGAGCTGGACTATAAAGAAAGCTGAGTGCCAAGGAATTCATGCTTTTGAACTGTGGTGTTGGGGAAGACTCTTGAGAGTCCCTTGGACTGCAAGGAGATCCAACCAGTCCATCCTAAAGGAGATGAGTCCTGAATGTTCATTGAAAGGACTGATGTTGTAGCTGAAACTCCAATACTTTGGCCATCTGATGTGAAGAGCTGATTCATTTGAAAAGACCCTGATGCTGGGAAAAATTGAAGGCAGGAGGAGAAGGGGACGACAGAGGATGAGATGGCTGGATGGCATCACTGACTCATGGACATGAGTTTGGGTGAACTCTGTGAGTTGGTGATGGACAAGGAGGCCTGGCGTGCTGCAATCCATGGGGTCACAAAGAGTCGGACTCGACTGAGTGACTGATCTAAACTGAGCTGAACTGTTAAAATAAACCGCCTTAGAAGGGCTGAAGAGAAGAATGAAAACCATTGAAAAGTAAATTAGTGAACTGGAATACAAGGCTGAACATTTTTCCCATAAAGAGGCATAAAGGAAAACAGAAATATCACCTGACAAACCTTTCATATCTCCCCTCATCCCCAGACTCCTCTAGGACCCCCCACAACACTCTTGGTCTATCCCTACTGTAGTGTGTGTGTGTCAATTGCCCTTAAATGGTTCCACATCCAAAACTTCGGAATGTTAGAGCTGGAAGAGAACCTAAGAGGTGCAGACTGGCAGTACGCTGGCACTGGCCTAATGTGTCACAACAGCGAATCGACGGCCGAATGAGAGCTAGAATCCAGGACTCCAGATTCCCGCTCCTGGGGCTCTCTCTGTACCCCCATCCCACCAAGAAATCTGTCTCATCCCTACTGGAGTTGCCAGGGGCCAGCTCACTGCGAGTTCTACTTAAGAGACGTTGAGAGGATGGGGTACTCACTTGACACAGGGCTACGGGAGAGATTTTCTGGACTCTGCGATTCTCCCTGGGCCGCCAGCTCCGTGGCCTGGAGGGAAGGAAGCCGTACTTCGGCGCCGGGTGCGACATGGTTGCTAGGGCGACCAGGCACCTCTCACCCGGAAGCGAATATGGGGGTGGGGCGGGGGTGGGGGCCGAGGTTGAGCCAATCAGAAGGCGCCAGGGCTGTACCGCTGAAGCTGGGCCGCTGCGGAGCCGCTCCAGGTAAGGTCCGGGTGGGTGGCAGCGCCCAGGCAGGGCCCTTGGCCGCTGGGTGCCACGTCTGAACAGGTGGCCCGGGAAGCAGCGCTACAAACCCGGGACGGTCGCCCCTTCCGCGGACGAGAGATGTGTGTCCGTGTGCGTGGTCCGTGCGTCTCCCTGGTGGTCAGTGTGCGGACCTTTCCACTGTCAGCCTCTCCCGCAGTGGGCAGGGTCTGAGGAGCCTCCCGGCCCGGTGGGATCCAGCCTGTCTGGCTGGGGCCGGTGAGTCTGGAGGAGCAGGATCCTAGGCCTGTGACGAGGCCTACCCTGGGTCGACAGCTGAGGGTTGTACAGCTGAGGCCGGGGAGCTGAATTCTGCGAGATAAAGGGTTGAATTGGAGGGCCTCGGGCTCGTTTCCTGTGTCTTAGCTCCATCCCCAGTTGGTGGCTGTTTGGGGAGAGAATTGGCTACAGTGTATGCTGGAAGAAAGGTACCAGGTCTGGGTATCTGCAAGGAGCTGGATATATGGGGTCAGTCAGAGATTTGCCTGGATGGGGAATGGTTTGTGGTCAGTTTTCAGCGCCCAGCTTGGTGATTCTGTTCCTAGGAACCAAACTTAGGTTCTCGTGTCCACGGTGAATAAAGATAGTTGAGCTCTTCCCAGGCTAAATGGATTTCTGATGTTTTGGCGTCTTATGGGGCCTGCCTGGCATCTTATGGGGCCTGCCTGACCAGGGGAAAACGGCCATTCCTGGGGCTAGCTAATTAACGATTAATCTGACAGCATGCTTTTCATATGCAAACCAACCAATCCTGCCTGCCTGACCTCCAACAACCTCCTTTGTCTAACTACCAAGCCTGTAGTTCACCTGCCCTAAATCTGTCCAGGGCCAAGTACCAGGCAACTAGGGACAAGCCCTAGACCTTAGAGCCTGTGGGAGTTACTCAAAGTAGCCAGTTGTAAGCTGTTTTCCCTGCCTGGCCTCTTCTTTCCCATGGGAAAACCAAGAAAGGATGCAGGGTGGCCTTCTCCTTGCTCCTTTCTGCCTGCTCCTGACACAGGTGCTTCCCTGGCGTGGCCTACGGAGACAGACAGACCTCTCCTTTTAGGAGAGCTGTAAGTAACGTTAAACTTTTTCTTTTGGTGGTATTAATCTCTCTGTGTCAGCACTCAGTCAGCTTTATAAATTAAGGCCCAGGCACAAATCAGAGCGGGGCTGGCTTAACATTAAATTTTGAATTGAAGATACAAAGTACATGTTTGGGGGGTAAAAGGTAAGTATGGGGGAAAGAATTTCAGCTTTGGAGTCAAATGGATTATTTCAGACCCCAGCTCCAGGCTTTGCTTCTATAGTAGTGACATTGGACAGTTGTGTAATTTATCTGTACTCTAGTTTCCTCCTCTATAAAATACAGAAAATAATATTTACCTAACAGGAGTTTCGGCGAAGGCAATGGCACCCCACTCCAGTACTCTTGCTTGGAAAATCCCACGGATGGAGGAGCCTGGTAGGCTGCAGTCCATGGGGTCGCTAAGAGTCGGACATGACTGAGCGACTTCACTTTCTCTTTTCACTTTCATGCATTGGAGAAGGAAATGGCAACCCACTCCAGTGTTCTTGCCTGGAGAATCCTAGGGATGGGGAAGCCTGGTAGGCTGCCGTCTATGGGGTCGCATAGAGTTGGACACGACTGAAGTGACTTAGCATAGCATAGCAATAGGAGTTTTACAGAATTAACTGAAATAATCTTAATCTTTCCCCTCCATGCAGACTTATATTTCCAACTATGTTCTACACATTTCCATTTGAGTGTCTAGAAGGCATCTCCAGTGTAACATCCATTCTGAACTTGTGACACTCCCTATATCATTTCCTGTCCATTCCCTGGTGGCTCAGATGGTAAAGCGTTTGCCCACAATGCGGGAGACCCAGGTTCGATCCCTGCGTGGGGAAGATCCCCTGGAGAAGGAAATGGCAACCCACTCCAGTACTCTTGCCTAGAACATTTCATGGACGGAGGAGCCTGGTAGGCTACCGTCCATGGGGTCGCAAAGAGTTGGACACGACTGAGCAACTTCACTTCACTTCACATTCCCATTCTGATCGCATGGTTGAGCACAGAACCCCAATTCACCTCGTTAAGCTAGGACCTCAAATTTTACAGTAATTCTAGACACTTCTTATACCTTTCATCTAGTTCATCTACCATTAAAATGCACTGAGACTCTATGGCCGCTTTTCAACTCTACTTGTTCCCCCCGCAGTCCAACTCACTGCTTAGTTTTGTTTTTTATCTCCTGCCTGCACAATCACAGTAGTTTCCTAACTGGCCTCCTGGTTCTCCTCACCTCCCTACAGTCATTTTATTCTTCACTTAGCAGCTAGAGTAATTGTTAGAACCGAAGTCAGTCATACCAAGCTTTTGCCTTTGCCCTCTATTGACTTTCTATTATATTTAGAGTAAAATTCAAAGTTCTTCCTAGGGCTTATATTGGCCATCTCTGCTCTCTGACCTCATCTCCTTTGCGTACTACCTTGCAGACCCACTGTTCAGCCCGCTGCATTAAAGATGTTATTCTGGACTTGGACCCTTTTCACCTACTATTGCTTCTGCTTAGAATGTTCTTTTTACAAATATTTCATGACTCATTTTCTGCATGTTCACATGTCTGCTCAAATATGAGCTCAGAAAGATGATCACTCTTACCTGACCACTCTATCTGAAAAAAGACTCAGTTTTTTTTTTCTTCATAACACTTAATTAATATTGTGTATTTGTTTATTGTCATCTTAATTTCTAGAGGATGAACTTCATGAGGCAAGAGTTTTGTTGTCTTTGCTGTTGTGTCCCTAGAATCTAGCACTTAATAAGTGTTCAATAAATATTTGTGGAATGAATAAATAAATGAATGGCTCTCCATTCTCATATCAGTAATTTATTCAACCCTCAGCTATTCCTCAAATACATATTGAATTCCTATTATATGCCATACACTGTTAGAGGTACAGCGGTAATCAACATGGATATACTCCTTGCCTTCAGAGAGCTTTAGGAGGCTGGGCGAGGGTCGGGAGATAAACATCAAAGAAACAATAAATACGTATAATTATAAAGGATTTTGAAGAAAGGAATATCAAGAGACCTAATCCAGTTGCTACATGTTTGTGAGTTTCCCAGTTATTTCCCTGCTTTTGATTTCAAATTTCATTTTTGGTTGCAAAACATACTTTTTAAATTTTTGTCTTTTTAAATTTATTAAGGTTTGTTTTATAGGCTAGTATATTGTCTATCCTGGAAAATTTTCCTTGTCCACATACAAAAAATGTATATTTTTTGTTGGGTAGAATGTTCTATAGATGTCTCTTTAGGTCAAGTTGGTTTTTACTGTGTTTCAAGTCTTCTGTTTCCTCATTGACCTTCTGTGTAGGTGTTTTTTACCGTAGCTGAACGTGGGTATTGCATTTTCCTGCTGTTACATGTTGTGTATTTCTCTGTTCATTTCTGTCAGTTGTTGGTTGATGTGTTTTGGTGCTCTGTTATTAGGTACAGTATATTTATAATTGTTACATCTTCCTCATGGATTGACTCTCTTATCTTTATGAAATCTTCTTTATCACTAACAAGATTTTTTTTTGCTTTAAAGTCTATTTTGTTTGATATTAACATAGTTGCTGCAGCTTTCTTGTGGTTTCTGTTTGCATGATTTCTCTTTTTCCATCCTTTTACTTTTCATTTATTTGTATCTTTGAATTTAAAGTGATAGACAGCATATACCTGGATCTTGTTTTTATTCACTAATAATTTGTCTTCTGATTGGATTGTTTAATCCATTCACATTTAATATTGTTATTGGTATCAGATCAGATCAGTCGCTCAGTCGTGTCCAACTCTTTGCGACCCCATGAACCGCAGCACGCCAGGCCTCCCTGTCCATCACCAGCTCCCGGAGGTCACTCAGACTCGCATCCATCGAGTCAGTGATGCCATCCAGCCATCTCATCCTCTGTCGTCCCCTTCTCCTCCTGCCCTCAATCCCTCCCAGCATCAGAGTCTTCTCCAATGAGTCAACTCTTCGCATGAGGTGGCCAAAATACTGGAGTTTCAGCTTTAGCATCATTCCTTCTAAAGAAATTCCAGGATTGATCTCCTTCAGAATGGACTGGTTGGATCTCCTTGCAGTCCAAGGGACTCTCAAGAGTCTTCTCCAACACCACAGTTCAAAAGCATCAATTCTTCGGCGCTCAGCCTTCTTCACAGTCCAGCTCTCACATCCATACATGACCACAGGAAAGACCATAGCCTTGACTAGGCGAACCTTTGTTGGCAAAGTAATGTCTCTGCTTTTGAATATGCTATCTAGGTTGGTCATAACTTTCCTTCCAAGGAGCAAGCGTCTTTTAATTTCATGGCTGCAGTCACCATCTGCAGTGATTTTGGAGCCCAGAAAAACAAAGTCTGACACTGTTTCCACTGTTTCCCCATCTATTTCCCATGACGTGATGGGACCAGATGCCATGATCTTCGTTTTCTGAATGTTGAGCTTTAAGCCAACCTTTTCACTCTCCACTTTCACTTTCATCAAGAGGCTTTTTAGCCCCTCTTCACTTTCTGCCATAAGAGTGGTGTCATCTGCATATCTGAGGTTATTGATATTTCTCCCGGCAATCTTGATTCCAACTTGTGTTTCTTCCAGTCCAGCATTTCTCATGATGTACTCTGCATATAAGTTAAATAAACATGGTGACAATATGCAGCCTTGACGTACTCCTTTTCCTATTTGGAACCAGTCTGTTGTTCCATGACCAGTTCTAACTGTTGCTTCCTGACCTGCATACAGATTTTTTAAGAGGCAGATCAGGTGGTCTGGTATTCCCATCTCTTTCAGAATTTTCCACAGTTTATTGTGATCCACCCAGTCAAAGGCTTTGGCATAGTCAATAAAGCAGAAATAGATGTTTTTCTGGAACTCTCTTGCTTTTTCCATGATCCAGCGGATGTTGGCAATTTGATCTCTGGTTCCTCTGCCTTTTCTAAAACCAGCTTGAACATCAGGAAGTTCACGGTTCACATATTGCTGAAGCCTGGCTTGGAGAATTTTGAGCATTACTTTACTAGCGTGTGAGATGAGTGCAATTGTTCGGTAGTTTGAGCACTCCTTGGCATTGCCTTTCTTTGGGATTGGGATGAAAACTGACCTTTTCCAATCTTGTGGCCACTGCTGAGTTTTCCAAATTTGCTGGCATATTGAGTGTAGCACTTTCACAGCATCATCATTCAGGACTTGGAATAGCTCCACTGGAATTCCATCACCTCCACTAGCTTTGTTCGTAGTGATGCTTTCTAAGGCCCATTTGACTTCACATTCCAAGATGTCTGGCTCTAGGTCAGTGATCACATCATCATGATTATCTAGGTCTTGAAGCTCTTTTTTGTACAGTTCTTCTGTGTATTCTTGCCACCTCTTCTTAATATCTTCTGCTTCTGTTAGGTCCACACCATCTCTGTCCTTTATTGTGCCCATCTTTGCATGAAATGTTCCTTTGGTATCTCTGATTTTCTTGAAGAGATCCCTAGTCTTTTCCATTCTGTTGTTGTTATTGGTATAGTGGGATTTATTTTTTCCATTCTACTTTTAGTTGTCAGTATGTCTCATGTCTATTTTGTTTCACTGTTCCTACTTTACTGTTTTCTTTTGCATTAAATTATTCAATAAATATTTCCTAATGCAATATTTTAATTTCTTTAGTGATTTTTTTTCACTACATTTTTTGAATTTTTGGTTTACTTTTTAGTGACTGCTCAAGGATTTGTCATATACCTCTTAACATATCAGAGTCAACTTCACATTTATACTAACTCAATTTTGGTAATATATAGAAATGTTACTTTCATATAGCTGTATGCCTTTCCCCTCCTTTTTGCAGTAAAGTTTCCACATGTAAGCAATATCATATGATATTTGTCTTTGTCTGAGTTACTTCATTTAGTATGATAATCTCTGGGTCCATCCATATTGTTGCTAATGGCATTATTTCATTCTTTCTTATGACTGAGTAATATTCCATTGTGTATATATACCATGTTTTCTTTATCCATTCATCTGTCAATGAAACCTTAGGTTGCATCCCCAACTGTACATTGTTATAGTTATTACTTTACCATCTGTAGTCATTTTATTAACCCAATCCATCTCTGCTCCCACCAACCTGCTTTATTCTGTTACAGCAAATATATTACATTTTTGCATATCGCAAACCCACTATTACATCATATACATATTATTTTATACGGTTGCTTTTTAAATCAGTTCTGTGAAGAAAGAAGAAAATACAGATATACACTATTTGGTAGGTTTGGAGGGGGTTGATTTTGTTTTATATTTACATAGTTACCTTTATTGGTGCTCCTTTTTGTGTGTGTGTGAGTTCAGATTACCATCTAGGGTCACTTTCTTCAGCTTAAATAAATTCCTATAGTATTTTTTTGTAAAGCAGATCTTACTGGGTTTATATCTGTAAGTGACAAGTTGTTTTTCTCTAAATGCTTTCAAGACTTCTTGTCTTTAACTTGTAGCATTTTTATGTATTGTGTCTATTTATGGATCTCTGGGTTTATCCTATTTGAAGTCCTTAGAACTTCCTGTATGTGTAGGTTATTGTCTTTCAATAAATTCGGTAGGTCTTCTATCATTATTTCTTTAAATATTTTTTTTCTGTTCTTTTCTTTCTCTCTCTCCTATCCTTCTGGTGTTCCTGTTATGCATACTACTAACTTTGGACTTAGTTTGGGTGTAGTTAGTTGACTTAGTTTGAGCTTAGTTTGTTCTTTATTTCTGGTTCCTTAAGATGGCTCAGAGGTTAAAGCGTTTGCCTGGAATGCAGGAGACCTGGGTTCCATCCCTGGGTCGGGAAGATCCCCTGGAGAAGGAAATGGCAACCCACTCCAGTACTCTTGCCTGGAGATTCCCATGGAGGGAGGAGCCTGGTAGGCTACAGTCCATGGGGTCGCAAAGACTCAGACACAACTGAGCGACTTCACTTACTTACTTACCTAAGATGTAAATCTAGGTTGTTTATTTGAGAGACTTTTTTTTTTCTTAACATAGACATTTATTGTGATAAACTTCCCTCTTAGAGAACTCCTTTTGCTGCATCCCCTAATTTTGGGTATGTTGTATTTTCATTTTCAGTTGTTTGAGGATATTTTAAAATTTGCTTTTGATTTTGTCTTTGACCCACTGGTTGTTCAGAAGCATGTTATTTAATTTCCATACGTTTATGAACTTTCCAGTTTTCCTTCTTTTATTGATTTCTAGTTTTATACCGTTGTTATCAGAAAAGATGTTTGATTTGTTCTGTCTTTTAAATTTGTCAAAACTTGTTTTATGGCCTAACATATGATCTATCCTGAAAAATATTTCATGTGGCTTTGAATGAAATGTTCTGTGTATGTCTATTATAGTTCAAGTTGAATTTTTCTTTTACTGGATGATTATCTTTCTGGATGATCAGACCATTGTTGAAAGTGTGATGTTAAAGTCTCCTATTCTTGTTGTATTGCTGGCTACTTCCTCTCAATTATGTTACTATTTGCTTTATATATTTAGATGCTCTGATATTGGGAGCGTAAATATTTGTAATTGTTAGATTGTCTTGACGAATTGACCCCTTTCTCATTGTATAATGATCTTCTTTGTCTCTTGTTACAGTGTTTGACTTAAAGGCTATTTTGTCTGAGTATAGCTACCCCTGTTCTCTTTTCGTTTCCTTGTGCATTTACTCTTTTACATCCCTTCACTTTCAGTCTGTGTGTCTTTGCAGCTGAAGCGATTCTCTTGCAGGCTGCATGTAGTTGAGTCTTATTTTTTTTATCCATTCAACTATTTTATGTATTTTGATGGGAGAATTTAGTCCATTTACATTTAAAGTAATTATTGATAAGTAAGGACTTAATGCCATATTGTTGTTTCCTGAGCATTTTTAAGATCTTTTGTTTCTTTCTTTCTCTCTTGCTGTCTTCCTTTATGATTTGATGATTTTCTATAGTGGTATGCTTTGATTTATTTTTCGTCCTCATCTTTTGTATATCTACTATAGATTTTTTTTTTAAAAAAATTGTATTCTTTTATAGTTTCTTTCTTACTATAGATTCTTAATGTGCAATTTTTTGGTTTGGTTGTTTTTTTGATTATGAGGCTAATGTAAGTCATCTTATAACATTTTACTTTAAGTTGATAGCATCTTAACTTTGATCTCATACAAGAGTTTTACACTTTTACTCCCCACCCCAGGCACAATCTCTTAGCCAGAGCTATTTCTAAAAATATATATGTAAATATAAATTTTATTTATCAAATCATATATTAATACATAATATATTGAAATACATGAAACAGCTCTTCTAGAATTTTTAAACCCTGTGCCAGACCTAACCGAATCAGAATGTAGCATGGGACCCTACACACCCCATGTGTGATTTGAAAACTTTTCCATGTGTTTCTGATGCACCTCCTGGTTAAGAAACTTGTGTCAAAGAAACTTATTAAATATTAGCCCGGGGAGATGTGCTTGTAAATCTTTTGTGAAGCAGTTTGTTCATGCTTCTTCTAACCTGGCCCTTTGAGTGAGTTTTCCTTTTTTTTCTTTAAAATGGGCTATGTCCTTGACTTTGACAAACAAGGGATTATTATACTTATCTGGTTTTATAATGTCTGTATTACTTTTTTCTCTTGCAGGTGAAAATGAGTTCTTCAGTAAGAAGGAAAGGCAAGCCAGGGAAAGGAGGTGGAAAAGGGTCTTCCAGAGGAGGAAGAGGAGGCAGGAGCCATGCCAGTAAATCTCATGGGGGTGGCAGCAGTGGCGGTGGTATTGGTGGCAACAGAAAGGCATCAAGTAGAATCTGGGATGATGGCGATGACTTTTGTATCTTCAGTGAATCAAGGCATTCTTCCAGGTTATTATACTCATTGAATGTTCAAATATGAAAACAGTATCAATTCCTGATGTATGGGACAAAATATGGTTAAGACAAAGGGGGGAAATGCCAAGTAATTCTGGCTAAGTTACTCTTCCTATTATTTTAAAGCCTTGCAGTCCCCCGCTTTGTGAATTTTTTTAAAAGAATAATGGTAAATAACACCTTTGGGAGAGGGATGGGCATTGAAATCTGAACTTAACTTCCATATGACACTGTAAATTGAGTGTAATATTGTTATTGTAATCAGTATTACAGAAAAGTAAATATTGGAAATGGTAGGGTAATTGAAAATTCAGACTTTATTTTTCTGGGCTCCACAATCACTGCAGATGGTGACTGCAGCCATGAAATTAAAAGACGCTTACTCCTTGGAAGGAAAGTTATGACCAACCTAGATAGCATATTCAAAAGCAGAGACATCACTTTGCCAACAAAGGTTCGCCTAGTCAAGGCTATGGTTTTTCCTGTGGTCATGTATGGATGTGAGAGTTGGACTGTGAAGAAGGCTGAGCACCAAAGAATTGATGCTTTTGAACTGTGGTGTTGGAGAAGACTCTTAAGAGTTCCTTGGACTGCAACGAGATCCAACCAGTCCATTCTGAAGGAGATCAGCCCTGGGATTTCTTTGGAAGGAATGATGCTAAAGCTGAAACTCCAGTACTTTGGCCACCTCATGTGAAGAGTTGACTCATTGGAAAAGACTCTGATGCTGGGAGGGATTGGGGGCAAGAGGAGGAGGGGACGACAGAGGATGAGATGGCTGGATGGCATCACTGACTCGATGGACGTGAGTCTCAGTGAACTCCGGGAGTTGGTGATGGACAGGGAGGCCTGGCATGCTGCGATTCACGGGGTCGCAAAGAGTTGGACACGACTGAGCAACTGATCTGATCTGATCTGATTTCTTAGGCATTGTAGTTTGAAGGTCCCCAAATGAGATCTGGCTATATCCCTTCTGTTTATTTGATGAATTATCTATTTTCCAACTGGTCAACCAAATATTTACTGAAGCTTAATGTGATGACCAGAGATAGAAATCATGCCCAGGCTTCTCTCATAGTCAACTTTTAATTAGTGAATGCTGTTTTGTTGTTGTTTGGTCACTTTAGTCACGTCCAACTCTTGGCAACCTCATGGACTGCAGCATGCCAGGCTCTTCTGTCCTCCACTGTCTCCCAGGGTTTGCTCAAATTCATGTCCTTTGAGTCGGGGTTGCTACCTAACCATCTCATCCTTTGCTGCCCCCTTCTCCTTTGGCCTTCAATCTTACCTAGCATTGGCGTCTTTTCCAGTGAGTCAGCTCTTCACATCAGGTGGCCAAGAATTAGAGCTTCATCAGTTTTTCTAATGAATATTGAAGGTTGATTTCCTTTAGGATTGATTGATTTGGTCTCCTTACCGTCCAAGGGACTCTCAAGAGTTATCTCCAGCACCACATTTTGAAAGCATCAGTTCTTTGGCACTCAGCCTTCTTTATGATCCAAAGCTCACATCTGTACATGACCACCTTTGTCAACAAAGTGATGTCTCTGCTTTTTAATACACTCTCTAAGTTTGTCATAGCTTTCCTTCCAAGGAGCAAGCATCTTTTACTTTCAGTCCTCAGTGATTTTGGAACCCAAGAAATAAAATCTATCACTGCTTCCACTATTTCCCCTTCTATTTGCCATGAAGTGATGGGACCAGATGCCATGATCTTAGCTTTTTAATGTTGAGTTTCAAGCCAGCTTTTTCATTCTCCTCTTTCACCCTCATCCAAAGGCTCTTTACTTTCTCTTCACTTTCTGCCATTAAGAGTGATATCATCTGCCTATCTGAGGTTGTTGATATTTCTCCTGGCAATCTTGATTTCAGATTATGATTCATCCAGCCCAGCATTTTACATGATGTACTCTGCATAAATTCTGATAATTCTAATACATGTTTAATGAAGGTAAAGATTTTATACTGCATGTTATGCAGTATAAATATAAAATTCTCATTGTTTTTCAAATTGCACTTTAAGCTCTTAAATTTTTAGAGATAGAGAGACTTGTTTAGAGTTATGGATATATACACAGGCATACACACACTCTTGTGGGAATAATTACCAGCTAAATATTGGTTAGAAATATAGGTGAGTGCTGAAGTTTAACTGCATCAGACATGCTTTTAATTTAAATGAATTCAATTGTATGCATTCAGGAAAAAAAGAAAAAGAAGAACAAATGGTATTTAAGTAGTTAAACTTGCCACTAAATGAATCTGAACTCTACCATGAACAGGATAATGAGAGAGGAAGGTGCTCATTCCTATCAGTCTCAATGTCTAAGTGCTGTATATAGTTTAAGCTTCTTGATGCACTGAGTAGGTGATATTAATGTGTATTTCTTAAATATATATTTCTTATACATAGTCTCTACCATAACCAAATACTTCACTTGGTATGCAGCCAGAGAATCTACATTTTTTTCCATTCTAAATGAAAAATGGTCATTTTTGGACATACTGAGAGATAATATATCAATCTCAAACTTGATTCCTTTTTAAGAAATCCTCCAGAATAATTTAAAGCTACCTTTTCACATTAGTTGCTGACCTAAGAACCTGACTGCTGAGTTAGATGCAGCTCCGTTCTTTCTGAAAACACTTAGTTTATAGGTTCTTAGGGTCTTGGATGTTCATTCACACAGGAAATATTGACTTATTGCCTACTCTGAGCCAGACAGTGTTTCAATGACCAGGATTACAACAATGAATAAAATATTGTCCTGGTGTTCCTAGAAGGAGGCTTCAGATATAGAAACTGTAAACAAATGTGTAATAATATGTCAAGTGGTAAGGACTATGGAGGAAAATAAAGGACAAAGGGATAGAAAATGCCAAACTGAATTGCTGGTGTTTTTAAATGGTTATTGTTGTCTGTGGAGTACTCAGAGAAGACTTCTCTCTTGATGTGTCATTTGAGCCAGGACAAGAAAGAAGTGAAGGAGTAAGCCATGAATCTATCTGAGGGAAGAACGTTTGAGACAGAACAGCAAGTGAACAGTTCCTGAGGCAGGAGTTTTAAGAAGATTTAGGGAATGACAAAGAAGCCATGTGGCTAGCATGGATGGGTAAGAAGTGTTAGGCAGTTAGATTCGACAGGCTATGCTGTATAGAATCTTATAGGCCAGTATAAGGATTTTGTTTTAAGTTTTAAAAATCATGTTTATTGAAGTGTAATTTACATTCAGTAAAACTCACCCTAAAATTTGACAAATGCAGTCATCTCTGTAACCAGCAGTTCTTCAAAACTTGTGGCTCAGATGGTAAAGCGTCTGCCTGCAATGCAGGAGACCTGGGTTCGATCCCTGGGTTGGGAATATCCCCTGGAGAAGGAAATGGCACCCCACTCCAGTATTCTTGCCTGGAGAATCCCATAGACAGAGGACCCTGATAGGCTGCAGTCCATGGGGTCGCAAAGAGTCGGACACGACTGAGCAACTTCACTTTTCACTTTTGCAATGAACTCCTCCCTGATCCTTAGGAATGCATTCATCTGTTTTCTGTCAGCAGGATCAAATTTAGTTACTAAAATGATTTATTGTAGGAAACGTAAGCACATGAAACCAAAGGATTTTTTTCTTTGTATGTGGTTATTTGTTTAGTTGGTTTTTGGCCAAGCTGTGTGGCTTGTTGTATGGTTTAGTTCCGTACCAGAGCTCAAACCTGGGCCCTCTGCAGTGAAAATGCAGAGTTCTAACCACTGCACAGCCAGAGAATTCCCCAAATTCAAATTTTTAAAAGGATACTTTGGAATGTATACTATTTAAAGTAATCAAAAGAATTGGGATTTTAACATAACCTTTGAAAATTAAAGCACAGTTGTTGACAAAGTTGCCTTAAGATAGTTGAAGAATAGCTAGTCTAGTTACTGCGTCGATCTTCAGCCTGGGGCTGTTTGGTAGAAAACTGTTTTAGATAATGGAGTTTAATTATACAGAAATTCTCTATGGGGCAGATATATATTCTCACAGATATCTGCTGCTGCTGCTGCTGCTAAGTCGCTTCAGTCGTGTCCAACCCTGTGCGACCCCATAGATGGCAGCCCACCAGGCTCCGCCATCCCTGGGATTCTCCAGGCAAGAACACTGGCGTGGGTTGCCATTTCCTTCTCCAGTGCATGAAAGTGAAAAGTTAAAGTGAAGTCAGATATCTGACACTTTCTCAAAAGATCACCCCTGCTGCCACCATGAAAGGGACAAGGAAAGCAGAAACATCTGTTTTCTTTATATTGGTCATCTCATGTTCAGATATACCTTGTTGTTGTCCAGTCGCTAAGCATGTTCAACTTTTTATGCCGTATGGACTGCAGCATGCCAGACTGCCCTGTCCTACACTATCTCCTGGAGTTTGCTCAAACTCATGTCCATTGAGTCAGTGATGCCATCCAACCATCTCATCCTCTGTCATCCCCTTCTCCTCCTGCCTTCAGTCTTTCCCAGCATAGGATCTTTTCCAGTGAGTCAGTTCTTCGCATCAGGTGGCCAGAGTATTGGAGCTTCAGCTTCAGCATCAGTCCTTCCAATGAGTATTCAGGACTGATTTCCTTTAGGATGGACTGATGTAGTCTCCTTGCTGTTCAAGGGACTCTCAAGAGTCTTCTCCAGCACCATAGTTTGAAAGCATCAATTCTTTGGTGCTCAGACTTCTTTATGGTCCAACTTTCACGTCTGTACTTGAGTACTGGAAAAATCATAGCTTTGACTATACATGTTTGTCAGGTAGTAAAGTAATGCTGAAAGTTCTCCAAGCCAGGCTTCAGCAATATGTGAACCGTGAACTTCCTGATGTTCAAGCTGGTTTTAGAAAAGGCAGAGGAACCAGAGAACAAATTGCCAACATCCGCTAGATCATGGAAAAAGCAAGAGAGTTCCAGAAGAACATCTATTTTTGCTTTATTGACTATGCCAAAGCTTTTGGCTGTGTGGATCACAGTAAACTGTGGAAAATTTTGAAAGAGATGGGAATACCAGACCACCTGATCTGCCTCTTGAGAAATGTGTATGCAGGTCAGAAAGCAACAGTTAGAACTGGACATGGAACAACAGACTGGTTCCAAATAGGAAAAGGAGTTTGTCAAGGCTGTATATTGTCACCCTGTTTATTTAACTTATATGCAGAGTACATCATGAGAAACGCTGGACTGGAAGAAGCACAAGCTGGAATCAAGATTGCGGGAGAAATATCAATAACCTCAGATACGCAAATGACACCACCCTTATGGCAGAAAGTGAAGAGGAACTCAAAAGCCTCTTGATGAAAGTGAAAGAGGAGAGTGAAAAAGTTGGTTTAAAGCTCAATATTCAGAAAACGAAGATCATGGCATCCGGTCCCATTACTTCATGAGAAATAGATGGGGAAACAGTGTCAGACTTTATTTTTCTGGATTCCAAAATCACTGCAGATGGTGACTGCAGCCATGAAATTAAAAGACGCTTACTCCTTGGAAGAAAAGTTATGACCAACCTAGATAGCATATTCAAAAGCAGAGACGTTACTTTGCTAACAAAGGTTCGTCTAGCCAAGGCTGTGGTCTTTCCTGTGGTCATGTATGGATGTGAGAGTTGGACTGTGAAGAAAGCTGAGCACCGAAGAATTGATGCTTTTGAAGTGTGGTGTTGGAGAAGACTCTTGAGAGTCCCTTGGACTGCAAGGAGATCCAATCAGTCCATTCTGAAGGAGATCAGCCCTGGGATTTCTTTGGCAGGAACGATGCTAAAGCTGAAACTCCAGTACTTTGGCCACCTCATGCGAAGAGTTGACTCATTGGAAAAGACTCTGATGCTGGGAGCGATTGGGGGCAGGAGGAGAAGGGGACGACAGAGGATGAGATGGCTGGATGGCATCACTGACTCGATGGACATGAGTCTCAGTGAACTCCAGGAGTTGGTGATGGACAGGGAGGCCTGGTGTGCTGCGATTCATGGGGTCGCAAAGAGTCAGACACGACTGAGCGACTGATCTGATCTGATGTTTGTCATCAGAGTGATATCTTTGCTTTTTAATACACTGTCTAGATTTGTCATAGCTTCCCTTCCAACAAGCAAGCTCTTTTAATTTCATGGCTGTAGTCACCATCTGCAGTGATTTTGCAGCCCAAGAAAATAAAATGTCACTATTTCCACTTTTTCTCCATCTATTTGCCATGAAGTGATGGGACCAGATGCCATGATCTTAGTTTTTGAATGTTGGGTTTAAGCTTGCTTTCTCACTCTCCTCTTTCACCCTCATCAAAAGACTCTTTAGTTCCTCCTCACTTTCTGCATTAGAGGGTTATCATATGCACATATGAGGTTGTTGATATTTTCCCCAGCAATCTTGATTCCAGCTTGTGGTTCATCCAGCCCAGTATTTTGCATAATGTACTCTGCAGATGCACCTTATCTACCTGAACAGCTTCTTTCAAGTCCCAGCCTTGAGGTTTGTCAGCATGTTGAAGTAGATTGAGCCAAGTTGTGTACCATGGCTGAAAAGCTATTATAAGGACTTTGGCTTTTGCTTTGAGTAAGATGGGAAGCCATTGAAGGATTTGAGGTGAGGGTATATGTCATCAATCACTCTGGCCAGAGATACTGCCATTAATTATATCCTTTTATGTGAATTAGAAAATGGTGAATGTGAATTAGAAAATGCCCCTTTCTCTGGTCAGTTAGAGCTCCAGAATGCATGTCTTGGCAAGCAGAGAACACATTGGATGTTAGCTCTCCCTGTGCCCACCTCCTCTGCTTCAGGACCCTTTGCATAGTGCACAGTTTGTGCATCTGTACTCAGCAGCCCTGCCTCAGTGTGCTCTGTGGAGAATCGACTACAAGGGGACATGAGTGAAAGCAGGAAGACCAGTTAGAAGGTACTCTCCCAGTGGCAGTGTCCTAGACAATTTAATAATGTCTGGAGTTCAAGAACAAGATCTCGACTAGAGAAGTAAATGTATGAGTTCTTTATGAGTAAATACTATTTGAAGCTATGAGACTAAATGAGATAGGATCTAAAGAAGAGGTCTGAATTTTGAGCACTTGGGCACTCTAGGATTTAGGATTGAAAGAGGTTAGGACAGTCAGACAAAGTAGATTGAGAAGTTGCCAGTGAAGTAGGAGGAAAACTAAAAGCTGATTTCTAGAAGTCAAGGAATGCAGATGTTTTAAAGGGGGTTATCCAATCAGATTGGATTGGATTAAAAGGGATATGCAAGTTGTATAAAAAATTGCTTCTAGTAGGTCAAGAAAAATGTGTTCTGGGAGTTTCCTTGGTGGTTAGGACTTGACACTTTCATTACTGGGGCCCCAGGTTTAATCCCTGGTTGCAAGCTAAGATCCTACCAGCCATGCAGCACGGCCAAAAGAAAAGAAAAATGTGTTCTGACTGTTGTCCACTGGATTTGGCAATGTGGGTAGCATGGGTAACCTTGACAAGAGTTGTTTGGTATAGTATAGTTGTCATAGAGTGTGTTTCAGAGAGAAAAAGAAAAAAAGTGGCGACAAAGACATGATTTAGAGAACCCTTTTGGGGAGTTTTACTGTAAAGGGCAAGGGCAGGAAGACGGATAGGACAGTACCTTGAGAGGGATGTAAAGTCAAAGGGAGGAATTTTTTTTTAATATGGTAGATGTTACATAGCATGTATATATGCTGGTGGAAATGATCCAAAGGAGAATGAAGAACTGATGACATAGAGAGGGGGATAAGTGCTAGAATGATTTCCTTGAGGAGACTGAAGAAATTGAGATACAATATACAAACAGAGGGACTGACTTTTAGGATCAAGAATGGTTCATCCTTAGTAACAGGAAGGAAGGCAAAGTATCGAGGTTTACAAATAAGTGGTAGATGAAATAGCATATGTAAGGTCTCTCCCACCCCACCCTTTTTTTTGCACTAATCATGAAGAAACAGATAAATCCAAATTATGAGAATTCTACAAAAATACTGGCCTGAGTGCATATATCAGGAAAGTCAATATCAGGAAATAGATAGGGAACTATTGTAAATTAAAGGAGTTTGAAAAACAGATAACTTAATGTCATTTTTAACTAGATAATCAGAAAATCTGTAGAAGATGTGACTGAGGCAATTAGGAACTTTGAATATCAGTTCAGTTTAGTTGCTCAGTCTTGTCTGACTCTTTGCAACCCCATCCCTGTCCATCACCAACTCCCGGAGCTTGCTCAAACTCATGTCCATTGAGTCAGTGGTGCCATCCAACCATCTCATCCTCTGTCATCCCCTTCTCTTCCTGCCTTCAGTCTTTCCCAGCATCAAGGTCTTTTCCAGTGAGTCAGTTCTTCACATCATGTGGCCAAAATATTGGAGTTTCAGCTTCAGCATCAGTCCTTCCAATGAATATTCAGGACGGATTTCCTTTAGGATTGACTGGTTGGATCTCCTTGCAGTCCAAGGGACTCTCAAGAGTCTTGCCCAACACCACAGTTCAAAAGCATCAGTTCTTCAATGCTCAGCTTTATGGTCCAACTCTCACATCCATACACAACTACTGGAAAAACCATAGCTTTAACTAGATGCACCTTTGTTGGCAAAGTCACATCTCTGCTTTTTAGTATGCTGTCTAGGTTGGTCATAGCTTTTCTTCCAAGGAGCAAGCGTCTTTTAATTTCATGGCTGCAGTCACCATTTGCAGTGATTTTGGAGCCCAAGAAAATAAAATCTGTCACTGTTCCCTTTGTTTCTCCATTTGTTTGCCATGACGTGATGATATCAATATAAAATTAAATGATAGATGAAGTCAATATAAAATATTAATATCTTGTGAGTGATAATAGTATTATAGTTATATAAAAGTTTGTCTCTGTTCTTAGGAAATAACATGCAGAAGTATTTACGAGTGAATATGATGTCACTAGCTTACATTCAGATGGTTTAGAACATGCATGTGTATATATGGGGGAGCATATATTATATATGCATATATGTGTGCATATAGAGAGGAAATAAGAGAAGGGCGTAAATATGTGTGTGCATATAAGTATGGCAGGTGTTAACAATTATTGGTGAATCTTAATAAATGCTATAGATTTTTATATATTAAAATTTTTTTGAAACAAAAAGGGGAAATGATGAATTTTGGATAACGTTTCTTTCAGAAGTTGGAATTATGTGGTTAAAAACCCAGTCTCTTCTATTTTCTCCTTTGGTACCCCGTTGAGAGAGTGTAAATGTGTGGTTCTTTTCAAAGTCTCAGTAATATGTTGGATATTCAGTACAGAGAAGTTTCTACCATTTCCCTAGATTTGTGAAAATTTATAATGAAACATGCCAAATGAAAAAAAGAAAAGAAACTTTGTGAGTAAAGGTAAACTTTAGAATTCATTGTTTTTTTAAATATTAAAAAGTGCCTCTAAAAAGTCTAAATTCCAAAAATGAGATTAGTGAAATAGTGAATAGTGAAATAAATTCTAGTCCCTCTGTGTTTAAAATTTAAAAATTAGGTTGCAGGAAAATGTTTAATTTGGGGGGAATGCCAGTTTGATTTTAATAAGGAAATCAAATTATAAAAAACTACATATGCTGCATAATTTTATAAAAAATGTATGTGCAAAGGAATGATATTAGTTAAGATGTTTTCTGTTCTTTGTTCTCTATTTTTCTACAGTAAACATGTATTATTATATTTGTAATCAGGAAGTAAAAAAGTTAAATATTTCAAAAAATAGGGCCTAATAGTCACAAGATATGACTCTTAGTTGTTTTCAGATTAAATGCCTCAAATAGAGTGAAATATATACTCTTTGTACAGAGCATATTTCTTGTGAAAGAAATATGACTCCCCTACTAGTGCAGGAGTCATTATAGCATTGCTTTCCCCAGAAGATTCTTGAGTTAGTGAAGCAGGATTTAATGGTGAAGAATCTGATCAGGTTTTTTTCCCAGCATTTAGAATATAATGTAGTTGAATAAATACCACAGAAAATGGAGACTCTTTCCACATTGATGTCCTCTTTCGTAAGATACATGACAGTCCAGTCATATTGTATATGTATGGAGACCCTGAGAAGAATGTAAAAATCCTGGTAACAAATAAATGTGTAATTTTGTTCTTGTGTCCTTTGCAGACCTAGTAACACTAGCATGAGAAAAGGGGATGGACGCCCCAAATGGAAGCCTGAAGCCAAAGTGCCCCTGCAGACTCTACATATGACTTCTGAGAATCAGGAAAAAGTGAAAGCTCTTCTCCGAGACCTGCAGGAACAAGATGCGGATGCTGGATCTGAGTAAATTATTATATTTGAATAAATTATGATATTGAGGAAGATAAAATGTGAGGGTCCTATGTGTCTTTGGAATACTGTGTCAATACTAATCGTGTTGTGGCTGTGTAACTAGTTGAAAGTGAGCCAAGAGAAATAACAAGAATAATTATTCAGCAACTAGTTGTCCTTTATGGTGTAACCTTTAGTTATTAATTGTCTCTTCAAGTTTTAGTTGATCATCTGGGAAAGAAAAAAATGGAGATTCCAGTATTATCTGACTGGGTTGTTGTGAAGATTTTCAAAGAGGTAGTACATATAAAATATTTAACATAGTGCCTGGCAAGTAATGCGTGCTATTAATTGCCAATATATAAGTTACTAGGTCAGTAAAGAATTAAATCAGTCACTCAGTAGCGGTCAGGATCCTATGTCCTTTGGTTCCGTGAATTATTAGACCCTTACCAAATTTTTCTTTGAAGCAAGTAGAAATTAATATATGATATATGAAAATGTTACTTTTGCCAGAAGAGGTGTTTCTGGGGAAGAAGAAGATGATGAGCCTGATTATGACGACGAGCAGTACTGGTCACCTGGACGAGAAGCTTCCCTTGTTCTTGACTCTGATCCTTTGGAATGTGCTGGCTCAGGCCTGGTGGAGCCTCATAACCCAGACTTTACAGTCTCAGCATTTGCAGTGCACAGACTTTCCAGGTTTGCTTTCATCACTTACGGGAGGATTGAAGGCAACAAAGTCATGTTGTAAACCCAACTACCACTTCCTGAGTACTTCCCTGTGGTGTGGGTTCTGACAGTAATACTTCCCTGTGGTGTGGGTTCTGGCTGTAATACTTCCCTGTGGTGTGGGTTCTGGCTGTAATACTTCCCTGTGGTGTGGGTTCTGGCTGTAATACTTCCCTGTGGTGTGAGTTCTGGCAGTAATACTTCCCTGTGGTGTGGCTTCTGGCAGTAATACTTCCCTATGGTGTGGGTCACAGCAGTTAATACTTCCCTGTGGTGTGGGTCTAGCAGTACTTGATAATCTCAGTGTCCTCTCTTTTAGGGTGGGTAGATGAAGGAGGAGTTAGTATTATCAGGGAGACTTCTTCAGGATACAGACCCTGCCTCTCTATACTTATATCATCACGTGTATGGTTTTCTGTTTTTTTTTTTTTTTTAATGGTTTTATTTATTCATTTTTGGCTGTGCTGGGTCTTCATTGCTACACGGGCTTTTCTCTAGTTGTGGTGAAGCGGAAGCTACTCCAGTTGCAGTGCATGGGCTTCTCACTGAAGCGGCTTCTCTCGTTGCGGAGCATGGGCTCCGGGCTCCTGGGCTCCGTAGTTGTGGCTCCTGGGCTCTAGAGCACAGGCTCCATGGCTGTGGCACACTGGCTTAGTTGCTGCACAGCGTGTGGGATCGAACTGGATCAGGGATCAAACTCGTGTCTCCTGCATTGGCAGGTGGATTCTTTACCACTGAGCCACCAGGGAAGCCCCACATACGTGTATTTAAATGAATTTCTCCTCTGTGGTTTGATATTACTTTTTGATATTAGTCTTTTTTTGTCATGTTTCACACGTGGCAGGTATGGTTTCCACACTGAACACTGTCAGGCAGCACTGAGGATTTGCAATGGAGACGTGGGGGCATCACTGGAACACCTGCTCACCCAGTGCTTTTCAGAGACATTTGGAGAGAGGATGAAGATATCTGAGGCAGTTGCACACATGAGCTTGGATGAGTGTGTGGAACAGCGACAGGAAGAGGCATTTGCTCTCAAGTCAATCTGTGGAGAAAAATTTATAGAAAGAATTCAAAACAGAGTCTGGACCATTGGATTAGAACTGGAGTATTTGACAAGTAAATTCTGCAAATTGAAGCAAAAGGAAAGTACCAAAAATACACAGGAGGCTTCACTTGAAGTCTGCAAATTTTACCTCAAAGGAAATTGTAAATTTGGATCAAAGTGCAAATTTAAACATGAAGTGCCCCCAAATCAAATTGTTGGAAGAGTCGAAAGAAATGTAGATGATTCTCATCTAAATGCTAATGAAGATGCATCCTTTTTATATGAACTTGAAATTCGATTTTCTACAGACCACAAATACCCCTACCAAGCTCCCCTTGTGGCATTTTATTCCACCAATGAGAATCTACCTCTGGCTTGTCGTTTACATATTTCTGAGTTCCTTTATGGCAAAGCCTTGACATTTGCAGAAACTTCAGAACCTGTTGTATATTCTTTGATAACCCTTTTAGAGGAAGAATCAGAAATAACTAAGTTACTAACAAATACCCATCACAAGTACAGTGTCCCTCCTGTGAACTTGCTGCCAGTATCACCTGGAACCAGACTAAATAATCCTGTCTGTCGTAAACCAGTGATTCCAAGTAATTCGTTTTTTTCGAATCAAATTCCAGAAGGTACGTAAGGCACTGACCTGGTGGAGGGTGTTGTGGAGTGGGGCATTTGGAATGATGGATTAAAGAAATCAGAAGTTTTGAGGGCTGATCTGGGATCTCCAGTGATCTTAGGCAAGTCATTCTTCTCAGTTTAAGGCCAAAAAAGAATGAGAATCCCCTGAACTGTGACCTGACTTTCATTTGAGGCCCAGTTGTGTCACTGTATTCCAGCTCACTGAATCAGTCAAAAGTTTATAGTGATGTATGTAAGCTCATTTTAGCAGGTAAGGGCTGGAAGACCCTTAAAGCATCCTTTCAGAAAATCTGCTTCATTTAATCCATTTGGTTTCATGTGATTACTTCTGGTACTGTCTATAGGATTACATTCAAATGAGTTTTTAGAGATACTTCTCTTTCTGGACCACTGTCCATACTCTCCTGCTTTTAGCATGGTAGACCCCCAGAATTCATCGGGGCAAGGCTCTCTTTATGAATCCCTAAATCCTCAAATAGAGAAATGTTTGTACAAGCCTGTGGCTTTCTCCAGATCCAGATGTGCAATACAGAAGTTACCCCACTTTCAAAGTTCACCATAGGATTCAAAGAAACAAGTTTTTATTATTTCTCAAGAGTGCCTAGATAGACGTCAACAGGTAGAGAACAGTGAAACCACCAAGATGTGGATGCTAGACAGCTGGCTGGGTTCATTCACCTGCCCCTTGACGTACTGCCAGCTTGCAGCTAGTTCTGGCACATGGGACTCTGATATATTCCTCAAGAAATGACAAACTATGTGTCATGGATTTTGGTGAGGGGATAACAGCTTTATTAATACATAATTTACATACCATGAAATTCACCCTTTTGAAGTGTACAATTCAGTGATTTTTAGTATATCACAGAATTGCACATCCATGACCACTGTTTAATTCCAGGACATTTTTATCACCCCATAAAGAAACGCCATCAGATCAGATCAGTCGCTCAGTCGTGTCCGACTCTTTGCGACTCCATGAATCGCAGCACGCCAGACCTCCCTGTCCATCACCATCTCCCGGAGGTCACTCAGACTCGCATCCATCGAGTCAGTGATGCCATCCAGCCATCTCATCCTCTGGCGTCCCCTTCTCCTCCTGCCCCCAATCCCTCCAAGCATCAGAGTCTTCTCCAATGAGTCAGCTCTTCGCATGAGGTGGCCAAAATACTGGAGTTTCAGCTTTAGCATCATTCCTTGCAAAGAAATCCCAGGGCTGATCTCCTTCAGAATGGACCGGTTGGATCTCCTTGCAGTCCAAGGGACTCTCAAGAGTCTTCTCCAACACCACACTTCAAAAGCATCAATTCTTCGGCGCTCAGCCTTCTTCACAGTCCAGCTCTCACATCCATACCTGACCACAGGAAAGACCATAGCCTTGACTAGGCAAACCTTTGTTGGCAAAGTAATGTCTCTGCTTTTGAATATGCTATCTAGGTTGGTCATAACTTTCCTTCCAAGGAGTAAGCGTCTTTTAATTTCATGGCTGCAGTCACCATCTGCAGTGATTTTGGAGCCCAGAAAAATAAAGTCTGACACTGTTTCCCCATCTATTTCCCATGAAGTGATGGGACCAGATGCTATGATCTTCGTTTTCTGAATGTTGAGCTTTAAGCCAACATTTTCACTATCCACTTTCACTTTCATCAAGAGGCTTTTGAGTTCCTCTTCACTTTCTGCCATAAGGGTGGTGTCATCTGCATATCTGAGGTTATTGATATTTCTCCCACAATCTTGATTCCAGCTTGTGTTTCTTCCAGTCCAGCGTTTCTCATGATGTACTCTGCATATAAGTTAAATAAATAGGGTGACAATATACAGCCTTGACGAACTCCTTTTCCTATTTGGAACCAGTCTGTTGTTCCATGTCCAGTTCTAACTGTTGCTTCCTGACCTGCATACAGATTTCTCAAGAGGCAGATCAGGTGGTCTGGTATTCCCATCTCTTTCAGAATTGTCCACAGTTTATTGTGATCTACACAGTCAAAGGCTTTGGCATAGTCAATAAAGCAGAAATAGATGTTTTTCTGGAACTCTCTTGCTTTTTCCATGATCCAGCGGATGTTGGCAATTTGAGCTCTGGTTCCTCTGCCTTTTCTAAAACCAGCTTGAACATCAGGAAGTTCACGGTTTACATATTTCTGAAGCCTGGCTTGGAGAATTTTGAGCATTACTTTACTAGCGTGTGAGATGAGTGCAATTGTGCAGTAGTTTGAGCATTCTTTGGCATTGCCTTTCTTTGGGATTGGGATAAAAACTGACCTTTTCCAATCCTGTGGCCACTGCTGAGTTTTCCAAATTTGCTGGCATATTGAGTGCAGCACTTTCACGGCATCATCTTTCAGGATTTGGAATAGCTCCACTGGAATTCCATCACCTCCACTAGCTTTGTTCCTAGTGATGCTTTCTAAGGCCCACTTGACTTCACATTCCAGGATGTCTGGCTCTAGGTCAGTGATCACACCATCATGATTATCTGGGTCGTGAAGATCTTTTTTGTACAGTTCTTCTGTGTATTCTTGCAACCTCTTCTTAATATCTTCTGCTTCTGTTAGGTCCATACCATTTCTGTCCTTTATCGAGCCCATCTTTGCATGAAATGTTCCTTTGGTATCTCTGATTTTCCTGAAGAGATCCCTGCTGCTGCTGCTGCTGCTGCTAAGTCGCTTCAGTCGTGTCCAACTCTGTGCGACCCCATAGACGGAAGCTCACCAGGCTCCCCCGTCCCTGGGATTCTCCAGGCAAGAACACTGGAGTGGGTTGCCATTTCCTTCTCCAATGCATGAAAGTGAAAAGTGAAAGTGAAGTCGCTCAGTCGTGTCCGACTCTTAGCGACCCCATGGACTGGAGCCTAACAGGATCCTCCGTCCATGGGATTTTCCAGGCAAAAGTACTGGGGTGGGGTGCCATTGCCTTCCCCAGAAGAGATCGCTAGTCTTTCCCAAATGCCATACCTGTTAGCAAGTCACTCCTCATTTCTCCCTTTCCCCAAGCCATAACAACCATGAGTCGACATTCTGTCTCCATGGATTTGCCTATTCTGGACATTTCATGGAAATGAAATCATACAGTAAATACATGGCTTTTTGTAATTGGTGTCTTTCACTTGGCATACATAATGTTTTCCAGGTTCATCCATGTTGTAGCACGTATCAGTACTTCATCCTTTTAATTACTAAATAATATTCCATTATATGGACATACCACATTTTATTTATTGATTAATCATTTGATAGTCATTTGGGTTATTTTGTGTCATGGAAATTTAGGGACACCTGCAGATATTTAATTCCTTAATTAACAAGGCATGCCATGATTTTCTTTTCTTTGTTCTTAATTGGGTTTAAGCAAAGCCATTTATACTTGATTATAAGTTTATTTGAAGATGCATTTTAAATTCTTTAGCAGTAGAAGTAGAGGGGAAATGAATGAATTTGTTTTATTTAAGCTTTAACTTTTTCACTATTTTATGATTGTTGTTGTTGTTACTTTGTTAGATAGTGACTTTCCCCTTTTGCTAAAGAAAGGGCTCCATATCGAAAACGTTTCCTTTTATCCCCTTCAAGTTGAAAAAGAATCAGAGCCTGAGGAGGAGACAGATGAGGATGAAGGTCCAGCACCAGTTATGGTGGAGAATGAAAGCTATGTCAACCTTAAGAAAAAGATTTCCAAAAGATATGACTGGCAGGCAAAATCAGTACATGCTGAAAATGTCAAAATCTGCAAGCAGTTCCGAATAAAACAGGTAGGGTATTCTAAGAGAATGGCTAGTATTGCCTCCTTAATGTATGGATGAAGGGATTAGGAATTAGGAGGCTTTGGCTACTCTCCATAGTATACTTTCAGTCTTTTTCTCTGATTAGCCAAAGTTTCTGCATGCCACCACAAACTTGGATGCATGTTCTAACTAATTTTGGAAAATCTGATGGCTGATGAAAATGCAACATGTATAAAATATTCTGAAAATCGTGTGGCTTTAATACTGTGATAGAAATCTGATAAGTGAAAGAAAAATTAGTTCTGTGACTTACATTAGAAATGCCAGTGTAGAAAAGGATAAGGAGGAACTCTTAACCCTATTTCAAGGCCTCACAGGATAAATCATTTATCCAGGGTCACATAGCTTCTAAGAGGCAACACAAGGTTTCAAGCTAATTCTGTTTCCGAAGTTCAATAGTTTTACCTCATTACCTCAAAAAAACAATAGTTTTACCACATTCACATGAAGATTATTTTAAAAGAATTCATTAAGTGAACTGTTAGGGTAGAGTTGGATGTAGGATAAAGATGAGTTACTTAAATCAGTTTGGGGATTGGATTAGATGTTAAGAGCTCTTCCAACTTTAAAGTTCTGTGATTCTGATTTTTGACACAGTATTAACACAAGTACATATATGCTGCAACACCCACAGAGTGTCAAATTGAATTAAAAAAATCATACTGTAAATAATAAGATGGTAGAAATTAAAAATTACACATTCAGTTTGAGTAGTGTGTTTACAGTGGTAAATTTATATGATTAAATTATATACAGATAGTGTATATGGTAATATAAATCCCTTATATTAGTCAAAAATACATCCACAGTTTTGACCTGTAGTATAACATTTATAGCATTGGCCATTAGATGTCAAAGGGAGTTACACAGATGTGGTGATTGACCAAAAACCCTTTAGTGAGAGCTCTTAACTGTTGGTGATTTGGATAAAAATCTGATGCTGTGTAGAGCTGCACTGTTCTATATGGTAGCCTCTAGCCATGTGTAGCTATTTAAAGTTTAACTAGAATTAAGTATAATAAAAATTTCAGTTCCTTGATGTTATTTAAATGCTCAATAGCCACACGTAGCCACATGTTGCTGTATTGGACAATGCAAATATAGAACATTACCATCAGCACAGAAAGTTCTGTTGAATAGTGCTGGTGTAGAGATTGTTACAAAAAGAGCTGGATAGGTGCTAGGCAAGAGGGGTTTTTTCTAAGATCCTTCAGTTTATTCAGATGTAGGAAAGCCACACAGATTCCACAGCTTGTTCTGGCAGATTCTCTGAACAGCCTTCTAACCAGCATCCCACCCCCAACAAATCTTCACTTTCTATCCCTAAGCAAATTGATGAAGAAAGGACAGAAAAGGTATGTCTAACTTTGGGATTCCACGTTCAGAGCTTCGTGAAAGGTTATTCAGAGTAACCAAACTGATGTCTTATTTTTGTTTTATTAGGCCTCCAGACAGTTCCAGTCAGTTCTACAAGAAAGACAGTCGCTCCCTGCTTGGGAAGAAAGAGAAAACATTCTCAAATTGTTGAGCAAGCACCAAGTGCTTGTCGTAAGTGGTATGACTGGGTAAGAATGTAATCTATTTGTGATGCAGCTTTCGTCTGTGAATATGGTGTGTGCCCTGGTTACCACCACTAGGTCTTCTTTTAAAAAGGAAAAAGCAGTAGCTGGTGTTATTTGTGCTTTTTCCTGTCAAATATTAAATAATATCTCACAGAGGCAAACAGCGTGGCAACTGTAACCAATTCAAAACAAACAAAACTCAGAAATTTGGGAATTTATAGACCTTGCACACCGCTGCCTTGAGTCAGTTTAAGGCAAAATGCCTAGCGGAAGGCTTTTAACAAGACCTATTTAAAAATGTGAAGAATAATTCCAGACCATTTAGCTTGAAACTCTTCATCTAAATTTATTCTGAATTCCTTACAGCTTTTGTTTAAGAACAGCTTAGGGTGTCTTACTGTTTCTGTTTCACACTCTCCAAGTGGTATCCAAACCTATTTATCAGGGACAAGCTGCAGGCTTAATTTAATTCTGTATTTGGTGGTTTAGTCACTAAGTCGTGTCCGACTCTTGTGACCCCATGGACTAAAACCTGCCAGGCTCCTCTGTCCATGGGATTCTCGGGGAGAATACTGGAGTGGGTTGCCATTTCTGTGTTTAAGGGTTTTCGATTTAATTTGTTTGCCCAGACTCACAGATAGAGTAGTAACTTTGTATCTTCCAGTTTCTTGTCTTTTTAACTTCTGTCTATTTATAGTTAAGCAGTGCCACACCAAGGGGAAAAAACAAAGTATTTTAATAATCATAAGATAATACTCCTGTTTCTCTAGGATTCATATGTAGAGTTCACATTCCTAGAGGCATTTATAGACCTTAAGCTACTGTTTAGTCAATAGTCCCAGTTTTACAAATAATAATAAACTGTTTTTTGATTGCTTTGTTATTCTCAGTGCAAATTCCTAGGAGTTATCAGCTGTAGGTAATAAGTCAGTAGGTAGGTTTGGAAGATACATGAAGCTGAACTTTTATTCTGATTAGCTTTCTTAACTTTCCTCATTGCGTATGATTGCTTCTTCAGTTAAGTAGCACTTGAAAACCCTCGTTTAAGGACTTATTTGTCCTACATCTTGTTGACATACAGATGTGGGAAAACCACACAGATTCCACAGTTTATTCTGGATGATTCTCTGAATGGACCCCCTGAGAAGGTGGCTAACATCATCTGTACCCAACCCCGACGAATCTCTGCCATCTCTGTTGCTGAGCGCGTTGCTAAAGAAAGGGCAGAAAGAGTGGGTCTGACTGTGGGATACCAGATCCGGTTAGAAAGTGTCAAGGTTTGTATGCTCTTCTTATTTCATGATGACAGAAGTTTAAATTTTTCAAGTACAAAGGGCCATTGGTGTCTGGATATTCACGGGCAAGTTGATGTATGTACTTCAACAGGGCTGAAGTCCTTTTAGACATATTTTGGTTTAAACTGTTACTGGGCTATACTTAATTTCCTCTATAAAAACCTTCTGTTCTTTGTTGGCAGAAGTGATCTAGTAAGTGCTGCCTTATTCCTAAGACTGGGGCTTAATCCATTTAATCAAATATAGAATGAATGAATTCAGAATTTGTTTCATCATTCACTGTTATCTTTATGTTTTATAATAATTTTTAAATGCTTTCTATGAGTCCTAAAATTTTCATCTGAAGTGGAAAAGTTTTTGTTGTTATTGCCAGCAAGAAACTATGCGTTTAGTCTCTTGGTTTATATTAAATGGAATTGCTGGTTTGTTCAATATTCTTTATCCCTACCCATTAAAAATGGCTTTGCCGGGTAAGTGTTTCCTTTTCTCAAAAATTTCATTAACTATTTCTGTGCCCTTTTACTTGTAAGTCCTCAGCCACCAGATTGTTATACTGCACCACAGGAGTGCTGCTAAGAAGGCTGGAGGGAGACACAGCTCTGCAGGGAGTCACCCATATCATTGTTGATGAAGTTCACGAGAGGACAGAAGAAAGGTAAAACAAAGATTTTCCAAATGAGCGCCCACATGCATAGAATGGAGACAAGGCTGAAAGAATTTTTGTTTTGCTTCCAGTTCAGTTCCTTAGGGCTAGTAATGGTAGTTACCACAGAAAAGGCCCAAGTTAAAGAAGAGGAACTGCTTTCCTGGTCTCCAGGGTCTGTGACACAGAAAATGCTAGGCAGCACGTGTTCATCACTGGAAGAGTCATCCTGTTAGATGGACATCATCTAATAAGACGCACCTTGCTGAGCTGGCCACTGTGCTTAGCAGGAGTGTCATGTGTAATGCATGTTGCAGCTGATGGATTAGTCAGTATGTGCTTCCTTCTCTATTCATTTGGTCAGTCATTCAGTCCTGATGTGCTAAGTGCTAAGTTGCTTCAGTCATTTTCGACCCTTTGCAACCCCATGCACTGCAGCCTGGCAGTCTCCTCTGTCCATGGAATTCTCCAGGCAAGAATACTGGAGTGGGTTGCCATGCCCTTTTCCAAGGAGAACTTCCCAACCCAGGGATCGAACCCATGTCTCTTACATCTCCTGCATTGGCAGCAGATTCTTTACTGCTAGCACCACCTGGGAAGCCCATTCAGTTGTGATATTCATTCACATATTTATTCAGCCTGTATTAACTGCCAGGTGGTGTATTAATTGCTGGGGATACTATAGTGAACAAACGCATGGTTCCCCTTCATCTCTTATGGTCTGCTAGGAAAAACAAATAATGAGCAGGTAAATAACTACAAATTGGAATAAGTACCATAAAGGAATAAATAGGAAGCTGTGTTTGGGTGGGAGAGAGCCTTGAGATAGTAGAGATTATATCTCTGAAGAAATTACATTTAAATTAAAAACAAAAGTATGGAAAAGAGTCTCATGAGACATAAGAGGGGAAGACAGGCATTTACAAAGACTCTGCAGTAGTAAAGGGCGTCATGAGTTTAAAAACTGGGGGAAAGCCAGTGAAGCTGAAAGCATTTCAGTAGTGAAATGAGAGGAAAGGTGACAGCAAAAAAAAAAAAAGGCAGGTAACTATGCACTGTGAATAATAAAGCATTTGGATTTTACTTTAATGGAATTAAGTCATTAAAGCCTTGAAATATAAAACAAAAATTCTCAATATTTTAAAAGGAAGGACCATTAAATAGATGGCATTAATCATAGTTTGTCATGTAGTTGTTGTTTTTCAGTTGCTAAGTTGTGTCCAACTCACTGCGACCTTGTGGACTACAGCATGCCAGGCTCCCCTGTCCCTCACTGTCTCCTGGAGTTTGCTTAGATTCTTGTCTATTGAGTCAATGATGCTCTCCAGCCATCTCATCCTCTGCCACCCTTTTCTTTTGCCTTCAGTCTTTCCCAGCATCAGGGTCTTTTCCAGTGAGTCAGCTGTTCTCATCAGGTGGCCAAAGTATTGGAATTTCAGCTTCAGAATCAGTCCTTCCAATGAATTTTCGGGGTTGATTTCCTTTAGGATTGACTGCTTTGATCCCCTTGCAGTCCAAGGGACTCTCAAGAATCTTCTCCAGCAACACAATTCAAAGGCATCAATTCTTCAGTGCTCAGCCTTTTTTATGGTCCAATGGTCAAATCCTTACATGACTTCTGGAAAAACCAAAACTTTAACTATATGGACCTTTGTCGGCAAAGTGATATCTTTGCTTTTTTACATGCTGTCTAGGTTTGTCATAGCTTTTCTTCCAGGGAGCAGGCGTCTTTTAATTTCATGGTTGCAGTCACCATCCACAGTGATTTTAGAGCCCAAGAAGAGGAAATCTGTCACTGCTTCCAATTTTTCCCATCTATTTTCCATGAAGTGATGGGACCAGATGCCATGATCTTAGTTTTTTGAATGTTGAGTTTTAAGCCACCTTTTTATTCTCTTCTTTCAACCTCATTCAGACTTAAATTAAAGTAAGTAGAGAAAACCACAAGACTATTCAGGTATGACCTAAATCAAATCCTTTACAATTATACTGTGGAAGTGGCAAATAGTTTCAAGGGATTAGATCTGATAGAGTGCCTGAAGAACTATGGATGGAGATTCATGACATTGTACAGGAGGCAGTGATCAACGCCATCCCCAAGAAAAACAAATGCAAAAAGGCAAAATGGTTGTCTGAGGAGGTCTTATAAATAGCTGAAAAAAGAGAAGTGAAAGGCAAAGGGGGAAAGGAAAGATATACCCATTTAATTGCAGAGTGCCAAAGAATAGCAAAGAGAGATAAGAAAGACTTCCTTAGTGATCAGTGCAAAGAAATAGAGGAAAACAACGAATGGGAAAGACTAGAGATCTCTTCAAGAAAATTAGAGATACCAAGGGAACATGTCGTGCAAAGATAGGCTCAATAAAGGACAGAAATGGTATGAACCAAACAGAAGCAGAACATATTAAGAAGAGGTGGCAAGAATACACAGAACTATACAAAAAAGATCTTCATGACCCAGATAACCACGATGGTGTGATCACTCACCTAGAGCCAGACATCCTGGAATGTGAAGTCAAATGGACCTTAGGAAGCGTCACTATGAACAAAGCTAGGTAGTGATAGAATTCCAGTTGATCTGTTTAAAATCCTAAAAGATGATGCTGTGAAAGTGCTGCATTCAATATGCCAGCAAATTTGGAAAAGTCAGCAGTGGCCAGAGGACTGGAAAAGGTCTGTTTTCATTCCAATCCTAATGAAAGGCAATGCCAAAGAATGTTCAAAGTACCACACAATTGCACTCATCTCACACACTAGCAAAGTAATGCTCAAAATTCTCCAAGCCCAGCTTCAACAATACATGAACCATCAACTTCTAGATGTTCAAACTGGATTTAGAAAAGGCAGAAAAACCGAGATCAAATTGCCAGCATCAGTTGGATCATTGAAAAAGCCAAGAGGATCCCAGAAAAACATCTGCTTTATTGACTATGCCAAAGCCTTTGTGTGGATCACAACAAACTGTGGAAAATTCTTCAAGAGATGGGAATACCAGACCACATTACCTGCTTCCTGAGAAATCTCTATGCGGGTCAAGAAGCAACAGTTAGAACTGTTAGAACTAAAAAGCCTCTTGATAAAAGTGAAAGCGAGTGAGAAAGTTGGCTTGAAACTCAGCATTCAGAAAACTAAGATCATGGCACTCGGTCCCATCACTTCATGGTAAATAGATGGGGAAACAGTGGAAACAGTGAGAGACTTTATTTTGGGGGCTCCAACATCACTGCAGATGTTGACTGCAGCCATGAAATTAAGAGATGTTTGCTCCTTGGAAGAAAAGCTATCAGATCAGATCAGATCAGTCACTCAGTCGTGTCCAACTCTTTGCGACCCCATAAATCGCAGTATGCCAGGCCTCCCTGTCCCTCACCAACTCCCGGAGTTCACTGAGACCCATGTCCATCGAGTCAGTGATGCCATCCAGCCATCTCATCCTCTGCCATCCCCTTCTCCTCTTGCCCCCAATCCCTCCCAGCATCAGAGTCTTTTCCAATGAGTCAACTCTTCACATGAGGTAGCCAAAGTACTGGAGTTTCAGCTTTAGCATCATTCCTTCCAAAGAAATCCCAGGGCTGATCTCCTTTAGAATGGACTGGTTGGATCTTCTTGCAGTCCAAGGGACTCTCAAGAGTCTTTTCCAACATCACAGTTCAAAAGCATCAATTCTTCGGCACTCAGCCTTCTTCACAGTCCAACTCTCATGTCCATACATGACCACAGGAAAAACCATAGCCTTGACTAGACGAACCTTTGTTGGCAAAGTAATGGCTCTGCTTTTCAATATGCTATCTAAGTTGGTCATAACTTTCCTTCCAAGGAGTAAGCGTCTTTTAATTTCATGGCTGCAGTCACCATCTGTAGTGATTTTGGAAACCAGAGAAATAAAGTCTGACACTGTTTCCACTGTTTCTCCATCTATTACCCATGAAGTGATGGGACCGGATGCCATGATCTTCATTTTCTGAATGTTGAGCTTTAAGCCAACTTTTTCACTCTCATCTTTCACTTTCATCAAGAGGCTTTTTAGTTACTCTTCACTTTCTGCCATAAGGGTGGTGTCATTGGCATCAGAGAGAGAGAGATCCTTCGCTCAGTCGTGTCCGACTCTTTGCGACCCCATGAACTGCAGCACACCAGGCCTCCCTGTCCATCACCATCTCCCGGAGGTCACTCAGACTCGCATCCATCCAGTCAGTGATGCCATCCAGCCATCTCATCCTCTGTCGTCCCCTTCTCCTCCTGCCCTCAATCCCTCCCAGCATCAGAGTCTTCTCCAATGAGTCAACTCTTTGCATGAGGTGGCCAAAATACTGGAGTTTCAGTTTTAGCATCATTCCTTCCAAAGAAATTCCAGGGCTGTTCTCCTTCAGAATGGACTGGTTGGATCTTCTTGCAGTCCAAGGGACTCTCAAGAGTCTTCTCCAACACCACAGTTCAAAAGCATCAATTCTTCGGCGCTCAGCCTTCTTCACAGTCCAGCTCTCACATCCATACATGACCACAGGAAAGACCATAGCCTTGACTAGGCGAACCTTTGCTGGCAAAGTGATGTCTCTGCTTTTGAATATGCTATCTAGGTTGGTCATAACTTTCCTTCCAAGGAGTAAGCGTCTTTTAATTTCATGGCTGCAGTCACCATCTGCAGTGATTTTGGAGCCCAGAAAAATAAATTCTGACACTGTTTCCACTGTTTCTCCATCTATTTCCCATGTAGTGATGGGACCAGATGCCATGATCTTCGTTTTCTGAATGTTGAGCTTTAAGCCAACCTTTTCACTCTCCACTTTCACTTTCATCAAGAGGCTTTTTAGTTCCTATTCACTTTCTGCCATAAGGGTGGTGTCATCAACATATCTGAGGTTATTGATATTTCTCCCAGCAATCTTGATTCCAGCTTGTGTTTCTTCCAGTCCAGCGTTTCTCATGATGTACTCTGCATATAAATTAAATAAACAGGGTGACAATATACAGCCTTGACGAACTCCTTTTCCTATTTGGAACCAGTCTGTTGTTCCATGTCCAGTTCTAACTGTTGCTTCCTGACCTGCATACACATTTCTCAAGAGGCAGATCAGGTGGTCTGATATTCCCATCTCTTTCAGAATTGTCCACAGTTTATTGTGATCTACACAGTCAAAGGCTTTGGCATAGTCAATGAAGCAGAAATAGATGTTTTTCTGGAACTCTCTTGCTTTTTCCATGATCCAGAGGATGTTGGCAATTTGATCTCTGGTTCCTCTGCCTTTTCTAAAACCAGCTTGAACATCAGGAAGTTCACGGTTCACATATTGCTGAAGCCTGGCTTGGAGAATTTTGAGCATTACTTTACTAGCGTGTGAGATGAGTGCAATTGTTCGGTAGTTTGAGCATTCTTTGGCCTTGCATTTCTTTGGGATTGGAATGAAAACTGACCTTTTCCAATCCTGTGGCCACTGCTGAGTTTTCCAAATTTGCTGGCATATTGAGTGCAGCACTTTCACAGCATCATCTTTCAGGACTTGGAATAGCTCCACTGGAATTCCATCACCTCCACTAGCTTTGTTCGTAGTGATGCTTTCTGAGGCCCACTTGACTTCACATTCCAAGATGTCTGGCTCTAGGTCAGTGATTACACCATCGTGATTATCTGCGTCGTGAAGATCTTTTTTGTACAGTTCTTCTGTGTATTCTTGCCACCTCTTCTTAATATCTTCTGCTTCTGTTAGGTCCATACCATTTCTGTCCTTTATCGAGCCCATCTTTGCATGATATGTTCCTTTGGTATCTCTGATTTTCTTGAAGAGATCCCTAGTCTTTCCCATTCTGTTGTTTTCCTCTATTTCTTTGCACTAATCGCTGAAGAAGGCTTTTTTTAATCTCTTCTTGCTATTCTTTGGAACTCTGCATTCAGATGTTTATATCTTTCCTTTTCTCCTTTGCTTTTCACGTCTCTTCTTTTCACAGCTATTTGCAAGGCCTCCCCAGACAGCCATTTTGCTTTTTTGCATTTCTTTTCCATGGGGATGGTCTTGATCCCTGTCTTCTATACAGTGTCATGAACCTCATTCCATAGTTCATTAGGCACTCTATCTATCAGATCTAGGCCCTTAAATCTATTTCTCACTTCCACTGTATAATCATAAGGGATTTGATTTAGGTCATACCTGAATGGTCTACTGGTTTTCCCTACTTTCTTCAATTTCAGTCTAAATTTGGCAATAAGGAGTTCATGGTCTGAGCCACAGTCAGCTCCTGGTCTTCTTTTTGCTGACTGTATAGAGCTTCTCCATCTTTGGCTGCAAAGAATATACTCGATATGATTTCGGTGTTGACCATCTGGTGATGTCCATGTATAGAGAGCCTTCTCTTGTGTTGTTGGAAGAGGGTGTTTATTATGACCAGTGCATTTTCTTGGCAAAACTCTATTAGTCTTTGCCGTGTTTCATTCCGTATTCCAAGGCCAAATTTGCCCGTTACTCCAGGTGTTTCTTGACTTCCTACTTTTGCATTCCAGTCCCCTATAATGAAAAGGACATCTTTTTTGGGTGTTAGTTCTAAAAGGTCTTGTAGGTCTTCATAGAACCGTTCAACTTGAGCTTCTTCAGTGTTACTGGTTGGGGCATAGACTTGGATTACTGTGACACTGAATGGTTTGCCTTGGAAATGAACAGAGATCATTCTGTCGTATTTGAGACTGCATCCAAGTACTGCATTTCAGACTCTTTTGTTGACCATGACGGCCACTCCATTTCTTCCGAGGGATTCCTGCCCGCAGTAGTAGATATAATGGTCATCTGAGTTAAATTCACCCATTCCAGTCCATTTCAGTTCGCTGATTCCTAGAATGTCAGTTTGATCTCTGGTTCCTCTGCCTTTTCTTTTCTTTTCTTTTTTTTTTTTAAATTTTATTTTGCTTGACTTTACAATATTGTATTGCTTTTGCCATACATCAAAATGAATCCGCCACAAGTATACATGTGTTCCCCATCCTGAACCCTCCCTCCCTCCTCCCTCCCCATACCATCCCTCTGGGTCGTCCCAGTGCACCAGCCCCAGGCAACCGTTATCAGGCATCGTACCTGGACTGGCGACTCATTTCAAATATGATATTATACATATTTCAATGCTATTCTCCCAAATCATCCCACTCTCTCCCTCTCCCACAGTCCAAAAGACTGTTCTATACATCAGTGTCTCTTTTGCTGTCTCGTAAACAGGGCTATTGTTAACATCTTTCTAAGTTCCATATATATGCGTTAGTATACTGTATTTGGGGGAAGGCAATGGCACCCCACCCCAGTACTTTTGCCTGGAAAATCCCATGGACGGAGGAGCCTGGTAGGCTCCAGTCCATGGGGTCGCTAAGAGTTGGACACAACTGAGCGGCTTCACTTTGACTTTTTGCTTTCATGCATTGGAGAAGGAAATGGCAATCCACTCCAGTGTTCTTGCCTGGAGAATCCCAGGGACAGGGGAGCCTGGTGAGCTTCCGTCTGTGGGGTCGCACAGAGTGTGACACGACTGAAGCGACTTAGCAGCAGCAGCAGCATACTGTATTTGTGTTTTTCTTTCTGGCTTACTTCACTCTGTATAATAGGCTCCAGTTTCATCCACCTCATTAGAACTGATTCAAATGCATTCTTTTTAATGGCTGAGTAATACTCCATTGTGTATATGTACCACAGCTTTCTTATCCATTCATCTGCGGATGGACATCTAGGTTGCTTCCAAGTCCTCTGCCTTTTCTAAAACCAGCCTGAACATCAGGAAGTTCACGGTTCACATATTGCTGAAGCCTGGCTTGGAGAATTTTGAGCATTACTTTACTGGCATGTGAGATGAGTACAATTGTGCAGTAGTTTGAGCATTCTTTGGCATTGCCTTTCTTTGGGATTGGAATGAAAACTGACCTTTTCCAGTCCTGTGGCCACTGCTGAGTTTTCCAGATTTGCCAGCATATTGAGTGCAGCACTTTCACAGCATCATCTTTCAGGATTTGGAATAGCTCAACTGGAATTCAATCACCTCCACTAACTTTGTTCGTAGTGATGCTTTCTAAGGGCCACTTGACTTCACATTCCAGGATGTCTGGCTCTAGATGAGTGATCACACCATCGTGATTATCTGGGAAAAGAAAAGCTATGACAAACCTAATCAGCATATTAAAAAGCAGAGACATTACTTTACCAACAGAGAGAGATCAGTCGCTCAGTCGTGTCCGACTCTTTGCGACCCCATGAACCGCAGCACGCCAGGCCTCCCTGTCCATCACCAGCTCCCGGAGGTCACTCAGACTCGCATCCATCGAGTCAGTGATGCCATCCAGCCATCTCATCCTCTGTCGTCCCCTTCTCCTCCTGCCCTCAATCCCTCCCAGCATCAGAGTCTTCTCCAATGAGTCAACTCTTCGCATGAGGTGGCCAAAATACTGGAGTTTCAGCTTTAGCATCATTCCTTCCAAAGAAATTCCAGGATTGATCTCCTTCAGAATGGACTGGCTGGATCTTCTTGCAGTCCAAGGGACTCTCAAGAGTCTTCTCCAACACCACACTTCAAAAGCATCAATTCTTCGGCGCTCAGCCTTCTTCACAGTCCAGCTCTCACATCCATACATGACCACAGGAAAGACCATAGCCTTGACTAGGCGAACCTTTGTTGGTAAAGTAATGTCTCTGCTTTTGAATATGCTATCTAGGTTGGTCATAACTTTCCTTCCAAGGAGCAAGCGTCTTTTAATTTCATGGCTGCAGTCACCATCTGCAGTGATTTTGGAGCCCAGAAAAACAAAGTCTGACACTGTTTCCACTGCTTCCCCATCTATTTCCCATGCAGTGATGGGACCAGATGCCATGATCTTCGTTTTCTGAATGTTGAGCTTTAAGCCAACCCTTTCACTCTCCACTTTCACTTTCATCAAGAGGCTTTTTAGCCCCTCTTCACTTTCTGCCATAAGAGTCGTGTCATCTGCATATCTGAGGTTATTGATATTTCTCCCGGCAATCTTGATTCCAACTTGTGTTTCTTCCAGTCCAGCATTTCTCATGATGTACTCTGCATATAAGTTAAATAAACATGGTGACAATATGCAGCCTTGACGTACTCTTTTTCCTATTTGGAACCAGTCTGTTGTTCCATGACCAGTTCTAACTGTTGCTTCCTGACCTGCATACAGATTTCTTAAGAGGCAGATCAGGTGGTCTGGTATTCCCATCTCTTTAAGAATTTTCCATAGTTTATTGTGATCCACACAGTCAAAGGCTTTGGCATAGTCAATAAAGCAGAAATAGATGTTTTTCTGGAACTCTCTTGCTTTTTCCATGATCCAGCGGATGTTGGCAATTTGATCTCTGGTTCCTCTGCCTTTTCGAAAACCAGCTTGAACATCAGGAAGTTCACGGTTCACATATTGCTGAAGCCTGGCTTGGAGAATTTTGAGCATTACTTTACTAGCGTGTGAGATGAGTGCAATTGTTCGGTAGTTTGAGCACTCCTTGGCATTGCCTTTCTTTGGGATTGGGATGAAAACTGACCTTTTCCAGTCCTGTGGCCACTGCTGAGTTTTCCAAATTTGCTGACATATTGAGTGCAGCACTTTAACAGCATCATCTTTCAGGACTTGGAATAGTTCCACTGGAATTCCATCACCTCCACTAGCTTTGTTCGTAGTGATGCTTTCTAAGGCCCATTTGACTTCACATTCCAAGATGTCTGGCTCTAGGTCAGTGATCACATCATCATGATTGTCTAGGTCTTGAAGCTCTTTTTTGTACAGTTCTTCTGTGTATTCTTGCCACCTCTTCTTAATATCTTCTGCTTCTGTTAGGTCCACACCATCTCTGTCCTTTATCGTGCCCATCTTTGCATGAAATGTTCCTTTGGTATCTCTGATTTTCTTGAAGAGATCCCTAGTCTTTCCCATTCTGTTGTTTTCCTCTATTTCTTTGCATTGATCACTGAAGAAGGCTTTCTTATCTCTTCTTGCTATTCTTTGGAACTCTGCATTTAGATGTTTATATCTTTCCTTTTCTCCTTTGCTTTTCGCTTCTCTTCTTTTCACAGCTATTTGTAAGGCCTCCCCAGACAGCCATTTTGCTTTTTTGCATTTCTTTTCCATGGGGATGGTCTTGATCCCTGTCTCCTGTACAATGTCACGAACCTCATTCCATAGTTCATCAGGCACTCTATCTATCAGATCTAGGCCCTTAAATCTATTTCTCACTTCCACTGTATAATCATAAGGGATTTGATTTAGGTCATACCTGAATGGTCTAGTAGTTTTCCCTACTTTCTTCAATTTCAGTCTAAATTTGGCAATAAGGAGTTCATGGTCTGAGCCACAGTCAGCTCCTGGTCTTGTTTTTGCTGATTGGATAGAGCTTCTCCATCTTTGGCTGCAAAGAATATAATCGATCTGATTTCGGTGTTGACCATCTGGTGATGTCCATGTATAGAGTCTTCTCTTGTGTTGTTGGAAGAGGGTATTTGCTATGACCAGTGCATTTTCTTGGCAAAACTCTATTAGTCTTTGCCCTGCTTCATTCCGTATTCCAAGGCCAAATTTGCCTGTTACTCCAGGTGTTTCTTGACTTCCTACTTTTGCATTCCAGTCCCCTATAATGAAAAGGACATCTTTTTTGGGTGTTAGTTCTAAAAGGTCTTGTAGGTCTTCATAGAACCTTTCAACTTCAGCTTCTTCGGCGTTACTGGTTGGGGCATAGACTTGGATTACTGTGACATTGAATGGTTTGCCTTGGATACGAACAGAGATCATTCTGTCATTTTTGAGATTGCATCCAAGTACCGCATTTCGGACTCTTTTGTTGACCATGATGGCCACTCCATTTCTTCTGAGGGATTCCTGCCCACAGTAGTAGATATAATGGTCATCCGAGTTAAATTCACCCATTCCAGTCCATTTTAGTTCGCTAATTCCTAGAATGTCGACATTCACTCTTGCCATCTCTTGTTTGACCACTTCCAATTTGCCTTGATTCATGGACCTGACATTCCAGGTTCCTATGCAATATTGCTCTTTACAGCATCGGACTTTGCTTCTATCACCAGACACATCCACAGCTGGGTATTCTTTTTGTTTTGGCTCCATCCTTTCATTCTTTCTGGAGTTATTTCTCCACTGATCTCCAGTAGCATATTGGGCCCTTACTGACCTCGGGAGTTTCTCTTTCAGTATCCTATCATTTTGTCTTTTCATACTGTTCATGGGGTTCTCAAGGCAAGAATACTGAAGTGGTTTGCCATTCCCTTCTCCAGCGGACCACACCCTGTCATATCTCTCCACCATGACCCGCCCATCCCAGGTTGCCCCTCGGGCATGGCTTAATCTCATTGAGTTAGACAAGGGTGTGGTCCTTGTGTGATTAGATTGACTAGTTTTCTGTGAGAATAGTTTCAGAGTATTTGCCCTCTGATGCCCTCTTTCAAGACCTACTGTCTTACTTGGGTTTCTCTTACCTCGGGCGTGGGGTATCTCATCCCGGCTGCTCCTGGCTGCTCCCGGCCAGCGAAGCACAGCCATTGCACCTTACCTTGGACGAGGGGTCTCTCCTCACCGCCGCCCTTCCTGACCTCGGTCGTGGGGTAGCTCTTCTCCGCCCTGCTTAGTGCGCTGGCCCTCACCGCCGTCCTTCCTCGATCGTGGGGTAGCTCCTCTCGGCCGCGCTCTTAGTGCGCGACGCAGCCGGCGGGGCGCTCTTAGTGCGCGACGCAGCCGGCGGGGCGCTCTTAGTGCGCGACGCAGCCGGCGGGGCGCTCTTAGTGCGCGACGCAGCCGGCGGGGCGCTCTTAGTGCGCGACGCAGCCGGCGGGGCGCTCTTAGTGCGCGACGCAGCCGGCGGGGCGCTCTTAGTGCGCGACGCAGCCGGCGGGGCGCTCTTAGTGCGCGACGCAGCCGGCGGGGCGCTCTTAATTGCGCGCCGGTCGCGGGGAGGCGAGGTCGCTCTTAAATGGCGCGCCGGTCGCGGGGAGGCGAGGTCGCTCTTAAATGGCGCGCCGGTCGCGGGGAGGCGAGGTCGCTCTTAAATGGCGCGCCGGTCGCGGGGAGGCGAGGTCGCTCTTAAATGGCGCGCCGGTCGCGGGGAGGCGAGGTCGCTCTTAAATGGCGCGCCGGTCGCGGGGAGGCGAGGTCGCTCTTAAATGGCGCGCCGGTCGCGGGGAGGCGAGGTCGCTCTTAAATGGCGCGCCAACAGAGGTCCATCTAATCAAAGCTATGGTTTTTCCAGTAGTCATGTATGGATGTGAGAGTTGAGCCATAAGAAAGGCTGAGCTCCAAAAAATTGACGCTTTTGAACTGTAGTGTTGGGGAAGACTCTTGAGAGTCCCTTGGACTGCAAGGAGATCCAGCCAGTCCATCCTAAAGGAAATCAGTCCTGAATATTCATTGGAAGGACTGATGGTGAAGCTGAAACTCCAGAACTTTGGCTACCTGATGCAAAGAACTGACTCACTGGAAAAGACCTTGATGCTGGGAAAGATTGAAGACAGGAGGAGAAGGGGACAACAGAGGATGAGAGGGTTGGATGGCATCACCTACTTGATGGACATGAGTTTGAGCAAGCTCTGGGAGTTGGTGATGGACAGGGAGGCCTGGCGTGCTACAGTCCATGGGGTTGCAAAGAGTCAGACACAACTGAGCAACTGAACTGAACTGAAGAGGCTCTTCAGTTCGTCTTCACTTTCTGTCATTAGAGTGGTATCATCACCATGTCTAGGTTGATATTTCTCCTGGCAATCTTGTCATGTGGCTCATGCTCTAAAGCAGTAAAATAGTGGTAAAAAGAGATGATCCTGTGAACATAATGAGGCTTTTGCCAAAAGGACTATACTGTTTTAAGTATCTTGAGAAGAATAAAAATCTAAGTTGAAGGGCTGACAGAGAAGCCAAAATAGATCATAGTAAACTAAAAAGGAGAAACACATGTGAAAGGAGGTCCCAGCTGCTGCTGAGCAATAGTTTTCAAGAACTGAACAGGGAAGACATGCAACCAGAAGACTGTTAGAAAAAATAACACTGATCTAGTTATAAATAGGAAATATAAAGAAATTTGGAACTAAAAAAAGAATTTTTATATAAAAAGAATAGATCAGGGGATTCCCTGGCGATCCAGTGGTTAGTACTCAGCACTTTCACTGCTGGGTCCCCAGTTTTGATCCCTGGTCAGCAGTCCATGGGGGTCACAGAGTCGCACACTCATACATATACATGCAGTCCACGAGAGTCAGAGTCAGACAGGACTGAACACACACATGTACACACACAAGGCACTGAGAGATCCTGCAAGCCGCATGGTGTATCCAAAACATTGTTTTAAGAATAATATATAAAAAATTCCTAGAACAAAACAATAATAAATTTTAAGTAGCTGTATAGAAAGCACTGAAAATCTGTGTTTGACAGGCAAATCATCTTTTTGTAGAGACTCAGAGAACAGTGGGGGGAAAAGTAAATGGTAAATAGTGTCAGTTTGCCACTAAATGGTAAAATGAACATTTGGAAAAAGAACTAAGAATCACTGAACAACTCTGAAGAAGAATTCAAAGCATTCTACCAAAATAATAATATTTAAATGATTGTATTTAAACATAAATTTTTAAATTTTAGGGGAAGTTATTTTGAACATAAAAAATAGCTCTGGGTTTTATAACATTTATGCTTCCACAAACTCAAAGATAATTGGAGGATAGCACTGGATCTGGTTCCTGGCTGCAGTGGGTTCTCAGAAAAAGATTCTTATAAAAACTTAGTGACATATAGGGGCTTCTGTAGTGGTTCAGCAGTAAAGAATCTGCCTGCAGTGCAGGAGTCCCAGTCCCTGATCAGGAAGATCCCCTGGAGGACGGCATGGCAGGCCACTCCAGTATTCTGGCCTAGAGAATCCCATGGACCAAGGAGCCTGGCGGGGCTACAGCTCTTAGGGTTGCAAAGAGTTGGACACAGCTGAAGCGACTTAGCACACACAGTAACATGTAGAATATTAGCAATTAAAAACTCAAAATATTTTCACATCTGAATAAAGATAAATAACACACTGGAGAAGGCAGATTTGAGAATTTACAAATACCAGTCTATGCTGCTTCTGCTGCTGCTAAGTCACTTCAGTCGTGCCTGACTCTGTGTGACCCCATAGACGGAAGCCCATCAGGCTCCCCCGTCCCTGGGATTCTCCAGGCAAGAACACTGGAGTGGGTTGCCATTTCCTTCTCCAATGCAGGAAAGTGAAAAGTGAAAGTGAAGTCACTCAGTCGTGTCCCACTCTTAGCGACCCCATGGACTGGAGCCTACCAGGATCCTCCGTGCATGGGATTTTCCAGGCAAAAGTACTGGGGTGGGGTGCCATTGCCTTCCCCGATACCAGTCTATGGGAATGCACTATTCAATTTATAAGAAAAAGTAGGGAATTATAACAAAAAGTAGGGAATAAGTGACTGAAAAAGGCAGAAAATAGCAACTTCTAGGAACTAAGATCAGTTAAGAAATAAGATAAAAGGTTGAATAGAGAAAAATTATATTTAAAAATTTTTAATAAATTTTATCATAGAGACAACATTATTTTAACACATTTAGGCAATATTAAATGTCAAGAAAATCTTCCCTTATAAAATGGCTTATTACATGTTAGAATTTGGTCTGTTTTCTTCTGGGAGTATAGTGGGAGTTAGGAAAGCGATGTGTGTCCATAAACACTATTGGGATTATATAGTGTGTGCTGCTTTTGATCTAATATTTAATAGCATGAACTGTCTTTGAAATTATTATTAATAATTGCATGAGGAAATTCTAATGTATGGATATATCATAAATTATTGGGTTGGCCAAAAGCCCAAATTAAGTTTTTAGCCAACCAAATACCTAACCACTTGCCTATTGTTATATTATTTTCCTATTCCCTAAGATAGAAACAGAAAAATCATAAATGTAATTAAATTAGCTCATTAAAGAAAACTAAGTAGTATAAGGATATACTCTTATGAAAAATAGAAACAATGTAGATAAAGCAAAAGTCCCCTGTAACACTCTCAAACCATTCCTGAGTCCTTCCCCAGAGATAACTGCAGCAGTCAGATTGGTGATTTACATCATCTTCTGGCCCGGAGGCCTGCCAACATCTTAAGACCCTTTCTTCAGAAAACTTATCTTTCTCCAAGGGTGTTTAGTCAGGGATCACCCTCCAAAAGCTTTAGATAAAGTTGCATTCCTATAGGGCAAAGGTGTGGTGGGCTACAACAAGAAAAAGAATTAACTCAAGGGTCCAAGGTTACAAACATTAAGGCTACTACTTACATTTCTATACGCCAATTATATCAGTCAATACACTGCCAAGGACACAGTAGGTAAGGGATATGGAGACTTAGCAGCAAACATTGGCCCAACAAGTGAAAAATCCTTCACCAGTACAATTTCTAATCAATCTTTTAACTGCTCAATGGAATCTGTATTTAGACAGTTTAGAACATCTCATGCCTCTCACAGTTGGGAGGCTCTGAACAATCACATGTGGCCGGAAAAGCATATTCAGGCAGGCTAGAGGATTTCCAAAGGAGTTTGTAGGTTGAAACACTGTCACACCCAGGAATTATTAACTGGAGCTGTAAGTTAACTCTTTTTTCAGAGAGAGGTAGTGGGGGACAGCCCCCCATAAAGTCAGAGGTGTAAGTGAGAGCACAAAGCAGAAAGTAGGCAGACTCTGGTTTTGAGGGTAGATGCTCGAGAATTTCCAGGGGGGCTCCTGAGGCTGCATTTGTGTATGCCGAGCCTCCTTCCTCATGACCTTTGCCACGGGCGGAGCTAGCTCCCCGCACTTGTAGAACAAAATAACCAAAATCCCTGTCCTCATAGAGCTTGCATTCTAATGAGAGAGCCCAACATTGAGCAAGATAAAGAAGTAAAATATAAGGTATGTTAAGTGCTAAGAAGAGAAAGGGTAATACGAAATGCAAGGGATGAGAGCATTTGCAATTTCAAACATGGTGGCCAGGGACGGCCTCGCTGAAAAGGCACATTTTGAGTCAAGATTTGAAGAAAGTGACTAAGTGAGCTTACCTCTGTGAGTATGGGAGAAGCCCTTTCTAGGCACATTAATAACACATCCAGAGGACCTGAGGTCCATGTCTCAAAGACATCAAGGAGAACATTGTGGCTGAAGCCAAGTGAACAAGAGGAAGAGTGACAGGAAATGGGTAGTGGGGCTGCAGATTCTGGGGCCTCATTAGTAAGAACTTTGGTAAGTCATGTGAAGGATGTTGAGCAGAAGAGTAGAACAGTCAGGTTTACATTTGAACAGAATTATTGGTCTGCCATATTGAGAATAGATTTCAGGGGATCAAAGGCTAGGGAAACCAGTTAGGCCATTGCTGTTCTGTGGTACATAGCGTTCTCCAGCGTGGGTTCTTTTTCCACTAACAGTATGGCTTAGAGATGTTTTCATGTCTGTATCTAGAGTTCTACTCTATTCATCTGCCTCATGTTTTCCCTTAGAATGGGTGGTACTGTCTTAATTAACCATTTTTTGATTGATAGACATTTCAGTAGTTTCCATTGATTTACTATTACAAACTATGCTATAATGAAAATCATTGTGTATGCTTCTTTATGTACATATAGATATCAAGAGGTAGAATTAGCAAGTGTAATGATAAATCCTGTTGGTATTTTGAATGGCAAGCCACTCCGGTACTCTTGCCTAGAAAATCCCATGGATGGAGCCTGGTGGGCTGCAGTCCATGGGGTCGCTACTAGTCGGACGTGACTGGACGACTTCACTTTCATTTTTCACTTTCACACAATGGAGAAGGCAATGGCAACCCACTCCAGTGTTCTTGCCTGGAGAATCCCAGGGACGGCAGAGCCTGGTGGGCTGCTGTCTATGGGGTCACACAGAGTCGGACACGACTGATGTGACTTAGCAGTAGCAGCAACACATATTTTAGTTTATTTGATGGGAAATTGATAGCATTAAGTCTTTACATCTAGAAACACGATACATCTTTCACAGAGTGTTGTAAGTTTTTTCACATAGGTATTACACTTACTTGAAATATGTCAAAGTTTATTAATTTTCATATGTTAAATTGTTTGATCCTCAGGTGTTTCTTTTATTTCCTCTAGTGACTTCTTACTGCTAGTTTTGAAAGACATTGTGTTGCAGAGACCAACTCTTCAAGTTATTCTGATGAGTGCAACCTTAAACGCTGAACTCTTTTCAGAATATTTTAATTCCTGCCCAGTTATCAATATACCAGGTGATTAAAATGCATCATTAAATAAGTATTGTCCTAATAAACAAATACAATTATTTTAAAGTTCATTTGAGATATAAATGAATAAGTATTTATACCTCCTTCTAGAGAAGAATGATTTGTTTATAACAAGATCATAACCATATAATGAAATTAATAATGAGGTAATGTTATATTCATTTGCTGGGAGATTTTAATTTATATGTGCTTTTAAAAAAAAGTCTAGGTGATTGGATTTCTAGCATTCTGTTGTGTTTAATATCAAAATGTGAATTTATAATGGTAATCTGTCATAAAGAGGAAAGTTGTATCTATGTATAGTATATTTGTTCATTGATGAATTCTGCTAAATTTCTGGGTATTGAACCCCTCTGGGAGTGAAATTGGGTAGTCTGTGTCTTCTTTTGGTGCTTTCAGTCTCATTGTGGGTTTGATTTATCACCTTGGGCTTTTGGCTTATCCTTCTGCAGTTGATTGCTAAAGGAACAGTTTGGAAACACTGGTAATAGTACTACTTGTTCTAGTTATAGAGGACATCAACAGTAGACTTAAAGATGAAATTATATTCTTGATCTAGAGTACAGTTTTTGACTGTTATAAGGTCCCTTGTGAGAAAGGAGGTAGGGGGTGAAAAAGTATAACAGATTTTTTAAAAGAGGTAAACGTCTTATTAGCAAATGATCATTTCTCCAACTATACACTTGTTTTATTTATTAACTGGAATCTACTCCTTCCAATTTTTATCATCAAAAGCGTTTTTTGGATACTTTTAAGACCACAGAGCAAATAGTACCTTATTGTGCCAGGCTTTATTTTAAGAAAATTTTACATATACAATTTCAAGATAGTTGAACGGGTAGTCTGAGACTTACTTGTTCTGTCTTCTTGTTTTTCTAGGTCGTACATTTCCTGTTGATCAGTTTTTTCTGGAAGATGCAATTGCTGTGACAAGGTAAGGAAGAGTATTTATTAAGGTTTGATGAAAGTCCTTGAAAACAAAAAAACTATTTTACCTCATTGTGCCCAGATACTGATAAATGTGTTATTTTTTCTTCTAATTTTTCAATTTTAGCATTTTGCTTTCCCCTTTCAGCAAATATTTACTATTCAAATTGTTTGAATTCACAGGCAATATATTATGTATTCAGTTCAGTTCAGTTCAGTCGCTCAGTCGTGTCTGACTCTTTGTGACCTCATCAGTTGCAGCACGCCAGGCCTCCCTGTCCATCACCAATCCCAGGGTTCATTCAAACTCATGTCCATCGAGTCGGTGATGCCATCCAGCCATCTCATCCTCTGTCGTCCCCTTCTCCTCCTGCCCCCAATCCCTCCCAGCATCAGAGTCTTTTCCAATGAGTCAACTCTTCGCATGAGGTGGCCAAAGTATTGGAGTTTCAGCTTTAGCATCAGTCCTTCCAACGAACACCCAGGACTGATCTCCTTTAGAATGGACTGGTTGGATCTCCTTGCAGTCCAAGGGACTCGTAAGAGTCTTCTCCAACACCACAGTTCAAAAGCATCAATTCTTTGGCACTCAGCTTTCTTCATAGTCCAACTCTCACATCCATACATGACCATACATACATAGCCTTGACTAGACGGACCTTTATTGGCAAAGTAATGGCTCTGCTTTTGAATATGCTGTCTAGGTTGGTCATAACTTTCCTTCCAAGGAGTGTCTTTTAATTTCATGGCTTCAGTCACCATCTGCAGTGATTTTGGAGCCCCCAAAAATAAAGTCTGACACTGTTTCCACTGTTTCACCATCTATTTCCCATGAAGTGATGGGACCAGATGCCGTGATCTTCGTTTTCTGAATATTGAGCTTTAAGCCAGCTTTTTCATTCTCTACTTTCACTTTCATCAAGAGGCTTTTAGTTCCTCTTCACTTTCTGGCATAAGGGTGGTGTCATCTGCATATCTCAGGTTATTGATATTTCACTTGGCAATCTTGATTCCAGCCTGTGCTTCATCCAGCCTGGCATTTCGCATGATGTATTCTGCATATAAGTTAAATAAGCAGGGTGACAATATACATCCTTGACATACTCCTTTTCCTATTTGGAACCAGTCTGTTGTTCCATGTCCAGTTCTAACTATTGCTTCTTGACCTGCATACAGGTTTCTGAGAGGGCAGGTCAGGTGGTCTGGTATTCCCATATCTCTAAGAATTTTCCACAGTTTGTGGTGATCCACATAGTCAAAGGCTTTGGTGTAGTCAATAAAGCAAAAGTAAATGTTTTTCTGGAACTCTTCCTTTTTCGATGATCCAGCAGATGTTGGCAATTTGATCTCTGGTTCCTCTGCCTTTTCTCAATCCAGCTTGAACATCTGGAAGTTCACAGTTCATGTGTTGTTGAAGCCTGGCTTGGAGAATTTTGAGCATTACTTTGCTAGCATGTGAGATGAGTGCAATTGTGCAGTAGTTTGAACATCCTTTGGCATTGCCTTTCTTTGGGATTGGAATGAAAACGGACCTTTTCCAGTCCTGTGGCCACTCCTGAGTTTTCCCAATTTGCTGGCATATTGAGTGCAGCACTTTCACAGCATCATCTTTCAGGATTTGAAATAGCTCAAAGATTATATAATTATATATTTGTGTTAGCTGTTATTATCATTCTGCCTTCAAGGAGTTTGCAGTACATGTGGATGTTAAGATGTGTGTTTAAGTTTGGTACTGTATAGAGGATGATCATGTCTGTTGGATGCCAGCAGATTGCTGCTTTTTGGAAAACCTTGCATCTCTTTCCTATCCCTTGACCTTCAGATTCCCAGAGTTTTGTCCTTGCTCTGTTTCTTCTCAGGCTTATTTCAGCTGTTGCTGCTGTGCCAAGAGCTCCCAGATCAGTGTCTTCATTCCTAATCTCTGAACTCCAGAATGAAAACACCTGTCACATCTGACACCTTAAATTTTTTTTCCTAACTCTCTGCTCTTTCTGTTTCTAATAAGCCCCCTCCTAATTCTTTGTTTATTTAATGATGCAATATTCTCAGGCTAACAACCCTAGATCAGTGATTCTCAAACTTCATAATGCAATAATCATACTTCAGATCAGATCAGATCAGTCGCTCAGTCGTGTCCGACTCTTTGCGACCCCATGAACCGCAGCACGCCAGGCCTCCCTATCCATCACCAGCTCCCGGAGGTCACCCAGACTCACACCCATCAAGTTAGTGATGCCATCCAGCCATCTCATCCTCTGTCGTCCCCTTCTCCTCCTGCCCTCAATCCCTCCCAGCATCAGAGTCTTCTCCAATGAGTCAACTCTTCGCATGAGGTGGCCAAAATACTGGAGTTTCAGCTTTAGCATCATTCCTTCCAAAGAAATCCCAGGATTGATCTCCTTCAGAATGGACCAGTTGAATCTTCTTGCAGTCCAAGGGACTCTCAAGAGTCTTCTCCAACACCACAGTTCAAAAGCATCAATTCTTCGGCGCTCAGCCTTCTTCACAGTCCAGCTCTCACATCCATACATGACCACAGGAAAGACCATAGCCTTGACTAGGCAAACCTTTGTTGGTAAAGTAATGTCTCTGCTTTTGAATATGCCATCTAGGTTGGTCATAACTTCCCTTCCAAGGAGTAAGCATCTTTTAATTTCATGGCTGCAGTCACCATCTGCAGTGACCTTGGAGCCCAGAAAAACAAAGTCTGACACTGTTTCCACTGTTTCCCCATCTATTTCCCATGTAGTGATGGGACCAGATGCCATGATCTTCGTTTTCTGAATGTTGAGCTTTAAGCCAACCTTTTCACTCTCCACTTTCACTTTCATCAAGAGGCTTTTTAGCCCCTCTTCACTTTTTGCCATAAGAGTCGTGTCATCTGCATATCTGAGGTTATTGATATTTCTCCCAGCAATCTTGATTCCAGCTTGTGTTTCCTCCAGTCCAGCATTTCTCATGATGTACTCTGCATATAAGTTAAATAAACATGGTGACAATATGCAGCCTTGATGTACTCCTTTTCCTATTTGGAACCAGTCTGTTGTTCCATGACCAGTTCTAACTGTTGCTTCCTGACCTGCATACAGATTTCTCAAGAGGCAGATCAGGTGGTCTGGTATTCCCATCTCTTTCAGAATTTTCCATAGTTTATTGTGATCTACACAGTCAAAGGTTTTGGCATAGTCAATAAAGCAGAAATAGATGTTTTTCTGGAACTCTCTTGCTTTTTCCATGATCCAGCGGATGTTGGCAATTTGATCTCTGGTTCCTCTGCCTTTTCTAAATCCAGCTTGAACATCAGGAAGTTCACGGTTCACATATTGCTGAAGCCTGGCTTGGAGAATTTTGAGCATTACTTTACTAGCGTGTGAGATGAGTGCAATTGTGCGGTAGTTTGAGCATTCTTTGGCATTGCCTTTCTTTGGGATTGGGATGAAAACTGACCTTTTCCAATCTTGTGGCCACTGCTGAGTTTTCCAAATTTGCTGGCATATTGAGTGCAGCACTCTCACAGCATCATCTTTCAGGACTTGGAATAGCTCCACTGGAATTCCATCACCTCCACTAGCTTTGTTCGTAGTGATGCTTTCTAAGGCCCATTTGACTTCACATTCCAAGATGTCTGGCTCTAGGTCAGTGATCACACCATCATGATTATCTGGGTCTTGAAGCTCTTTTTTGTACAGTTCTTCTGTGTATTCCTGCCACCTCTTCTTAATATCTTCTGCTTCTGTTAGGTCCACACCATCTCTGTCCTTTATCGTGCCCATCTTTGCATGAAATGTTCCTTTGGTATCTCTGATTTTCTTGAAGAGATCCCTAGTCTTTCCCATTCTGTTGTTTTCCTCTATTTCTTTGCATTGATCACTGAAGAAGGCTTTCTTATCTCTTCTTGCTATTCTTTGGAACTCTGCATTTAGATGTTTATATCTTTCCTTTTCTCCTTTGCTTTTCGCTTCTCTTCTTTTCACAGCTATTTGTAAGGCCTCCCCAGACAGCCATTTTGCTTTTTTGCATTTCTTTTCCATGGGGATGGTCTTGATCCCTGTCTCCTATACAGTGTCACGAACCTCATTCCATAGTTCATTAGGCACTCTATCTATCAGATCTAGGCCCTTAAATCTATTTCTCACTTCCACTGCATAATCATAAGGGATCTGATTTACGTCATACCTGAATGGTCTAGTAGTTTTCCCTACTTTCTTCAATTTCAGTCTGAATTTGGCAATAAGGAGTTCATGGTCTGAGCCACAGTCAGCTCCTGGTCTTGTTTTTGCTGATTGTATAGAGCTTCTCCATCTTTGGCTGCAAAGAATATAATCGATCTGATTTCGGTGTTGACCATCTGGTGATGTCCATGTATAGAGTCTTCTCTTGTGTTGTTGGAAGAGGGTATTTGCTATGACCAGTGCATTTTCTTGGCAAAACTCTGTTAGTCTTTGCCCTGCTTCATTCCGTGTTCCAAGGCCAAATTTGCCTTTTACTCCAGGTGTTTCTTGGCTTCCTACTTTTGCATTCCAGTCCCCTATAATGAAAAGGACATCTTTTTTGGGTGTTAGTTCTAAAAGGTCTTGTAGGTCTTCATAGAACCGTTCAACTTCAGCTTCTTCGGCGTTACTGGTTGGGGCATAGATTTGGATTACTGTGACATTGAATGGTTTGCCTTGGAAACGAACAGAGATCATTCTGTCATTTTTGAGATTGCATCCAAGTACTGCATTTCAGACTCTTTTGTTGACCATGATGGCCACTCCATTTCTTCTGAGGGATTCCTGCCCACAGTAGTAGATATAATGGTCATCTGAATTAAATTCACCCATTCCAGTCCATTTTAATTTGCTAATTCCTAGAATGTCGACATTCACTCTTGCCATCTCTTGTTTGACCACTTCCAATTTGCTTTGATTCATGGACCCGACATTCCAGGTTCCTATGGAGTATTGCTCTTTACAGCATCGGACTTTGCTTCTATCACCAGACACATCCACAGCTGGGTATTCTTTTTGTTTTGGCTCCATCCCTTCATTCTTTCTGGAGCTATTTCTCCACTGATCTCCAGTAGCATATTGGGCCTCTACTGACCTAGGGAGTTTCTCTTTCAGTATCCTATCATTTTGTCTTTTCATACTGTTCATGGGGTTCTCAAGGCAAGAATACTGAAGTGGTTTGCCATTCCCTTCTCCAGCGGACCACACCCTGTCATCTCTCTCCACCATGACCCACCCATCCCAGGTTGCCCCTCGGGCATGGCTTAATTTCATTGAGTTAGACAAGGGTGTGGTCCTTGTGTGATTAGATTGACTAGTTTTCTGTGAGAATGGTTTTAGTGTATTTGCCCTCTGATGCCCTCTTTCAAGACCTACTGTCTTACTTGGGTTTCTCTTACCTTGGGCGTGGGGTATCTCGTCCCGGCTGCTCCCGGCTGCTCCCAGCCAGCGAAGCACAGCCATCGCACCTTACCTTGGACCAGGGGTCTCTCCTCACCACCGCCCTTCCTGACCTCGGTCGTGGGGAAGCTCTTCTCGGCCGTGCTTAGTGCGCTGGCCCTCACCGCCGTCCTTCCTCGGTCGTGGGGTAGCTCCTCTCGGCCGCACTCTTTTGCGCGACGCAGCCGGCGGGGCGCTCTTAGTGCGGGGGGGGGCGCTCTTAGTGCGCGACGCAGCCGGCGGGGCGCTCTTGAGTGCGCGACGCAGCCGGCGGGGCGCTCTTAGTGCGCGACGCAGCCGGCGGGGCGCTCTTAGTGCGCGACGCAGCCGGCGGGGCGCGAGGTCGCTCTTAATTGTGCGCCGGTCGGGGGAAGGCGAGGTCGCTCTTAATTGAGTCATACTTTGGGAGCTCATTAAAGTTATGTTGTGGGCTGTATATCCCATTTCCACTGAATGTGAACCTCTGGGGAAATCATCCATCATCTAGTTTCCCTGTCTTTTTTCTCTCACTTTTCCAAACTTACCACCCCCAAAATTATCTTAAAGCAGATCCAAAAGCATTCCAATGTGTTCTGCACCAGAAGTAGGGCATGACGGAATCCTAGACTGGTGGAAGAATAGCCCGCGAATTGGGCAGAAGTAGAGCAACATTGTGCTGAATGAGATGTGAAACAGGTGAATGTTGTCATTCCTCACCAACAGGCCCACATCAATATCCACACGTTCCTTTGTCGTCCTTGCTCAGGTATGTGTTGCAGGATGGGAGCCCATACGCCCGCTCCATGAAACAGATGTCAAAGGAGAAGCTCAAGGCCAGGCGCAGCAGAACTGCATTTGAGGAGGTGGAGGAGGACCTGCGTCTCTCCCTGCACCTTCAGGATCAGGATTCTGTCAAAGATGCGGTACCAGATCAACAGTTAGATTTTAAACAGCTCCTTGCCCGCTATCAAGGTAATGTGCTTCCTGGGGGAATTTTATAGTTATGCCAAAGGTAACCAGAAAAAGAAAAATGTAGCTCTTGTTTCATAGTTATCTTGTCTTTAATTCATCAGAATAATAGAAAAATAACAGTTCCAATACATATTAAAGTCATTATTATTTATATTTACCAGTGGGTTTTTTCTGATTATAAAAGAAATGTGTTCATTATAGAAAAATGAGATGGTAAAACATGAACTATTTTCTTGAGTATTGTGTAACTTTGTATTTTGATGTGATTTCAAATTTAGAATTAAAAGTTTGCTGGACTGCAGTAAACTCTCCTATATCCTTTACTCTGATTCACCAGTTATTAACATTTTGGTCCATTTGCCCTGTGTTCACGTATATATATTTTTCCTGAATGTTTTGAGGATAAATTGCAGATACGATGTTCCCTAACCCCTAATATTTCAGTATATATTTTCTAGGAACAAGGCCATCCTCTTACATAATAATAGGACATGGGAATTCCCTGCAGTCCAGTGGTTAGGACTTAGCAGAACTGCTTCCAGGGCCGGATTCGATCCTTCCCTGGTCCCAAGGTTCCATGCCTGGTCAGGGAACTAAGATCCTACAAGCCATGTGGTACAGCCCAAAGAAAAACCCCACAACAATAGGCATGATCAAAATGAAGACATTTAACACAATATGGTACTTCTGTTTAATCCATAGTCCATATCCTCACTTTGTCAATTATTTCAATAATGTCCTTTATTGCTGTTTTTTAAATGGTACAGCATCCAACCCAGGATTACATACTGCATTCAGTCATCATGTGTCTTTAGTTTCTTTTGATCTGGAAAAACTTGCCAGCCTTTTTTTTTCTTTTATGATTTACATTTTTAAAGAGTTTTGGCCAAATATTTTGTAGAATGTCCCTTCATTTGGATTTGTCTAGTGTTGCCTGATGGTTAATTTTAGGTTATGTGTTTTTGGTTAGAAAACCACAGAAATAATGTTGAGCCTTGTTCTCGGTGCATCCTATCAGGAGGCATATAGTGTTGGCTTGTCCCATTATTGGCAGTGTTAACTTTGACCAACTGGTTAAGATGATGCCTGTGTTTCTTCTCTGTGTAGTTGTTATTTATTCCCTTGGTAGTTGATGAGTCAGTTGTAGAGAGAGATTTGAAACTATTTAAATATCCTCAAAATTTCACCTACTAGTTTTAACATTATTCAGTGGGCCTGGAAAATGACCTAAAATGGGCCTAAAAATCTTTTTTTCGGGTCCACCCTGTGCTGAGTGCTTTTACCTGTGTTCTGAGGTACTCTCTGCTCCCATGCTAGATCCCACCCAACTTTGTTCCTAGATAGCCTTGCATACGTCAGCTGGGCTGAATCCATAGAAATCCTAAGATAACTACTTTTGCTTTCTTTTTAAAGCCTAGACAGATCTCAGCTGCTTTTCCTGTCCTCTTTTCCCTGGATTGCCACCCCAACTCCTCTTGGTCTTTCCAAAAAAACCCAAACTGTTTACCTTTCAAGGTGTAAGGCCCTCAGATCCTTGCTACTTCTGTAGCAGAAAAGGCAAGTGAGTTTTCCTTTTCCTCCTTCCACCAGAGACTCAGTCCTGCGTGGGAAATGGTGATCATAAAGGAACTAGGGCATTAGCCATTTGTTCTGCTGTTCAGGAAGATTCACATAGCTCCCAAACATTTCACGCCATCTTCCCAACATCCTGGGAAGAAGGTTAAGAGCATAGACTTGTATCTTACAGACCGGACTAAACTCCCCAGGCTGCCATAAAACCAGTTAGATGCGAGTTCTTCATCCTCTCTATTGCTAGTTTCCGTATCTATAAAATATGGTTATTTAGGAGATTAAATAAGACAATACACATCAACGGCATAGGGCCTAGTCAGTTAGTGCAGATTTGTGATTCTGATGAGAATGTCTGACTCAGATGTTTGTGTTCTTTCTGTACTTCATACCAGCGGACAGTTCCCATTTCCTTATTCTGTTACATTAGTTAACAGGACTCTCTTTGGTTTCTCTTTTGAAATTCCAGAGTTTTCTTTAAGAATTTTGACTGGATCTAAGTCACAGTCCTTCTAATGTTCAGCACAGGGACACAGAAGTTCCGAAAGTGCCTCTGAGAAATCTTTTCTAAGGATTTGAGGTCGGGAGCCTGGCTCTGCTGCTGTTTTCTGTGTGATGCTGGGCTGGTCTCCTAGCTTCTCTTGGTCTCCCTCTCCCTCTGAAACAAAGACTTCTATCTAGCTGATCTCAGTGCTTTCTTTCACCTTTCAGAAAATTAAATGTTGTTCCCTAGCTCAATTTTTAAAACTTTTTCTAGTTGAAAGAGAATAATAAGTCTTTTAAAATATATAATTGATTAGTAAGCCCTGCTGAACTTTTTTTTAATTAAAAAAATATTTTTCGTTTCCCTTTTTTACCAGTTAACTGGTTCTCCTTTTGGAAAAGTCTGGCTATTTGGAATCTTGGCAAATAAAAATGATTCCTGCTCTGCCTTCCATACCACCCACATCTTTGCTTGCATAGCCTGTTTCTTCCTTTGTTTGATTTTTTACTGACATACGGTTCACTGTTAGAACAGCATTATTTAAAAATGGCTTTTGCCTTTCTTCAAGCTTTTCAGCAAAATGTAGGAAGCTTCCCTTCCTTGATACCAACTATAGTTATTTTGCTGTGGTTAGATTCTGTTTCAGGTGATGGGTCATTAGAAAGACCTAAAGGAAAGGGCAGCTATCTTTGGAGAGTTAGTCTCCCCGTTTATGCTGTTTGTTTGTTTGGTGTGGGGACTTTGTTTTGTTGTAGTTGCTGCATGTAAACTCTTAGTTATGGCATGTGGGGTGTAGTTCCCTGACCAGGGATGGAACCCAAGCTCCGTGCATTGGGAGTGCAGAGTCTTAGCCACTGGGCCATGAGGGAAGTCCCTGCTGTTTGTTTTTAAAAAGAGCTTATAGTTTTAAAGAGAGCTTTTAGTTTCAAAAAGAGGCTTATAGTATAACGTAAGGAACTATGTCTTTTACTAGGACTCATATGAATTAGAAGATTGTAGACCCTTAACCAGTACTCTTGCCTGGAGAATCCCATGGATGGAGGAGCCTGGTGGGCTGCAGTCCATGGGGTCGCTAAGAGTCGGACACAACTGAGCGACTTCACTTTCACTTTTCACTTTCTTGCATTGGAGAAGGAAATGGCAACCCACTCCAGTGTTCTTGCCTGGAGAATCCCAGGGACGGGGGAGCCTGGTGGGCTGCCGTCTATGGGGTCGCACAGAGTCGGACACGACTGAAGCGACTTAGCAGCAGCAGGAACCTGAGGTCTGTGGGTAGACTTCAGCGGTGTTAGTGAAGCCGTTAAAATCACATGTATTTTTTAGGGAAGATTTGTAACTTTTATGATTTTCTCAAAGGAATCTAAAACTTAAAAGTCACTGTTGTAAAAATGATGCTGAAAGCTGTGGTCTGTGTGCTTTGATTTTTACAATTACTGTTAGCTGGACTTTGTCTGATATGACTCACAACTTGATTAAATCTCGAAGGGTTTTCTGAAATACATTTGACTTTAAATCTTGTTTCTAGAACTTAAACTGTCAATAGATGCATGATAGATAAAAGGGGAAGAAAGGAAGACAGTAAAAAGTTGCCTCTCTGGCCCTTTGAAGCAGGGCCAGGAGCCTGCTCTTCAGGTAACAAAGTGCTTCTAGTGAGCCTGTACCTTCTGAGAGACTGAAGGAAAAAAGTTCATTTCAGTGCATTCAGTGTGAACATCTGTGTTATTAAATCAAGATACACCTAGTTCCCAGGCATATTTTCTTCAATAAGGCATGAAACTATTAATATCTTTATTATTTTTACCTTTCTTGCAGGAGTTAGCAAATCAGTCATCAAAACAATGTCCATTATGGATTTTGAAAAGGTTAATCTTGAATTAATCGAGGCCTTGTTAGAGTGGATTGTGGACGGAAAGCACTCCTACCCTCCAGGTAACTGTTGCTTGTCTTAAGTGTGAGCCAGCCAAGGGCAGGGACCCTCCTTCCTGACACAGGGGTTTGTGGGGATAGCCTGTCTTCCTGGAGCCCTCACCCCAGTTTTCTTCACCTTTCCATCCCCAGTTGTTGTAAAGTTGCTTATTAGATTTTTCAGAGGGAAATTTTACCTTTTACCTACTTGAGTAAAAGGACGTTAACAATACGAAATCCAAAAGGAAGAAGGCTAAAAAGAAGCCTCAGTGTCTGCATATTCAACACTCATTTGCCTCTGTGCGTGCCTGCTCAATCACTCAGTCATGTCTGACTCTTTGCAACCCCTGAACTGAAGCCCACCAGGCTCCTCTGTCTGTGGAATTTTCCCGGCAAGAATACTGGAGTGGGTTGCCATTTCCTCCTCCAGGGAGTCTTCCCAACCAAGGGGTCAAACCCACATCTCTTGCATCTCCTTCATTGGCAGGCAGATTCTTTACCACTGCACCATCTGGGAGTCCCTGGCTAAATGGGAATCTAGTAGTGAGTGTTTGAGTCACATGAAGACTCGACAGTTGGAGACCACAGGACCATGGGGTCAAGAGAACAGACTTTGGAGAATCTTTTAAACTTCCTGTTGTCTACTCTGTAACCTTGGATGATAAAGCCCTTGTCTTTTCTATGCCTCAGGCTCCTTGTGGTAAAGAAAAGTAAGTGAAAGTAAAGTCACTCAGTTGTGTCCCATTCTTTGCAGCCCGTGAACTGTAGCCCACCAAGCTCTTCTGTCCATGGGATTCTCCAGGCAAGAATACTGGAGTGGGTTGCCATTTCCTTCTCCAGGGGATCTTCCCGACCCAGGGATCGAACCCAGGTCTCCCACATTGCAGGCAGATGCTTTAACCTCTGCGCCACCAAGGAAGCCCCGTGGTAAAACAAAGACAATAATAAATCCTCTATTTTGAGGATTAAAAGAAACCATATATAAAACACTTAGCACAGTGTCTGGTATATAATTAATGCCCAGTAGCTACTGCCCCAACAGTATTAAAATTATGCTAGTCTATTTATCATCGTTATTATTATGACTGTTATTACTCCTCCTCCTCCTGTTAATAACACAGGGCAATCCCTACTGTCGCCTTGGTCCCTGTCTTCTTAGTGGCCTTCTTACCTCATCTGTAGCCCCTTACCCCCAGGATGAATGAATCCCCAGATCTCATAACTGGATCTTTCACATCAGTCAGGTTTCCATCAAATGTCTTCTCTTCAGAGAAGTCTTCTCTGACCACCCAAAATGTTGTCTCTCCCCTCACTCTATAATACCCAAAAATGGGTTTCATTTTTATTATAGTACTTTTAACACTATCCAAAATTGTAGTTCTGCTTACTAATGGTCTCCTTTAGTAGAATATAAACTCTTTAAGAATGAATCAATTCAGTTCAATCGCTCAGTCCTGTTCGACTCTTTGTGGCCCCATGAATCGCAGCACGCCAGGCCTCCCTGTCCATCACCAACTCCCGGAGGTCACTCAGACTCATATTCATCGAGTCAGTGATGCCATCCAGCCATCTCATCCTCTGTCGTCCCCTTCTCCTCCTGCCCCCAATCCCTCCCAGCATCAGAGTCTTTTCCAATGAGTCAGCTCTTCGCATGAGGTGGCCAGAGTACTGGAGTTACAGCTTCAGCATCATTCCCTCCAAAGAAATCCCAGGGCTGATCTCCTTTAGAATGGACTGGTTGGATCTCCTTGCAGTCCAAGGGACTCTCAAGAGTCTTCTCTAACACCACAGTTCAAAAGCGTCAATTCTTTGGTGCTCAGCTTTCTTCACAGTCCAGCTCTCACATCCATACATGACCACTGGAAAAACCATAGCCTTGACTTGATGGACCTTTGCTGGCAAAGTAGTGTCTCTGCTTTTGGATATGCTATCTAGGTTGGTCATAACTTTCCTTCCAAGGAGTAAATGGCTTTCAATTTCATGGCTTCAGTCACCATCTGCAGTGATTTTGGAGCCCAAAAAAATAAAGTCTGACACTGTTTCCCCATCTATTTCCCATGAAGTGATGGGACCGGATGCCATTATCTTTGTTTTCTGAATGTTGAGCTTTAAGCCAACTTTTTCATTTACACAGTGCTTAGTGACTGCCCTCTTCTGCCTGGATTTTAATCATTAATGGTATTTTCTAAAGAAACATGTGAAACACACAGAATTATTGAAGTGCCTTCTTTCTCACTTATTGGCAAATAGCCAGTGTTGGTTAATGCATTATCACTGGATTAAATATCTTATTTCATCCCAAAGGAAAAGACTATTATTGAAAAAATTAAAGTATAGCAGTCAAAAAGAAATGTTGGAAAGTTATCTGAATTCAAAGTAAAGTTGATGTAGTGATTAGGCAGTTGGTGACATATTATGAATATTAAAGATAACCTTGATACTGATGGCCAACCCATGAGTGCAGAGCAGATCAAAGGCACATAGAAATATACAGTTTTTTCCCATTCCATATAGATTATTTTACCACTCTTAAATTTTGTGTTACTTTAATAGAGTGAAGCATGGGGTATGTAATGGAAAGAGCATAGATATGGTACCAGAAACCCCATATTTGTGTTCACACACCCTTCCTATTAAGCTCTGTTACCTGACTATGTGACTCGGTCACGTTAAGGGTACTAATATTCTTCTTAATAGGTGGTTATGAGGATCAAATGGAGATAATCCGTATGAACATTCTTCGTAAACTATGAAGTATTAGAATGAACACTGAAAGATGTCTTTTGTCCTTCTCACTTCAATTTTTGTAATAATTTAGTTTCCTTATTTATTTTGTGGGGAGAATAAGCATGATAAATAACTGGTCATGAGTTCCTTGTGGGCAGATCTTTGTTTTACCTTCCACTGTACCTAGCACAGAGCTGACAAAGATACCCAGTAAGTATTTGTGAGGTTAAAGGAGGGGCTTTTGAAGAGTGTCCGTTTCCTCTCTGAATGAAGCACAAAAGGTGTCTATTGCTGAGTGACTGCTCTTAACACAGAAATACACTATAATCAGTTACACTGTTTATTATCTTTAATGTAAAATTTTAAAACCCATAAGACATATTTATGGCATGGTTAATTTCTGTATGGCCTCTTCAACACATATCTGAATTTAGATTACCAGATTAGTTGGCCAGTTATAGCTCCTTTTTCTCGTTTCCAGTGAAATGTTTATGGATTTTACTTAGTAATGTAGAGAAGAGTCTTCCTGTCTTATAAGATTAGAAGGATAACTCTTTCTATAGAAAGAGAATGTCAGAGCCAGTACATTGAAGAAGTATGTTTAAAGAGTTTTGCTAATGATTCTTATGTAATGTAAGGCATTATATTTTTCTGCACGTTATATTTTTTCTGTTTTAGAAAGATACAATACCGCATTCATTTTTTAGTTATTAAGTCAGAAAATATATTTTACAAGTTTGTTTTCCACTTAATTCCCTGGGGACTTTACAAAGACATGGAGTAGGAAATAGCAACCCACTCCATTATTCTTGCCTGGAAAATTCCATGGACAGGGGAGCCTGGCTGGCTACAGTCCATGGGGTCACAAGAGTCAGACATGACTGAGTGACTTTCACTTTACAAAGAAGAGAAAATTGATGGTGAAAAAGTCTCAGATTATTACATTTTTCATTTAAAATTATAATCTATAATAGATTTTTCTTGTTTGCATTTATCAGATTGAATCTTTTTATATGTTGTTGTTCAGTCACTAAGTCATGTCTGCCTCTTTGCAACCCCATGGACTGCAGCAAGCCAGGCTTCCCTGTCCTTCACTATCTTCTGGAGTTTGCTCAAGTTCATGTCCATTGAGTCTGTGATGCTATCTAACCATCTCATCCTCTATTGTTCCCTTCTCCTTTTGCCTTCAATATTTCCCAGCATCAGGTTCTTTTCCAATGAGTCTGCTCTTCTCCTCAGGTGGCCAAATTATTGGAGTTTCAGTTTTAGCATCAGTCCTTCCAGTGAATGTTCAGGGTTGATTTCCTTTAGGATTGACTGGTTTGATCTCTTTGCATTCCAAAAGACTCTCAAGAGTCTTCTCCAGCATCACAATTCAGAAGTATCGATTCTTCAGGGCTCAGCCTTTTTTATGGTCCAACTCTTTTTATATACCCAGGTGCTATACTTGTATTTTTACCGGGACTAGCAGAAATCAAAATGCTATATGAACAGCTCCAGTCTAATTCTCTTTTCAACAATAGACGTAGTAATCGGTAAGTAATTGTTTTTTATAGTCTTAATCATCTATTGCAGTTATATGTGAAAATGAATTACCAGAAAGATCTATCTCTTTGACTGTCATCATCCTCTTTAGATCCTGGTGTCACTCCTGAAAAATATATTTGTTTATGCCAGCTGGGAATAGACAAAGCATTTTGTTTCAGGAAGTCAGCTCATATCTCTATTCCATTATATAAAAATGTTTCTCTTCACTTAGCATAGTATCTCAGCAAAATTGCATGTACAGTTAACCCTGGAACGATAGGGGTTTCAACTGCACAGGTCCATTTATACATGGACTTTTTTGTCAATGGTAGATACTGTAGTACTGCATGATCTGTAGTTGGTTAAATCCATGGGTGCGGAACCACAGGTACAGAGGAACTGCGTAATAAAGGACTGATTATAAATTATATGTGGGTTTTTGACTGCACAGAGGATTGGCTCTCCCTAATCCCTGGATTGTTCAATGGTCAACTGCTATTTCAGTTGCCAAATACCCGGGATTAAAGAAGCCAGTGTTAATAACAACAAAGAAATGCTACCATTTTGAGAAAAAATGATTTTCAGTGGTTCCTCTTCCAATAGCAGAAAACACTGGGTATATCTCCATAACTAAGGGACAACTACTTGACAGATGAACACCCCCTAGAAGTAGAAGAAGGAAGTTTCTTAGCATACGTGACTGTCTCTGTCTCTGGAATTAAGCATAGGGAAAAAAAATTCTTGTTTGATTAGTGTGTGCTGGGCTTGGGTTACTTGTAGAATATCAACTATTTATTTTTATTATTTACTACTGAATTACACTCCAGTTTTTCCCAAGTTGATGCAAGGTTTTTAGTTCATAGAACTCAGTAAGTACTTTGTAAGGGTCAGAAAAATCCTTTTCACTTAGAAGACTTGGATCTTGAGGACAGGTTGTAGAGAAGCTGCTCGTTTTGGGAGTCATATTGCTTTAATAGAAATCCACCCATTATAACCTGATTTCAGTGTTTTGTGCTAAAACACTCAATATTTTTTTGTTTTTTTAGATGTGTTATTCACCCACTTCATTCGTCTTTATCCAGTGAAGAGCAGCAGGCTGTGTTTGTAAAACCTCCTACGGGTGTAACTAAGATTATAATTTCCACCAACATTGCTGAGACATCCATAACCATCGATGATGTTGTCTATGTCATCGATTCTGGGAAAATGAAAGAAAAGAGGTATCCTCTTTTGGTGATGTAAAAGAGGGGCTAAAGATGCCTCAATTGGAGCAACACAGGTGTTAAAGGCTAATGCTATTAAGCTATGTAGATTACTGTTTGAAAAATCTTTATGCAAACTCTGTAGATATATGAGTTTCTATAGCTAGGGCCATGAATCTTACATTCCCTCCCAAACAGAGGTTAAAGTTTAAAATTTTACCTTAGAAGTAATTATTTTTCTTTTTTCATTCATATGCTTTACATGAACTTGAATGAAAAAGATTTGGTATGGGAGGTGATGGATATGTTAATTACCAAAAGATTGGTAATCATTTCATGAAGTGTGCATATATCAAAACGTCCCATTTAAAAAAATTAAATGGGACGTTATTTTTTTAAAGTTGAATAAAAAACCTGAATGTGGTATATACTAAAGAAGCCATTTAAATTAACACTTAGCACTCAACTATCCCAGAACACGCGGGGACACTGTCCTTCAACAGAAGTAGAGCAGTTCATCTGATCTGTCCGTACCAAATAAAATCTTGGCCACATTTTTATAAAGTAACTCCTTTTTACCTTTGCCTTTACTTTATAGATATGATGCCAGCAAAGGGATGGAAAGTTTAGAGGATACTTTTGTCTCTCAAGCCAATGCCCTGCAAAGAAAAGGTCGAGCAGGTCGTGTAGCGTCTGGGGTCTGCTTCCATTTATTCACCAGCCATCACTTCAGTCACCAACTTCTAAAGCAGCAGCTACCAGAAATACAAAGAGTGCCATTGGAACAGCTCTGTCTGAGGTACACGTTGGTCCTCGTGTCCTGCTTCCGAAAGGTCCCAGTGTTTCTCACCCTACGTTCCATGTTTTCTTTTTTTAGTACAAGATTTTTTGCAGTTGGATGAACTCATTCATTTGCAGAGCTCTTCAGTGTTGCCTTTACCATATTGCTTCACATCAAGATTTCTTGCATTGCAGAGGATGGCCTTAAAATAGAGCTTAAGAATAACACTTATAAGTCAAGAAAGTAATCTAACTTACCAAGAAATTTCTGCTAGGGCAGCACCAATATTAAATCATCACAGGGGAAAATCTGCACCCTCAATATCAATTAGAACAAAGTGAACAAAAGCAACTTGAAACACCATTATTGACATGGTGAACAAACAAGAACAAATATCATAAAATAGAATGTAGTGAATGAATGAATAATTGAGGTTACTGAAGCTGGAAAACCTTTGGTTCAGCCTTTCTGAAAATTTGCCTAGTATTATATAAGAACTCTAAAGCTATCCATGCCCTTTGGCCAAGTCATTATTTTGAGAGAGAATGCCCATAAAATGTTACCCCAAAGGGAAAAAAGTTGCTTATACAAAGATATTATGCTCTTCTTTTATCCAATTGGTATATTTTGAGGTCCTTCTATTACATTAGTAAAAATGTAAAGGAATTGTAAGTAAAATAAGCTTTTTACATATTAAATTTTTCTCTTTCGAAAATTACCTAAATTCATAATTTAAAAACAGCTTTTCAAGAGCTGCCACAGGCAGGACATAATGCACATTAATTTCATAAACAATTGCTATGCAATTTCAGATGTGGGAAAGAGAGTAGGTGGAAAATTTCAGTGTTATTTTGTGATTTGAATCCACTGTTACAGAGAAAAGTATTTTGGAAGTTTCCAGAGAAATCTATTCTGAATCTCAGTAAGTTTCAGAATCTGAAAATGTTTCTGCAATTTATTGGTAGGAGAAGTACAAGACATAAGAGGTTTTTTTTTTTAATTTATTTAAATTGACATTGTTTGGTTTATAAAAGCATATATTTGGGAAATTATAAATTATTATTCATTCACGGCAGAAGCTTACTTCTTTGTGTCATCCCACCAGAAATAAACTTGACAATTGTTTTGTTTTCTTCTTTCAGAATTAAAATTTTAGAGATGTTTAGCACTCACAATCTCCAGTCTGTGTTCGCTCGGCTCATTGAACCCCCGCACACTGATTCTCTCCGTGCCTCAAAAATACGATTACGAGACTTGGGAGCATTAACTCCAGACGAAACACTGACCCCTCTAGGGTATCACTTGGCCTCTTTGCCTGTAGATGTGAGAATCGGCAAACTAATGCTGTTTGGGTCTATCTTCCGCTGTTTGGATCCTGCCCTCACCATTGCTGCCAGTTTAGCTTTTAAGTCTCCTTTTGTAAGTAAACAGCATTCATCTCAGCTGGAGTCCATAAGTGTCTAAGGGAACCATGGGGGTGCTTCAGGGTTATGTGAGCCCCTTAAAATTTTTCCTCTGAGTGTATTATATGTGACTCTTTCAAGGCACAATGTCTAAAACTTTTATCAGATCTTCAAAGAAATCCATGCCCCAAGTAGATTAAGAACTAGAGATCCAGGTTATTTATAAATATGCTTTTTCTGTATCTCCTTTACTTGCCCATTATAGTAAAATAAAAAAATAAGTGTCCCTGCATGATTTTAAAAAACAATAATACATTGGACTGCATTTTTATCAGCTTTATTGAAATATAATTCACCCATTTAAAGTGCACTGTAGTTTTTAGTATCATGCAGTCATCACCCTAGTCAGTTTTAGAATGTTTTTGTCACTTCATAAAAAATCTTATTTATCACTCTCCTATTTCCCTCCAGTCTCCCCATCTCCTCCATCCCCAGGCAACTGCCAGCTGCCTTTCTGTGTTCATAGATTTGCCTCTTCTGGACATCTCATATTAATGAAATAATACATAGTGTTTTGTGATTAACTTCTTCACTTAGCATAATGCATTTAAGATTCATCTATGTTATAGTATGTATCAGTACTTCATTCCTTTTATGGCCAAATAGTATTCCTTTCTATGGGTGTACCACATTTTGTTTATCCATGCAGCACTTGAAGGACATTTGGGATTGTTTCCACTTTTGGCTATAAACTTCCATGTACGTGTTTTTATGTGTTTATGTTTTCATTTGTCTTAGGTGTAAGACCTAGGAGTGAAATAATTTGGTCAAATACTAGCTGTTTATTTAACTTTCTGAGGAACTTCCAGACTCTTCTAGAGTAGCTGCATTTTACACTTGACCAGCATTTTATCAGGATTGTAATTTCTCCACATCCTAACACTTACTATTATCTGACAGTTTTCTGTCAGATAATACATAGTTAAAACTATCCTACATGCTGTGAATTTGTGGTCTTTGATCTTTTCTTTAGTGGCTAATGATATTAAATATCTTTTCATTTTCTTCTTGTCCATTTGTGTATCTGACAAGAAATGGCTTCAGATAGTTTGCCCATTTTTAAATTGGGTTATTTGTCGTTTTATTATTGAGTTACATGATGTGCAAATGTTTTCTCCTGTACTGTGGTTTGCCTTTTTCACTTTCTTGATCTATTCTTTGAAATACAAGTATTTATTTTTATCAATTCCAGTTTATTTAGTTTTTTGTTGCTCAAACTGTTGCTGTAATGGTTAAGAATTCATTGCCAAATCCAAAGTAATGAAAATTTATCTGTATATTTTTCCTAAAAGTTTTATAGTTTTAGCTCTTAGATTATGGTTTTCACTCCCTTTTGAGCTAGTTTTTGTGTATAATGTGAAGTAAGAGTCCAACTTCATTCTTCTGCACGTGACTATCCAGTTGTCCCATCACCATTTGTTGAAAAGGCTATTCTTTCTCCATTGGATGGTCTTTGCGTCTTATAAAAAATCAATTAACCATAAATATATGGTTTTATTTCTGGATTTTCAATTCTATTCCATTGAATTATATGTTTACTTATGCCAGTTTCACACTGTCTTAATTCAAAATACAAAACTCGAATAGTTTTGTAGTAAGTTTGAAATCAGGAAGTGTGAGTCCTCCAATTTTGTTCTTTTTGTTAGTGTTTTGAGGATTTTTATATCATTTATGAGAGATGCTGGTCTGTAGTATTCCTTCCTTGTGATGTCTTTATCTGGCTTTGGTATCAGAGTAATACTGGCTACATAATAATTTGGGAAGTGTTCTTGCCACCTTTTTTTTTTTTTTAATATTTTGTGAGGAATTAATTCTTTAAATGCTTGATATAATTCAGTGGTGAAGTCACTTGGGCTTTTCTTTGTGGTTAGTATTTTTTAATAATTAATTCAACGTCTTTACTTGTTATAGGTATATTCAGATTATCTGTTTCTTTTTGAGTCATTTGCATTTTTCTAGGAATTTGTCCATTTCAGCTAAATTACCTAACTTATTAACATACAAACATTCATAGCATTTTATAGTCCTTTTTATTTCTGAGAGCCTGGTAGTAATGTCCCTCTTCATTTCTGATTCTAGTAATTTGAGCCTTCTCTCTTTTTTTCTTGATCAGCTTGCCTAAAGGTTTGTCAATTTTGTTGATCTTTTCAGAGAACCGGCTTTTGATTTCATTGGTTTTCCCTACTGTTTTTCTGTTCTCTATTTTATTAATTTCTGTGATTTATTTTCTTCTATTTGTTTCAGTTTTAGTTCATTTCCAGCGTCTTAAAGTGAAAGGTTAGGTTATTGATTTGAGATCTTTCTTCTTTTTTAATATAGAAATATACAGCTATAAATTTTCTTCTACGGATGGCTTTAGCTGCATCCCATAAGTTTTGGTATGTTGTGTCTTCATTTTCATTCATTTCAAGTATTTTCTACTTTCCCTTTTTAGTTCTTCTATGACTCATTGGTTATTTAGGCATGTGTTGTTAATGTCCATGCATCTATGAGTTTCCCAATTTTTTCCTGTTACTGACTTCTAATTTCATTCTGTTGTGGTCAGAGAATATACTTCATATTATTTTAGTCCTTTAAAACTTATTATGATCTTTGTTTTATGGCTAAGCATATGCTCTATCCTGGGAAGTATTCCATGTAGACTTGAGAATGAATTATTGTTATTGTTATTGGGTAGAGTGTCACTCTGCCTTTATTTTCACCAGGGCTTATCTCAGATAGATATGGGAATAGATAGATGTAATAATTTTCTTCAATTTTAATGTTATACATCATGGAATTGTAAAGTTACAGATCTACAAAAAGATCTTAGTTCAGCCCCTTCATTTAACAACATATAACAAAACCAAGGACCAGACTAGGTGATGTAACTTACTCAGCAGCAGTCAGTATTGATGTGAGCAAGACCTCCACTGCCTATTCTCACACAATTAAATAACCTCTCGTTGGCTGTTTTCTTTTACTGCAATATAGAAATTGTTCATTAGAAATACTGATGTCACCCTTAGCCAAAACTGAACACCTGTCCTTTGCTGGGTTCTCTAAGCATAATATTAATTCCCAACTGTAATCCTTTCCCCACTAGCCTTCCTAAAATGGAAGAAATTTTATTTTCAAGTAGAAATAAATAAAATTTTAATATTACTGTGTTAGCTATAAAGGTGTGCTGCTGCTGCTAAGTCGCTTCAGTCGTGTCCGACTCTGTGCGACCCCATAGACGGCAGCCCACCAGGCTTCCCCATCCCTGGGATTCTCCAGGCAAGAACACTGGAGTGGGTTGCCATTTCCTTCTCCACTGTGTGAAAGTGAAAAGTGAAAATGAAGTTGCTCAGTCGTGACCGACTGGTAGTGACCCCATGGAATGCAGCCCACCAGGCTCCTCCATCCATGGGATTTTCTAGGCAAAAGTACTGGAGTGGCTTGCCATAAAGGTGTGCAGGTATATACAAATTTAGAAAGAAGCACCATAGTTGGTTTCGATTGACTGTCAGTGTGATACTAGGGCCTCAGTGTAACATGCTAGTACCTTTAGTATTGATACATGTGTACCTTGGGTTGATACATGTATACCTTGGGTTGATACATGTGTACCTTGCTTTGATACATGTGTACCTTGCATTGATACATGTGTATATTACAGTGAAAGAAGGCGGTGAAAATTAAGTTCTCAACTAATGTCACTAACTTCTAGGGAAAAGGAGAACCTGTATTTTTAAGAGGAAAAAGCATGAATTATGGGTATAGAAATAGGGGAGACTTAAGTATAAAAGATAAAAAAGAGTCTGTAAAATGAAGATATCACAGAGTTAACAGAATCTTGGATTTTAGATGTAGCTTTTAGAATGAGTAGCTCTTGGCACCCCACCCCAGTACTTTTGCCTGGAAAATCCCATGGATGGAGGATCCTGGTGGGCTCCAGTCCATGGGGTCGCTGAGAGTCGGACACGACTGAGCGACTTCGCTTTCACTTTTCACTTTCATGCATTGGAGAAGGAAATGGCAACCCACTCCAGTATTCTTGCCTGGAGAATCCCAGGGACGGGGGAGCCTGGTGAGCTTCTGTCTATGGGGTCGCACAGAGTCGGACACGACTGAAGTGACTTAGCAGCAGCAGCAGCAGCAGCTCTTTGACATCTTGCCACTGGGAAGTAAAAGACCCAATAGAGGTCATTTTGAGTGGGCAGATGGACTCACACAATTAGGACTGTTGGCTTGGCACTTAACCACCATAATTACTTTTAACCAGTCACCCAGTTTGTACTCTGACCCACACTACACACTTCCCAAGCACCTGACTTCAGCAGTAGCAAAGTGCCACTTGAAACCTTGGATAAAATGTGTCCTTCAAACCTGGCTTTCCTCCTTTAGGTATCTCCCTGGGATAAAAAGAGGAAGCTAACCAGAAAAAGCTAGAATTTGCATTTGCAAACAGTGATTATCTGGCCCTTCTACGAGCATATAAGGTAAGTATATAATCTAATAGCTGAGGTTTATTACCAGAGTTGGCACTAAAGACAGAAATTTTGGTTTTCTCCAAAATTTAGGGATGGCAACTAAGTATGAAAGAAGGTATGCGTGCAAGTTATAATTACTGCAGACAAAACTTCTTGTCAGGAAGAGTTCTTCAGGTGAGTTGTTTCTGTGGAAATTTGTTTTCATTCATTTACTGTAGTAGTGCACCAGAGGGTACTGCAACTTTATCTTGTTGTCCTACCTTGACATTGAAAATATTATTTTTGGAATATGCTTGGCTTCACCCAGCTGTGTAAAACAGACTCCTGAACTATGACACAGGCCTTCTGTGCTGAACCTTTCAATTCACCTGTTTTTCCTCTTCTCAGTGAATCTGTGTTTAACTTACGTGGAGGCTATAGGAATGTAGCCATTCTGAAGATCACTGCTTACTAGAAGTTACTTTTTTCAGTGATTATACCAAACATCCTTAACCTGGATCCATAACCCCCTGGAATTGTTTGCAAAGTCACGCCCTTATACGTATGTGCACTATTATGGAGAAAGAGAACAAAGCTCTCTTTGAGTCTCAAAGGGATCAATGACCACCCCCAAACCCCTTACCTTCTCCCTAAAACCAAAGAACAAACAGTGAACCAGATTTTCTTTATTACTTCTTCTGTCCATCAGAGGCTACTGTGTCAATGAGTACACAAGAAAGGTTTATTATCTTTTGTGTAATAATAGACAGGGCTTTGTCTTCTGTTGTGACAATATTTTAGGCCCCTTTCCATAGTAGCATGAAAATCCAGAATAATAACGGTGTATATACTTAGAGAGCCTCCATGTCACTCAAATTTTGAGGCTAGGGAGGTGGAAGGACTTTCTTTCCATATTAGATGATGCTTTGGAATAGAACACAAAACTAATGTTCATACTGACAGCTAGTTACCTCTCTACCCCATAAGGACCGAGCAGAGATATTATATTTTCTTGAGTTCTATATCCCCAGTGCCCAGAAGAGTACTTAGAACATAGTTGATGCCCAGTAAAATTCATTGAACGCATGAATGAATGAGTTTGTTTACTGACAGTGAAGTAAGAGACCTCAAAACCATCCCAGTATTTGCCTTCCTCCTTCTCTGCCTTTGCTGCTGCTGCTAAGTCACTTCCGTCGTGTCTGACTCTGTGTGAGACACACAGAAGTTTCTTCTTCCCATAGAAGGAAGCCTACCAGGCTCCCCCGTCCCTGGGATTCTCCAGGCAAGAACACTGGAGTGGGTTGCCATTTCCTTCTCCAGTGCATGAAAGTGAAAAGTGAAAGTGAAAAGTTGCTCATTTGTGTCCGACTCTTCCTTTAGGTGTACTACAAAGAGACATTTGGAGAAGACAGAGGCTCTGGCTTTAATCTAAGTATAACAAAAGCAGTGATTTTCAATCATGGCCACACATTAGATTCACCTGAGGCAGCTTAAAACAAATGCAGAATGCCCAAATTCCACCCCAGGCCAGTTACTTCTGGATCTCTAGGGGTAGGGCCCTAGCATCTGTTTATTCTCCTTGTTGTGAATTCAACAAGTCATTCTCATATGTTGCAAGGGTTGAGAACCACTGGTCTAAAGGTATTTTATATGTAAAGCACAATAATAAATATTTCCTTGAGTCCTTAAGACTTTTAAATGTAAAACATATATTTTAAATTATATATATATTTACTAAATTTAATCTTTTTCTTTAGGCTGTATTTAGATTTTTCAGTGATCTGTGAGGTTCATCCATTACTTATTTTCACTAAATTCCAGCTTAGAGTGTAGAATTAGTTTTAATAAGATATCAATAAAAGCTTGTCATGAAATAGAACTCTTGGATATTTGAATCCCATTGTATTTTTCCCATGTTATCCATCTGTACTTGAGATAGTCCAAGAAAACACTTAAATTGTCATCAGAGACAGAGTACCATTGCTTAGCTTTCTATTCCTTTGGCATCATCTGCTTCTGTGTAGTCTGATAGCTAGTATTTGAACAGAAGCCAAAAACAGGTTTGTGCTTTTCATTTTCACACTTGTGCTCAGCTACAGAAACAGTGTGTAAATCTAGACCACTTAGTAGTATTCCTATTCCCAGAGGAAAATGTGAGCCAGCAAGTGCACAGGGTAAGAGAAAGAGAAGGTTTCTGAGGTGGGCATTCTGCATCCATTGAGAGAGAACGCCAACCACTGTAAGCTCAGAGAAGGCACTATAAGGACCCCAGCAGAAAGGAAGTAGGAAAAATTAACAGGGTCACAGCACCTTGAGTTAGGGTTCCAAGCACAGTAAGCTACATTTCTGGCTGTAAGCATTGTCAGAAAAACTCAGACCTATGCAAAACCCAGTCAGTTTTTTTTTAAAACATCATTAACAATTAAATGATCTTTGGGTTTTCTGAAATTTGTGAATTTCTATGTAACAGTTTTACTCTGTCTGCTGGTTTGTATAAGTGAAAACTGCCCTTCTGGGAATGAAGAGACAAGATATTCTTCATATTTGTCTGAAAAACCCATGAGTCCACTGTCCACTGGAGTAATTCATTTTTGTAGTCATTCTTGCCTTTGATGTGTCAGTGTTTCTGCTTAAAGACTTTCTCCATTTGTTTCAGGAAATGGCAAGCCTGAAACGACAGTTCACTGAACTGTTATCAGACATAGGCTTTGTTAAGGAGGGACTCCGAGCAAGGGAAATTGAGAAAAGGGCCCAAGGAGGAGGAGATGGTATATTGGATGCCACAGGAGAAGAGGTAAAGTGTGTGCAGTTAGCTCTTATTTCTCTTTAATGACCATATACTATGGTCAGTCTTTTACCTGAGGAATACCTGTAGGCCTTCTTCACTTGAGCCCTAGGAGCAATAGGTTAGTGGCATTCTTGATTCCCTTCTTTCCACAGATGTCAGCTAACACTCATAAAAACAACGGTTTTTCTGTTTCTTGTTGCTTTTGCTATTTTGTTTTATTTACATTGATTTTTGGTGAGTCAGTCAGAGATAGAACAGACTTTCCAATAATGTCTTATTAATCAGACCAGCCTTTTTCAAACCAAGGATAGTTTTATATTTAACTATAGGAAGAACAATTCAAAATGAACCTGATGTCACTCTCAGTGCAGTTACTTTCTGGAAATTGTGAACATCTCATAAACCAGAATCTTTCTCTCCACTGATCCTTAGGAACACTGGCTTTATAACTGCTTTGCAGAGATCCTGAAAGTAATTGTGGGCTTCTTGGAATGGGCCCTGTGTGAATGTAGTCTAGTAGGTTGCTTTCTTAGAAATAATTTTTCAGATGCTTTTAAGATAGACGTCAAAAGAAATATAATAGTAAATTCCAAGGCACAGACGGAAATAGCCACATTATTATTTATAAGATTAATGCTGTATTTCTCTCACAGGCAAACTCAAATGCTGAGAACCCCAAGTTGATATCAGCAATGCTGTGTGCAGCTCTGTATCCAAATGTAGTGCAGGTAACAGAATGTTTTCCTGGTCCTCCCACTTCTTGTTTGTTTGATTTGTAGCCAAGAGATGTAAGTTAAGACACTCACATTAATCATCTAAAGACACATACACACACACAACCTTTAAAACTTGGTATATATTTCCAATCCTTCAGTTCCCCAAATGTGTTTAGATATAGAATCTTCAAGAACACATTCATTAAATAAAATAAGGTGCCTTTTTAATCCTTCTGACATGACATTCCAGAACTCAAAATGGGCATAAATGTCACTGTCAGCCTTAAGGTCGAAATTTGATTCTACTACAACTCCCATTATGCCCTCTACTCTGGACTAAAATTAGTTAAGAACAAAATCAAGTCAGTGCTTTGCCACGGGACATCTGTGATCTCTTCTGGAAACCATACCTGAATGGACTATTGGACTTTTACTTGCCGTTTGATCATCTCATCCCTGTCAAACTTAGAATGTGAATTTGTCAGAGTACTGAAGCACTTCTCATTAACTTTTTGTATATACTCAGTTGACATCTGTTGATTCATCTATGGCTTAGTTTTGCTTAGTGCTTGATGCTGGGAGGGATTGGGGGCAAGAGGAGAAGGGGACGACAGAGGATGAGATGGCTGGATGGCATCACTGACTTGATGGATGTGAGTCTCAGTGAACTCCGGGAGTTGGTGATGGACAGAGAGGCCTGGCGTGCTGTGATTCATGGGGTCGCAAAGAGTCGGACACGACTGAGCGACTGATCTGATCTGCATGCTTTTGAAACCATTTGCAACTTCTCCAAATGATTTTTTAAAGTAAAAGCAGTGGAGACAATTAAAAAATCAGAGGTGGATGGGATGAATAAGCCTAACACAGAAGATTTTTAGGGCAGTAAAAATACTGTGCATGATACCATAATGATAGATACGTGTCACACTTGTCCAAATCCTTGGAATATACAACAACAAAAGTGAACCCTAACGTAAACTGTGGACTTTAGATGATTGTGATTTGATAATTTTTTTTAATGAATGTTTCTATTCTTGGTAAGAGTATAAGTTGATACACCCTTTCTAGATAGCAGTTTCATTTCTAAGGATTTATTACGAGAAAATAATTGCGTATTTATGTAAAGATACAGCTAGGAGAACATTTGCAATTATAAACAGCACTAGAATGAATGGTCTAAAACTCCAATAATAGGGAATTTATTGGTTAAATTATTATATGTCTGAGGTGCTAATTTAGAATTATGTTTTAGGAAAATACAGAAAATGATCCTATATTAGTTTTGGTATACATTTTATATCATTTGTCTCCATTTCTATATTATGAAAATCTAATAGAAAACTAAAGTGTTTCTCAAATATTGTTATTTCTTAAGCATTCAATTGCAAGAGATTTTTCCTAGTATATGTATATTTTTTATTGAAGTATAGTTGATTAAGAGTATTGTGTTAGTTTTAGGTGTAGAACAGTGATTCAGTTATATATATTTTTTCAGACTATTTTCCATTATAGGTTATTATAAGATACTGAATATTGTTCCCTGTGTTACACAGTACTGTTACTTTTTACAGTAAATATGGGGGTATGTGTGTGCACGTAAGCTTTTTAGTTGTTTCAAGTGAAACAATCCATTCATAGAATTTTTTTTTTTACTGTTTTGAAAAATTCATTTGGAAGTATTGGACTGGTATTGGAAGTGTCAGCGGATTGCTGGCCAGTGTTGCCAGCAGGATCTCTTTCCCTGATACTCAGTGCACAGCTGAAACATCAGCGTGGTTTCTCCCCCACATGGCTGGTGTGTAGTATAGTCACCCAGGACTACCACACTTATATCCACACTTCTTCATGGGTAAAAAAAGAAAGCAAGCATGCTTGTACCGCTTTCAAAAGGAAACTGAGAGAGAGGGAAGATGCAGCAAAGGCATTCACACAAGATTGGTTTTGTGTCGGGATATACCCTACAATGGAAATACATATATATATTTTTTCTTATAACTATGTATTGTTTAGGTGAAAAGCCCAGAGGGGAAATTTCAGAAGACCAGTACCGGAGCTGTCAGAATGCAGCCAAAATCAGATGAGCTGAAGTTTGTCACCAAGAACGATGGATACGTACACATTCACCCTTCATCGGTGAACTGTCAGGTCAGGACGGCTGGGTAAACTTACAGTCAGGTTCCACGTCCACAGATTCAACCAACATGGATGGTGTAGTGCTGTAGTATTAGCTACTGAAAAGATCCAAATCTAACTGGACCCACATGCTTCAAAGCCTTTTTGTTCAAGGGTCAGCTGTTTTTACATGTGGCAGGTCCTGGGGGAGAAACAGTCCCTTAATTCACCCAAACCTTGTTCTGTCACTTGCTGTCCTTAGGTGCTGACTTGGGGAAAGTTGAATAAGCACAAATGTGCTAGAAATTGAACTATTAAGCCTGCTTTCAGATACAAAATTGTTTCTTTGCAGAAGTGACTTAAAATGTTGTGATGTAATCCTTTGCCTCCATCTGTGCCTTAAGAGGCCTTGACCTATACTCTGATCCAGACTTCTCAGCTCTCACTCTTCCTTCAGCCTCTTGCTGGGCACCTTCTGCTCCCATCACTCCACTAAATTCATCAGAAGTCGTGAATAACTTGCAAGTTGTCAAATCTTGGGAACAAATTTCCGGCTTCTCATCATTCTTCACTCATGTATATATGACACTGCTGACCTCCCTACCTCTTGACACTATCTTTAATTTTTTTTCTTCTGAAATATCACTTCTGTCTCTCTGATCATTCCCTTCCAGCTCCCTTGCTAGATTCTCCTCCCTTGCTCTGAAATCATGGTTCTGTCCTTGTCCTTATGTTCTTACTGCAGGGCACATAATCTTCCTGAACCACCAGAGCACACCATCGTAGTTCTAACTGCCACCTACATGTTGACACAGACTCCAGATCTCTCTCATCCTTGGTTTCTTCTCTGAGTTCTTGCTAGAAATCACCATCTGGGTGCCTTCTTGTCACCTCAAACTCAAAAGCTGAAAAACCAAACTCATTATCTCTGAATTCACTGCTCTCTGTTCCCTCTCTTGGTGAAATGGAACTAAATCAGAACCCTGGAGTCACAGAAACCCTGCTTCTTTTCTCCTGATGCTAATCTGATCAGTCACCAGGTCCCAGTAATTCCACCTTTTTGACATATCTCCGATTTGCCCACTTCTCTTGTCCCTGCTGCCATTTCCTCAGTTCAGACCCCAGACATCTGTCTCTTGCCTGAAGTACTAATCTTACACCTGGTGCTTGCTCTCTAGCCCTTTATACTACTGCTTCCAGAGTCACCTTTACAAAGCACATCTCTGATCATGTCATGAGTGTTAGTCACTCAGTCATGTCCACCTCTTTGCGGCCTCTTGGACCGCAGGCTCTTAGCCCACCAGGCTCCTCTGTCCACGGAATTCTCCAGGCAAGAATACTGGAGAGGGCTACCATTCCCTTCCCCAGGGGTCTTTTGAACCCCAGGTCTCCTGTACTGCAGGCAGATTCTTTACTGTCTGAGTCACCAGGGAAGCCCACCTTTACAAAACACACCTTTGTTCATGTCATACCATTGTTTAAAACTCTTCATCTATGGAGTCTCTTTGTACGTGGAGTCTACTGTAAACTCTCCTATAACCTTTCACATCTAGCCCCTTCTTGGACCATGTCCCGCCCCAGCTCCCTCCTCTGTCGTGCTCCAGGCCACACCAGACTACCGACAGTATCTCCCAGTGCCATGACACAGGACGCACTGTTCTCTGTGCCTGGAGTGGCATTCTCTTTCCCCAGCAGGCTCCTACTTATCCTTCAAGCCCAGTGCTCCTCTCCAAATTGCTTCTTACTCCTGCTCCACCACTGTATAGTATGTGTTTTTCTACTGTTGCATTTATCACATTCTTTTATGGTTTATGGTATGTCTCATTCATAGGCTTTTGAAATTCCTAAAGACAGGAATTTAATTTTATTCATTTCCACATTGTCAGTGTCTAGCACAGTGCCTCATCAGCATGAAGGCAGATGTTCAACAAAGCTTCATCTTGATAAAGAGATGGAGGAAAAGAGAATGAAGAGAGTTTGAAGTGTGAGGGCTGGTCAGCGCCTGGAACTACTAAATGAAATGTCAACAAAGCATGAAAAACATCTCCTTAAAGCTCAGAAGGGTCTGAGGACTAGATCGTCTGCCCTCTCCACTGCATGTGTACTTAGCACCCAGGGGCCCAAGTTATCTCCACTCCTGTCCTGAGTTTACCATGACATTTCTGCAGTAAATCTAAGTCATCCATGCATCCAGTCAGTACCTGCCACCCCTTCTGTGCCTGGCACTGTTGTAGGCCATGGAGGACAGCAGATGAGTTAGGGAGACACAGTCTCTGCCCTCAGGGAGCTTACAGGCAAGAAATAAGTAAACAATCCCAGGTGAACAACAGATGTTAGAAAGTAAAACCATAAGAGACTGAGAGTGACAGGAGAGGGTTTTTGTTTTTTTAACTATAGTTGAAATTAACACAATATTGTAAATCAGGTATATAGCTTCAGATTCATTTCTGTTATAGGTTACTACATATATTGACTATAGTTCCCTGTGCTATACAGTAAATCCTTGTTATCTTTTGTATACAGTGGTATCTGTTAATCTCATATTCCTAATTTACCCCTCCCCCTCCCAAGAGGGGCTGTTGTACATAGTGTGGTAAGGGAAGAACTCTGAGGAGAAATAATTAGGGCCTAAATGAAGTAAAGGGCAAGTCATGCAGGTATCTAAAAAGAAAACCTTCCAAGCCGGGGAAATAAGTGCAAAAACCATGAGATGAAAGCACATTTGGTGTGTTCCGGCAAACGCAAGAAGGCAACCAGTGCAAATGAGGGGGAAGGTCAGGGGTGGCGGTGACAGAAGAGTTGGGATAAGCAGGCAGGGATCAGGACGTGTGGAACCTTGTAATCCACAGTAAAGATCTGAGATTTTATCCTTGGGAAATCCCCGGAGGGTTTTGAGCCCTGACTGGTTTTTAAAAGATCACTGTGGCCACTGTATGAAAAAGAAACTGAGGACGCAAAGGGGCAAGGACACAGGAAGCCACTGCAGTGTCTGTAGGAGACGATGGTTTGTACATGGTGGTCGCTGTAGACGTGGAGAGTTCACTGTGTATTTTGAAAATAGAACCATCAGGACTTAGTGATGATAGAGATAGAGTGAGGGAGCGAAAGCAATCAAGGATGCTTCTAAATCTGGTGCATGAGCAGCTAGGTGAAGGGGAGTCTCACTTACTGAGATAGTGAACCCGACAAGCATGGGAAAACGGAGAGTTCCCTTGAACATAAGTCCAAGATACTTGTTAGCTGTCCAGGTGCAGACATCCAATAGGCAGCTGCAAGTACAAGGCTAGAGCTCAGGGGAAGGTACAGGCTGAAGGTCGTCTGGGGAGTCCCTGGACAGGTGACACGTAGATCCCTGGGACTGGTGGGATTCTGCTTATGTCGCCAGTGACATCACTGTCATGTTCCAGGTCAGACACTTTGACAGTCCCTACCTGGTGTACCACGAGAAGATCAAAACTAGTCGCGTGTTCATCCGAGACTGCAGCATGGTGTCTGTGTACCCACTGGTCTTGTTTGGAGGAGGCCAAGTGAATGTGCAGCTCCAAAAGGGAGAGTTTGTTGTTTCCTTGGATGATGGTTGGATCCGCTTTGCAGCTGCTTCCCATCAGGTAAGGGATAGGGGCTCTGATAATATGAAATACAGGGCATTCCTTCAGGGAACAAGGACAGCAGAGCTGCGTTAGAGTGAATGATGCTTGTGCAGGGGTCACTGAGCAAGACTGAGGCTGAAGTAAGGCCAGGGGTGAAGCTGTAGTAAGAGCTGAAGAAGTGCGCTGCAAGGGAAAGCCCAGAACAGTTGTGTGAAAGGACAGAAGCTGTGAGTGAGGTATTGGAACTTTCTGTTATAGAAATATAGATTCAAAGAAAACATAGGTGAGCAGAAGTAAAAATTACCCTGATTCTACAGCCACCATTAAAAAAAATTATTAATAAAGATACGGGTCTAAATGTTTTTATTTTCAGGTCTCAAATTATTCAGTATATGGAGTCTCTTGAAAACATTTAAGGGAGCATATATTCAAGAAAAATTTTAGTATTTGAATCTGTTGGAAGTCTTCTAATCTTTTATTGCAGGGGGCAGAAACAGCATTTCAAACATTACAGTGAAATACATCAATGAATTCCCTTTAAAGTCTAAAGCAGCAGTGTCTAGGAAAAATATACGTGGCACATACCTAAGAATTTTTCTAGTAGCCACATTTAAAAAAAGTAAATGGGTAAAATTAATTTTAATGTATTTTATATCAGATCAGATCAGTCGCTCAGTCGTGTCCGACTCTTTGCGACCCCATGAACCTCAGCACGCCAGGCCTCCCTGTCCATCACCAGCTCCCGGAGGTCACTCAGACTCGCATCCATCGAGTCAGTGATGCCATCCAGCCATCTCATCCTCTGTCGTCCCCTTCTCCTATATTTTATATAGCATAAAACATTTAAAAGTTTCAATTATATCATGTAATCAGAGTAAAAAATTGAGATTTTTTTTAATTTAATTTTTTAACTTTACAATATTGTATTGGTTTTGCCATATATCAAAATGAATCCACCACAGGTATTACATGTGTTCCCCATCCTGAACCCTCCTCCCGCCTCCCTCCCCCTACCATCCCTCTGGGTCGTCCCAGTGCACCAGCCCCAAGCATCCAGTATCATGCATCAAACCTGGACTGGCGACTCATTTCATATATGATATTATACATGTTTCAATGCCATTCTCCCAAATCATCCCACCCTCTCCCTCTCCCACAGAGTCCAAAAAGAATAACCCTGTATACGAGACAGCAAGAGAGACACTGATGTATAGAAAAATTGAGATTTTTATATTTTCATACTAAGTCTTCAAAATCTGGTGTGTATTTTATGGTCACAGTACATCTCAGTTAAGACCAGGCACATTTCATGTGTCATGAGATTAGCCACATGGGACAGTACAGGTCTGGAGGGCCAGGCAGGGTTGGTTTAATTCTACTGCTTAACGACAAAAGCCTGGCTGGCTCCTGGTGTAGAATGGCTGTAGCTCCTGCATGTCCATGCAGCACGTATGGCCCGAAAGTGGAGACTGACGCTGCTTTCCTGAAAGCACACCTCTTCTTCTACACCGGTTCCTGTCGCTGAAGAATGTCATGGCCTCTAAGGCCTGGATCCCCTGAACCTTTCACTCTGGTGCATGGCATGAGCCTATTAGATCAGAGTGTCTACTCCAAGGTTGCCACACAGTGGAGGAAGAGCCAGACAGATGTTGGCAAGACGTCCACAGTGCCACTACATCAGCACAAGCAGTGTGGTGCTATCTCCTACCCCACCTCCTCACCAACAAAAGCATAAAAATTCCAAAGTTAAAGAGATTTTTTGGTTTAATGTCTGCTATTTTTAATTCTCCATTTTCCTGCTCCTCCTCTCAGAGCTAATTGTAAAAGTTGGCCAAGCTCTAACATGCAGAACACTGCATAAAAGCCGTTTCTGGATTTAATCTTTTCTTTAAGTGAGATGTGACAGAGGAGCCTTTTTATAATGGTCCCCAGTGTACACTGCAGAGCTATATGTTCCTATAATAGCATCAAGAAACTTTAGAAGCACTTTTAGAGGGGCAAAAAAAAAGTGTTTTGTTCTCCCCCCATGGAATGAATAGCAGAGACCTAGAACAATGGTCATCACAACTGGAGAATTTCCTTTAACCACCTTTCCTCCCCTGGTGATCCAAGCACTGCTTACATCGCAACTTTCATTTTAGGTGGCTGAATTAGTAAAGGAACTTCGTTGTGAACTTGACCAGCTCCTCCAGGATAAGATAAAAAACCCAAGCATAGATCTGTGCACCTGTCCTCGAGGGTCACGGATCATCAGCATGATTGTGAAACTTGTCACCACACAGTAAAGACCTGTCGCGGAGAGTGCTCACTCCTCACCTGCTTGCTCAGCTGGGAACCAATAGCGGCACCTCTACATCCAGCCGCAGCGGTGTGGGGGCCGCCTGGGGAAGGAGCCCAGGGCAGGCTCTGCTGGGTCAGCTGCGGCCACACACACCTGTAGGGACGTTTTCCAGACTGAGTGTTGCTAACCAAGCAGTGGGCACCCCTGCCTGGCAGTTTGGAGTGTCAGTGTGAGACAGCTTAAAAACCAACCTGCCTGTTTTTTTTCCTCTCTGACTGCCCTGGAATGAATGAAATTCATCTGATAATACAAAAGTGAACATTTAATACAGTGGTTTTAATCTCTGTTTTTCTCCAGCTTTTTATTAGAGTGAGATGAGGGGCATGAGGAGAAATACAAGTTGTTTTTTTCTGTCATAAAAGCTCAACTGAGAGAAATCAAAACAGAGAAGGGGAAAAAAAATCATGTGACAAGAAAAATTAAAACTTCATTTTCAGCCATAGGTCATTATGTAAACTTCATTTGTGAGGGGTTTATTTTTACTCATTAAAATTCACCTTAAAAAAAGTTGAGTTCTTATTTGTTATTAAAATGTGAGCTGGTTTTATCAGTAACATTCTTATTGTTAAAAGCAGAACAACCTGGGTGTTTTCATTCTCTTTTGGGTTTTCCATTTATGAGTCTTACTCTGTCTTTTGAACTTGCCTGGCTCTAAGGGCCACATTTCACACTACCGGAAGGGGAATTTTAATGGTATCCGCAGAGCATAGTTGCACGGCTCAGGTTCATGGAGAAAGCTGCCGTGCTACTGTCAGATTTACAGCCATAAAAACACCTTCTGTGAGAGTGCTTATTTTCAGTCACCACTTATGAATACATTTACCTTAGCTAGATAGTTTTCAGTGTCCAAGAAGAATTCCAGAAAAATGAGTGGAAGATGTATTCTTGTATGTGTAGCCCTCAGGTAGAGAGTTACTACAGGTTTCCCACTACAGACAGAATTCTCGCTAACTCAACAAAAGCACCTCAGTGAAGGATGTTCACCTTTCAAGCTATTAAGTTTCCAGGAAGCCTCCTAGACTGTCCAAGTGGTCACATATATCAGTGGTCCCCGACCTTTTTGGCATTAGGGACCAGTTTGATGGAAGACAATTTTTCCATGGACTCGAGTAGGGGGGATGGTTTGGGGATGATTCAAGCATATCAGCCCCACCTTAGGTCATCAGGCATTAAATCCTCGAGGTTAGGGGCCCCTGGCATATATGATATCACTTATGTATAATCTAAAAAAAAATAAGTGATTCAAACAAACTTATTTACAAAACAGACTCAGGCATAGAAAACTTATGGTTATCACAGGGTATAGCAGGGTGGGAGTTAGAGAGATGGGAAAGAAAGAGTTTGGGATTAACATGTAAATACTACTGTGTATAAAACAGGTTAACAAGGAACTGCTGTATGGCACAGGGAACTATATTCAATATCTTGTAATGAAAAGAATGAAAGAGTATATTCACTATATGTATAACTGAATCACTTTGCGGTACCTTTGAAATATTTTAAATTAACTATATCAATTAAAAAAAAAAAAAAATCCTATCAATCTCTAGATGTGCCAGACTGAAAAAGTTTGGAAAGCCTTGACTGAAGGCATTCATAAGAAAATCCTCACCCCAAATTAATTTCTTAAGCTCATCATTGCAATTTTGAAATAAATGAAATTGGATTCTTTGTGATTCAAGTCAGAATGCAGTAGTATTTCAAGGTGAAACTGGATTTCCAAGCACTAATAAGATGGTCAGCTTTTAACATTAATTTTGTGGAGAAGTCTGTAAATGATTTCTCAAATATTCGTTTTACAGGAATCTAGTTAGGGAACAATATTAAATGAAGTTCTCACTACAAAATTAGCCCACACTGCTGTTTTGTCCAACATGTAACTGGGAAGTTCTCAGGAAATGAAAATAGCTCAACACTTAGGGAGATGGTCAGGTTGATAAAACATAGGCTTTGTCTTCTTCCTTCTGGAGTTCCATATCTGAATGTTACAACTCAAACTCCCTGACAAGTAATGAACTTTAGTCTTTATCCTCCCCATTCTGTTATCTGAGCAGTTTACTATATCAAAGCATGTAGACTGAGGATCTGTAGGCATGAAATTTTTTTCTATTTCTAGGCAATGGTGTGACTGTGTCCCTGAGAGGTTGTCATAAAATAAGACCTTATGAAAGTGAGATAGGCTAGGGTCTGGGGCTCTTTGCTGTAGTGCTTGTACCTGGGCAAAAGTCTGGAGCAACAAAGTAACAAAAAAATATACTTACGGAAGGGCCTAAGAATAACTGTGTAAATGGGCAGTGGGGCAACTTATGAACAAGATACAAAAAGAGCAAAAACCCACACAGCACTGCCAAGGGTGTGGGCAGACTACCTTGCACCCCTCCTCAGGGAGTGAGCAAGGGGGCCCACTTGTTTCTGTACCAGCCTGCTGCAGTAGGAGCCCCCAGAAGCCTCGCCCCAGTCTGGCCTTTTGTCAACTTCTACTGATTAAGTAGGCCAAGAACCCTAGTCAGGAACAAAAGTACTTTGCAAAATTAAAATACAGCAAATGTAAGCAAATTGGGACTGAGGGGTGGTTTTCAGATGTAGCCCAGCCTGGCTCTAAGGGGACAACACTCTGTTTGGGTCTCAGTTGCTGGACTGAGAGCTAGGGAGCTTGGGCTTCACACTCTGAGGGTGTCTTGTGGGTGTCACTCACTTGCTACATAAATAGTGGATTCCTGGGGGTTCCCGGGGACCGGAGAGTATGGTCACACTGCCATTATTATGCCTGAACAAGCCTAAGCAGAGGCTGCCTGTTTCCTCCTAAATCATGCTAGAATTAAGCATAATTCCTAGGGTTTATTTTCCCCCCAATGCAGGGAGATATCTGCTTAATATGTACAAGGTGAGCTATATTATTTTCAGAAATTAGAGTTTGATTGTGAATTTATGTCAGTCAGTATTTGAGTGCCACAGTACAGAGTGCCTTAAACAATGAGTACAATTTTTTATCACTGCAATAGTTTCAGATCCTTCTAGAGTGACAGGCTTCTTCCATGTCTAAAACTGCAATGACAGTGAACAGTTACACGGAGAAACTTTTTCTTTCCATTTCTAAGTTACCACTCAAAAGATACATCAAAGACTGGTCTTAAATATGACTTGCTGCCAATCACTGATCCTTAAGGTACTTTAAAATCTGTTTTCATAATTTGTTGCACCAAAGAGCAGAAAAAGAGTTCTTTGGAACTGAAGCTCTGTGTAGGAATCATGAGGAAAGAGTAGAATCAATGTTTCATAAATACACAGGACAGCAGCCCAAATGTGAACTTTTTCCCACAGTTTGGCCTCTGCCCCATCCATGCCCGACTTGAGCCACCCAGCTCCACTCTGAAATCAGTTCGAACCAGGTGCTTGGTAAATAAGCCAGAAAACAGCGCCCCAGTGAGATAGCTGGGAAGAGGACTCCTTGGACTCAGACTGGGTTTTTTTTCACCTCTATTTCAGTGTTTTAGGAAAGAAACAAATGGCAGCAAAAGCCAGCATAAGAGGGGTTTGTTTGGAAAAGCAACTACTCAGGAGTGGCTGTGGAAATTCAGCCAATTCCGTAACTACCAACAATGAGAAGCAGTATTTAGAATGATGACCCTGACATGTTACAAATACAGTATAGCTTAAAATGGTAAAGTATATAATACTTTAACATTTCAACAAAAGCATTTCAAAACAGTGAAGTTTTTAAAAATTATTCCTTATGTAGAAAATGAAGTTCCTGCTGCCTCCCTCCAACCTAGCTGTTACCAAAAATGACCTGAAGGAGTTAATTTTCCTTTTATGTTCAATGATTTTAATCAAGAAACTATCCTTGTTTTTTCTACAACAATTAAAAGACAAGCTAACTTAACCAAAAAGACTCATTTGCTTCATGAGTAAATGAGTAAATTACTCATTTACTTCATTTACTTCTGCTTTTAGTAAGTTTCGTCTCATTCCATTCTTGGGTTTCAAATGTGTAATTTGAAAGGTTAACAGGAAAAGCAAATGAAAGGTTAACAGATACTTCTGTTGTAAGACTTTATTTGTCCAGAGAGATTGATTAATTATAACAAACATATGTACAAAAACGAAAGAAGTTTCCTCATGGAAGAAAATGTAGTTTTTATTTTAAGATCTGTGGTTCTCAACATAGGGCAGTTTTGCCACCAGGGGACACCTGGCAATATTTGGAGATGTCACATATGAAGGGGGAAAGGGTATCCTTGGCAACTAGTGGTTAGAAGCCAAGGATGCTGCTAAATATCCTACATGCACAGGACACCTGAACAACAACGAAATAATCACCCATTCAAATTGCCAGTGCCAAGGTACAGAAAACCATCCTAAACAACATGAGATAGGTAACTGCTTAGAAAGTCTATTCGCTATTAGTCAGATATAAAGTATGCCCATAGTTGTCTTTAAAAATATAAATATACCTGGACTAACCGAAAGCAAAATCTCTGCCAGATCAACTCTAATAAACATGCACTGTGTGACTAGGAGCTTAACAGTATATCATTTTATTAAAAATACACAGTACTTGAGAAATTGAGGTAAATGTATGTAAGAATGGCAAAGTCATGCAGAGATAGGTAGGCATAGTTTTCCTTTAAAAAGATGTTCTACCACAAAAAATTTTTAAGTCACTTATTTTGAAAATGTGAAAAGTCAAGACATGCTTTTTGAAAATGTTATAGTTAATATAATTGTATGTGATACTAACACTGCTCACACTCTCCACTGCAAAAGTTAAGTTTTTGTACTTAGGTCCATATTAAGGTGTTTAAAACATGAACACGTGCACCCTTATCTTTCTATTATTTGAACAGAGTCCAATCTAGTAGACTTTGGCCAATAAGGTAAAACACAAATTGGGTTAATAAAAGGGGGGATGGGAGTATACAGCACTACAGGTGTATGGTGGTAAAATGTTTAATCTAACATGAAGCCTAACCAGAACTATAAATTTCTATGTTCAGTAATCCACCTCCCATAGTTTGAACCAGAAAAAAAAACAAACAATTTTGTTTTAGGACTTGATTATTAGTAAGATGACCAGACTGAATGTCAAAAACGTGTTGTGTACTTTAAAAGACAGATGTACAGTCAGAGGCCGTGCTCTACCATGGGCACCAAGGGACTACCCATGTGAGGGAACTAATCCACTAATTATAGACCCAGCATAAAACAACTTGTAATTAGACATTTCTCTTAATGCCACTCTTCTGTCTCTGAAATTCACCTGTGCTCTTTCCCATTTAAACTCCAGCTGTCCCCATTATTTCTAGCCCATAAATCTTTATACCATCCTTTTCTACAGTAAGCATGGCTAAGACTGGATTAATTGAAGCATGCAATCTGATTAGTTAACAAGAAGGCTGATTGTCCATTTTATAACTAACATGTGCTACATGGCTAATTTGAGACCCATACTGGTGTTACAGAAATTCCTCTCACATTTATACTCATAATTTCAATATAACCAATTTATTTTAATCAGGTACTATGGAATGTAAAATGGCTCAGCCACGTTGGAAAATAGTATGACAGTTTCCTAAAATGTTAGTTGTCATGTAACCTAGCAACTCCACTCCTAGGTATTTCACCCAAGAATTATGAAAATATGTGCCCACACAAAGACTTGCCACAAATGTTCACAGCAACATTATTCATAATTGCCCCAAACTGGAAACAACCAAAATATCCAATAAGCAAAATGTAAGTATATTCACAGTGGAATATTATTCAGTAATAAAAAGAAGCCACTGATATATGCTACAACATGCAGATCAAATTCAAGATTTAGGGGAATATTTTAATAAGTTGTGGTTCATCAACACAATAGATATAGTCTTAAATATTATACAATTGAGTAAAGTTATTTTTAAAAAATGTTTTATTTGGCTACTCCAGGTCTTAGTTTTGGAATGCAGGATCTAGTTCTCCAACCAGAGTAAATTTAAATGAAGCCAGTCAGACACAGACTATATGTTGTATGATTCCATTTAAAGGAAATATACCCCCAAAAATAAAATCTATAGATACAGAAAGTAGATTAGTGATTGCCTGGGGTGGAGAATGCGAATGGGAATCTATTGCAAATGAGACAGAGGGTCTTGTGGTGACAATGGAAATGTTTAAAAAATTAGATTGTGATGATGGCTGCACAGCTCTAAATTTACCAAAATGAAAGAATCACTGAATTATGCCTTGAAGTGCATGAATTTTATATGTTAATATGTCAATGAAGCTTTTAGAAATATGTATAAAGATGCCTTTGATTACAAAGGAGAAAAGTGATTTTACAGTGGAAAAATCTGATAGACACCACCTTAACCAAGTAATCACAGTTAACATCACAAACATGGGCCACGTCAGCAGAATACGCCTCCTGACGCACTGAGAAGAATACACTATCATCTCCAGGGTGTTCCTTTCCCAAAAATGCATACCGATATGGATCACTGGGAAACAGAGAAACCCAAATTGAGGGATAGTGCACAAAATAACTGGCCAATATTGAAAAATGTCGATGTCATGAAAGTCAAAGAAAGACTGAGGAATTACTCCAGAGTAAAGGAAACTAAAGGGACAGGATCCAAATAAAAAGTCCTTTTTTGAAACAGTGAACATTGAGCAGTAGGTGAAATCTAGATGTCTGTATTAAATTATACTACTGTATGAATATTAGTTTTGATAACTGTACCATGGTTAAGAAAATGTTCTCACATTTCCATTGTATCCACAGTTTATTCTCAAACAGTTCAGGAAGAAACATGAACACACATGCACAGAAAACGCAAATGTGGTAAGATGTTAACATTTTCTGGATAGAGGATACAGGACAGTTCTTTGTCCTGTTCTTGTGTATTTTCTGTAACTCTAAAATTATGTCCAAGTAAGTTAGAAGCGATGCATGTACAATTAACAGTTGCTTATTAACATATTAATATATAGCCACGTGAATAAAAAGAAACACAAAGAAACAGTTATGATGAGAATATGGGGGGAAATAACTTTTTGAAAATGAAGATTTTTTTTAATTAAGATATGATTCAAAGAGTACCCATACTAGAAACACATGGAGAAATGTCAGAAAACACAAAGCAACTGTAAAACACCATCTTATGTTCAGTCATAAAAATTAAATAAAATACTAATACTCTAAGGGTGTTATGATATTTGTATACACGTTATTGTTCTTGTTGATGTCAAGTAGCACAAACTATTTAAAAGAATATTGTACTTTCATTTCTAAGCGCTAGTTTTGGAGGGGTTTTTTTAGCATTTGGTTGCACCCAGTCTTGGTTATGGCACATGGGATCTAGTTCCCTAACCAGGGATCGAACCTGTGCCCCTGCACTGGAAGCACAGGCCAACAGAGAAGCACTGGACCACCAAGAAGTTCCTTCTAAGCACTAGCTTTTGATAACAGCGGTGAAGACATATGAAGACATTCTTTGCACCATAAACTATGATAGCAGAAAGAACAAATGTCAAAAGAAAATGTTTAAGTTTTAGTCCATCAACACAGTACAATGTTGTCTTTAAATCATGAAAACTACAAAAACTATATACATTGTATGCAAAAGTAAAAAAGCATGTCTGATAACGGTGTAATTTTTAATAAAGAAATCCTTTAATGTCTGAAAAATGAAAACCAGTGGTATAATAATGAAGGCAGGAAAAGCTGGAGGTGATAGATGTGTTTATGGCATAGACTGTGGTGATGGTTTCATGGGTGTATGCTTCTCTTCAACTCAACAGGCTGTATACACTAAATATGTAGTTTTTTGTATGTTACTCCTTCGTCAAAGTAGTTTTTTTTTTAAAAAAAAACCAATTGTATTTGGCAGTGGATGCAATTGCTAAGTCGCTTCAGTCATGTCCGACTCTGTGTGATCTCATAGACGGCAGCCCACCAGGCTCCCCTGTCCCTGGGATTCTCCAGGCAAGAACACTGGTGTGGGTTGCCATTTCCTTCTCCAATGCATGAAAGTGAAAAGTGAAAGTGAAGTCCTCAGTCGAGTCTGACTCCTAGTGACCCCATGGACTGCAGCCTACCAGGCTCCTCTGTCCATGGGATTTTCCAGGCAAGAGTACTGGAGTGGGGTGCCATTGCTGCTAAGTCACTTCAATCGTGTCTGACTCTGCGACCCCATAGATGGCAGCCCACCTAAGTATGTGTAATTATAGTCCTTCACTGCTCTGATTTCCCCCCAAATTTATAGTAATCCTTAGCTTTGACTCTAGCATTCTAGAATCTACTCCGAGGCATCATAAAAATTCTAGTTCTCAAAACAACTGTGAATGTTTTAAATTTCATTAATTTTATTGAAAACAATTCATGGGAGGTGTATTTCAGCTATAACATTTAGGAGAGATTTAGGAAATCAAGTGCACAATGGATAGCAAGATACAGGGCAGAGGTTGGAAAGTTTGCTCCAAGACTGAAAGATACTCAAAGTCCTGAACACCTTTTATTCTGAAAAATATTCTTGACACCAGTTGTGTTCAAAGACTGCCCTGGAGCTGGCTTTGGGGAGGATCTCCCCCTGGGAACCTGGAACCAGGAACCAGGAGAGGGATGAGAAACAGGCAGATTAAACCCCCAGGGGGAATTTGAGCTGAGGAACTGGCTGGCCCAACTCCCTAAGCAGAGAGGTTTCCATGGCAGGGCCAAATCACATATCCTCAGGTTTGGCTCACAGGCAAATTTTCAAACAAATCAGAGGACTCAGCTGCCAAGAAAGTCTGTCCCCAGCTCATTAGTCTGACAGCAAGTATGTCTATCAACACCAGTGCACCTGTTCCTGGGCCAAGGTTTACTCCTGACCAACACTGTGGATAATTTCCTATATGTCTTTTTTCAAGACCTCCCTCATTTTGTCAGAATCTTTTCCATTTAATTTGTTCTTATTCCCCTTCCCCTATCCAACGTCCAAAGACATCTGAGGGTTTGATGGTGAAAGGCTATGTGATAAATTTCACTTTGAGGATTCTGGAACTCTACAGTTGTGAGGGAAGACCTTTCTGTTCCCCCAGGCTTCTAAACTGCTTTTGCAAGGGTAATCTGATCTGGGAGAGGTAGCTACAATTATCTGGGAGTTTGTTACAAATGCAAACTCCTGGACCCCAACTAGGTCAGACTGGACTGCTGGGCCCTACTCCCAACTATGTTAGCAAGCCCTCCAGCTGCTTCTGATGCTTGCAAAAGTACAAAAAGCACTTGGATACATCCTGTTAATATTAGACAACCATGCAGGAAAGTAACTTAGCTATGTTACCAAAGTGCTTTCAAAGACCCCCTAAAACTCAAGTATTTTAAAGTGTTTCTTCCAAAAGGCACAAGATTGCCTTTGTATGGATGGGACATAAACCCTCCTTGAACCTTGGTGGACCATTCTAGTTCAAGGCTCTCCTAGGGCAAGCTTTTCTGTAAACAGCCATATTTTTCTGTAGATACAATCCATATCATTTCTGTCAATACTCAACTCTGCCACTGTGGTTCAACAACAGCCACAGACAATACACAAAGCAGTGAGTATGGCTGTGTTCCAATAAGACTTTAATAAATAGAGGCAGCAGGCTGGATTCTGCTAAGGGCCTGAAGTGTGCTAACCCATCCTCAGGTTCTAACTTGATGTGGGAACCCTGGGGTCACTGTAGACATTCCCCTGAAAAGTCCCAGTTGGGCTGTATCTACAGGCATGCAAGCCTTGCAGTTGCCCAGTCAGTCCAAAGAGGGAGTCCGGAAACAGTGACACAGCTATCACTGGTTTAATAGATGGGGGAGCTTACACACCTGAAGAAAAGTCCTGGAGGAATAACCCATCACATGTGGCAGACAAACAAGGTGGCGAGCAGGACACAGTGATGGCGGCGGTCTTCGCTGAGGGCGGGAGGCAAGACTACCTTTTAAAAGGTGATTGGAGACTACCTTTTACTGGGGGAATTGACCTCACATTGGCTGTTACCAGGGAAACCAGCAACTGAGACCCATCCCTTACAGCCCCTCAGGTTAACAACCATCATCAGGGCAGATGTTTCCCTTTAATAAACTAGCAGGTTGGAGCCATTCTGGCCCAAGGATTAGAACACTCACTGGCTGGGGCAATGGCGAGCACATTTGTTCCAACACAGTGTAGGCACAGCAGGGACTCATCAAGCAGATGATGTACAGACAGCAAAAGAGCAGCCGTCTTGAGTGACCTGACCATACACTCCACAATCCTTACCCCCTTAAGTCTGCCCCTCTGATATTCCTGGGGTCAAATATGTAGAGGTGCACCTCCACCCAATAAAACAAGTGCAATACAGACAACAGCAGCTGAAGAGTATCAAAAGTGTAAGACGTGGGTAAATCTGGAGCCAGGCACTTACTGGGTCCACTTTTCATGGAAGTCCTGAGGAAGACATCTTGCTGTACACCCAGCAAAGAGGCCACTGATACCTCCCAATCTGTGAGCAGCTCCCTCTGCTCAGACAGGTGAAATACCAAGATGTTTAACAGGCGCGATACAGGGGAGATCACGACCATTAGCCAAATCTACCCTCATCCTGCCCAGCTACCCTCAGTCCCCACAGACTGTGCCAAATACAGGCAAGGTGGCAGAATAGATTATAAGGTTAATATAATAAATGGTGCATTCCTCCAGTAAATGCCTGCCTTCCTCTCAGGTGGGGCAGGTATAAGACGGGTGAAATCTGTCCCTTTCTAATCCTATTCCCCACAGGAGACTTACCCAAACCACAGGGGACTTACCTGCCAATTTCAGAGCCACTTCTTTTATAATACGTTCCTGAGGGCAGAAATTGTGGCAAAGGCAAAAGTGAGTTATTGTCCTGACCGGTAGTCGGCAACGGTCCCTTTTGGGGTAAATAGTTGAACTCGGATGGTGAGGACTAGTTGCCTCTGAGTTAACATGGCGTAAGCACTGGGACAACTGTTCCTGGGATGTTCAGTTATAGTTCCTAGGCTGGAATTAGCCTCCTGGGCCCACAGGTAGAGAAATTTCCTATCTTGGTTGTTGAAGTAATCCACTCATCCTTTCAACTAACCTGGCAGCAGTGGGGTCATAGGGTGGGTAGAAATACCAGTGTGTCATCTTCACTGGCCCATATCTGAACTTTATGGCCAGTGAAGTGGATTTCTTGGCCACTATTATGTCCACGGCGGTGCTGTATGTCATGCACGGCTGTTCTAGGTCCTAAATAGTGGTTTTTGCATTGCTCGACAACTTGAGGAGGCCTTTTATAATGTCTCTCATCTGTTATAATGCTTTGTAGACTACATATAATTGCTGTTCCAGCACACTGCATCACTGCTCTGTGCTTTTCCATAGCTGGGAACAGAAGCTCAAGGGGACTCCAATTCCTTTGCCATTGCACAGACCTGTACCAAACTCTTCTAGGTAACTGGCCATGTCCAATTCCAATTCATGCCCTAAGTTAATATCCCTAAAGCCTGTAATTGTCTAGAGGTGGTGGGTTAGGGGTATGCTGTCCTTTGTGGGTAGTTCAGATCCCTTGTGTTGTGTCTATATTCACCAGCCATCCTGCAGTCAGTCAGATGAGCCAGGGGCATGGGGCTGCTCTATAAACTGGTAAGAGACTGAGTTTAACAGGATATCATCAATGCAATAAAAGACAGAAACCATCTTTCATGGCTAGTCAACTGCCACAGGGCTCCACACACTAGTGGATGGCCACTGTGAGATTCCTCCCGACCCTCCACAACTTTTCATTCCCCATCCTTACATCTCAGTGGTCACAGGAGTACCCTTAGCCTCCTGGCTATTTTGTGAATTGTTGGGCTACAAGCCTTGTGGATGCCCAGCCTTGGGACCAGAAAGAGCCCAGAGACAGCAACAAAGACATTAAAAGCTTATTGGACGCAGGGATCTTACACGTCCGAAGCAAGGTCCTAGAGCAACACCTGCACCGTGTGTAGTGGATAACGGGCATAACCTGGCGGCAGCCCTCACTTACCCGGCAGGGAGGAGGCTACCATTTATTCAAGAATTGATGTCAGGTTGCCTCATCAGTTACCAGGGAAACCAGCAGCTAGACCGGTCCCTTACAGCCCCTCAGCAGCCAAAATACTTGTCACACTTACCTTTTCCCTCAGATATATTAGCCAGTGTTCACTTTTAAGGCTTTGAGAGTTATAAGGCTTATGTGTTAAGATTTTACCAAAACTTTCAAGTTTCAACCAAAAAGGCATACATTCTGATTCAAAAGCTATTTCATCATTACACTAAAAAAAATATTTTTAATAGACGTTTTTTAAAAAGAGACATCTAGGGACTTCCCTAGTGGTCCAGTGGTTAAGATTCCACACTTCCAATGCAGGGGGTGAGAGTTCAATCCCCGGTTGGGGAACTAAGATCCCACATGTCATGCAACCACCAAAAAAACCCCAAAAACTCTATACCTGTGGTGATAGTTGCACAACACTGTAAAGACATCAAAAGTCACGGAACTATGCAAGGAAAGCTAGTGAATTGTATGGTATGTTAACTATAACTCAATAAAAATTAAAAAAAAAAAAAAGACACATCTAGTTAGAATAAGCAGTGTTAACAAGACTGTGATTTTACCTTATTAGCATTTTATATCGAATCTAACATGTTGCATCTTTTTCCAAATACATTTCTTGCCTAATAGAAATGGAGGTGTATTCCCATCAAAAGAAGAGAATCTTGTAATTCTGTTGTCCCCAAGTTAATTTTGTTTGAGATGTCATCCTTGCCCAGTTCACTTATTAGTACCGATAATCCCCATCTTTGATTTTACCTAAAACAACAAAGAACTTTCAAAAATATGAAATCTTATTTCAATCAGTGCATCCATAGTTCTTAGCCTCTCATTGCGAAGCTTCAAGATGTCCTTGAATAAGATCCTGAACACGGGACAAAATAATCTCATTAGAACTGTTGCAATTTTCTGGACCATATGGTGGGTCTATAGTCAAGACCCCAGCCACACAAAGAGTCTTTCGTGAATCTCTCTGTTCAGTGATGGGGATGTGATTCTTCTCCAGCCATTTCTTCAGGCTGTTCTTCCTCTTTTCCAGATCCTCAGGGCTGTATGCTTTGCAGTCTCCAGACATGAACAAATGCATCAGCTTCTCTTGCACGCTATGGTCCCCTTCATTCACAATTTCAACAGTCTGTACAGCATGTCCCATAATTCCAGTCACAGACATGCTGCCATCTTCAAGGAAGTTCACGAGGACAATACTGGAGGAAAAATAAGTTCAGACCACAGTTGCAAAAGAAAAGAAAAACCTAAAGGCCCATAAAACTAAGGAAGCAATGAAATGAGAGCATCAACCCCAACAGGTCACTAGAACAATAGGGAATGTTCTCTCCATTTTAAATTAATACTCTCACCACCAAATGTTTTCACTTGTTCAATATGAATTCTCTGAGGGTCCTAAATATCTAAACCTTTTGTCCAGCTAATCATTGTGGGATGTAGTTAAAGCATTACTTTAAAAGTTATGAATGTTTTAATATGTATTAGGAAAGAAGAGAGTACAGATTTAACTTTTAGAGTTAGGAAACAAATGAATAACTCCCCTTCAGAGCAGACCAAAGAAAATAACACAGCACAAAATTAATGAAACAGAAAACAGAAGAGTCAAGTCAGTAAGAGGACCATCAAAGCCAAAAGCTGGTTCTTTGAAAAGGGTATATAAATTTCATAAAACTCAGGCAAGATTAATAAAAAGAGAAAGAAGGCACACATAAATAGTATTAGGAATAAGACAGCAAAAATCAATAGTATAAAATATTAAAAACACATTTAAACCAGTAATTTTGACACTTAGAAAACTTCCTAGAAAATATGAATTTCTACTACTGACTCAAAAAGAGAGAGAGAGAGAATGTAAATAGTCCTATAACCTTTTAAAAAAAACAAACCTGAAATAACCAGTTTAAAATCTTCCCATGGCGGGGATGGGGGTGGGGTGGGGGGGCTGGCAGGGGTTGAAAAGGGGAAAGGCCGAATTTTACCACAAAGTTCTATAAAATTGTCAAGAATCAAACATTTCCAATCCAACCAATCCAATTCTCCTGAGGACTGTAAAAGGGAGACTATGCCATAACTCATTTAATGAGGTTAATACAACCTTGATACCAAAAGCAGAGGACAGGATTAAAAAATAAAATTATATGCTAATCTCATTTATGAATATAAATGCAAAAATCCTAACTAAAATACAATATATATGATATGATATGATGCAATGTGACATGATAGAATTTCATTTCTGTGGTAGTGTCCCCCAAAACCTATAATCCCAGTCTATGAGGGGAAACAGTGGAAACAGTGTCAGACTTTATTTTTCTGGGCTCCAAAATTACTGCAGATGGTGATTGCAGCCACGAAATTAAAAGACGCTTACTCCTTGGAAGGAAAGTAATGACCAACCTAGATAGCATATTCAAAAGCAGAGACATTACTTTGCCAACAAAGGTTCGCCTAGTCAAGGCTATGGTCTTTCCTGTGGTCAGGTATGGATGTGAGAGCTGGACTGTGAAGAAGGCTGAGCACCGAAGAATTGATGCTTTTGAACTGTGGTGTTGGAGAAGACTCTTGCGAGTCCCTTGGACTGCAAGGAGGTCCAACCAGTCCATTCTGAAGGAGATCAGTCCTGGGATTTCTTTGGAGGGAATGATGCTAAAGCTGAAACTCCAGTATTTTGGCCACCTCATGCGAAGAGTTGACTCATTGGAGGAGACTCTGATGCTGGGAGGGATTGGGGGCAGGAGGAGAAGGGGACGCCAGAGGATTAGATGGCTGGATGGCATCACTGACTCGATGGATGTGAGTCTGAGTGACCTCCAGGAGTTGGTGATGGACAGGGAGGCCTGGCGTGCTGCGATTCATGGGGTCGCAAAGAGTCGGACATGACTGAGCGACTGATCTGATCTGATCTGATGAGAAAACATCATACAAACCCAAATTGAGAGATACTCTGTTAAATACCTCACCAAAACTCTTCAAAAGTGTTAGGGACATGAAAAACAAGTAAATTAAAAAAGGACTGGGAAACAGCCACATATCAGAGGAGACTAAGGAGACACAGTGATTAAATGTAATGTGGGACCTTGGACTGAATTCTAGAACAGAAAATCCTTGGCTTGGAATCCATAAAAAGCCCATCAGTGAAAAAACTGATAAAATCCAATTGATGGTAGTTTACTTAGTGAAAATTTTTAGTTCTGACAAATGTTTGATGGTTGTGAAAACTGCTAATATTAGGGGAAGTTAGATACACAGGTACTCTCTGAACTTTCCTTGCAATTTTTCTGTAAATCTAAAGTCATTCCAAAATAAAGTGTGAGTGCATCACTACCTTTAAAGTAGCCTTGCAAAAAATAATTCTGATCCTAATCACACCTCTAGATATGAATACCTGTTTGTAAGAAATAAAAACGATAAAAGAACATGTTAAACTACACCATGACAATGCAATGAACTAAATTCAGAGTGTGTTCAATTCGAAGACAAATGACTCCATTTCTTCAACAAAAAATAACATGGAAAACCAAAGAGAAAGTACAGAGTTAGAGATTAAGATTCTTAAGAGACATATCAACAAGTTGATAGGCCAATATTAAAGAGATACTCTGGAAACAATCAGGAAAACCTGAACTCAAACTAGGAATTAGCTAATATTAAAGTTACTATTACTTTTGTTAGGTGGTTATAATGGTATGTGGTTACATTTATTAAAGAGTCCTAATCTGCTAAGAGATATATTTAAGGATTTATGAACAAACTTTAGTCAGTAATAGGCTTTAAAGTATTTGGAAGGCGGAATAAGATTAGTGTTTATTATATTACCCTCTTCACAACTGTGTATATTTGAAATTCTCCAACAAAATGTAATTAAAAGGAGTGTGTCATTTCTACAAACTTGGCTGGTCTGACAGAAATCTACAGTTTGACAGTATTTAGGTTCAAAGGAAATTAAGTACTTATATGAGGATAATCAGTCTTTCATTTATTTATCTGCTTTCTTAGTACGGACATGGCTTTCTTGGTGGCTCAGACGGTAAAGCGTCTGCCTGCAATGCGGGAGACCTGGGTTCCATTCCTGGGTCGGGAAGATCCCCTGGAGAAGGAAATGGCAACCCACTCCAGTTCTCTTGCCTGGAGAAGTCCATGGACTGAGGAGCCTGGTAGGCTACAGTCCATAGGGTGGCAAAGAGTCAGACATGACTGACTTCACTTTTCTTTTCTTTAGTATGGATATAACACATAGGCAGTGCAAGGGGGTGATTTCAGGGAAGCAGGACTCGTACTCACTTGGCAGAGACTGGGTCTGTGGTTAAAACCCATCCTTTGTACTCCTTGTCACTGGCTGTTACGCTGACCGCTTTGTAAGTGTAATCTTGCCATTCTAAGGGGCCTTTCTTCATCCATTCATTCATGGCTGCCAGCTGGCTAGATCTAAAACAACCACCAGTTAGGATTAATATATATGTTCCCCCCAATGAAATGTCTTACCCCTAATTTCCATTCTAGAGGTAGAGGACACCAGCGATTTGCATCATCTTCCATACTAGAAAAAGTTAAATTTTACTATTCAGTCTGAAAGCCACGGGACCACGAGTTGATGCGGGGACGCGTCTGGAGTAATTTATCTGGCACACTTGTATCTCATCTCCCAATCTCAATTTCAGACCGCCTTGACGTTGGCTTCGACCTCCGCCTTTAACTCAGCTCTCCTTCCATCAAAGGAGCTCACTCCACACCACCATTAACCAAAACTGAAAAAAGAAAACTCCTCTGATATCCACCCAGTCCCTCTAAGTTTTCGCTGGATACCGCCAGGGAGAGACCCCGGATCTGTGACAGTTTCATCTAAAAACTTGTTCAGAGATGCGTAAACGAAGCGACAACAGCTGAGACCCACAGCCGCATGATACTAAGAACTGTACTCAAACCAGGTAATAGTTAACGTGTAATCCTGACAAATGAGAAAAATACCAGTTAAAACTCTTAGCAGCGCCCGATTCTCTTCAACCACGCTGGGAGGAAGGAATCGCTATGGCTGAACCCGCCCGAGCCCAGCGTGCTTTGCTCCATGTCGTCACTTCCTTCCCCCAGAATTCTCTGTTTTGTAGTCCGTGGCCTTGGCACACCTCTGAGAGTCCCTAGACCTGGGATGATAAAAGTAGGGTGCAGGGTGTGGGCAGGGGATAAGATTTTTTTTCTGTAATAATAATAAGCTTCTTTGTTCGTGAGGGTACCCCCCCATTCACTGCCATTACTTATGGGACATTTTAAAATAAAAACTTTAAGAAGAAAGGCTTGTGTCACTTCCTCCTCTGGAGTAGAAATGGAATTCCAATTTTGCCATGAATCATTCCTTCATGTAAATCCTAAAACTCTAGAAGTGTGAGGTGACATTGCCTTGGGGAAGAGATATAGAACCAATGTATTTCCTGTTTGCCCTGTGGTACGGCAGTTAAGATGCCTACTCTTGAGATGTGTCTTTGCTACAGTCCTGATACCAAAGCCTTTGACTGTGTAGATCACAAGAAACTGTGGAAAATTCTGAAACAGATGGGAATACCAAACCCCCTGACCTGCCTCTTGAGAAACCTGTATATAGGTCAGGAAGCAACAATTAGAACTGGACATGAAACAATAGACTGGTTCCAAATAGGAAAAGGAGTATGTCAAGGCTGTATATTGTCACCCTGCTTATTTAACTTATATGCAGAGTACATCATGAGAAACACTAGACTGGAGGAAGCACAAACTGGAATCAAGATTGCTGGGAGAAATATCAAAAACCTCAGATATGCAGATGACACCACCCTTATGGCAGAAAGTGAAGAACTAAAGAGCCTCTTGATGAAAGTGAAAGAAGAGAGTGAAAAAGTTGGCTTAAAGCTCAACATTTAGAAAACTAAGATCGTGGCATCTGGTCCCATCACTTCATGGGGAAACAGTGCAAACAGTGGCTGACTTTATTTTTTCTGGGCTCCAAAATAACTGAAGATGGTGACTGCAGCTATGAAATTAAGATGCTTGCTCCTTTGAAGGAAAGGTATGACCAACCTAGAAAGAAAGAAGAAAGAAAGTGAAGTCGCTCAGTTGTGTCTGATTCTTTGTGACCTCATGGACAGTGGCCTGCACCAAGCTCCTCCATCCATGGGACTTTCTAGGCAAGAGTACTGGAGTGGGTTGCCATTTATGACCAACATTGACAGCATATTAAAAAGCAGAGATATTACTTTGCCAACAAAGGTCCATCTAGTCCAGGCTATGGTTTTTCCAGTGGTCATGTATGGATGTGAGAGTTGGACTATAAAGAAAGCTAAGTGCCGAAGAATTGATGCTTTTGAACTGTGGTGTTGGAGAAGACTCTTGTGAGTCCCTTGGACTCTCAAGGGACTCTCAAGGAGATCCAACCAGTCCATCCTAAAGGAGATCAGTCCTGGGTGTTTATTGGAGGGACTGATGTTGAAGCTGAAACTTAGAGCTTCCCTGGTGGCTCAGATGGTAAAGCGTCTGCCTGCAATACTGGAGACCTGGGTTTGATCCCTGGGTTGGGAAGATCTCCTGGAGAAGGAAATGGCAACCCACTCCAGTATTCCTGCCTGGAGAATCCCAGGGATGGAGGAACCTGGTAGGCTACAGTCCATGGGGTCGCAAAGAGTAGGACATGACTGAGCAACTTCACTTTACTTCACCTGATGTGAAGAGCTGACTCATTGGAAAAGACCCTGATGCTGGGAAAGACTGAGGGCAGGAGAAGGGGACAACAGAAAATGAGATGGTTGGATGCCATCACCGACAAAATCGACATGGGTTTGGGTGTACTCCGGGAGTTGCTGACAGATAGGGAGGCCTGGCGTGCTGCAGTTCATGGGGTCGCAAAGAGTTGGACACGACTGACCAGTTGAACTGAACTGAGGAGGGTACAGAAGCTGGACAGAAAAGCCTAGGATAGGGCTGAATTAACACCCACATAGAAAAGTACAAGGGACTTGCTTCCATCACAAATCTGTGGTCATGTACTTAGTTGGCTTCTGGAACAGTCCAGAATTTTTCCAGACTATGATCCTGAAAAATGGTGCAAGGTACGAAGAAGGAAATGGCAACCCACTCCAGTATTCTTGCCTGGAAAAGTCCATGGACAGAGGAGCCTGGCGGGCTGCAGTCCATGGGGTTACATGACTGAGCATGTGTGCATGAGGGTGGAGGGTGACGGGTTGGTAGCAATAAACTGGTAGAACTAAAAAAAAAAAAAAATGGTGCAAGGTGGTAAATTTGAGTTCCTGCAAATCTGCAAATGTAGATTTTAAAAAACTGAGTTAGAGGACTGTCAAACAATACAGGAAACACCAACAGTTAACCAGTTTTTCCCTCACAACTTGGGATTTGGGTTCCATATAATCCTTGAAGTGTATTGTTTCTAATATTATCATTTCAAATAATCCTTACCCAAACCTTCACTCAGGCTTCCCTGGTGGCTCAGAGGATAAGCGTCTGCCTGCAATGCAGGAGACCTGGGTTCGATCCCTGGGTCAGGAAGATCCCCTGGAGAAGGAAATGGCAACCCACTCCAGTACTCTTGCCTGGAAAATCCCATGGACAGAGAAGCCTGGTAGACTACAGTCCATGGGATTGCAAAGAGTTGGACACACTGAGCGACTTCACTTCACTTCAAACCTTCACTCACTGAATGATTGGCTTATGATATTAAGGTGGCTTTTGTAGATAATATTTTGCCACCTAATCTAACCTCTAAGTCTTTGATAAATCTACAAAGAACTAATATAAATAGTAATTATTATTGTTATTGTGCTGCTGCTGCTGCTGCTGCTGCTAAGTCACTTCAGATCATATCAGATCAGATTAGATCAGTTGTTCAGTCGTGTCCGACTCTTTGCAACCCCATGAACCGCAGCACGCCAGGCCTCCCTGTCATCACCAACTCCCGGAGGTCACTCAGACGCACGACCATCGAGTCAGTGATGCCATCCAGCCATCTCATCCTCTGGCGTCCCCTTCTCCTCCTGCCCTCAATCCCTCCCAGCATCAGAGTCTTCTCCAATGAGTCAACTCTTCGCGTGAGGTGGCCAAAATACTGGAGTTTCAGCTTTAGCATCATTTCTTCCAAAGAAATCCCAGGGCTGATCTCCTTCAGAATGGACTGGCTGGATCTCCTTGAAGTCCAAGGGACTCTCAAGAGTCTTCTCCAACACCACAGTTCAAAAGTATCAATTCTTCGGCGCTGAGCCTTCTTCACAGTCCAGCTCTCACATCCATACATGACCACAGGAAAGACCATACATAGCCTTGACTAGGCGAACCTTTGTTGGCAAAGTAATGTCTCTGCTTTTGAATATGCTATCTAGGTTGGTCATTACTTTCCTTCCAAGGAGTAAGCGTCTTTTAATTTCGTGGCTGCAGTCACCATCTGCAGTGATTTGGGAGCCCAGAAAAATAAAGTCTGACACTGTTTCCACTGTTTCTCCATCTATTTCCCATGTAGTGATGGGACCAGATGCCATGATCTTTGTTTTCTGAATGTTGAGCTTTAAGCCAACCTTTTCACTCTCCACTTTCACTTTCATCAAGAGGCTTTTGAGTTCCTCTTCACTTTCTGCCAGAAGGGTGGTGTCATCTGCGTATCTGAGGTTATTGATATTTCTCCCGGCAATCTTGATTCCAACTTGTGTTTCTTCCAGTCCAGCATTTCTCATGATGTACTCTGCATATAAGTTAAATAAACATGGTGACAATATACAGCCTTGACGTACTCCTTTTCCTATTTGGAACCAGTCTGTTGTTCCATGACCAGTTCTAACTGTTGCTTCCTGACCATACAGATTTCTCAAGAGGCAGATCAGGTAGTCTGGTAGTCCCATCTCTTTCAGAATTTTCCACAGTTTCTTGTGATCTACACAGTCAAAGGCTTTGGCATAGTCAATAAAGCAGAAATAGATGTTTTTCTGGAACTCTCTTGCTTTTTCCATGATCCAGCGGATGTTGGCAATTTGATCTCTGGTTCCTCTGCCTTTTCTAAAACCAGCTTGAACATCAGGAAGTTCACGGTTCACATATTGCTGAAGCCTAGCTTGGAGAATTTTGAGCATTACTTTACTAGCATGTGAGATGAATGCAATTGTGCGGTAGTTTGAGCATTCTTTGGCATTGCCTTTCTTTGGGATTGGGATGAAAACTGACCTTTTCCAATCTTGTGGCCACTGCTGAGTTTTCCAAATTTGCTGGCACATTGAGTGCAGCACTTTCACAGCATCATCTTTCAGGATTTGGAATAGCTCCACTGGAATTCCATCACTTCCACTAGCTTTGTTCGTAGTGATGCTTTCTAAGGCCCACTTGACTTCACATTCCAGGATGTCTGGCTCTAGGTCAGTGAACACACCATCATGATTATCTGGGTCGTGAAGCTCTTTTTTGTACAGTTCTTCTGTGTATTCTTGCCACCTCTTCTTAATATCTTCTGCTTCTGTTAGGTCCATACCATCTCTGTCCTTTATCGTGCCCATCTTTGCATGAAATGTTCCTTTGGTATCTCTGATTTTCTTGAAGAGATCCCTACTCTTTCCCATTCTGTTGTTTTCCTCTATTTCTTTGCACTGATCACTGAAGAAGCCTTTCTTATCTCTTCTTGGTGTTCTTTGGAACTCTGCATTCAGATGTTTATATCTTTCCTTTTCTCCTTTGCTTTTCGCTTCTCTTCTTTTCACAGCTATTTGTAAGGCCTCCCCAGACAGCCATTTTGCTTTTTTTCATTTCTTTTCCATGGGGATGGTCTTGATCCCTGTCTCCTGTACAATGTCACGAACCTCATTCCATAGTTCATCAGGCACTCTATCAGATCTAGGCCCTTAAATCTATTTCTCACTTCCACTGTATAATCATAAGGGATTTGATTTAGGTCATACCTGAATGGTCTAGTGGTTTTCCCTACTTTCTTCAATTTCAGTCTGAATTTGGCAATAAGGAGTTTGTGGTCTGAGCCACAGTCAGCTCCTGGTCTTGTTTTTGCTGATTGTATAGAGCTTCTCCATCTTTGGCTGCAAAGAATATAATCAATCTGATTTCGGTGTTGACCATCTGGTGATGTCCATGTATAGAGTCTTCTCTTGTGTTGTTGGAAGAGGGTATTTGCTATGACCAGTGCATTTTCTTGGCAAAACTCTATTAGTCTTTGCCCTGCTTCATTCCGTATTCCAAGGCCAAATTTGCCTGTTACTCCAGGTGTTTCTTGACTTCCTACTTTTGCATTCCAGTCCCCTATAATGAAAAGGACATCTTTTTTGGGTGTTAGTTCTAAAAGGTCTTGTAGGTCTTCATAGAACCGTTCAACTTCAGCTTCTTCAGCATTACTGGTTGGGGCATAGACTTGGATTACTGTGACAGTGAATGGTTTGCCTTGGAGATGAAGAGAGATCATTCTGTCGTTTTTGAGATTGCATCCAAGTACTGCATTTCGGACTCTTTTGTTGACCATGACGGCCACTCCATTTCTTCCGAGGGATTCCTGCCCGCAGTAGTAGATATAATGGTCCTCTGAGTTAAATTCACCCATTCCAGTCCATTTGAGTTCGCTGATTCCTAGAATGTCGACATTCACTCTTGCCATCTCGTTTGACCACTTCCAATTTGCCTTGATTCATGGACCTGACATTCCAGGTTCCTATGCAATATTGCTCTTTACAGCATCGGACTTTGCTTCTATCACCAGACACATCCACAGCTGGGTATTCTTTTTCCTTTGGCTCCAACCCTTCATTCTTTCTGTAGTTATTTCTCCACTGATCTCCAGTAGCATATTGGGCCCCTACTGACCTGGGGAGTTTCTCTTTCAGTATCCTATCATTTTGCCTTTTCATATTGTTCATGGGGTTCTCAAGGCAAGAATACTGAAGTGGTTTGCCATTCCCTTCTCCAGCGGACCACACCCTGTCAGATCTCTCCACCATGACCCGCCCATCCTGGGTTGCCCCACGGACATGGCTTAATTTCATTGAGTTAGACAAGGGTGTGGTCCTGGTGTGATTAGATTGACTAGTTTTCTGTGAGTATGGTTTCAGTGTATTTGCCCTCTGATGCCCTCCTGCAAGACCTACCGTCTTACTTGGGTTTCTCTTACCTTGGGTGTGGTGTATCTCTTCCCGGCTGCTCCAGCAAAGCACAGCCATCGCACCTTACCTTGGACGAGGGGTCTCTCCTCACTGCCGCCCTTCCTGACCTTGGAGGAGGGGTCCTTCCTCACCGCCGCCCTTCCCGACCTCAGTCGTGGGGTAGCTCCTCTCTGCAGTGCTTAGTGTGCCGGTCCTCACAGCCGTCCTTCCTTGGTCGTGGGGTAGCTCCTCTCAGCCGCGCTCTTAGTGCGCCGGTCGCGGTAGGCGCACTAAGGTAAGTCATTTCAGTCCTGTCCAACTCTGTGTGACCTCATAGACGGCAACCCACCAGGCTCCCCCGTCCCTGGGATTCTCCTGGCAAGAACACTGGAGTGGGTTGCCACTTCCTTCAATGCATGAAAGTGAAACGTGAAAGTGAAAGTCGCTCAGTCACGTCTGACTCTTAGCAGCCCCATGGACTGCAGCCCACTAGGCTCCTCCATCCATGGGATTTTCCAGGCAAGAGTACTAAGAGTGGGGTGTCATTGCCTTCTCCGATTGTTATTATAATGTGAAGGAAAATATTTGAATTCCTAAAAACTCAGCCCCACAAAGATATTTGTGACAATGGGTCATGTGCATTTTAAGCCTAGTGTCTATATTGCAGAATGAAAGACTTTGGCCTCTATTTTATATACATAAAACTCTACAGGTAGTTGCTAGCCTCAAGCTTACCCCTCAAGTTAGCCCCTTTAAAGCCATGAGTGAGACAGGGCCACTTCCCTCCCTTCTCTCCCCTCTCCCTTTAGTCTCCTAACTAAAGGCTCATTACCAGATTTGCTGATATAAATCACTGACTTTTAGCAAACTGAACCCAGCGCATTACCTACACAAGTTCTCAGACAGGCCCTCTCCTGTATCTTGTCCTCAGTGAGTTCAGAGGGTGTGGCTTTTCCTTTCCCTGGTCAACTCTTATCCTTGTTCCCCCTGGAGCCTCTCATCCCCAGTTGATATCCCTTCTCTCACATTCTCTGCTCCTTTGGCTGTGCCATGTGGCACATAGGATCTTACTTCCTTGGCCAGGGATTAAACCCATGCCCTGTGCAGTGGAAACATGGCAGTCTTAACCACTGGACCACCAGGGAGGTCCCTAAATTTTTGTCTTTTAATTTGAAAGCCTTCAGATAGGTTTTCTCTCTTCTTTACAACTAGTTTCCACCACTTTTACTATTTTACACACTTGGCTGATTCATATGTTTAACATTTCCTGCCTAATTCCTATAGGAAATTTGAGTTTTTGACTCTGGAATAGTCCCTACTGATAAATGAATAAATTAGCAGAGTAAATTATACCTTAATCTCTTGCGAGTTTGGTGAGAATCAGTCTCAAAGTGTCTAGTCAACTGTTGGGCCAGTTAAAGGCCAGAACCAGGACTGTGAGTAGCAATGTCAAGGAAATGTCAGTTGCAGGATTTCTAGTTGGATCTCCATACAGACTTCTCCAGGTGATTTCAAGAGCTCATTGTCACCTTGCCCCCTTTTCAACTGTGCCTTCTGATACCATTTTATAGCTTGTTGTTACTCACATTTATATTTTGGCAGTTACTGTAGGTTGGTTCATTTAACAATCCTTTCCCACAACCTCCTAATGAGGCTTGAAAGCTAAAAATCTTCAGCTTCCCTTGACAGTAAAAGTGATCACAGGAATACTGCCCAGTGAGACATACACGGAAGTACCTAAGAAAGCTGTCCCTTCCAAAATAAAACAGAAAATTCTCCTAAGGAGGCAAAAATGTTTTTGATCCTTTGATCATTTCTCCTCCAGCCCACCTGGATGTGCGGTAGCCACTTTGCACTGAGGAAATATACATAAGAGCTACATGCCACACAGAAAGATGAAAGAAAAAGATCCATAGCAGACCTGAACTACCTACCTATTTTATTTGGGACAAATAAACTCCTTTCTGTTTAAACAACTATTTCAAGTGTTTCCACCTCAACAAAATCCTTTTCTAATTTATCTCCCTAATAAAATCTTCAGAGAGAGAGAGCCTGTTTTATCTTTATATTCTCAGAACCTTGTTTAATGCCTGCATATAACAGGCATTCAGCATAGATTTGTTTAGCCAATTAATAAATGTGCTATTCTTTGGGAAAATCTGGGACAAAACAGAAAACAATAATTTAAGCAAAGAGTTACTTACTTCATAAGGGACCAAGATAAACTAAGAACAGAAAAAGCAAATTGATATGTAAAATTTTAAATTGGCATAGAAGGTAACAAAGGGACCTTTGCTTTTTTCAAGAAAGTAATTTAAATCCACTGCACTGAAGACTACAGTGTATTACTATTCTTACTAATAGTAGCAGTAGTAATAATAAAAATGCTATTAACTCAATCTTAATGAACATATAAACCATTATCCTTATTTTACAGCTAACAAAACTGAGGCACAAAAGCCCAAGGCCACCTAGCTAGTTAGTGACAGAGCTAGAATACAAACCCAGGCAGGCAGGTCGAAGCCTGCCCTCTTAACCACTGTATCATATTAATTAAATAATAGGGAATAACTCAAGTATAATTTGTCACCTAAAAGCCTATTTTTAGTTAGTGAGGAACATGCTTTTCAAAGTAAGTGTTCTAAAATACCAGCTTCCCATTGTGCTCCAGTTGGTTGTCTGGACACCCAAAGTACTAAGTTAATGTGTTTCACCCACGTGTTCTAGCAAACTAAACTCTCGCAGCAAATTCTGTCTCCAAGGCTAACTGTAAGAAGGATATACCCAGTCAGATATAATATTTTGGAAGTTAGGATTTTATCCTTAAAGCAGGTAAAACCATAAGAAGCCCCGTTCCTACAGGTGCTGTTTACTCTCAGTGTAGCTCATCAACAGTGGCAACAGCATAGATGCAAGTGGCTTAATGATGTGGAAAAGCTGATCTTCAGAGGAATTACACCTTATGGAGGGCAACTAAGAGAAGCTATGCAGTAACTAAACTCTCCATCAAACAACCTAGTCTTTTCTTTTTTTCTATCCAGTGAATTTATCCTCTTGTCCTCCTTCAATTATTTTCAGAAGGTTTATGTGTGTGTGGAAAGGAGGCCTCTTTCTTCCCTATTTTGTGGCAAATTATAAGCCCATATTTGAGCTTCCTAATGAAAAAGGATAAAATAGAGCACTGATCACACAGGGGACGATGTCGTCTCTGGTATAAAAAACCAACAAAAAGAATTGTGTACGAGGGAAAACCATTCAAGAGTCTATGCTATTCAGTACATCATTGTTTTGAAATGTCAATAAGATCTTAAAGTCTTTTTTCTTTCTTTAATAATTAAATAAAAACATTTACAGGGCACTGGGATTCCTAGTATAGCTACTTCCCCTATTTTATTTGTGAGCTGTCTACATTATTTAGTGAGATATTTAAAAAATACTTTTTTATTTTCAAAAATGTTGCCTAATTTAATTTGTAAATTCATTACTTATAAGAGAGCCAGTATGTTTTAAAATGTACATCATGAAGTTAGAAGATGGTGGAGGAATAGGACAGGAAGATCACTTTCTCCCCCACAAATTCATCAAAAGATCATTTGAAAGCTGAGCAAATACCACAAAACAACTTCTGAATGTTGGCGGAGGACACCAGACACCCAGAAAGGCAGCCCAATGTCTTCAAAAGGAGGTAGGACAAAATATAAAAGATAAAAAAAGAGACAAAACAGTTAGGGACGGATACCCATTCTGGGGAGGGAAACTTAAAAGAGGAGAAGTTTCCAAACACCAGGAAACCCTCTCACAGGCAGGTCTGTGGGGAGTTTTGGAATCTCAGAGGGCAACATAACCAGGAGGAAAAAAATAAATAAAACCCACAGATTACGCTGCTGCTGCTGTTGCTTCAGTCGTGTCCAACTCTGTGCGACCCCATAGACGGAAGCTCACCAGGCTCCCCCGTCCCTGGGATTCTCCAGGCAAGAATACTGGAGTGGGTTGCCATTTCCTTCTTCAATGCATGAAAGTGAAAAGTGAAAGTGAAGTTGCTCAGTCGTGTCCAACTCTTAGCGACCCCATGGACTGGAGCCCACCAGGATCCTCCGTCCATGGGATTTTCCAGGCAAAAGTACTGGGGTGGGGTGCCATTCCCTTCCCCAACAGATTACGCGCCTAACTGCAACTCCCAGCGGAGAAATAGCCCAGATGCTCACGTCCCGCCACCAGCAGGCAGGGGCTGAACAGGGAGGCACGGGCTGCATTGCTAACGACCGGGCCTGAATGCCTTGAGGGCAATCTGAGGGAGCTAATGTGAGATAGCAACCCAAACTGTGGGATAGCCAGAGAGAGAGGAAAAAAGAAAGAGGAAAGAGAGAGAGAAATTTCCCATGAAAAGTTCTAATCTAAGACACTGCCGGTCCCGCTCACAGAACAAAGGACTGAGCAAATACCAGAGGAGAGCTAGTTGGCAGTGGACCGGCCCATCCCCTGCCGGAGGCAGGGAGGCAGGCAGGTCACAGCCAGAGCCAGAAGACAAGGGGCAAACTTGGCCCCAGAGACAGGCATCCCCTACCAAACTGCGAGCAGGCTCCCAGATGCTAACCAAGTCTTCCTTGGATCCTGGGTGACTGACATCCACCAGGAAGGTTGCAGCCAGAGATCAGCTCTCCAGAGGAGACACATGGCACACTTGAGACAGCGCTCCTGCTGCACACCCAGGAAACCAAGCAGCTGGGACCCAGGAGGTGATAAGACGCACCACCCCACCTGGGAAGAGTGCACTCACCAAACACCTGGTTGCCTGAGCTGCTAGGACCTGGGAAGGGCGCAAAACCGCAGGCCCAACCAAGTCTGTGCCTTTGTGGAATACCCGAGAACCTGAACCTGAGCAGCGTAGATCTGGGAAGTGCACACAACCCAGGGCCCTCTTTAGACAGTTCCTGCAGAGCACCCTGGAGCCTGAGCAATGTAGACTGAGAAAGCACACACGCCGTGAGCGAGGGCAAAACCAGTGTGCCCCAGACACTGCGAGCACTCCCCACACACGCCAGTGATATTTGTTTGCAGTGTTCCTCCCTCCCCGCAGCACAACTGAACAAGTGTGCCTAAATAAATGACCATCTTTGTTGCCCTCTTGGGTCAGGGCAGAATTTAGACACTGAAGAGACTTGCAAACAGAGGAAGCCAAAATAAAGAAGAGAGAACAGCTTTGGAAGGGACAGGTGCAACAGGTTAAAACCCTACATTAAACCCAGGGTTTTAATGTAGCCTTCCACTGGCTACACTGGAAGGGACCTATAGACCTTGAGAAGAAGTATAAGGTGGAACAAGGAACTATCTGAAACTGAATTGACCATACACTGCCCTCAACAGCACCAGAGAAATTCCTAGATATATTTTACTATTATAATTTTTTAATTTTTAAGTGCTTTATTACTCCTTTAATTTTCATTTTTAAAACCTACTATTACTTAGGGGAAAAAAAGACCCTATTTTTAAAGCAAATTTCATATTTTTTATATAACTTTTGTGATTGTTTTGTTAATATTGTATTTTTGAGAGTCTAACCTCTACTCTAGATTTTTAATCTTTACTTTTTGGTATTTATTATCAATTCTATACCTTTAAGAATCTAATCTTCAGTACCCATTTTTACTTAGGAGTGTGATTACTAGGTTGATTGCTCTCTCCCTTTTTGACTCTCCTTTTTCTCCCCCAAATCACCTCTATCTCCTCCCTCCCCCTTCTCTTCTCTACTTAACTCTGTGAATCTCTTTGGGTGTTCCAGGCTGTGGAAAAAACTTAGGGAACTGATCACAGGCTAGATTGGTTTCTCTCCTTTTGACTCCTCCTCCTCTCCTCCTGGTCACCTCTATCGCCTTCCTTCCTCTTCTCTTCTCTATGGAACTCCGTGAACCTCTCTCAGTGTTCCAGACTGTGGAGAGCAAATAGGGAATTGATTACTGGCTAGATTGCTCTCTCCCCTTTTGATTCCCCCTCCTCTCCTCGTGGTCACCTCTATCTCCCATCTCCCTCTTTTCTTCATTTAACTCTGTGAACCTCTCTGGGAGTCCCTCACTGAGAATCTTCTCACCATTAACCTAGATGTTTTACCATCAGTGCTGTATAGATGGAGAAGTCTTAGGCTATTCTTATAAGAATAAGACTGAAAGCCAGAGGCAGGAGGCCTAAATCCAAAACTTGAGAACACCAGAAAACTCCTGACTCCAGGGACCAACAATCAACAAGAGCTCATCCAAAAGCCTCCACACCTAAACTGAAACCAAGCTCCACCCAAGAGCCAACAAGTTTAAGAGCAAGACATACCAAGCTAATTCTCCAACAACACAGGAACATAACCCTGAGCACAAAAATACAGGTGGCCAAAAGTCACACCAAACCCATAGACACCTCAAAACTCACTACTGGACACTTCACTGCACGCCAGAGACAAGAGATCCAGCTCCACCCACCAGAACACTGACACAAGCTTCCCTAACCATGAAACCTTGAAAGCCACTCGGCCAACCCCACCCACAAGGAGGAATGTGCACAATAAAGAGGAACCACAAACTTCCAGCATACAGAAAAGCCACCCCAAACACAGCAACCTAAATAAGATGAAAAGGCAGAGAAATATTCAGCAGGTAAAGGAACATGATAAAAGCACACTAAACCAAACAAAAGAGGAGGAGATAGGGAGTCTACCTGACAAAGAATTCAGAATAATGATAGTAAAAATGATCCAAAAATTTGAAAACAAAATGGAGTTACAGGTAAATAGTCTGGAGACAAGGATTGAGAAAATGCAATAAAAGTTTAATAAAAACCTAGAAAAAATAAAAAAGAGTCAGTCAATAATGAATAATGCAATAACTGAGATCAAAAGCACTCTGGAGGGAACCAACGGTAGAATAACTGAGGCAGAAGATAGGATAAGTGAGGTGAAAGATAGAATAGTAGAAATAAATGAAGCAGAGAGGAAAAAAGAAACGAGGACAACCTCAGAGACCTCTGGGACAATGGTAAACACCCCAACATTCGAATCACAGGAGTCCCAGAAGAAGACAAAAAGAAAGGCCATGAGAAAATACTTGAGGGGATAATAGTTGAAAACGTCCCTAAAATGGGGAAGGAAATAGCCACAGAGGTTCAAGAAACCCAGAGAGTCCCAAATAGGATAACCCAAGGCAAAACACTCCAAGACATATATTAATCAAATTAACAAAGATCAAACACAAAGAACAAATACTAAGAGCAGCAAGGGAAAGACAACAAATAACCCACAAGGGGATTCCCATAAGGATAACAGCTTATCTTTCAATAGTAACTTTTCATGCCAGAAGGGAATGGCAGGACATACTTAAAGTGATGAAAGAGAAAAACCTACAATCCAGATTACTGTACCCAGCAAGGATCTCATTCAAATATGATGGAAAAATCAAAAGCTTCACAGATAAGCAAAAGCTGAGAGAATTTAGCACCACCAAACCAGCTCTTCAACAAATGCTAAAGGATCTGCTCTAGACAGGAAACACAGAAAAGGTTTATAAACTCAAATGCAAAACAACAAAGTAAATGGCAACGGGATCTTCAGCTCAGATCAGATCAGATCAGTTGTTCAGTCGTGTCCGACTCTTTGCGACCCCAGGAACCTCAGCACGCCAGGCCTCCTTGTCCATCACCAACTCCCGGAGGTCACTCAGACTCACATCCATCGAGTCAGTGATGCCATCCAGCCATCTCATCCTCTGGCGTCCCCTTCTCCTCCTGCCCCCAATCTCTCCCAGCATCAGAGTCTTCTCCAATGAGTCAACTCTTCGCATGAGGTGGCCAAAATACTGGAGTTTCAGCTTTAGCATCATTCCTTCCAAAGAAATCCCAGGGCTGATCTCCTTCAGAATGGACTGGTTGGATCTCCCTGCAGTCCAAGGAACTCTCAAGAGTTTTCTCCAACACCACAGTTCAAAAGTATCAATTCTTCGGTGCTCAGCCTTCTTCACAGTCCAGCTCTCACATCCATACATGACCACAGGAAAGACCATAGCCTTGACTAGGCGAACCTTTGTTGGCAAAGTGATGTCTCTGCTTTTGAATATGCTATCTAGGTTGGTCAAAACTTTCCTTCCAAGGAGTAAGCGTCTTTTAATTCCATGGCTGCAGTCACCATCTGCAGTGATTTTGGAGCCCAGAAAAATAAAGTCTGACACTGTTTCCACTGTTTCTCCATCTATTTCCCATGTAGTGATGGGACCAGATGCCATGATCTTCGTTTTCTGAATGTTGAGCTTTAAGCCAACCTTATCAATAATTACCTTTAAATGTAAATGGGTTGAATGCCCCAACCAAAAAACAAAGACTGGGTGAATGGATACAAAAACAAGACCCCTATATATGCTGCCTACAAGAGACCCACCTCAAACCTAGGGACATATACAGACTGAAAGCAAAGGGCTGGAAAAAGATATTTCACTCAAATGGAGACCAAAATAAAGCAGGCATAGCTATACTCATGTCAGATAAAATAGACTTTGAAATAAAGGCTGTGAAAAGAGACAAAGAAGGACACTACAAAGCATCCATACAAAAAGAAGATATAACAATTATAAATGTATATGCACCCAACATAGGAACACCGCAATATGTAAGGCAAATGCTAACAAATATGAAAGGGGAAATTAACAGTAACACAATAATAGTGAGAGACTTTAATACCCCACTCACATCTATGGATAGATCAACAAAACAGAAAATTAGCAAGGAAACACAAACTTCAAATGATACAATGGACCAGTTAGACCTAATTGATATCTATCAGACATTTTACCCTAAAACAATGAAGTTCACCTTTTTCTCAAGTGCACAGGGAACCTTCTCTAGGATAGATCACATCCTGGGCCATAAATCTAGCCTTGGTAAATTAAAAAAACCTGAAATCATCTCAAGCATCTTTTCTGATCACAATGTGATAAGATTATATGTCAACTACAGGAAAAAAACTATTAAAAATACAAACATATGGAGGCTAAACAACACACTTCTGAATAACCAAAGAATCACAGAAGAAATCAAAATACGCATAGAAATGAATGAAAATGAAAACACAACAACCCAAAACCTATAGGATTCAGTAAAAGCAGTGCTAAGGGGAAGGTTCATAGCAATACAAACTTACCTCAAGAAATAGGAGAGAAATCAAATAAATAACCTAACTCTACACCTAAAGCAACTAGAAAAGGAAGAAATGAAGAATCCAAAATCACTGCAGATGGTGACTGCAGCCATGAAATTAAAAGACGCTTACTCCTTGGAAGGAAAGTTATGATCAACCTAGATAGCATATTCAAAAGCAGAGACATTACTCTGTCAACAAAGGTCTGTCTAGTCAAGGCTCTGGTTTTTTCCTGTGGTCATGTATGCATGTGAGAGTTGGACTGTGAAGAAGGCTGAGTGCCGAAGAATTGATGCTTTTGAACTGTGGTGTTGGAGAAGACTCTTGCCAGTCCCTTGCACTGCAAGGAGATCCAACCAGTCCATTCTGAAGGAGATCAGCCCTGGGATTTCTTTGGAAGGAATGATGCTAAAGCTGAAACTCTAGTACTTTGGCCACCTCATGTGAAGAGTTGACTCATTGGAGAAGACTCTGATGCTGGGAGGGATTGGGGGCAGGAGGAGAAGGGGACGCCAGAGGATGAGATGGCTGGATGGCATCACTGACTCGATGGACATGAGTCTGAGTGACCTCCAGGAGTTGGTAATGGACAGGGAGGCCTGGTGTGCTGTGATTCATGGGGTCGTGAAGAGTCGGACACGACTGAGCGACTGGACTGAACTGAAGGGTTAGTAGAAGGAAAGAAATCACAAAAATTAGAGCAGAAATAAATGCAAAAGAAACAAAGGAGACTGTAGCAAAAATCAGCAAAGCTAAAGGCTGGTTCTTTGAGAAGATAAATAAAATAGACAAACCATTAGCCAGACTCATCAAGAAACAACGGGAGAAGAATCAAATCAACAAAATTAGAAATGAAAATGGAGAAATCACAACAGACAACACAGAAATACAAAGGATCATAAGAGACTACTATCAGCAACTATATACCAATAAAATGGACAACTTGGAAGAAATGGACAAATTCTTAGAACTTTCCAAAACTGAACCAGGAAGAAATAGAAAATCTTAACAGATACATCACAAGCACATAAATCAAAACCATAATCAGAAATCTTCCAACAAACAAAAGCCCAGGACCAGACAGCTTCACAGCTGAATTCTACCAAAAATTTAGAGAAGAGCTAACACCTATCCTACTCAAACTCTTCCAGAAAATTGCAGAGGAAGGCAAACTGCCAAACTCATTCTATGAGGCCACCATCACCCTACTACCAAAACCAGACAAAGATGCCACAAAAAAGGAAAACTACAGGCCAATATCACTGATGAACATAGATGCAAAAATCCTCAAAAAAATCTAGCAAACAGGATCCAACAACATATTAAAAAGATCATATATCATGAACAAGTGGGCTTTATCCCAGGGATGCAAGGATTCTTCAATATTTTCAAATCAATCAATGTGACACACCACATTAACAAATTAAAAGATTAAAATCACATGATTATTTCAATTGATGCAGACAAAGCCTTTGACAAAATTCAATATCCATTTATGATAAAAACCCTCCAGAAAGCAGGCATAAAAGGAACATACCTCAACATAATAAAAGCCATATATGATAAACCCACAGCAAACATTATCCTCAACGGTGAAAAATTGAAAGCATTTCTCCTAAAGTCAGGAACAAGACAAGGATGCCCACTCTCACCACTGCTATTCAACATAGTTTTGGAAGTTTTGGCCACAGCAGTCAGAGCAGAAAAAGAAATAAAAGGAATCCAGATTGGAAAAGAAGTAGAACTCTCACTGCAGATGACATGATCCTCTACATAGAAAACCCTAAAGACTCCACCAGAAAATTACTAGAGCTAATCAATGAATACAGTAAAGTTGCAGGATATAAAATTAACACACAGAAATCCCTTGCATTCCTATACACTAACAATGAGGAAACAAAGAGAAATTAAGGAAATAATTCTATTCACCATTGCAATGAAAAGAATAAAATACTTAAAATCTACTTAAAGAAACAAAAGACCTATATATATTAAACTATAAAACATTGATGAAAGAAATCAAAGATAACACAAATAGATGGAGAAATATACCATGTTCATGGATTGGAAGAATCAATATAGTGAAAATGAGTATACTACCCAAAGCAATCTATAGATTCAATGCAATCCCTATCAAGCTACCAACGTATTTTTCAGAGAATTAAAACAAATAATTTCACAACTTTTATGGAATTACAAAAAACCTCGAATAGCCAAAGCAATCTTGAGAAAGAATGGAACTGGAGGAATCAATCTGCCTGACTTCAGGCTATGCTACAAAGCCACAGTCATCAAGACAGTATGGTACTGGCACAAAGCCAGAAATACAGATCAATGGAACAAAATAGAAAGCCCAGAGATAAATCTATGCACCTATGGACACCTTATCTTTGACAAAGGAGGCAAGAATATACAATGGAGAAAAGACAATCTCTTTAACAAGTGGTGCTGGGAAAACTATTCAACCACTTGTAAAAGAATGAAACTAGAACACTTTCTAATACCATACACAAAAATAAACTCAAAATGGATTAAAAATATAAATGTAAGACCAGAAACTATAAAACTCCTAGAGGAAAATATCAGCAAAACACTCTTCTGACGTAAATCACAGCAGGATTCTCTATGACCCACCTCCCAGAGTAATGGAAATAAAAGCAAAAATAAACAAATGGGAGCTAATTAAACTTAAAAGCTTTTGCACAATGAAGGAAACTCTAAGCAAGGTGAAAACACAGCCTTCAGAATGGGAGAAAATAATAGCAAACAAAACAACTGACAAAGAATTAATCTCAAAAATTAATCTCAAAAATTAAGCAGCTCATGCAGCTGAATTCCAGAAAAATAATCAACCCAATCAAAAAATGAGCCAAAGAACTAAACAGACATTTCTCCAAAGAAGACATACAGATGGCTAACAAACACATGATAAGGTGCTCAACATCACTCATTATCAGAGAAATGCAAATCAAAACCACAATGATGTCACATTTCATGCCAGTCAGAATGGTCACTATCAAAAAGTCTACAAACAATAAATGCTGAAGAGGGTGTGGAGAAAGGGGACCCTCTTACACTGTTGGTGGGAATGCAAACTAATATAACCACTATGGAGAACAGTGTGGAGATTCCTTAAAAAACTGGAAATAGAACTGCCATGTGACCCAGCAATCCCACTGCTGGGCATACACACTGAGGAAACCAGAATTGAAAGAGACACATGTACCCCAATGTTCATCACAGCACTGTTTACAATAGCTAGAACATGAAAGCAACCTAGATGTCCTCTGGCAGACAAATGGATAAGAAAGCTGTGGTACATATACACAATGGAATATTACTCAGCTGTTAAAAAGAACACATTTGGATCAGTTCTAATGAGGTGGATGAAACTGGAACCTATTATACAGAGTGAAGTAAGTCAAAAAGAAAAACATCAATACAGTATATTAATGCATATATATGGAATTTAGAAAGATGGTAATGATGACCCTATATGCGAGGCAGCAAAAGAGAAAAGATGTAAAGAACAGACTTTTGGACTCTGGGAGAACGTGAGGGAGGGATGATTTGAGAGAATAGCATTGAAATATGTATATTACCATATGTGAAACAGATTGCCAGTCTAGGTTCAATACATGAGACAGGACACTCAGGGCTGGTGCACTGGGATGGCCCTGAGGGATCAGATGGGGAGGGAGGTGGGAGCAGGCTTCAGGATGGGAGACACATATACACCCATAGCTGATTCATGTCAATGTATGACAAAAACCACTACAATACTGTAAAGTAATTAGCCTCCAATTAAATTTAAAAAAAAATAAAATAAAATGTACATCATTTACCTTTCCTTTTTCAAGAATATGCATCAGTCCATTTGCCAGTCTAAAACATTCCATTTTATAGGTATGGAGGAGGGAAGAGGAAAAAGTAATGGCCAATTCCTTTCTTCCTTGTTACTGGTCAGATTCTTAGCAGTTGCCTCTTCTTGGATTTCTTCCACAAAGAAATTATTTTTCTACTTGTTAATTACCAAGCTGATAGTAGACACTTCACTCATAAAAAAACAACCACACATGTGTTTAAATCACTTTTTCTTTAGCTATTTGTTCAAGGGCTATGTGAACCCTAAACTGTAATCGGGCTTCCATGGAATAGTCTTTGTAATTTTTTATGTTTTCTAGGGTTTTTGTTGCACTGGCATAATCTCCTTTTAGATAGTATAGAATTCCCAGTTCATAGTAAGAATACGGCACCAAATAGTGGTCATATTTTAACAATTTCTCCTTTTGAATGACATGACTAAAGTAGTACTCAGCCATTGAATATTTGCCTAAGTATTTCAGACACAGACCTTTCAGTAAATTTAATAAACTTATGTCATCTATGACATACTCTTTATTTGGAGTTTCTTGTAAAAGATCTTCTCCTTTGTCAATGATTGATAGCCAGGTTGAAATAAGCTCTTGCTTTTTGCTTATGACTCGGAAACCACTCCAGGCATACATAAGTTCCAGAATGGGCTGTGCTGTAAACCAGCCTGCAGTTGTCCCATAGCGCTGACCCTTCTCAGCAACAAACTTTTCTATCGGCACAGAAGTTCCTAAAATTCTGATCCTCAGGCTATCCACGCTTAGGAAGAGAGAACTCATGTCCTCACTTACTGATTTCGCAAAATCAGGAGGAAGCACGGCCAGTAGGGAAGCTTTAGCGAAAGAATATACTGACTTGGACCACCTGCTGTTTTGAACCAGCACATGGGCATAGTGGTAAGCCTGCTTCCATTCCAGCAGAAAAATGTGGCACCACATGAGTTCCCAGTAACAGAGGTGATGAAGCTGATTCCATTCATTCTGAATAAAAATGCACTCCTCTAATGTTAACTGGGCATGTTTAAAATATCCTTTCAGCATACTAAAACGTGCATGAAAAAATTTAAGTATGACACAGTTTGGAAATTTCTGAAGGTAGATTAGGAAGAGATTCTCCACAGCAGAATTATGGTTTCTTTCAACACTAAAAGATATGGAGAGATAATTGTAATAAAACAGTAGAATCAAAACACTAAAGATATTATTTATATGGGATTCAGATGCACTCTCATGAAGCAAAGTCAAGCCTACCTCTCTATCACCAGAATATCCAACAACATTGAGTAGTTTAAGTGTCCTTGGTGGCACAAGTGATAATAACAAGTTGAATACTCCAAGTCCAAATTTTACGCCTCCAACCAGGTGTCTGTAGGTTTTGCTTTGGTAATCAGGTATCTGTGTTAACACTTGCTGACAGTCTTTGTATATTTGGTAACTTAACCCAATGTTGATCCCGCTTTTAAGAAAACTAAGCATACTGTCATCTTGTATAAACATTATAGTGGATTTCAAGATCAAACACTCAGCATAGCAGACTTCTGCATGCAATTCCTCTTCTTTAACAGCCTTTATTCCCTGCCTGCTAACTAGACGAGAAAAACTTATCATCCTAGATTTTCTTCGGAAATTGTTACAGACTCTCAAAGCTTCCTTTGTGGCAGTCATCCCAATCTCTATATCCTGTGGATCAAAAGTCAAGAAGGCCTTGACAACCATAAGGATGCTGTAGATTAGAGCATGGTATATGCTGTTTTTTGACCATGGATAAATGAGATGTATGGCATCAGAGAATCTGTTATTTAGAAATAAATACAATCCCGTTGTGCATTCTTCCAAGGAAGATTCTAAATCCATTGTTGCTGCTGCAGGGATAATTTCATAGGCATCTTCAAACTTGTCCTCCTCCTTACTTACTACCTTACTAAATGATGTAAACCCGTGCTCCATATCGTCTCTCTTATTCAGAGTAAGCGACATATTCGTTTCCCTACTTTAGAGATGTGAAGTATCTGAAGTAGAGAGGTGTGCCCTCAGTAAGGGTATTTCTTGATCTCCTAACTGGGGTTACTTCTTCCACGGCCTGAAGTCTTGCTGTTATAATGGAGGCAGACTTAGAGCTGTGAGGTTCAGTATCAAGATATTCTCATCTATGTCAGACAAAGGGGGGAAAAAAGATAATTTTATTTACCTAGAAGATGAATTTCTGAAAAGTTAAAATCATTTGGCACATACTAAAGAAAATATGCTCTTTTAGAACACTGTGAAGCAAATCCTTTGTAAACCAAAGAGGTCCTTTGTGAACCATCCCTCCAATCTATCATTTTCATAAGATCATTCTTTTGTGTATTTGAATTGCAGAAATGTACAATGATTGCTGAACAAAGATAATGAATTATCTGTAGGAAGACCTTGGGGGCAAGAATCGGGCTGGAAAGAGAAATATATTTGCATATGTTTCTAGTTAAGACTAGAGGAAAGGGTAAGTTGTCTAGACCAAAGGATACAGATTATGAGAATTCAAAATCCAACACCTGTTTTTCTTAGTACCACTGCTGTACTTGCATATATTTTCACAGAAAACTAGGTCTTGATAAAATATTATGGTTAGTTATAGAAGATTTTGGAATGGAAAGTGCTGTGTAAATTAGAAAGATTTCCTTGCATTGTTGCAATTAGGAAAAAAACTCAAATGCAACAGTTTTTATCACATTACTATAAAATCTTGGTAGGAAGGTGGGGTGGATGTGGGCACAATGGAAAACCAATTCCAAACAACAAGCTATTTAATATATTCATAATAATACAACAGGTCCAATTAATCTATTCTTAAAAATAGAAACTGCCAAAAAAAACAAACTGCAAGCAAAACGCCTCAAATAGTAATTTTCACAATGTTTTACAACAATTAGAAACATAGATTAAAATGTACTTTAATTTTGTGTTTTTATATGTTAAATGACAGGAGGGGAAAATGAAACAGAGGAGAATAATCAAAGGAAAAGAAAGAGAAAAGCAGCAGGGATACAGATTTTTATATAGTGGGAAGAGAAAACAGGGAAAATACGTTATATATTAAAAAAATAAATAAAGGGAGATGACAGCCTCAAAGATACTATTCTACTTAAATTGCTTGTTTTTAAACCTTAAGGTTTAGTTATGCTTCAGTATTAGCAACTATTATCATTATTCATTGTAAAGCTAAGTTAATTACACATTTATCTAAAAGGCTCAGCTCTGAACACATCTTTCATGTCTGTCTTCATCACAGAGTACAGTGCCTGCCTCTCACTCATTAAACTAAATGAATATCATATGGCTATGACAGTTTTTGATTTACTAAGATAAATTCAGGATGAAATAATCAATTGCTGTTAAAACTATAAGAGTCTTCACAGACATAGAGAAGAGTCTGTGGCTGCCAAGGAGAAGATGGGAAGTTGGGGGAATGGACTGGAAGTCTGGAGTTTGCACATGTATACACTTCCCAAGTGGTACTAGTGGCAAAGAACCCGCCTGCCAATGCAGGAGACATAAGAGACTTGGGTTCAATCCCTGGGTTGGGAAGACCCCCTGGAGGAGAGCACAGCAATCCACTCCAGTATTCTTGCCTGGAGAATCCCATGGACAAAGGAGACTGACAGGCTACAAGCCATATATACATACATATATATAAACACACACACACACACATATATGCTGTGTGCATGCATGCTAAATTGCTTCAGTTGCGTCCAACTCTGTGTGACCCTATGGACAGAATTCCTTTGGTGCATAACAGAAATTAACACAACACTGTAAATACTTCATTTAAAAACTTTTTTATAAAAAGACAAAGCTAAACTTGCAGCAACAGAGAGTAGAATGGTGGTTATCAGAGGCTGGGAGATAGGGAAACTGGAGAAATGTATAAACTTGTAACTAGTAGATAAATAAATCCTGGAAATCTACTGCACAGCATAGTGATTATAGTCAACAATATTGTATTATAAAGTTCTAAGTGTCTGAGAGACTAGATTTTAATTGTTCTCACCACAAAATAGAAATGATAATTATGTAACATGATAGACGTGTTAGCTAACTCTACAGTGGTAATCATACTGCAATATCCAAATAGATCAATTTACTGTAAACCATAAACTTACACGATGTTTTATGTCAAGAATATATCAGTTAAAAATGTATGGTTCTGAAAAAAATCTATAAGAGTCTGAAAATTTTAACAGTGAATACAAATAACTGAAGTTCTTAATATAGTAAGAATTGCCATGAATCAATTAGATAGAAGAAACACTCCAACAGAAAAATCAGCAAAGGACAGAAACAAATTGCCAGTGAGCATAATGTTCAATTTCACTGTAAATCAACAAAATACAAATGAAAAAAAAAATCCTTAAAAAAACCAAACTTGGCAGGTTAAAAATATGATAACATCCAATATTAATGAAAGTAGAGAATCAAATACCCTTGTAGGTTAATTAGGGAGGTGTATAAATAGCTATAACCCTTTTGGAGAGTTATTTGGCAACATGCTTTAAAACTTTTATATTTTTTAATACTCTGACTCTCATTTCATTTATGGAATTATTCTAAAGAAATAGTCAGGGATGTGCATCTATACAAGTTGTATACACTTCAGCATTATTTATAATATGAAAATGAAAATAATCTAAATTTCTTACAACAGAGGATACCCATACAATCAAAATCTATGCAAATAGATTCTATAAGATTATAGAATATTTAATGACTTGGAAAATTGTTTATGGTGTAATACACTGTATTAGTTCTCCAGAGAAACAAATCCAATACCAGATACCTGGTAATAGCATAAACATATAAAGGCCATTATGACAAATCTACCGCTAACATCATACTCCATGGTGACAAGCTGAAAGCATTTACTCAGGAACAAGACAAGGATGCCCAGTCTCACCACTTTTATTCAACATAGTTTTGGAAATCCTAGTCATAGCAATCAGAGAAGAAAAAGAAATAAAAGGAGTTCCAATTGGAAAGGAAGAAGTAAAACTGTCCCTGTTTGCAGATGACATATTACTAAACATAGAAAATCTTAAAGATGCCACCAGAAAATTACCAAAGATCATCAATGAATTCAGTAAAGCTGAAGGATACAAAATTAATATATAGAAATCTGCTGCATTTCTAAGTAACAATGAACTACCATAAAGAGAAATTTTTAAAAAATTCCCATTTACCATTGTATTAAAAAGAACAAAATACCTAGGAATAAATCTACCTAAGAAGGGTATATTTATATCTCTATACTCAGAAACACTGATGAAAGAAATTGAAGACAACACAAACTGATGGAAAGATATACCGTGTTCTTGGATTGGAAGAATTAATACTGCTAAAATGACCACATTATCCAAGGCAATCTATAGATTCAAGTACTATCCCTATCAAAATACTTATGGCATTTTTCACAGAAGTAGAACAAAAAAAATTTTTAGAACAAATAATTTTAAAATTTGAATGGAGACACAAAAGACCCCAAATAGCCAAAACAATCTTAAGAACAAAGCTGGAAGAATCCACACCCCGGACTTCAGATTATACTACAAAGATACAGTCATCAAAACAGTATAGTACTGTACCTCCCTTGTGGTCCAGTGGTTAAGAATCCGCCTGCCAATACAGGGGAAATGCATTTGATCCCTGGTCCAGGAAAACTCTACCTGCTGTGGGGCAACTAAGCCCATGCACCACAACTACTAAACGCACACTCTAGAGCACATGTTCTGCAACAAGAGAAGCCACTGCAATGAAAAGCTCATGCACCACAAACTAGAGAGCAGCCCCTGCTTGCCACAACTAGAGAAAGTCCATGTGCACCAACGAGTGCAGCCAAAAATAAATAAACAAACAATAAAATTTAAAAAGAAAACAGTATGGCACTGTCTCAAAAACAGATACATAGATCAATGGAGAACAGAATAGAGAACACAGAAATAAACCTGTGGACTTACTGTCAATTAATCTATGACAAAGGAGGAAGAATATACAAAGGAGAAAAGGCAGTCTCTTCAATAAGTGGTGCTGGAAAAACTAGACAGCCACATGTAAAAGAATAAAATTACAATATTCTCTTACGTCATATATAAAAATAAATTGAAAATGGATTAAATACCTAAATATAAGACCAGATACCATAAAACTCCTAGAAGAAAACATAGGCAGAACACTCTTTGACATAAATTGCAGCAGTATTTTTTTTGAGCTATCTCCAAGAGCAAAGGAAATAAAACCAAAAATAAACAAATGGAACCTAATTAAATGTAAAAGCTTTTGCACAGCATAGGAAATCACTGACAATACTAAAAGACAACTTACTGAATGGCAGAAAATATTTGCAAGTGGTATGACTGGTAAGCGGAGAAGGCAATGGCACCCCACTCCAATACTCTTGCCTGGAAAATCCCATGGATGGGGAGCCTGGTAGGCTGCAGTCCATGGGGTCGCTAGGAGTCAGTCATGACTGAGCAACTTCGCTTTCTCCTTTCACTTTCATGCATTGGAGAAGGAAATGGCAACCCACTCCAGTGTTCTTGCCTGGAGAATCCCGGGGACGGGGAAGCCTGGTGGGCTGCCGTCTATGGGGTCGCACAGAGTCGGACACGACTGAAGTGACTTAGCATAGCATAGCATAGCATAGCATGACTGATAAGGGGTTAATATCCCACATATATAAACAGTTCATACAACTCAACATCAAAAAAATAACAACAAACTCAAACAACCTAATTTTAAAAATGGACAGAAGATATGAATAGACATTTTTCCAGAGAGGAAATGCGGATGGCCAACACGCACACATGAAAAGATGCTCAACATCATTAGCCATCAGGGAAATGCAAATCAAAACCACATTTGATTTGTCAGAATGGCTATCATCAAAAAGTACATAAATGATAAATGTTGCCGAGGATGTAAAGAAAAGGGAACCCTGTTCAACTTGGTTGAGTAGAAGGATGTGTACTCATCTTCTCCTCCAAGAGCACCAAAATCACAACTAGCTATTGAACTAGACAGGAGGGTGCTGGAACTCACCAAAAAAAGATACCCTATGTCCAAAGACAAAGAAGAAGCCTCAGTGAGATGATAGGAGGGACACAATCACCACAAAATGAAATTTCAAACCCACCAGGTGAGTGACCCACAAACTGGAGAACAATAGTACCAAAGAAATTCTCCAACTGTTGTGAAGGTTCTGAACACCACGTCAGCCTTCTCAGCCAAGGGATCCAAAAATGGGACTGGGAATTCCCAAGGAATCTGACCTTGAAGGCCAACAGGATTTGATTATAGGACTTGCACAGGACTGGGGGAAACAGAGACTCCAGGCTTGGAAGCCACAAACAAAATCTTGCCCACACCAAGACCCAGAGGAAAGGAGCAGTGACCTCACAGGAGACTGAACCAAAACTACCTGATAGTGTTGGAGGGTCTCCTGCGGAGCCATGAATTGGCAGGGGCTCATCACAGGGACGGGGGCACTGGTAGCAGCAGTCTGGGAAGGTTGCCCTTTGCATAAGCCCTCTTTGGAGGTGGCCACTAACCCCACCATAGAGCTCCTAGACCCCAGGGCTGGGTAGCCTCAGGCCAAACAACTAACAGGGAGGGAGTGCAACCTAACCCATCAGCAGATAATTTGATTAAAGCTATGTTCAAGCTGGTTTTAGAAAAGGCAGAGGAACCAGAGATCAAATTGCCAACATCCACTAGATCATCAAAAAAGCAAGAGAGTTCCAGAAAAATATCTATTTCTGCTTTATTGACTATGCTAAAGCCTTTGACTGTGTGCAGTTTATTAACTGTGGAAAATTCTTCAAGAGGTAGGAATACCAGACCACTTGACCTGCCTCTTGAGAAATCTGTATGCAGGTCAGGAAGCAACAGTTAGAACTGGACATGGAACAACAGACTGGTTCCAAATAGGAAAAGGAGTACGTCAAGGCAGTATATTGTCACCCTGCTTATTTAACTTCTATGCAGAGTACATCATGAGAAACACTGGGCTGGAAGAAGCACAAGCTGGAATCAAGATTGCCGGGAGAAATATCAATAACCTCAGATATGCAGATGACACCACTCTTATGGCAGAAAGCAAAGAAGAACTAAAGAGCCTCTTGATGAAAGTGAGAAAAGAGAGTGAAAAAGTTGGCTTAAAGCTCAACATTCAGACAACTAAGATCATGGCATCTGGTCCCATCACTTCGTGGCAAATACATGGGGAAACAGTGTCAGACTTTATTTTTCTGGGCTCCAAAATCACTGCAGATGGTGACTGCACCCATGAAATTAAAAGATGCTTACTCCTTGGAAGGAAAGTTATGACCAACCTAGATAGCATATTCAAAAGCAGAGACATTACTTTGTCAACAAAGGTCCGTCTAGCCAAGGCTATAGTTTTTCCAGTGGTCATGTATGGATGTGAGAGTTGAACTATAAAGAAAGCTGAGCATTGAAGAATTTGATGCTTTTGAACTGTGGTGTTGGAGAAGACTCTTGAGAGTCCCTTGGACTGCAAGGAGATCCAACCAGTCCATCCTAAAGGAGATCAGTCCTGGGTGTTCATTGGAAGGACGGATGTTGAAACTGAAACTCTCAATACTTTGGCCACCTGATGCAAAGAGCTGACTCATTGGAAAAGACGCTGATGCTGGGAAAGATTGAGGACAGGAGGAAAAGGGGACGACAGAGGATGTGATAGTTGGATGGCATCACTGACTCAATGGACATGGGTTTCCGTGGACTCTGGGAGTTGGTGATGGACAGGGAGGCCTGGCATGCTGCGGTTCATGGGGTTGCAAAGAGTTGGACATGACTGAGCGACTGAACTGAACTGAACTGAACTGAGGAAGGCCCTGCCCACCACAGCAAGACCCAGTTTTCCCATCAGAGCCTACCATCAGGAAGCTTACTCAAGTCTCTTAGTAAGTCTCCTTACTCAAGTCTCCTCCATCAGAGGGCAGATAGAAAAAGCAAGAAGAACCACAATGCCAAAGTGGCTAGAACAAAAACCACATTACAGGAAGATAATTGAGATGAAAAAGCAGAAAGTTATGTCCCACATGAAGGGACAAGACAAAACCCCAGAAAAACAACTAAATGAAGTAGAGATAGGCAACCCTCCAGAAAAAGAATTCAGAATAATGATAGTGAAGATAATCCAGGATTTTGGGAAAACAATGGAGAAGATACAAGAAATGCTTATAAAAGACCTAGAATAACTAAAGACTAAACAGAGATGAATACTACACTAGAAGGAATCAATAGCAGAATAACTGAGGCAGAAGAATGGATAAATGACCTGGAGAACAGAATGGTGGAAATCACTGCCACAGAACCAAACATAGGAAAAAGAACAACAAAAAAAATGAAGACAGCCTAACAGACTTCTGGGACAACATTAAGCACACCAACATTCGCATTATAGGAGTTCCAGAAGGAGAAGAGAGTGAAAAAGGACCTGAGAAAGTATTTTTATAATAGCTGAAAACTTCCCTCACATGGCAAAAGAAACAGTCAACTAAGTCCAAGAAGCACAGAGAGTCCCAAGCAGGATAAACCCAAGGAGGAACACACTGAAACACATAATAATCAAACTGGCAAAAATTAAAGATAAAGATAAAAAATTAAAAGCAACAAGGGAAAAATGACAAGTAACATAGAAGAGAACTCCCATCAGGTTATCAGCTAATTTCTCAACAAACTCTACAAACCAGAAGGGAATGGCACAATATATTTAAAGTGATGAAAGGAAAGAACCTACAGCCAAGAATACTCTACCCAGCAAGACTTGGCTGGGGAGAGTCTGGCTCTACTCTTTTTGTCTGGCTATTCTCCATTCAGATTTGATGGAGAAATCAAAAGCTTTCCAGACAAGCAAAAATTAAGAGAATTCAGCACCACCAAATCAGCTTTGTGACAAATGCTAAAGCAGGAAGCACAAGAGAAGAAAAAGACCTACATAAAATAAACCCAATTAAAAGAGTAATAGGATCATACATGTCGATAATTACCTTAAATGTAAATGGATTAAATGCACCAACCAAAAGACATAGACTGGCTGGGTAGATGAAAACATGTGCACGTATGCACTTCCACTTACTGCATCACTCTGCTTGACGCCCCCCCGCAAATTGTATATAATTACTTTATATTGTTAGGTTAACCATGCCCCCATTATGGCTTGCAATTATAATCATCCTTTTTGATTGTGAAAGCTAGTAAACATCATTCTATATCACCCAAACTACCATTTAACAGAAAAACTGGTAATCACTTTTTAAAATCCAGATGCATATCAGAATTATCTTTGAATTTTTTGAAAAATACCAATGCCCACATATGCTTTTTTTTTTCCTCCAAAGCTCCAGATATATTTCTAAAGAGCAGCCATGTTTAAAAACAACTGGACTATATGATGATATTTTACTTTTATCTAGCTTCACTCTTTCTATTTCATATTCAGTGCTCCCATTTCATTTAGTTTAAGTTTTCCAATTTCTCCATCTCTTCTTTTCTTTGATGTTATTTCTCAAGCCCTTATCAAGCATAGTAGAAAAATATTTGTATACATATATATGTATAATATATATATTTTAGAAAGCACATGAGTTTTTGCCTAAAAAATTTATGACATCTTGATTCCACTTGTTTGACTTAGTATGAATAGAATGATAAATTCTAATTTAAAAAATGGATAGGCAACAAGCAACAAAAGTTTAGTGTATAGCACAGGAAACTATAGTCAATATCTTATAATAACCTATAATGGAAAATAATTTGAAAAGTAATATATGTGTTTATGTACAACTGAATCACCTTGCCGTGCACCTGAAACATTGTAAGTTAACTATATTCAATAAAATATATATATTAAGAAAAAAAAGAAAAGGGAACCCTGGCGGGAATGTAAATTAGTGTAGCCACTATGGAAAACAGCCTGGAGGTTTCCCAAAAAACTAAAAATAGAACTACCATATGATCCAGCAATTCCACTCCTGGGTATACATTAGAAAAAAACCAAAAGTACTAATTCAAAAAGATACATGCACCCCGATTTTCAAAGCAGCATTATTTACAATTGCCAAGATATAGAAGCAATGTAACTGTCCATCAATAGATGAATGGATAAAGAAGATGTGATATATATGTATGTATATATAGGCTTCCTTGATGGCTCAGATGGTAAAGAATCTGCCTGCAATGTAGGAGACCTGGGTTTGATCCCTGGGTAGGAAAGATCCCTTGGAGTAGGAAATGGCAACCCACTCCAGTATTCTTGCTTGGAAAATTCCATGGACAGAGAAACCTGGTGGGCTACACTCCACGGGGTCACAAAAAATTGGACACAAATGAGCAACTGAGCATGCACACATACATATATACATATATTTATACACATTGGAATACTACTAGCCATAAAAAGAATGAAATTTTGCATCTGCAGCAACACGGATGGACTTGGAGGGCATAATGCTAAGTGAAACGTCAGACATGGCAAGACAAATACTGTATGCTATCACTTAAATGTGGAATCTAAAAAATATAACAAACTAGTGAATATAACAAACAATAAGCAGATTCATAGATACTGAGAACAAACTAGTGGTTACCAGTGAAGAGAGAAAAGGCAGGGGGGCATTATAGGAGTAGGAGATTAAGAGGTATAAACTATAAGGTATAAACTAAACTACAAGGATGTACTGTACAACATGGGAAATATACAATACAGTTTTACAATAACTATAAATGAAGCTTAACCTTTAAAAATTGTCAATCACTACATTGTACACCTTTTCCCTATATAATATTGTATATTAATTATACTTCAATTTAAAAATGATTTTAAAAAAGAGCTATTCTACAATATAGTAGTTTTTATTGTTGCTTTAAATACCAACAGTGTCCCACAGTAAAATGGTAGCAATCTACAAGTTTCACAAGCAGATCTTTATAATGTAAAATAAATGTTTCACTACAACTCTCAAAGAGTTGAGAAAAAGCCAAAACAAGTTACTTCTAGGAAGGCAGTGTGGTGCAAAAGAAATCTCTATGGACTGAGAATCAGAGGTTCAGATTTGGAACCTAAATATCTATCTATGCAATGTTAGATAATGCAATGTGAAAATCTCTCAGTCATGTCCAACTTTTGCGACCCCATGGAATATACAGTCCATGGAATTCTCCAGGCCAGAATACTGGAATGGGTAAGCCTTTCCCTTCTCCAGGGGATCTTCCCAATCCAGGGATCAAACCCAGGTCTCCCACATGGCAGGAGGATTCTTTACCAGCTGAGCCAGAGGGGAAATGCTTTGTAAATATTAAATGAGCAACAAACATGTGAAATAGTTTCTTAGCAGAATTAATTAATTCTATAAATATTGAGAATGTAGTGCTGTACAGGCCAGGCACAATGCCAGACAATAGGAATGCATCAGAGAGTAAAACAAAGTCCCTGCCCTTGAGGATCTCACACTGATAAACTCACACAGAGTAAATGAAGAGGTTAGAGGTGAAAAGAGATATGAAGGAACATAAGGTTGAGTAAATTCAGTAGAGATTGTGGGAGAAGGGCACATTATAATGTTGAAGCATTATTACAAAAGTATTGTATTTGTTTATAAAAACACAAAGCCTGCAAACAATACAGAAGACCTCACTGTACAGTTAAATGATGAAGGCCCTTTTCTATCTTCAACCAAATTTCACTTCCTAGAGGCAACCACAGTTAACAGTGTGGGAGGTTACATACTAACACAAGATTCTCCCTAGATTAAATATCTTATTTAATTCCTCCATTATGACTTCCACTTAAAATATTTATATTTATTTATATTTAGATTACATTCAATTTTTTACTAGAAGTAATTCAGGTCATAACAGAAAAAAAATTTTAAATAACCAAAACCATGGAAACTACATTCATGATACCACTCACCCACAGACAGCATCATTAAAACCCATGTTTTCTTTTGCAAAATCTTGAACCTAGAATGACGAGTAGAGCCACATGTTCCAATTAACACAACTACTAAACAGTGATTCTCAGTTCAAACTTGGAACTCCTTTGTCTCCAAGCCTCTCAATTTAAAAAGAAAAATTATAGGATATTGTAAAATGCAGAAAAATAAAACAAGAAAACTTACTTTATCAATATAATTTATTTTTACAAAACCAGAATTATTCTGTGCATGCATATCATTTTGAAATCTGCTTTCTTATTTAATTACATAGCATTGACATTTTTCTGACATTGAAGAATTCTACAATGTGGTTCTTAATGGTCATAATTCAGTTCAGTTCAGTTCAGTTGCTCAGTCGTGTCCGACTCTTTGCGACCCCACGAATCACAGCATACTAGGCCTCCCTGTCCATGGTCATAATATATGTAACCAATTTATGTGCCATAGCATTTAATCACCTCTTCGTGGATCACAGCCTTGTTGTGGTGAACTGGTTGGCATAACTCGATGAAGTTATGAGCCATGCCATACAGGGCCACCCAAGATGGACGTGTCATAGTGGAGAGTTCTGACAAAACGTGGTCCACTGGAGGAGGGAATGGCAAACCATTCCAGTATTCTTGCCACTAAAACCCCATGAACAGTATGATAAGGCAGAAAGATATGACACCAAAAGATGAGCCCCCAGATTGGAAGGTGTTTCATATGCTACTAGGGAAGAGCAGAGGGCAATTACTAATAGCTTCTGAAAGAATGAAGCAACTGGGCCAAAGTGGATATACTGCTCAGTTGTGGATGTGTCTGGTGGTGAAAGTAAAGTACAATGCTGTCAAGAACAATACTGCACAGGAACCTGGAATGTTAGGTCTATGAATCAAGGTACATTGGACATGGTCAAGCAGGAGATGGCAAGAGTGAAACATTGACATCTTAGGAATCAGTGAACTAAAATGGATGGGAATGGGAGAATTTAATACAGATGACCATTGTATCTATTACTGTGAGCAAGAATCCCTTAGAAGAAATTGAGTAGCCCTCGTAGTCAACAAGAGTCTGAAATGCAGTATCTAGGTGCAATCTCAAAAACGACAGAATCATCACTGTTCATTTCCAAGGCAAACCATCAATATCACAGTAATCCAAGTCTATGCCCCAACCACTAACGATGAGAAAACTGAAGTTGAACACAGAAGCTGTTGCAATGAGAAGCCTGCACACTGAAACTAGAGAGCAGATCTCACTCATGGCAACTGGAGAAAGTCCTTGCACAGCAACAAAGACCTAGCACAGCCAATTAAAAAACAATAAAAAAAACCCAGAAAGATTGCCAGGAGAAATATCAACAACCTCAGATATACAGATGACACCACTCTAATGGCAGCAGGTGAAAAGGAACTAAAGAATCTCTTGATGAAGATGAAAGAGGAGAGTGAAAAAGCTGACCTAAAACTCAACATTCAGAAAACTAAGATCATGGAATCCAGTCATATCAACTTCATAACAAACAGATGGGGGAAAAGTAGAAGCAGTGACAGATTTTATTTTCTTGGGCTCCAAAATCACTGCAGACAGTGATGGTGGCCATGAAATTAAGACACTTGCTCCTTGGAAGAAAAGCCATGATAAATCTAGACAGTGTATTAAAAAAGCAAAGACATCACTTTGCTGACAAAGATGCATCTAGTCAAAGTTATGGTTTTTCCAGCAGTCATGTACGGATGTGAGTGTTGGACCATAAAGAAGGCTGAGTGCTGAAGAATTGATGCTTTCAAACTGTGGTACTGGAGAAGACCCCCGAGAGTTCCTTGGACTGCAAGATTAAAGCAGTCAATCCTAAAGGAAATCAATCCTGAATATTCACTGGAAAGACTAATGCTAAAGCTGAAGCTCCAATATTTTGGCCATGTGATGCAAAGAGCTGACCCACTGGCAGAGATTAAGATGCTGGGAAAGAACTAAAGGCAAAAGGAGAAGTGGGCAACAAAGGATGAAATGGTTAGACAGCATCACCAACCCAATGAAAACGAATCTGAGCACACTCTGGGAGATGGTGAAGGACAGGGAAGCCTGCTGTCCTTGGGGTCACAAAGAGTCGGACAAGACTTAGCAACTGAACAACAACAACATTTAACCAATGCTTTCTTTTTGATTTTCAAATTATTTCCAACTTTTGAAAAGATAATATCTTACCAACATTTTTACAGATAAATCTTTATGCGCATCTATGGTTAATTCCAGGAAGTAAGATTACTAGTCCAAAATATACATGTAACTTAATAATTTTAAAACACATTGCCAAATTGACCTCTTCAAATGTATTATTTCACATTCCCATTAGTGTGTGTAAGTGGCAATTTTGCTGCACTCCTTATAGAAATAGCATGCTGTTTTAATTTGCATTTTTATTAAGGACAGACATTTTCCCTGCTTTTACTTTGATTTCTTACTGTCTGATTTTTTCTCTATTTTTTATTGGGTCAAGTCATGCTTTGTTCTTTACTAGAGATTCTGGATCCTTGAATTTGGAGAACTAGATAGGTCTGAAAAAATTGGGGGACAGAGAGGACACACTTTTTCTATCAAGAAAACACATGAGATTTTTTTCTAAAGTTTTTAGCATTCTTTCACTTTAAAAAATGAGGGGAGGAATATTTTAACAGAAAAAAAAAAGACATAATAAATAAAGGATGGTTTTCCCCAAGAAAGAGTGGTTGGCAATAGTTTATATTTTTCTGAGACTGGAGAAATTTTCATTCAAGCTCAGACAGACTGACTGTCTTTGTAGTAGGATTTGGGAACCACTGCACTCATCACGCTGCAATTCTAGGTTTAGTCTCATTTGAAAAATAAGGTGGTTAGACTAGTGATCTGGTAGAGAAGTCCTCTTATCTCTGAATTTCAAGGCATTTCTTTCATATACAATCTTACTTTAATTATCTATTTGAGAGTTATACCATATGCATCCATTTGTCATAAGCTTTGAAATAGATTTTATTCATTTTTAAAAGTTTTAAAAAATTTTATTTCACTGCACCAAATACAGCATGCAGGATCTTTTAGTTGTGGCATTCGAACACTAAACTGAGGCAAGTGGGATCTAGTTCCCTGACCAGGGATCCGACTGGGCCCCCTGCAATGGAAGCGAGGAGTTTCAGCCACTGGAACAACGGGGAAGTCCCTAAAAAAATTTTTTTTTAATGTTTCATTTTATATTTTTGACTGTGCTGCTTGCAGGATCTTGGTTTCCCAATCAGAGATCGAATCCAGCAATGGAAGAGAAAGTCCTAACCACAGGACCACCAGATAACTCCCTGCTGCTGCTGCTGCTGTCACTTCAGTCCTGTCCGACTCTGTGCGACCCCATAGACGGTAGCCCACCAGGCTCCCCCGTCCCTGGGATTCTCCAGGCAAGAACACTGGAGTGAGTTGCCATTTCCTTCTCCAATGCATGAAAGTGAGAAGTGAAAGTGAAGTTGCTCAATCGTGTCTGACTCTTAGCGACCCCATGGACTGCAGCCTACCAGGCTCCTCCGTCCATGAGATTTTCCAGGCAAGAGTACTGGAGAACATACATAAATATATATTAAATGACTAGTGTTGGGGAAATTTCCTGGAGGTCCAGTGGTTAGGACTTTCCATTTTCACTGTTGAGGGCCCAGGTTCAATCCCTGGGTGGGGAACTAACATCCTGAAAGCCTTGTGGGGGAGGGGGGCGTGGCGCGGAACCACTGTTGGTAATACTATTCTAAAATAAAGACTATCTCTTACTAAAAAGTAATACATGTAGCAAAAGGTCTAAAATTGTTTTTCTTGTTTTAAAGTTTTCACATCCAAGTAAAATGATGACAATGACTTAAAAGTGAAACTAAAAACAAAGTTAGATAAAAGGTGAATACTCTTTATTTTTTTTTTTTTTTTTGGTTAATTCCTTTGTTTTGTTTCATTTTGTTATAGGCAGTCAACATTAAATCCTCTTTTCCTATTTCCTTCCATTAGAAAAGGTGAATATTTCTCTAATGTTTCTCTGTAAACACTGAAACTAGGGAATGTAGATACATTTTGAAAGCTGCAGCTTTCAAAAGAATTACCCCTCCCTTCATAAACTAATAATATTAATATTTAACAACAGAAACTTAAGATTTTAAAAAGTCATATAGGAAATATTAGAATATTTGTTGAATTAACTTTTACATTCAAATTGAAACTGGGAATTTGACCTTAAATTAATACAGAATTCTAGAGGGAAGAAATTTATGTGAAACTGATTTAAAAACAATCAGTAGAAATAAAAGAACTGTACAAAAAAATCTCCCTGATTGGACTGACATTTAGTTGAAAAGAATTGTTTTTCAAGAGAAAGTTTTCAATATAACAGGGTACAAAAGTAGTACTCAGTACTGTTATTTTTTCATGGCAATGAGGTTAGCAAAGCCCAGCCTAGAATTGTCCCTCTTTTAATGAGAGAGACTTAGTTACAGAATCAGACAAGCCAGTCCAGGTTTACCCCTTTCCCTTTAATGTGCTTGAAATCAGTTTGTTGTAAGTTGGACAGTTGGTTCTTTTCATACTGCTTACATTGTTATTTGCTCAAAAATTCTTTTGTACAGTAGACTTTGTACTCAAAGCCCCAAAAATATTTATTGAAGTCTATGAGAAACTATGCTGTATAAATAAGCATTATCTTTTTAAAATTATCTATGCTTTGTACCTATGCTTTTTCTATTTAAAGTATATATAAATGAGTATGTAAAGGATCAGTATTGTTAATACTTACAAGAAGAACTCTGTTAAGTAGATAACAACAAAAAAATAAGGGAGAACAAACATAACAAATGATGAAACTTCTGTTTTCTCACTAGAGATAATCTTGAGGTAGACCAATTCCTTCCATAATTTGAAGTTATGGAAATAATGTAAATTCTTAGCATTACTCTGAGAGAATTCATTTTTTACTTACCTGAATACATGCTAATTTAACTAAGTCCCCTTTCTCCTGTACTGTGTATCCCACATCTATACATACCAAGTGAAATTACAGCCGATGAAAAAAGAAAAAAAAATAGAAATACCTAAGAATTTCCCCTTGTTTTGTGGAACATTTCCAACTCATGTATTCCAAGTATTTACAGTGCAATGCCTTTTTTTAAATGGATGGTAAAAAAGTGAAATTTGTATTTATAGAGCTGGTGTCTGGCAAATACACTGTATAAAATTGAAATTGCATTTTTAAGCGATTCTAACAAAGAAAAGATTTTCATTTATTTGATATATAGAATGACTGACCAGCAAGGCTGCTTACTCAGAGACGACTTAAGAAACTCCCCATCCTCAGGATACAGTATTAGTGGATGAGATGTGGTACTACAGTGCAAAGCAGAAAGCACTAGAAAGGAGGCACAGATATCACTTTGTGCGTCAAATGCAAATAATTTCAGAATTGCCACTACCACAAATGATTTAAGGATTTAGGGTTATGTCACGATTTCAGTAAAAGGAGGTGGGTGCGGGGACCCTCTACTTCTTTGTCCCCCTGACTCCGAGAACTCGGACCGTGTTGGGGAAGACTGGTGGCCGGTTCGGAAGGGGCAGAGGGTCGGTTCAGGGCTGGCGATCCCTTGGAGGCGTCACCCCTTTTGAGGCCCATGGTGGTTTTGAGGACCACTACTCAGAATGTCGCGGTGTAGGAGGTTCTCACCCCAGCCCAAGCTCCCGATTACCTCTGACGAGCCCCAAAGATCAATGAGAAGCAATCGAGGTCAGGTCCCCCAGCAGAAAGGCGGCGACAGCAGCAACATCAGCGGTTAAATCTTACAGCCTTTCCTGAGGCCTGTCTAGTGCACCTGAAGGAAGATTACCACAGCTAAGGGTCCCTAGATTGGGGGGGGGGCGGGGAATGAAGGCGGGGGGGAGGAGACCGAGGGAAGGAAAATGAGGAGGACACAGGGAAAAGGGGGAGGGGAGGGGGCGGGACAACGTGGGGAAGGGCCAAGGGTTTACAGACTGGATCGCCGCGTTGCCATGGAAACGTATCCCTCCGCCCAGAATTCGCGTTTCCACCCCATCAGTTCCCTCCGCACCGCTTCTCTGCTGTTTCCGCCCAGCTCCTTTGTGCCGCGCAGAACGTCGAGATGACGCATGCGCAACGAAACCCAGCCGCCGCATATATAAGCGCGAACCCAGGCGCTTCCTCGTAGTGCAGCCGGGACCGTTGGCGAGTGAGGCGGTTAGGTTGGTTTTTGTTGATCGTTCTCTGGGCGCTGCGAGCTGAAAGAGCCCAGCTCGCAGGCCAGTCATCATGTCGCGTTACGGGCGGTACGGAGGAGGTAAGAGGCTGGGGGCCAGAAAGGGAGGTTGCTGTGGGTGTAGTGAGTATTTAGAGGTCGTGAGGTTGGCGCGGCGGTTGGGAGACGGTTATTCCGCGTGCGTAATGGCGGCTTCGGCGCACACCATACGAAGCTGGAGGCGGCGGGGTATCGCAGGAGGACAGCGGGTGGCTGGGGTAGGCCTCTGGCGGGTATCTTTCAGTTCTTGGGTATCTTAGTCTCCCGCCCAGCCCAAGCCAGGCCCTCGATCACTGTTTTGTTGTTGCCCTTCTTCGAGCCGCCCGCCCGTCCCCCCACCCCCACCCCCCCGCCCTCGGCTGCCATTTTGCGCACATTGACGACCATGGTGGCGCATTTCTTTGGCGCTTTCCCGCCACTTTAGCTGACAGATGTGGTCGCAGCCGTAAAAGAAAGGATGAATTTAAGACTTGTAAAACTGGCAGCTTCGAGCTCCGCATTCTCGTCAAACGGTCTGATTGCTGAGTGAGAATGGAAGCGTGATTTTTAAGTCTGGCGGCTGGTTTTTCTCTTTTGGCTTTTTTGAGCACGGTTTATGGCTTCTGAGGTGGGGAGCTGGAGTCACGGGCGAGCTTGCGTCTGGGGCGCTTGCTGCAGAGTACTGGAGTCGGCGCAGCCCCGCTCCCGGTTCGCCTTCCGCTGGGGCCCGCTCACCGAGGACGCCGCTGCCGCCGCCGGCCCGCGCGTTCTCGGTGTGCCTGGGGCTGCCGGGACTCGGGGGCGGGACCGGGGCGGACTCCGCCCCACGCCTCGGAGTATCCTACCACGCTGCTGTATCCTAGCACGCTGCTGTGCTCGTATTTGGAGGTTTCCCGCGGGCCCTCCGCCTCCATTGAATGTTAAGAACTTGGTCGTACGCTTTAGCTTTTCAGAAATGTACGAACTTGGTTTGTTTTAAGACTAAAATTAGCCCTTGATAGAGTATTAAATATGTTTTGCACTGTTAAACATGAATTTAAGCAAAGAATTCAAACTTGGGCCAGATTATTTGCATAACGTGCGCTCTTTTCTTTGCGTTTTTTAAACAGAAACCAAGGTGTATGTTGGTAACCTGGGAACTGGTGCTGGCAAAGGAGAGTTAGAAAGGGCTTTCAGTTATTATGGGCCTTTGAGAACTGTGTGGATTGCCAGAAATCCTCCAGGATTTGCCTTTGTGGAATTTGAAGACCCTAGAGATGCAGAAGATGCAGTTCGAGGCCTGGATGGAAAGTAAGTGAGAACTTGGTGAGAATGTTCCTGTGCCAGGCTTGAATTCTGTAGTCTGGAGGAGTTTTTAAATAATTAGCTGATCACTTTATGAAGACAGGAACTGAAAGCAAAAGTGAAGTTTGAGCTTCTGAGGGCAGAGAGAGTGGTTGGAAAGTTCTAAATATAGAGCTCACTTTTTTTTTTTAGCGTTACAGTTTTGTTGTTTTTTGTAGGGTTATTTGTGGTTCCCGAGTGAGAGTTGAACTATCAACAGGCATGCCTCGGAGATCTCGATTTGATAGACCACCTGCCCGACGTCCCTTTGATCCCAATGATAGATGCTATGAGTGTGGCGAAAAGGGACATTATGCTTATGATTGTCATCGCTATAGCCGCCGAAGAAGAAGCAGGTATTTATTTTAATAAAGGAATGGTTAGTGTACTAGTTAATCAAGTAACTTTTTTATTAGCAAGGCACAAACGTATTTTTCTGTAAACTTGAATGTTAATTGTTACAGGTGTATTTTACAATTTTTGTTTAATTAAAGAAATGTTAATGTATTAATAATCAACCTGGTCAAAACCTTTCAGGTTTCTTCGTTTGAGTCAGTCGCCTTGATTCAGAATGTCACGAGCCTTATGATATCATGCTGAGGCGCCTTGCAAATCCGACAATTAAGATCCTCCTAGACCTTGAGGTGATCAGCATAAGAGGCCAGATCCCCTCGAGTCATCTACACCTAGCTTCACCTTATTCTTTAAAGGGCAGAAAATTTGAGACGGTGATCGCCGTAACAGTAAATTTGGCTTACAATTGGGGGCCCCTCCGGTTTAGAAAGAGGAACACCAGATTGACCACATTCCCAACTAGAAAAATCTTCTTGCGTCAATCAAGCCTCACCTGGCTCATTTGGCTGTCAGTTTGATCGTCGTGTAGATTGAAGAAAACATCTAGATGCAGCGATCGGCTATAGATACTTCTAGATCGTCTAGATCTACTAGACCATGGGCCAAAGAGGGTCGACCTGCAAACTTGCAAGGTTTATTTTAAATACACATTACAGTGTTTTATATTATGTTAATCTAAAATGTAATTGAGCTTTTAACAAATCTTTTTTTAGGTAGTTTAAAAAAAAAAAAAAACAACTAATAGGCCCAGAGTTTATTTCCAAATGAGACACTAAATTTAAATAGTTTTGAGATTTGGTTTCAGCAGAGGCACACAGACTCTAAAAGGAGTTGCCATCTAATATTATGTCTTTTTCTGACTTGAAAAATAGGTCACGGTCTAGATCACATTCGAGATCCAGAGGTAGACGATACTCTCGCTCACGCAGCAGGAGCAGGGGAAGGAGGTGAGAGATCTTGTTTAACTTCAACTTGTAAGAAGTGGTGAAGTTTAATTGGAATCAAATTGAAATTACTTTGATTTAACGTTTAGGTCAAGATCAGCATCTCCTCGGCGATCAAGATCTGTGTCTCTTCGTAGATCAAGATCAGCTTCACTCAGACGATCTAGGTCTGGTTCTATAAAAGGATCGAGGTATTTCCAGTATGTAGCACCTTTTTTCCCCCTTATTTGTATTTGGATTGTCCCGTCTTAATGACAGCGGTGGAGTATCTTACGGACCTAACTGAAATGGAATGCTTCAGAAGATATTTGGGAAAAAAGTTGACTCTGAACATGTCCAAATGAAGAAAAGCCCAACTAAAGATTTTAAAGGTGTTACAGAGGTGATAGAGGGAGGTCTAAGGCATAAATCCTCAAATCATTCCAGTGAACACTCTGGGTAAACATGTTGAAAACTTCTGGAGTCAGCTTATATCTGTTTAGATCTACTATTATTTACCCATAAGTCAATTTATAGACAAATGATAATAGCACTAAAAGATGATAGATACTTGGTCCCTGATAAGAAAGCCCATTAGAACCAGAAAGAAATTTAGAAGCAATTTAAAGTTTTTCTTTTTTGAAGGTTGAGACCATGGAAAATTTAGGGTAATACACACACAGATTGAATGTGGCTTGTTTGACCAGATACTTGGTTTAGACACTGAAATTTGAGAAGTTAAAAATCAAATTAGACCCCTCAGCATTTTTTTGTCTTCAAAGGTTATGGAAAAGGGTAATATTCTAGATAATGAAAGGAGTTGACAATGCCTCTAGTGTCAGTGGTAGGGAATGCTACTGAGAATTATTGCTACTCAGTAATAGCACAGTCTTTATAAATGCCGGGATTCAAAAACTTGTCCATTTGAAAAACTCGGACTCCAGATAAATGGATTTAACTTGGTTACAGGACCTCAAGATGTGTATGTCAGCCTCATTTGGTTTGTGTTTACAGATTGATGGTCCTGAACCATGATAGTTTGTTGATCCATCAACACAGCTTTACCCAGTCATAGGAGTTTTCACTGAACTTAAAGAAATGAAGTTTCCATTCAGGAGCTTGATATGATTCTTTTAACAACAGTTTTCTCAAATACCACAAATTTCTCTTGGATGCTACACTCTGTTTAAGAATATTGTACATCTGTACAGAAACTCATAATAGATTTTTGAAATGGTAGTTCCAAGTATTTGTCCAGTCTTAGACTGATAGGGCATCTTGGACAGTTTTAGCCCCTTCCTAGCCTACCTTAAAAGGTACTCAGAAGGCATTTAAGGAAATTACTCCTGTGGACTAATTGGTATAAATGTGTTTGCTTTTATTAAGATCCCGGTCCAGGTCGAGATCAAGATCCAGGTCTCTTTCACGGCCTAGAAGCAGGTAGAGTAAAAATCTCATTGATGTTCTTTTAGTTATATGGCATCAATATCCAGAGTTCAAAGTGTTTTTGAATTGTTTAAATTTGTTAGCTATGAGCTTAGAAGTAAGTTGAGGAAGAGCACAGTTACCTTATTAGTAAACCAAACTTTATAACTTGATTTATACGTGGCCTGTTCTGGCTGACTTTCTAGGCAAGGGCATATCGAGCTACAGTGAAAAGTTGGTGAATTTGGGGTTATGTCATGTCCAAGCTATAATGAAAAGTTGGTGAATTTGTGGTTATATTAAGAGGCCTGTGTTGGATTTGATAGATGTATGGAGAAGCATTCTGGGATCATTGTGCTTAGAGTACGAAAGATTATTTTATGAAGAACAAATGTTAGAAGATTGACTTTTAGCCAAAAAATTGGTAGGTTTTTTTTTTTTTTCCAGTTTAACTGCAGTGTAGTTTAAGCTCAGGATATTTTGGGGGTTCATTTCATTGTATTGTAACTGACGGGGTTGGATAGTACTTGTCACACAAAAGTAAAACACAACCTTTTCATGTTTTGACAGCCGATCAAAGTCCAGATCTCCATCTCCAAAAAGAAGGTAAGCTAAATAATTTGTTGCCGTTATCTTAACTGTCAAACGTGGCCTCTGCAGAATTTTGCTTACTGCCAACTTCCCTGAGCTCCTTGGAGAATTGGTGCTGTATGTTAAAATACTAAACAGAGTTTCTTAGATGACCTCCCCCCTCAAATCTCCAAAAAGCCAATAGTTATCTTTACCTAAGTTTTGTAAAATTAATTAGTGAAGAGGCTGTTAAACCTTACAGGTTTTAAGACTTCTGCTATAGGAACTTTGGTTATCTTAGCATTTCTTAAGTTAGTTTCACCCTGACATATATGCGAGAAGAGTTTTGTTAGACACTAATTGGTTCCAAACTTAAATATTTTTTTCTTTTTAGTCGTTCCCCATCAGGAAGTCCGAGAAGAAGTGCAAGTCCTGAAAGAGTGGACTGAAGTGCTCAAGTTCACCTTTTAGGGAAAAGTTATTTTGTTTACATTATTATAAGGGATTCGTGATGTCTGTTAAGTGTAACTTAGGGAGGGTATTTCAACCATCTAATCAAAATGGATCTGGACTATTACTCTGTAAATTTACAGCAGTAAGAATACAAATTTTTGTTGAATGTATTAACATCCTATGGTCTGAAAATGTGGATTTTTATTTGGCACATTTAAAATAAAATGTTTCTAATTAGATTCTTGATTTGTGTTCAATATTAATACTCCTTAATTTGGAATGCTTCAGGAGTCAACCTTGGTATTAACCATATTCATGCAGACCTACATTTAAAGTTAATGATGTTAAATCTTAACCATAATTAACAAATATATATATACACACACACTTGGAAAATTACTTTTTACCCTTAGAGCTTTGAGTCAGATGGTTAGAATTCGAGTTGGGTCTCCCTAAACAGCATGGATGATGCATCATGACAAGTCCCTAAGTTCTGTTAGAGCTGGTATTCTTAGATGTTATCAATAAGGCTGATTTCTTATGTCAGGCCATAGGGACCACTGACTTGTAAGTGAGCATACCGGGGACTAAGTAAGAAGTAGTTGGACTTGATGCTGGAGAAGCTGGATTTTACAAAAGCCTACTAGAGGTTATCAGGCTATTAGATGGGGTGGTATCAAATTAGAACTCTCCATTCTAGAAAGTTATACTCAATGTTATTTTGTTTTCAAACATTAACCAGTTTTATATCAAAACATTTGCATGTTAGAGGAATTGTCTGAATTTGGAACAAAACACCTTTATGTAAACCAGCTTTGCAAAATTTTCCAGCCTAGATATTTTCCTCTGTCTCTTCAAATGAATTGCCTTATTCTGAGCAGAGATACTAATTTTGAAGTTAGGTTTCTGATATTAATTCCCAAGTTAGGTTTCTTCAGTTCCTGAAAACCAACATACTTCATCTTATTTTGCCAGGCTGGTGCAAAGTAAAGATGTCAGAAATGTTAATGAGACTAAAGCAGTTCTGTAAATTCAACCTATATTTAGCAACCCCTCACTGTATTTTGGCAGCATCTGATAGACTTTAGAATATTAGCACCAGTAGACATGTTTGTTTGGACTTTAAGCATCATAGGGCAGTGACAGTTAATTTTGAATTTTCTGGTCAAGCTTTTACCAGGTATTCTCTAGCCTTGGTGCAAAAAAATTTTTTTAGTGCTGATGGCACAGCTATCTGTCCTTGTTTCTGACACTTTCAAAGTATTGCTGGATATCAGTACAGTTGGGAATACTGATCTGCCTCGTATTTACTGGTTTAAATGATCATAAGTATGTTCAAAGTTTGGACGTTTTTGGAATTTTGACAACTGGCTGCGTTACATGGTTGCTGTAAAGCTATGTGTAATCAGCAGGCTTGTTTGTTGCACTTGGTCAGCTTTACTTGTTCTGTATTATATAAAGATAAGTTTACTCAACAATAAATCTGCAGAGAATAAACAGTCCTGATACTCAATTTGTGGAAGTGGGAGTTCTGAGCCAAGAGTAGGAATCATTAATTCTGTAGCTTTGGGATGGATTACTAGCAGCATCCTAGAGATTAGTTGTGAGAGGATGAAAATATGGAAGAGGGGTTAGGGGCAAAAAATGAATTTAATAAGCACAGAAAATTCTGTTTACCCTTACAGGAAAGGGAGTACAGTGTATGTAGGTCAACACCTTTTTTGTAGCCATGACAACTCTGTACCCACATTTGTTATTCATCTTAATGATGAACTGGCTGGTGCAGTGCACCTTTAAAAAAATATCAAGGTTGAGACTGCTAAGTGGATTGTGTGATTGATTTGAAAAATGCTTTATATTTAACTCCTAAATTATTAACCTGGTAGCTGATTGAACATGTCAGACACCGTGCTTTGGACATAGAACCTTAATTGTTTGGCACTCTCCTAGGTGTAAAAGGAAGTAAAGCATGACTTAGGACTTCACTTTTGTAGTTCTCCTTCAGGCTTTGAACTAAGCCAAGTATCAAAGCAAAGTGCAATGCTGTGTTTTGCCATGTCCCCTCCATTGAGAAGAAAATTTGAGGGGTTCTTGAAATAATACTGATTTGTGACTAGGTTAAATGAATGATAGCGTGGTATTGTGATATTCATCATTGTGTAGCCTATCTTGAAGTCTAGTGTTTTCCAGGATATAGTAAGCTAAGTAGGAATTGAAAGCTGTAAAGCTGACATGTTGGCAGTGAGTTTTCAATGAAGGACAGTAGCAAAGAATTCACTAGATCTGGCTCTGAGCAATTAATTGCTTGGAGACCTTTACAGGGCAGGGTTGTATAGCCTAGAAGATGTGTATATAATTTTATCACTGGGAAGATGTGATAAAGACATGGTTAAAGTAGAAAGAAATAATGGGGGCTTGGCTGGTGTTGGTGTTAATAACTTGGTTGTTTTCTTTCCAGACTTAATGGGGAAAAGATGCTGGATAGAAGGGTAATTGTAGAACACAGAATGTAGTAGCCAAATAACTCTTCAACCCTCAAGGCCAGTTGCCAAAGCTAATGCTTTTCCCATTTCCCACAGGCTGCTAGCCTATTTTCCATTTTATTTCACTTTTTGATTTGGTGTACATAGCAAGAAGGCTCGGAGCCACCCAGTTACCTCCCCAAAAGTAACCATTGTTGTCATTTGTACTTAGATACTTTTTCCTTTTTTTGGCTGCACTGTGTGGCGTGTGGAATCTTTTTTGCCCAATAACTGATTGAACCTGGTACCCGGCTGTGAAAGGTCTGAGTCCTAACCATTGGACTGCCAGGGAAGTCCCACTCTCCTTTTTTCTTTTTAAAAAAATTATTTATTTATGGCTGTAGTAGGTCTTGGTTCAGAGAAGGCAATGGCACCCAACTCCAGTACTCTTGCCTGGAAAATCCCATGGACAGAGCCTGGTAGGCTACAGTCCATGGGGTCGCTAAGAGTCGGACACAACTGAGCGACTTCACTTTCACTTTTCGCTTTCCTGCATTGGAGAAGGAAATGGCAACCCACTCCAGTGTTCTTGCCTGGAGAATCCCAGGGATGGGGGAGCCTGGTGGGCTGCCGTCTATGGGGTCGCACAGGGTCGGACACAACTGAAGCAACTTAGCAGCAGCAGCAGGTCTTAGTTGCTGCAGTCTGGCCTTCTCTGGTTGCGGGAAGTCGGGGCTCCTCTAGTTGCGGTACCTGAGCTTATTGCAGTGGCTTCTCCTGGCGCCTCAAGAGTGCAGGCTTAATAGTTGTAGCAATGGGCTTAGTTGCCCTGCTGCATTTGGGATCTTCCTGGACCAGGGATTGAACCCATGTCCCCTGCATTGGCAGGCGGATTCTTTACCAATGAGCCATCAAGGAGACCTTCCTTTTTTCTCTTAATACAAATACATAAGCCTTGCTTTTCTCATTATATATCTTAGAGATCTTTTACAAAAGTAAAAATGACACTTTTTTAAAGTTGCATACTTTTAAGTTGCTTGGATGTTGCATAATTTATGCATTAAACTTGTGTGCTCCTTCAGTGTGCCAGGTACTGTTAGCTTTGGAATATAGAAGTGAACAATCTTTATCCTCATTGAGCTAAAGTTCTGGAAAGGAAAGGAGCAACCACCAGGTGGGTAATAAATGATACAGAGAATAATGATACAGAAGGATAGGGGATTGGTTACTTTTGTGTAAGGACTGGTCTAAGGAAGCCTCTGATGGTGACATTGGAGCAAGTGAAAGCCACACCAACTTGTGAGGCACAGGACAGCAAAGGCCTAAAGTAGTTTGAGTTGGAGGCTAGGAGGCCAAGAGGCAGTGAATAGAGGGAAGAGATGGTTTAGGAAGGAGGATGAAGGATTATAGATTGTGGAGGACTTTGTATGCCTTGGAAGGGACTCCCTGTTTTCCTCGGAGAGTTTTTGAGCTACAAGTAATAGCAATTTAATCAGTTTTCTATTCATGGCTGTGAGAGTTGTTTCTAATTACTATTATAGTGCTACAGTGAATGACCTTACTCAGTATGTCACACGTGTAACCCTGTGTATGTATCTAGGGTAATTCTAGAACTGGTACTGTTTGCCCTGGTGGAAATGTATAGGAGGGCCTATTTCTCTCTTAACATTGCCCATTTGGTACACATGGTGTAGCAACACAATGGGCCGTCAACGTTGTTGATTTTTACCAATCTTGGTAAAAAATCATGGTATCTCACCAGTTTAATTTTGTGGTAAAGTACATGTTTTCCCCCCAGTTTCTGTCACTTTTCATGTATTCTAGCCTGGTTTAAGTTCCCTTGTTCTCAATACACTGACCTCCATAGTAGAACGTTGGAATTACCTGTTCACTTCTCTGTAGGCATGCTATTGCAAGGTACATTGTGACAGCAGGTACCAACAGCAGGTACCTTGTTCTGTTCTTCACTGCCTAGTGCTAATTAACACTCAAATATCTGATGAATGAATTCAGGGATGAGTGAATGAATTCTAATCTGTTAAACCAAACAAAATTAGAACTGTCTTTATAATTAATCCCCATTTCAATTAAAAGCCCATATTTTCAGTTTAGTAGCCTATCAGACTTGTGTGTGCATCTGCTTGTGGGGGATGTAGATCCTTAGGCTGCTGTTTACAATGCCCAGCTCTACTCTGCAATTCTAATGCAAGGTTTGTGCCTCATCTGGATTAACTGAGAGGCTGAGAGTTCTGGTCAGAAAGAGTAGGAAATTTCTCTGCAGAAAATTCTCTGCTAGGAAGGGTTCGAACTTACTTTCCCTCCTCTTTTCAAGCTGGTGAGCCCAGGTGAATCAGCCTAACCTGCATAAGGAAGGTCAAATCATCCATTTCTTCTGACAGTCAGGTGCCTAAGTTTATGTCTTATCCACCTCTAGATTCCCTGAGATCTAAGTGACTAAAGCTTGAAGAAGGCTGGATGTGATCCTATTAAAAGACTGTTTTTATCTTGGTTAATAACATAACTTCAAGAAATCTGGGTTCTAGAAAATGAATCCTTTTCACTGCCAAGGATCAAAAAATCTAGCTGTAAAGAAATATAATTGATGTGGCAGAGGTAAAGGGAGGTAACGTCTGTTTGTCTTGGTCATTGTCCGGAGGGTACATCACCAGAGTACCTGGGTCCCTATAACAAGTTATGAGTTCTTTGCCTAAGAATGGATACCTTGTGACACTTTGTGTTACAGTGGCTGAGCTGAGTAATTGCAACAGGTTAAGTGCCACAAAACTTAAAACATTTAATCTCTTGCCCTTTACAGAAAACGTTTGCAAATCCCTGATTTACACTTACCTCTTGTTTGGTTTTTTTTTTTTTTGGCCATGATGCAAGGCCTGTGAGATCTTCCCCCGACATTTCTCTAACTATTTAGTCTTCAACATAATGGTGCCATGATTGTCAGTCTGGTTGCTGGGGTCTTAAGACATACTTTTGGTCTGGGAAGATTGTTTCTCTGACTCAATCTTGAAGTGCTTCCTGAAGCTAGAGAGTAAATTCTAGCTAAACACACAAATGCACTTAAAATATTAGCAAATGTAGAGACTCATTACCATCAGGAAAGCTTTTACTTTATGCTAGGGCCAGTGGTTCTCATCCCTAGTTACAAATCAGGATCACCCAGGGAGCTTTAAAAACAGTGTAATGAAATCAAAATTGCTGAGGGTAGCTTGAGCATTAATATTCTAAAAAATCTCCCTTGTATGCCACAATTGAAAACTACTGCTGAAGGGGTTAGTTCTAGCCAGCTCCTACTTCACTATAACATTAGACAGGCTGGCCTGGCTTACTGCTATTATCATAAGAGAGTTAGCAGCACACGTGATTCAAAGGAGGATTCTACAATACATCCTCTAGGATCCTTTAACCAACTGACGGTATGGAATGGAACCCTTCTATGAAAAAGGAGTTTATATTACCACTAGAGGTCACTGTGCTCAAGAGAAATACTTATTTTTTAAAAAGGTAACATTCTGTTCACGGAGAAGGCAATGGCACCCCACTCCAGTACTCTTGCCTGGAAAATCCCTTGGACGGAGGAGCCTGGTAGGCTACAGTCCATGGGGTCACTAAGAGTCGGACACGACTGAGCGACTTCACTTTCACTTTTCACTTTCATGCATTGGAGAAGGAAATGGCAACCCACTCCACTATTCTTGCCTGGAGAATCCCAGGGACAGGGACTGTGGGCTGCCGTCTGTGGGGTTGCACAGAGTCGGACACAACTGAAGCGACTTAGCAGCAGCAGCAGCAACATTCTGTTCAAGAAATTTGAAGGGCTATTTATCAGAACTGTTTGGGTTTTGTCCAACACTAAGTGAACTCCAAACATGGCCCCTGGTCACAATAATTGCTTTAAAGCACCTAAGGCTCTAATGCATATACATTTATAATTGTTATAGCTTCACGATGTGTTAATTGTTTTATTGTCAAATATCTCTAGTATTATTGCTTGTTTAAAAGTCAGTTTTTTCTGATATTAATATAGCCACTCTACCTATTTTATGGTTACTGTTTTTATGGTCTATCTTTTCCATCTATTTACTTTCAGCTTATTGGTGCATATACAGTTGACCCTTACGTAGCACAGGTCTGACCAGCATGGTCTTAGCTGGTGGCTCAGTAAAGAGTGGGCCTGCAGTGCGGGAGACCCAGGCTCAATCCCGGGTCAGGAAGATCCCCTGCAGAAGGAAATGGCAACCCACTCCAGTATTCTTGCCTGAAGAATTCCATGGACAGCGGAGCCTGGTGGGCCTACAGTGCATGGAGTCACAAAGAGTCAGACACCACTGAGTGACTTAACACTTGACCAGCATGGCCCATTTACACACGGATATTTTTTCAATAGATTCTATATACCTACATGATTTGCAGATACAGAACCACAGATGCCGATGGCTGTAGTTACTTGGGGGTTCTTGACTTGGTGGTCATGATGGTGGGGTACTTGAAAGGTCAACTGTAGTTAGTTGCTAGATCTTGACTTTTAATTCAGTCTTACAAACTGCCTTTTGGTTTGTTTAAGCCATCTACATATAGAATTATTAGTATGGTTGTGTTTATATTTGGGGTTTCCGTATGTCTCCTGTCTTTTTACTATTTTGTATTAAATATTTTTTTTAGTGTATTATTCAAATTCCTCTTGATTTTTTAAAACTGTATTTTTTAGTTATCTCCTGAGTGGTTGTATCTTGTTACTGTTCAGTCACACAGTTGTGTCTGATTCTTTGTGACCCCATGAACTGCAGCACACCAAGCTTCCCTGTCCTTCACCATCTCCAGATCTTGCTCAAACTCAGGTTCATCGAGTTAGTGATGCCGTTCAGCCATCTCATCCTCTGTTGTTCTCTTCTCCTCCCACCTTCAATCTTTCCCAGCATCAGGGTCTTTTTCAGTGAGTCAGTTCTTCAAATCAGGTGGCCAAAGTATTGGAGTTTCAGCTTTAGCATGAGTCCTTCCAAGGAATATTCAAGACTGATTTCCTTTAGGATGGACTGGTTGGATCTCCTTGCAGTCCAAGGGACTCTCAAGAGTCTTCTCCAACACCACAGTTCAAAAGCATCAATTCTTCAGCGCTCAGCTTTCTTTATGGTCCAATTCACATCCATACACGACTACTGGAAAAACCATAGCTTTGACTACAGCTGGATCTTAATTTATCACAATCTCCTTCAGATTAATAGTCTGGTAAAATCCAGAAATTTTGCTCCAGTGTATTTTCTTTTCCCAAACTTCCCTCCCTGTGCTATATTACGTGTTACAAACTTGGTAACATGGTGTTTAATTATTGCCTCATACAACCTTCTGTATTTTAAAGAAAAGATGAGAAAATTTATCGTTTCTGGTATTTTTCCTTTCTTTCCTTGGATTTGAGCTACTGTCTTAATTCCCTTGCAGCATTAAAGGAAGACTTCCTCTAGTATTTCTTGTAAGTAGTTCTGCTAGCAGTGAGTTTTCTGATTATCTGGAAATGTTTTTATCCCACTTTTGCATTTGAAGGGTAATTTGGGGGTTTAAGCACATTGACTGTGCCCTTTACTGCCTCCTGCCCTCTGTTGCAGGCAAAAAGTCAGGTGTTAATTGTATTGGTGGTCTCCTGTAGTGACGAGACTTTTTTCCTCTTGCTTTCAAATTTCTTCTGTCTTCAGGTTCATTTATTTTTTTCCCTGCCATTTTTAATCTGCTTCTGAGCCTCTGTAGTTGGAACTGTTATTGGTTATTGTACCTTTCAACCTCAGAATTTTGCTTGGTTCTTTTTTTATAATCTTAAAAGAACATTCTTGTGTTTATTTTGAAGCTCAGCTTTGTAGGGGTTGCCCTGCGTCTGCATAGCTGGCTCAGTGGTCAGCAACTGGGTAGTAGTGCTCACACATTTCAGCCCAGATTATTGTGCTCTGCTGATGGATCTTTGTGAAGGTAAGGAGTGGATTCAGTGTTTAGACATTTTTTCAAATCTCTTCATTTTTGCTTTTTGCTAAGTCCTTTTAATTTCCTTTGCATGTGCCTGCTGCATCAGAGTTGGCCAGGAGTGTGTGTGTTAATAGCTTGACCCCCTCTGGTCTTTGCTGTGCATGTGTAGCCTCTGATCACCCAGAAGTGTGCTTGTTCCAACCACAGTTGCAACCTCAGGCTAGTAGAGCCATCAGCCTCCCTGCTTATAGAGCACCAAGATCACTATTTTTATTAACAAAGCAGTTGGGTGTGGATATCACCTACCACTCCAAACTAAGAGAACCCTCCCTTCCCTGAAACCATAGCAGTAGCAGTCTCCTGATCTTCATGCTTTGTTTGGCCCTGGCAGGAGCTCCGCTGCAAGTGAGCTGGGGAAGTAAAGGGAACGGGAGCAGCCCCGGGCAAGGATGCCACAATCTAACAGTTTCTACTCAAAGTTCAGCAGTTTTTCAAACAAACATGCCTTGTATGTTTTGGGTTAGTTACCAGAGTGACAAACTTGTTTTGTCTCAGATTTTTTCTACATTATAGTTGCTTTTTTGAGGAGAGAGTTTGCTGACCTCACTTAGCCACAGCTGGCAGTGCTACCCAGATCATCTGAGACATTCATTATGATTTGAGTAATTGAATTCAAGAAGCTGGAACTTAAAAGGAGAAGATAAAAATTCCTCGATTGGAAAAGGATTGCAGTCCTGTCCAAACTCCCCAAATAGCCCAGGGAGATCCCACATGCCAGAACTAGGAGTTCACATGCCACAACAAAGATCAAAGATCCCACATGCTGCATGCAGCCAAGACCTGGAGCAACCAAATAAGTATTTTTTTAAAAGCCCATTGCAAACTTCTGATTTCATTGTTTCATTTTAAACAGCTATCGGTTATAACTGGTGATGGGAACTGGCTAGGGAACAGGGTATATGCTGTGCTTTCTGTTTTCTGCTGGTAGTTTTTCATGTTCTACTTTTTGTAAATGATCCATTTATTCATTGATGCTAGCTGGTTTCCTTTAGTCTTCGGAGATTGAACTTGTCATTGGTCACCTAACAGTCACAACAGTTCAACGTCCATAGCATGCATCTTAGACTTTATAGCAATGATCATGCAAATTATTTAATGTTAAATCTTACCTTGTTAGGCAAAATGGGTGGGAACTGGAAAAATGAAAATCTCAGTCAGCGATAAGAGCTTGTGTCAAGAATTTGAAACAAAGGAGTCCATAGATCATTGAACTGAAGTCAATAATATGCTCACCTATGAAAGACCAGAACTCAGAATAATACAGCACTAGTTTGGTCGTGGGTGAGGGGATGTATGGTAAAGAAGGCATGGACTTCTGGGGACCTGGAGACTTACTCTTGGTGGGGGTTGTATTTGAGTAGATATTTACATTTTCAACAAGTCTTTAATAATTCTATAATATATGGTGTTTTCCATACCAAATAATATCATGGTTTGTTTTCACCACCTCACATTAATTGTACTAGTGGCCAGCTTTAGTTTCTGCCTGCAGACTTACACTCATCCTCCAGATAATTACAGTCTATTCCCTTTGCCTCAGAGGTGAGAAAACAGGCCAAGTGAGATTAGACTGCCCATGTAGTAAAAGCCAGGAGCAAAGTCAGTGGTCAGGGTTCCCAGCTCTGTCATGGTGCAATTCTACATCATCTAGTTGTTCCTGTTAGTCTTGTTTTCCCCAAAGAGATTTGTGACGTTCCTAAGGAACATCCTGCATCTTAGACATCACCTCTTAAAGACCCAGGAGAGAACTGTTAAGTGCTCAGAAAATTCATGTCAAAGTGAATTAAAAAATAAACAGTATCTTAAGGGGTGGCAGAGGATGAGATGATTAGATAGCATCACCGACTCAATGGACATGAACTTGAGCAAACTCCAGGAGATGGTAGAGGATACTGTACTCTTACAGAGGATACTGTAGCTTGGTGTGCTACAGTCCATGGGCCCAGAGGGTCAAACTTAGCAACTGAACAACAACAAAGAGAACAGGAAGTATATAGGAAGCTCCACAGGCAGCTATTTAGATAGTATTCCCAGCTAGGGCTGGGACTGGAGAGCATAGTAGAATCCAGAACACATGGTTTATATTGGATCCATTTCCCAAAGGTTCACACCTGATAATGAAGAAACTGGGAGTTTTTTTGAAGGTGCAGATTTTGATTTTATTTAAACTGATTATTAGTGTATAATAGTATAAGATACATTTCTTTAAAAGCCACCAACCCAAACCCATCACTGATGATTCAGTTAGGAAAGGTGGGAAGCCCAGGCTAGTCTACATAACACATGTGCTCTCCAGTGCAATTTGTAGTTCTCTCAGTTAAGGCCCTCTCCTCACTAACACAGCTCCTGTCTCCAGTGACTTCCTTCCTATGCCTTGGCTAAACTGGCCTCAGTTAACTGTGAAGGCAGAGAATCAAATTTACAGATTCTTTCTGGACATTTTGATCTTGCACCTTAAATCACATTATCTGTAAAGCTCAAACAGACTCAGGCTTCTTTTTATAAAAGTAAGTGAATTTGGGAAGAAAGGCTAGCTAACAGTAAGGATTAGACTCCTCTGTGCCCATCAGTTGATGCTAGGGATGCTCCTGAAGACTGGAGTGGAGGCAAAGAAGGGGACTTGAATTTGCACGTTTTTCATGCAAATAACCTGACTTAGAGTCCTGGTTAACATTTTTCCTAGTTCAGTGTCTTTAGGTGAGTCATTTATCCCCTGTAAGCTTCAGCTGACTGATGTCTCCATCATCTGTTGCCTTATTGAGGCAGACAGGGTCCCTCTGCCAGCAGGCTGAATGAGCTAAGCGACCTGAAAACTCCATAGGATGCATAGGGCAAGGTGATGTGAGCTAGAGAAGGAGGGGGAAAAAAGGATTGAGTAGGATTAAAGAAAGAAAGGGTGGAAAGTAGAAAAGAAAGGGGCAGAATGGACAGGTGGAGTCAACACATGGAGCCCAGGTGCCACTTCTGGGCTAGGATCAAGGCTGAGATGATGGGTGACATTGGTGGTTGGGTCCCCTTCACTTCACAGAGAGGAGAGCTGGTCATTAGACCTGGCCTGGAGCCAGTCTTTGGGAAGGAAATCAATATTCAGACCTGACTACCCTGACTGCTACCATTTGTATGATTTTAAATCACAGGATCACTTTGAAAGCCTCTAAATCTTCAACTCATCTCTTTATAGGAGAGTCAGGCTGCTAAAGGGGCTCCCAGCCTGGCCTTGGAGCAGGACATATCTTTACATTTCCTTAAGCCACAGAAAACTTGAACCAAGTGGTATGGTCATACTCCTCACCAGGCTTCAGCAACACAGGTGGAAAGTGGGGCTGTGAAGAGGAAAACAATACAGGTTACACCTTGCCAATCCAGGTTGCATCCTTAACCACTCAGGATGGCTTCTGGACTGGTCTCTAGACCAGTTCTAATGTGAACCAGTTGCCAGGGTAAGAACCATTTATTATTGGTTTGCAATTAGATGAACTTGAACCAGGATGAAAATCAACCACATCACTAAACACACTTTGTCACAGCAAGACTTTCTTAATGAAAGAAGAGGGGTTGATTTACATTCTGGTGCAGGCTGCAAGTGTCTTATTATGGGCTTGAACTTTGAGGAGCAATACTCTAGGCAATAGCTGGAAAAGAAAGGAAGCGAAAGGATGAAAAGATTTGGAGGATCATCTTAACAGTATGGTTGTATAAAATGAGTAAATATTCATAAGGAGAAAGGTTAAACTGAATAAAGGCTTTGAAGGTACAAAATACAGGGTTTTTTTTTAACATGTGAATGCCATGTTAGTAACATGGCTAAGAATTTCCTATGTTTATCTTGACTTGGAGAAGAGAACACACAGACTTTTGAATCATACAGATCTGACTTGAGTTGTGATCTCTGTCATCTGGTATGACCTTGGACATACCACCACTCTAACAAGCTGGCTTGTGGACTTACCTGATTGACTGCATCAGGCCAGCTCTGGGTCTCAAGGCAGAATCCGGAGTGCTTGGGGTAGACTGCTCCACTCTTGCCCTTCAGCGTGCCATCCAGGAAGTTGCCTGTGTAAAACTGGACCCCAGGTTGGGTGGTGTACACTTCCAGTACCCGCCCGCTTCCAGCATGACGGACCCTAGAGATAAAGCCAGACCATGTATACGGAGGTCCAGGGTGAAAAAACAGATGGGGAGAAGCTGGGAAGCAGCTTTGAGATAGGAGTCAGTCTCAGCCACGCAGCCAGGCCGGATATGGAAGAGACAAAGATGAGAAGAGCGTGGTAGGAGATTTTCGCAGCCTCTCAGGGGAGGTGTAAGTAGGCAGTTTGCTTTCTTTCTTTTTTTTTTACTTTCTTTCTTTTTTTTTTTTTTTAAAGTAGGTGGTTTTGAGGATTCACAGTAGCACCTTCCCACTCTGAGCTTGGCTTCCCTGGGGAAGGCAAAAGCGACTCACCCTAGTCAGATACGTTTGTGTGTGTCAGGGGAGCCAGGCTGGACAGAGGCAGTTTTAGGGCTCTGGGGGTAGACTGGAATAATTTCTCATAAGGAGCTGGAGATCTCTGCTTGGTCTGCAAGACAACCAATTATGTCTTTGGAAAGAGAAGAGATGCTTTTCTAAGTTAAACTACCTGCTACCCTGGGGCTAGAGCAGGTAGGGGGCTCCTTAGTCAGCTATCCCCCCAGAATAGGCTGCTAGACTGTTCCCTTTTTTTAAAAAAAGAAAAGCCTCTACAGAGGAGAGAGTACTTGGTCTTATATTTGGGGTCAAAGGGATATACATAAGGCTAGGTCTCTCATAGCCTTATCAAAGTAAAACATCCCACAATGAGGTTCAGGGAAAGATGTTTAGAAAGAGAAAGGCCAGGGATTGAACAGCCAGAGAAGGCAGGAGCGGCGAGAGGTCTCCTCAGGTGGAGGCCGTCTGGAGAGGGATGTGAATAGGAGGCACAGAGGTGGAGTGGGCAGGAGCTAGAGGAACACGGCCAGGGTTGGTGCTGGGGCTGTAAGGGAGAGAGGGCTTTTGAAGTTCTTTCTGTTGCTATTAGAGCTTCAGTCGTTTTCTCTGCTTTATTTAAGGTCCATCCATTCTACAAACATGATTGATTATGTGCTAGTGCCAAGCATGGTGTTAGGTGTCAAGGTAGAGGGAGGGATTCACAAGGATGAGATGATGTGAAGTACTCGGAATTTAGTGAGAAGGAGAGTGTGGACACAGATGCCTATCAGACAGGCTGGAGGTGGTGAGCGCTATGGGGGAAACATAACCTCCAGCCTTCCATGCAAGGAAGCAGGGCATACATCATGAGTCAAGAAAGGACGAAGGACTCCAGAAGTTCAAGGAAAGCAGAAGTGACTTTAGTCAGGAGGAACTGGCACTTCTAGTGGAAAGAAAAAAGGCCTGAGAGATGGGGCAGAGATGGGGAGAGAGGAGACAAAGAGACAGAATGCCAGGCAGGGATAAAGGCAGATGAAGGGTGAGGATGAAGTCAGGAACAGGAGCTTTGAAAAGACACTTGAGTTGTGGGAGACAGTCCCCTGGCATTAATAGGGCCAGAGGAAAAGCTCCTCGAATAGGAGTTGGGATCTCTTCCCAACAGAGGCAGCAAATGAAAAGTACCTACCGTGCACAGAAACGCTTTTCTTTCGATCCCTTCAGACAGAAGTTGTGGTCAAAGCCATTCATGTGGAAGTCCTGCAGGTGTTTTCCAAGCTCCACTGGCTTCCTCAGGTCAAATGCCGTTCCTTGCACTGAAGCAATTTCTCCTGGTGGGAAGAAGCAGAAAAAAAGAGTGATAAATGCCTGAATAAAATCTTTATACCCTAAAGACCCTACTGCTTCTACCCTCCCAGCCTTAATTTCAATTTGTAAAGGAGGTGGGAGTCAGATCTTAAGAAGAATAAATTATTAGATTTCCTTAATTGTAAGGTGTTTACTGACTTCAACACAATAAAATTCAGAATCATTCAAGTGTGGAAAAAAGTACAAAAATCAAGGAAGCACTTAATTTTCATTGAAGGATAAGGTGGATAAAGGCTGTCCTAACTGTTGAGTCACTTACCTTGTTGACATTTCTGGCTTTAGTTCTGAGATACCCCAGGGCTCATATCCAAGCATCAGTACTGGGTACTGGCTAACCCAGATGCTAACAATGGCCCCAATTAGTGATTTTCAAACCATTCGGTGCCATTATTAGCCAAAGTGACACTGGTAACCACTCTTCCCCAGTCACTTCCCTGATTGGTCTTTATACTTGGACTGTAGGGGGAACTGTTAATAACAACACTGGGACAAACAGTCTGGGGCAAACCAGGATGTATGGGCACTCTACTGTTAGCCAGTTTTAGAGTCAAAGCTTTGTGTCTCTAAGAGTGATTCTTGAAGGTGTTATAGTTGGCAAGCACAGCTTCCTTCCAGTGTGTAAGCCAGATTTCCTCAACCTCTAACCGATACATTTGTTCTTATCAAGGTGAGACATTCTGAAGCCTCTTTACAATGATGTGGGTGGGAGGGACCAGTCCTGAGGAGGACACTGCAGTGTGAAGACCCTCAACTTTTAAAGAGAAAAGTACAAAAAGAATCTGGATGTAAGCCCTATCTTGGTGGTTATTACACAACAAATGATGCCCAGTCAAGAACATCCCATCATAGAACTCAAGGATGTTGGGACCAGAAGGGTTTTCAGAGTTTGTTGTTTCCAAACCACTCATGTAACAGATGAGACTAAGACCCCCAAAACTTTTGTTATTGTCCAAAAAACAACCTGTGATGTTAATATACATATTTCATCTATTTATTTTACTATCTATTACATCTATTTATTATATAAAATACTTTCATATTTTAAAATCTCTGAAATCATATCATGTCGTGTTTTAACTGGCAGAGATTTTGTTTGTTTGTTTATTTCATGGTATGTAAAATAAGGGCTTCCCGAGTGGCTCAGCAGTAAAGAATCCACCCGCAATGCAGGAGATTTGGGTTCGATCCCTGGATCAGGAAAGATCCCCTGGAGACAGAAACAGCAACCCACTCCAGTATTCTTGTCTGAGAAATCCCATGGACAGGGGAGCCTGGCTACAGTCCACGGGGTTGCAAAAGAGTTGGACAGAACTGAGTGACTAAATAACAACAATAATGTAAGGTGAAATTTACAATCAGTGGCATTTTAGAGTTGATAAAACATGTGAAGATAGTTTACCACATCTTCTGCTCTACTAAAACCACCAAGGAGAAGTCTGGGCTTCAAGGGTAGAAAAGAGGAATCAGAATTATCTTGTGAGTGAATTTTCTAGAGATCCAAGGGAAAGAGTGAATTTCTCATTAGACAGGGTTTGCCAAAAGACTGTAATATGGATTTTACATTCTTCTGAATATTGTGCCATTTTGCTTTATTACCTTTCAGTCTTTTCCCAACTTTCAGGTCTGTTCTTTAGATGTTAGGCCGAGCCATCAAACAAGGCACACAAATATTTTGAATTTAGCTCTGTTAAGAAAGCTCAGGGAATGTGCGGGAACCTTCCCCCCATAGGCATGTTCCTGGAATGTGTCAAAGCCAAAGCAGTGGACTAGGTGCCATTCACTCAGTCACTCTTTTGATTTATCAACACTTATTCAACACCTACTGTATGCCAGGCACTCTGATGGGCAGAGATGCCACACAGATGAGACATGGAACATATTTTTTATGCTGCTTTCAGCCTGAAGGAGGAAATGGACATATAAGCAGTTCATAACCATAGTGTGTAGAGTGCTCCAGCAGAGGCACAGCTGTAAGAAGGAAGACAGGCAGTGTGAATGGGCTGGCTTAGATGTGGCACACTGGGGAGATTTCATGGATAAAAGTTTAACAGTTGAGCTGAGACTTGAGGTGAGGTCATAGTAGGCTGAATGGGTGAAGAAGTTTGAAGAATAACTGATATGGAGAAAAACGGCTTAAGTACAAGGTGATTTGTGTGTGTTTATCATATCAGTAATAGCAGCAAAAGCAGCAGTAGTAGTAGGGTAGAACCTGCCTCAGATAAGGGAAGAGATTAAGCTAAATTAGATGAAATCACTTCTCTGGGCCTGGGGTTTTTCATCAGTGCAATGAATAAATTGGACTAAATCACTGACTTTCAACCCCTACCCCATTCCTGCAGAATTTATTGTTAATATTCAGAGGGGAGCTCAATAAACACACACACATATAAAATAAATATACATATATAGTTGACCCTTGAAAAACATGGTTTTTAAATGTGTGGTCCACTTATGTGTGGATTTTTTTCAATAATATTACAGTACCACACTGTCCTTGACTGGTCAAATACTTGGATTTGAAAGGTCAACTGTCAAGTTACAGGTGGATTTTCGACTGCATGGAGGGTTAGTGCCCCTAACCTCTGCATTGTTCAAAGGTCAACTGTACACAACATAAAATACATATATATATATAGGGACTTCCCTGGTGGTCCAGGGCTTAAGAATCCACCTGCCAATGCAGGGCCACACCTAGAGAAAGCCTGTGTGCAGCAACCAAGACCCAGCACAACCAAAAATATGTAAATAAAAATTTACAAATACAAATATATATAAGCTAGAGTGAAGCCAGTACAGGCTCTGAGCAGCTCAGCTAGAAAACCCTGGAAACAGATAATAGCAGAGGTCTTTGCCATCTTACCCTAGAAGTATGACTCGGCAGTGAGAATCCCCTGGTCCTTTCCCCAAATACAAGGAATCCTAGGTTCCTCTGCAGGCCAAGCAATCTGGCCAATCTTTCTTGAGAGGGAAAGCGGAAAGGGATAGAGCCTTACGCAATGATACAGTTTAGTCCTTTTAAAAGTTTTATATTGTCCCAGAGCTTTATAATATATTTTAGAGGTACGTACAGACATTAGATGTTTAACATATTCTTTCAGGATGTGAGTCATTTTTCCTTCCATTGGTCAGATGGAGGTGTTTTAGGAACTTGGTTTCGTCTGTTTTTTGAGAGGCATACCATGCAAAGTGGAGCTAGAATCTTAGAGGCTAAGAAAAATTAGGAACTTGTATCTTACCATTAAAAAAAATTAAATAGGTAAAAAGAGAACTGACTTTTAGCCATTTAAAGCATTTGGTTCTGCTTCTATGAGTTCCTAAATACTAAGTAACAGGGATGTCCTGCCTTTGGGTGAAAAGAGGGTTTTTTTTTTTTTAACTCAGAGCTTCTGCTCAGAAATGTATTCTTCCCGATGTGTGAGGAATAGGGTCTTTGAGTTCACACAGAGCTGCAAGGGGCCTGGGGCCCAAAGCACCTAAGAGAGACAGGGAGGCCTGGCCAAGACCATTCCGGAGTCTTGGGTCCATGTTCAACCAAGAGAATCTTTCTCTTACCAGAGTCAGCTTTAGGAAAAGTTAAGTAGTATTCTTGAAAACGTCCTTTAAAAGCATTTATTTCCTTTGTCTTTGTTCTACTTTTCCAAAAAAAATTCTTGAGTAGGTAATATTTACACATGGAATCAGTTTAAAAGATGACAGATGTAAAAGGTACAAAGTAATACTGTAGTGCAAAGAAGCTCCCTCTTTTCTGTTCTCCACAGACCCAGCTTCTTTCAATAGAAGCAACCGCGGTCACTTGTTTCTCACGTACCTTCCAGAGATGCTATAAGAATACCCAAGCATCTAAGTGCATATCCACAAAACACAGCCTGTTTCCACCCTGAACTTTTCACTCAATTTATCTTGGAGGTTGTTGCTGAACGTATGCCCGTATTTCATTAGACAACTCCACTGCACTCATAGTTTTTTCCATCTTTCTCTGATAATCGATTTAAATTTTCTTTGGGGGCTCACAATTGCAAATTTATATATTTTCCTAGAAAATTGTCCATTTCATCTATATTACTCTCATGTTTATTTGCAAAGAGTTGAGGAAAGAAATAATTTATGATCCTTTCGGTTCCATCTATCTGTGGTTATTTGCCTCTGCTCATATCTAATTCTGTGGACTGAATAGGTTATCTACTGTTATATTTATTGGGTTATTTTCCCCCTCAGTGAAGTGGCTCTTGGAATTATATACTACCTTTTCTGATTCTTTTCAAAATTATAATTTCTTTTATTTTTGTTAATTTTTCTTTTGTTCTCTTGGATTTATTTTTTAATTCTTTTTCAAATATCTTGTATTATATGCCTAATTCATTTAATTTCACAAGTTTTAATTAACATATAAGTAGTGCTAAGATTTTCTGAGTATTATTTTAATTATAGCACATGTAGGCATTTTCATTATAGATAATTATAATATTATACTATTTATTTACTATATAGTCCTATATATTATGTATACATTTCCATTATACATAATTATTTTTCTGATATCCTTGGTTCTGGGGTTTGGCTTCCTTTTAAAAAAAATCTTTTTTTTACTTCCTTTTTTTTTTTTTTTCGGCCACACCACTCAGCATGTGAGATCTTAGTTACCTGACCAGGGATCTAACCCGCAGCTCTTGAATTGGAAGTGTGGAGTCTTAACCACTGGGCCACCACTGAAGTCCCTTGACTTCTCTTTTGATCCAAGAATTATTAAGAGTTAAAACATTTCTAAGTCAATATTGGCTGCATTGTACTTTGTGAAACTGCTAGAGGTTTTCTTCATGGTCTTAGATACAGTCATTTTGGGGTGAACTTTCATTGTGAACTGCATCCTTTATCATTTCCAAGTGTCTTCCGTCGTGTAATCGAATGCTTTCTGTCCTGAAACCAGTATTTTCTGATATTCAGATTGAGACCCTCTGCTACTTGGGCATCACTTGCTTGGTTTGCTTTTGAGTGCTCATATTCTGAACCTTTCAAACCAAGTTAATCACTTGGTTTGTACATGGCATTCTGTTGGGTTTTTTTGTGTGATTTAATCTGAGACTGTTTAACAGGGGCTATTAGAGAACCTGTCTGACAATGCAGGACACATAAGAGACATAAGCGACTTGGATTGGACATAAGATCCCCTGGAGGAGGGCATGGCAACTCACTCCAATATTCTTGCCTGGAGAATTCCATGGACTGAGGAGCCTGGTAGGGCTACAGTCCATAGGGTCACAAAGAGTTAGACACGACTGAAGCAACTTAGCACGCATGCATTAAGAAGACATATGTATATTCTAAGTGTTCTTTGTCACTGTATTTTACGGTGCGTGTTTATGAATTCTGCTGCTGCTAAGTCGCTTCAGTCGTGTCCGACTCTGTGCGACCCCATAGACGGCAGCCCACCAGGCTCCCCCGTCCCTGGGATTCTCCAGGCAAGAACACCGGAGTGGGTTGCCATTTCCTTCTCCAATGCATGAAAGTGAAAAGTGAAAGTGAAGTCGCTCAGTCGTGTCCGACTCTCAGCGACCCCATGGACTGGAGCCTACCAGACTCCTACGTCCATGGGATTTTCCAGGCAAAAGTACTGGGGTGGGGTGCCATTGCCTTCCCCGAATTCTAGTTGCTTTAAAAAAAAAAAACAACTTGTACAATATGGTCTGTGTTTGTGTGTTCCTAATAATTTAGAAACTTTGTATTTTAGTTTTAGTGGTTACATATATATACAACAAACTTCAATATAATATACTCAATTCTCTGTTTCTTAGAATCTTCCTTAGAATCTCCCCTTTTCTCTGCTTCCTGAGTTGGGTTTCTGACACTTTCTAATGTAATTCTAACAATGGCACTTCTTTTCCCAGTAGATGGTGCTAGAGACACAATATAAAGAGCTTACTTTACAAACATCCACACCAAGTTCAGTCAAGTCCTCTAAACCCTGAGCAGTTCTAAGGGCTGAACTTGTTGGATCTCTAACGTCAAATCCTGGCTGGTAGTGACCCCACCAGGGTGTAACTACTGTCCTCTGAAGTCTGGGTAATCAACCACCTCCCGCACAAACTTTAAAAAAGAGAACACTTAGACTGGGGAAAAGCAGCTGTTTTCATGGGTTCAACAAGATTTTAATCTTACCAACACATATTCCAAGTGATCATTTATGTTTTGCTTTCTTCCCTAACTTTAAATGGTGCTCACAATATTTAGTGCTTTCTTAAAGCCATATTTGACTCAAAATCTAACCCTTTTAAGATAGTCCTAATGCGATTGCCTGGGTCAGTCAAGATTATTTACTTTTCTTGAGTTTAAAGAAAAAAAGAAAGTCATGGAATTTTCGTGAAGGAAGCACCCCAGGGCATCTTTCATGTCTACTAACCTGATATTGTGCAATCTACAAATCAGTGTTTACTTTAGCTTTACTCTCTGTAAAACAAAGCTGCTATTATTTGTTGCCCTCCACATTACATGGAAATATTTGATAAATGATATGCCTGAACATTTTCAGGAAGATGGCATAAATCAGATCAGATCAGATCAGATCAGTCGCTCAGTCGTGTCCGACTCTTTGCGACCCCATGAATCGCAGCACGCCAGGCCTCCCTGTCCATCACCAGCTCCCGGAGGTCACTCAGACTCGCATCCATCGAGTCAGTGATGCCATCCAGCCATCTCATCCTCTGTCGTCCCCTTCTCCTCCTGCCCTCAATCCCTCCCAGCATCAGAGTCTTCTCCAATGAGTCAACTCTTCGCATGAGGTGGCCAAAGTACTGGAGTTTCAGCTTTAGCATCATTCCTTCCAAAGAAATTCCAGGATTGATCTCCTTCAGAATGGACTGGTTGGATCTTCTTGCAGTCCAAGGGACTCTCAAGAGTCTTCTCCAACACCACAGTTCAAAAGCATCAATTCTTCGGCGCTCAGCCTTCTTCACAGTCCAGCTCTCACATCCATACATGACCACAGGAAAGACCATAGCCTTGACTAGGCGAAGCTTTGTTGGTAAAGTAATGTCTCTGCTTTTGAATATGCTATCTAGGTTGGTCATAACTTTCCTTCCAAGGAGCAAGCGTCTTTTAATTTCATGGCTGCAGTCACCATCTGCAGTGATTTTGGAGCCCAGAAAAACAAAGTCTGACACTGTTTCCACTGTTTCCCCATCTATTTCCCATGCAGTGATGGGACCAGATGCCATGATCTTCGTTTTCTGAATGTTGAGCTTTAAGCCAACCTTTTCACTCTCCACTTTCACTTTCATCAAGACAAACCATTCAATGTCACAGTAATCCAAGTCTATGCCTCAACCAGTAACGCTGAAGAAGCTGAAGTTGAAAGGTTCTATGAAGACCTACAAGACCTTTTAGAACTAACACCCCAAAAAGATGTCCTTTTCATTATAGGGGACTGGAATGCAAAAGTAGGAAGTCAAGAAACACCTGGAGTAACAGGCAAATTTGGCCTTGGAATACGGAATGAAGCAGGGCAAAGACTAATAGAGTTTTGCCAAGAAAATGCACTGGTCATAGCAAATACCCTCTTCCAACAACACAAGAGAAGACTCTATACATGGACATCACCAGATGGTCAACACCGAAATCAGATCGATTATATTCTTTGCAGCCAAAGATGGAGAAGCTCTATACAATCAGCAAAAACAAGACCAGGAGCTGACTGTGGCTCGGACCATGAACTCCTTATTGCCAAATTCAGACTGAAATTGAAGAAAGTAGGGAAAACTACTAGACCATTCAGGTATGACCTAAATCAAATCCCTTATGATTATACAGTGGAAGTGAGAAATAGATTTAAGGGCCTAGATCTGATAGATAGAGTGCCTGATGAACTATGGAATGAGGTTCGTGACATTGTACAGGAGACAGGGATCAAGACCATCCCCATGGAAAAGAAATGCAAAAAAGCAAAATGGCTGTCTGGGGAGGCCTTACAAATAGCTGTGAAAAGAAGAGAAGCGAAAAGCAAAGGAGAAAAGGAAAGATGGCATAAATAAATGGGCCAAATTTCAGGAAATATATATATATATAAAACACAAGCAAAGCATAGAGAGGGTAAGAATTCAAGAACAGCAGAGAAGTCCTGACTCAAAAATTAGTGGGGATAATCCTAAAATGAGATTTTTGCTAAATGAGAATAAAAAGAGAAGGTTCCAATCAAATCTTTCCCAGCCTTATGCCCTGACACACTCCCTCATGTGCTTAGTGGTCAGGCATATGAAAACTTTAGTATTTGTCTCCCAGATTCACTATGTCTTTGGACTCTTTCTTATAACTTGAATGAGCTTTCTGGCCCCCCACACCATTCTGGCAAAGTCTACTAGGGTATTTAAGAATGCTTATTCTCCAATGCTGTTTCCTCTGTGAGGGAATATATCATCCACAGCTAGAACTAACCCCCTTTTTGACTTTGTTCATCCTACTTTGAACATACTTTCCCCCAAACATTCATCACATTAAGGAATAACTCTAGGATTATATCAAGCTATATATTTATTGGGAATGTGAGCCCCTAAAGAGCAGGGACTGTATGTGTCCTACTGATTTTTGTATCTCCTGAGCATTAAACAAGCCTTTACTTGATTGAAAACCTGATGAATGAATCAAGAGACAAAAAAACAGGGGCAACTGTGAATGTTGTAGCATCCTGTGACAAAGTCAGAATGAAAGATTTAGAAAGAACCTTAGGAATTACTTCATCCAGGCCCCTCGCTTTGCAGATGAGGTTGGGACCCAGACAGCTAAAGGGACTTGCCCAAGGTGACGCGTCTCCATCGTGTCAGAGTCTCCAGGCCCCTACTCAGGCACTTTTCACCTCCCCTTGGATGGCCTTGGCTGCAGCCCCTCCACCCTTAACCCCCAAATACTCTTATTTTTCTAAGAATTTGGAAAATGAATGTGCAGTTCTTTTAATTTCTGTTTATCCGCATATGTGAGTTCCTGCTCTGGTGCTAAGAGTAGAAGGAGATGTCAAAATAGCTCTCTCAGCAACGCTGAGTGTACAGAAAATGAAGCGGAAATGAAAAGGGTGGCTTCAGAGAGGATGTCACGTCACCAGACTTCGGTTTTGAAGCCACCAGAAAGCTATGGTGTGAGCAGAGAGAAGCTGTTTTCTTTCTCTTTGGGCCACACTCCAAAGGCGTGTGGGATCTTAGTGCCCCAACCAGGGACTGAACCTGCGTGCCCTGCATTTGAAGCATGAAATCTTAACCACTGGACCACCCGGAAAGTCCCCAAGAAGTTGTTTTCTGATGAGGATTTCTTACCATCCTGAATAAGGCTGGATGTGTGCTAAGGTCTGAGCAGCAATGCCTGGCAGATGCCGGGCTCTGACCCAAAGATATGGTGTTATAGCTCTGGGACAGGGGAGTGGCCTGAGGCAGTACTTCTGTTTCCCCATTTCAGGGAAAGTCTGATTGCAAGCCCAACTAAGGACCCACTTGAGGCTGCTGTCATGAATTCTGAATGAGACAGTAGCTTTATGGTGGCAACTGTAGAGTATGGAGGGGTAGGACTAGTCAGCGTTGGGCTTTGTTAGAACACAAGAACACAAAGGGCATTGAGAGCATATGAAAAGGGGTGATCCGAATAATGGACTTTTGATCTTAGTAGGGGAGGAGGTGAGGAACAGTGACAGGGTGGTGGGATCAAGTGACTACAGGTTCTTGTAGCACTGAAGAATTATTGAAGCTGAAACAGACATCTTACATTATGATAATAGAAGGCAGCGATAAGAGGTAGTGACCAAGTCGGGGGTATGACCCACAGACCATAGCAGTGAGTAGCTGCAAAGCTTAGAGGACAAGATCATTGCAAGAGGATGTTAAGAAGCTGAAAGGTCAAGGTATCATCAATACAGGTAATAAAATAATTAAGAATTATGACAAGAGTGTTGTTGGAGTGACAGTGAGCCAGGAATAAGGCCAAGTCTATAGAGTGGCTCAACAAAGAGAGCTCATGGGGGTGTCACGGTAGCAGCTACAGCTGCCTCATTCTTGCAAGAAGATAATGTGGACCTGAGCAGTGGAAACAGGACTCTCTAACATTCCAGATCTCTGTCACAAGGCCTTAAATCTTCCTCTATGTGCATTCCTGATAGAGATATAATTGCCGGCTCTCTGGAAGTAAAGGAAAAAGTCACCCTTCGTGAAACTCATCTGTCTTGATTCATATCTCTTCTCTCAAATGAGGGATTCTTATAGGAACTTGGCCTTTTCCCCATGACTGCTTGTGGCATACTGCATTTTTCAAAGATGGCCACTGCAGGATAGATCCATCCCACAGGCTCTACTTACAGTGTGATGCTGACACTCCTTCACCGAGAGGTGGAGTCTTGTTTCCTCCCTTAAGCCTGGATGGACCTTTTGTAACTGCCTTAACCAATAGAACGTGGCACAAGTGATGCTATGTGATTTCGAGGCCAGGTTATAAATACAGAGTGGCTTTGGCTTGGTCCTCTCTGCCTCAGAACATCTGCTCTTAAGCCTGGCTGCCAAGTTTTAAGGAAACTCAAGTTGCATCAAAAAGCCATGACAAAAGGGGTATTTTGGCTGACAGCCTCCAACCAACAGTCAGCATTAACTGCCAGACAGGCAAGTGAATGAGCCTTCTGATGATTCCCATCCTGGCTCTCTCATCTTCCAACAGAGGTCCTAGACATCAATATGCAGAGACAAGATATGCCCTGTCTAAATTCCTGACCACAGTGAGAGATAATAAAATGTTATATGGCAATAGATAACTAGTATACTGCCTCAGGATGTTTTCACCTCTTGGCACTTGACAAGTCCTGACAGGAGGTGAATTTATCCCTCCCTGCTATTTTTACATAGTCAGAAGTCCCCTTAGATGATTCTGCCTTAAGAACACTAACCCTTGCAATTACTTTTGCATAGGGAAGAAACAAATATAAATTTGTTACCTCACTCTCTTTTTAGTATCTTTTATGTACCAGGGATTAATCTGACCTCAGGGGGTCTTCCCTGGTGCTCCAGTGGTTAAGAATCTACCTCGTAATGTATGGGTTCGATCCCTGATCAGGGAACTAAGATCCCAGATGCTGAGGAGCAACTAAGCCTGCACGCTGAAACCACTGAGCCCACATGTCTGTGGGCCCAGCTAGAGAGTCTGAGAGCCACAGGAGAAGATCTTGCAGGACCCAATGAACATCTCGAGTGCTTCAACTAAGACCCAAGGCAGCCGAATTAATGAATTAATTAAACTAAAACAAAACCACAACTGACCTCATGGGACTTAAAATCTGGTAAAAGAGACAGGTGAAAAAATAAAAACTTACAGGAGAGTATGACAGATACAATGAGTATGGTGTGCAGAGGACCCTGATGGAGCAGGGAGCGGCAGCACCTAGTGCAGCCAGCGAGACAGGGAAAGGTTTTCCAAAGGTGTGTCACGAGGCTTATCTTGAAAGGCAAGTCAGAATTGGCTAACTTGGCGTAGGACTACCATCGCCTGTGAATGACGAGAGTGGTCACGTGAGTGTCACTCTGGCAACTACCGCTCCTCATTCTTGCAAGATGATGTATATCTGATTAGTGAAGATTCTCTAACATTCCAGATCTCTGTCACAAGGCATTTAATCTGTCACAGGAATGGACTCTTGTTGTCCATATTTGGGGTGAAGGCAAGACAGTTATGTTACACATATCCTGTGGGCTCCTAGCTCTGACAATTTTTTGGGCAAAAGACTTAAGAAACAGAGCAGAAGGTAAATTAGTCCTCATGAGCTCCTGGCTAAACAGTGACTACTGAAATGATGTTCTGTATAACATCTGGACATGGACACTCTTCTCAGTAACTGACCGAGAAAATTCACCTGGGGTGAATTTTAATTCAATGCTTTTAACTTCCCATCATCTGAAATAACTCTTTTTGCTCCCTGGTGGCCCTAGTGCCTGACTCTGAGAAGATAAACAGATGGTCACTGCAGGAGCCGCTGGGTCTTCATGTTTATTCATTTTTTAGCCCTCTCCTTTTTGGCAGGTCCCCTTTCTAGCTTATCTCACACAACCCAGTAACATAAGTGCAGAATGAAAACCAGAATCCCTCCAGACAGTCCTCAGCACAAGTAACTGCTGTTTATAATAACAATTAAAAACCATTTTGAGAAAACAGAAAAGAAAATCTGGCATAGACATTCTAGAAAAATTTGGAGGGGGAGGATAGGTGGGAAGAAATTTTCTCTAATAATTTTTTTCTCCTTTGAAAAATAAATAGTAAAAAAAAAAAATTAAGTATGTTATTCAAAAATTATTTTCTATGATTTGTCCTATACATTGACTTATGAATCTATGTAAGATGTCTTAGGATTTAGACAGACTTACCAACTGACCTTCATAAATTTCTTTGCCTCTGTAAAATTCAATTTTCCCACTTATAAAAATGGAGCTAACAGTGTTATCTACCAAATATAGATACTGTGATTTTTTTTGTTCTTTTTTTTGTTTGTTTGTCTTTGCCTGAACCATGCAGATTGCAGGATCTTAGTTCCCCAATCAGGGATCAAACCCGTGCCCTTGGCAGTGAAGGCACAGAGCCCTAACACTGCACTGTCAGGGAAGTCCCCGGCACTGTGATGTGTAAGTGAGAGAATGCTATGAAGGGGGCTGTACCTCTTGGCCAGCACCTGGCATATAGTCAGGGCTCTCTCTGTCACACACACACACACTCCAGAAATACAGAGAACAGAACAATTATTCCTTATGGTCTTTAAGTTATTAACACCAAAGGAAAATACACTACTTCCTCCAGAGAGCACCGACATTTTCATTAAAAAAGATTTCTCTTTTTTGAAACTTTCTCTCTTAGTGATTTTTAAATCTAAAACAATGGTTTTTTAAAGTGTCTCTGAATCATGGGCCCCTTTGAGAATATTCTAAAAGTTATGGGCTCTCTGTGCAAGAAAATGCACACACACACACACACACACACACACACACAATGTTCCTGGAACCTCCAAAGTCCAGTGACACATGCCTGATTAAGAATCTCTGATCTATATAGCCTGGTGAGTATTTTCTGTCTATCCCACTACTTGTCACAAAACAAGCTGCCCTCTGACGCCAAAATGCACCTTTGGAATGTTGCAGTCCCATAACCTGAGGTGTTTAGTCAAGAAACGCAGACTGAGTGTCTCCTGGCAGATTCCTGTAGCAATGTCATAAAGGCCTTGCGCAATACGCCAGGCCTCCTTCCAGACTGTTTATGACTCCTCCGTATTCTTGCAGCATGGACAACTAGCATGTGAAAGGACACAGAAGCTAGTCTTAATCTGAGCGAGTCAACAGCCCAAAGAAACTGCAGGAAAATCATGTATCTGAGAAAGTGGAAATTGTCCCCATGACAGCTGATTAAGCAAATTGTCCTCTTGGTCATAGGATATATCAGAAATCATCACCAATTATTATTACCAGCTTCAGGAGCATCCTGTTCACTTGTTGGGAAAACTCAATAGATGTCAAAATGGATTTTAGATTCAGAAAGGCCTGGATTTAAATCCCGGATTTCTTTGCTATAAAAAATGGTGCAGTGGTAATACAGTTGCTCTTAGGGACCGGAGCCAAGGGCAATAACAGCATAGACTTTGGAGTTAGGGAAACTTGCTAGAAAGGTTGACTCCACCAGTGACTTACCCGTTTAACTTTGTGCAGGTTACCTGACCTCTCCAAATGCCCATTTTTTCCAAATGAGGCTTAACTGAAGCATAGTGCCTATTTCAAAGGGTAATTCAATGAATAAGGCATGTATATATGCTTAGCTCAGTGTCTGGTACATATTAAACACACAGTAAATGGTGACAATGATGATGATGATGGTGGTCACGCTGCTGCTGCTGCTAAGTCACGTCAGTCGTGTCCGACTCTGTGCGACCCCATAGATGGCAGCCCACCAGGCTCCCATCCCTGGGATTCTCCAGGCAAGAACACTGGAGTGGGTTGCCATTTCCTTCTCCAATGCATGAAAGTGAAAAGTGAAAGTGAAGTCGCTCAGTTGTGTCTGACTCTTAGCTACCCCATGGACTGTAGCCTACCAGGCTCCTCCATCTATGGGATTTCCCAGGCAACAGTACTGGAGTGGGGTGCCATTGCCTTCTCCAGATGGTGGTCATAATAATAGCTAATACTTAATAAGCTCTTAACTAAATTCCAGGAACTGTTCTATGCACTTTACACATGTTACCTCATTAAATCTTCACAACCAATTGAGGTAGGCCCAGTTATTACCTCCACTTTACACATAAGGCCCACAGAGGTAAAATACATTGTTCAGCATTACAGAGCTGGTGAGAACTGAAGCCTAAGCAGTCAAGGTTTGAGTCTGTGTTAACTACTGTGTTTTTCTGATCGTGATGAGTCAAAATCAGCCCTTTTAAATAGCCATTCATGGTCATGCCAAGAACTCAATTCACTAAGGCCAGTGAATTGAGTCCATTTCTCTGGCTGGGGCTCCCTTGCCTGCCCCGTACGTTTCAGCCCCATGGTGGGGGACCTACTGCCCAGGAGCAGGTGCATTTCCAGGGTCAGAGGACATTGATCCAGGAGGGTTTGGGAAGGTGGTCTTAAAAGGAAGGTCAAGACCACCTTCCCAAACCCTCCTGCATCCACTGGACTTCGGCCCTTAACTGCTCTGGCGTGAGAGGCACAGCCCTTCTACCTGACCACACAGAGATACAGTGTTTGGGGTTTGCTTGAGGATTTCAAAAGGTGAACACATTGGGGCAGAAGAATTTTCCCGCATGTTTGTTTTGCTGCTTCAGAGGCTCCAACTACAAAGGGGGATCAGGAAGCCCAGGCTCACAGGAAACCCTGGCCTTCTGCTCTCCCCCAAGAGTCACAAGGCTTCCACAGTCATGGTTCACAGGAAGCCAAAAAGAGCAGCAGGGACAGGTGGGCTGACGTCCTTACACCATGGAAAACACAGTCACTGAACAAGAGAGCCAAATTATGTTAACAGCCTAGGTGAGAGAACAGAACCTGTGAAGGAGAGGGGGGAAACCAGTCCAGTCTTTCTGGTCACGTGACCCAGTGGCTGTGACAAGAAATGGCTTTATGTGGGGGATTTAGCCCCTCTGATCTCCATCAGTGCTTCGCCTTCTCACAAATCACCCCACACAAACATACCATCTAAGCTTCAAGGCACATGCCTGTCTCCCTCATCCTGAATCTGCTGCCCCAAGCTCCTCTGACAGAAATGTTGGTTCCATTATAGCTGCTCAGCCTCCTCTGGCTTAGTTTGAACACAGAAGTTCTGTGTTTGTACTAGTGGAGCGGGGCAGGCAGCCTTGAAACACAGGGCCAGTCACTCCGGTCTCACTACCTGCAAAGAGGTGATCATTATCTTCTCTGCAACAGTGTGTTCTACATACCCGGAGTTCTATTTTGTCTTTGCACCTGTCCCTGCCCACAAGGATAACCTCACATGCTACAAATCTGGGAGCAGTTATCTGTCCTGGGAAGAATTCTGGAATGGAGAAATAAAAGGAAAGAGGAAGCACGCTCCCCAGGAACCAAATGCAGTTGCATTCAAATATAAACCACTGGCTTCTCAGATTGGGTCACATGGCCTGTGGCTCAGCGAGCTTGGAGGGATGAAGCATCCGGGCTTCAGTGAGCAGAATCTGCAGGGAGTCATCAAACAGCCTCTGATCTGTGGCTAATCTAGATGAAGATACAGGAGGTATTTTTCTCAAATGATGACAGAGAGCATGAAGCTGGAAGGCAGATATGCTTGGGATAACAGAACCAGAAATCCAAAAGAAAGTATAAAGTGGGGGGTAAAGCACTGATGACAAGATGAAATTTATGGACAAGAACAGATGTGTGAGTCTTGCATGTGTCTGAAAAATAAAAACCCAAACCAAAGGATACCACCTAGGTTTAGATTATAACTCTTAATCCTAGGTACAAAACAATCTGAAGTTCTACTTCCTCACTAGTGAAACTGGGACACTGTGGCCCCTCCCTCATGAAGTTGTCATGAGGATTAAGAACAGTTAATACAGGGAAAGTGCTCAGCACAGTGATGTGATGATGGTTGTGATGGTGACAGGTAACCTGTAGATGGTTCTTTGTACAGTGCTTCATACCCAGGCAGTACGGTTCCAGAGCAGGTGGTTCTTAACCATCATATTATACTAACCCTCATAAAGCTTAAATGTAGTTAGTACAATTATTACCAACTAAGGGCGAGATGTGGGCTTTCCTGGGGGCTCAGCAATAAAGAATCTGCTTGCGATGCAGGAGACATGGGTTTGTTCCCTGGGTCGTGAAGATCCCCTGGAGAAGGAAACAGCACCCCACTCCAGTAGTCTTGCCTGGGGAATCCCATGGACAGAGGAGCCTGGTGGGCTACAGTCCATGGGGTTGCAAAGAGTCGGACACGACTTAGTGACTGAACCACCAACCAAGAAGAGATGTAGCTAAGCCACAGTAGGTGTGAAAATGATTTTAAAGATGTGGTTGGCAGTCAGTTCGATGGAAGTTAAGTAAAGACGGTAATGAGGTTGTTGACAGTTCTTGTTACTGTTTGCAGCAGAGGCATCACAGGATGACCTGCGGACGTTCCGCCTCAAGAAGAAATGACTTTGAGGTGACAGGACAGCTGCCTGCTAAAGTTATGAGCCTACTCTTTAGGGACCCAAGGCCCAGAACTAAGCCAGGTGGGGGTCAGCGCTAGGTAGACAGATTTCAGCTCAATATCAGGAAGGCCTTTCTGACATGCTGGTCCAGGATGGGCAATGAGCATCCTGTCCAGTGTCAGCAAAGCCTATGGTTCTGAGACTCAAATACTCGACAGGTGAGTGGTGGTTGGAGAAGATAAGGTCCTGTCTAGCTGAGACATTCCAGGGCTATAGGTACAATGACCCATTTGATAAACACAATGCAGAAAGTTGTTCCCTTCGGGGGCACCCTGTGATTTCTGGTTAACTCTTTCCTCTTTTTTTAAATAAAAATCTCAGCTTGTCTTACCTAAGGAAGCCATTGACGGAAAGCAGTTCTTTCCAGAATGAGCTACAAAGAAAAGATTTTGGTAAGAGAGGCCCAGGATCTTCCCTGGTGGTCCAGTGGTTGAGAATTCACCCTGCAATGCAGGACCCCCTGGTCCAGGAAGATTCCACATGTTGCAGGGCAACAAAGCCCACATACCACAACTACTGAAGCCTGCATGCTCTAGAGCCCATGCCCCACAACAGAAGAAGGCACCACGCATCCAACTAGAGAGTAGCCCCTGCTCACCACAACTAGAGAGAGCCTGCGGGCAGCAATGAAGACCCAGCGCAGCCAAAAATAAACTAAAAAAAAAAAAAGCATTGACGTGTGAAGTGCTGGAGCAGAGTGGGGTACAGAGGTAGCTAAGGGGTAGCAGGAGGACTCAGGATTGTTAAGGAGAGGAGTCAATGGGCAGAAATAGGTGCCCAAAGTGAGGAAAGCAACAAAAGTTACAGGAGGTTACACAGAGTGGTGTAGAGCCTTTTCAACAGCTACTCAAAGCACGGACCAGGGAGCATCCGCGCAGGCATCGCCTGGTGCTTGTTACAAACAGGCTCCACCCACACCAAGTCAGAGCTATTGCCAAGTCCACCAGGCGACTCGTGTGCACTTTAAAGGTGAAAGACAGTCATGTGGAAACCATCTAAGACAGACCCGGGCTCATGTGTGCTGTGCTTTCCTCTCCAAAAGAAAAAGAAAAAAGAGGTGGGGCCGGAGGAAGACCTGGAGTCTGATCTCCATGGGGATGGCCCAGCTGTGCCTTCAGCCCAAGCTGCTCCAGTGATGTCTGTGTCTTCAGTCGGGTTCAGAACAGTCAGTCAAATCTGCGTAAAGAAGCCAGCGGTAATGGGGTCTGTGGGCACAGCTACTCATCTGACACCTAATTAAGCCAACTTGACAAATCATCTCTAGAATGCCCGTTATTATTTTAGGAAATGACACAAAGAGAATGATAATTAAAAGTAACAGCCTCGGAGTGAATTTGGACTTCATTCCAGTGGTTGGCAAGTCAAGCACCTTGGGATTTTTTTTATGGTAACATTTCTATAAATTTTCATAGATCACACAACCTCAAAGCTTGTCTCTGCTGCAGGTTTTTTCCTCTTTCCTTTGCCATTGCTTTCAGTTTGCAGCTTTATTCTACTGCTGTTTTTTTCTTTTTTCCCCACTGAGAACTTTTTGATCTTGACTTACAGTGGGGGAGGGCACTACTTCTGGATATTCCATGCCGTCTGAAGCAGAAAATGCCGAACACCATCACATGACATTTTTCAGGTGAGAAGGCAATTTTACACTTCACAGATGGGCCTGTGTGAGGCCTGTTCATGCAGAGGATTTTTCCACTCCAGACTTCCATCCGGATGGTATCCGGGGATTTGCGCTGAAGTTCACCCACTGCCTTCCCACTAGACCCGCTCTCCTCCTGAGCACTGCCATGTTCCCCTGGTCTTCAGGGTGTCCGTCAGGGCACTCACATCCTTCGTCACCTGCCCGGGCCCACGGTCTATGACCCGAGCCACTTGGTCAGTAACACCCTCACTGTCCGGCCTTACGCCCTGTCCCCTCCTCTTGCTCCTCCTTCCTGACAAAATGCACCGAGGGATCATCCCACAGTCCACTTTCTCTGCTTCTGACTCCAGCTACCGAGAGAAATGGAGCGAACCCCCAGAACCACCTGCGGCCACCACAATTTCACAGTCTCTGTCCTTTCCTGGATTCTCAGCAGCACTTGCAAACATTTCACTTCTCTTCAGTCAGCTCTGCTCCGCTCCCACCAACACCCTCCTCTTCCTTGATCCTGCATTGCCATCTTAGGGAAGCACCCTCTTCCGTCTTTTCAAGTTGTTTGAACGCAGATTCAACACCAGGGGCTTCCTGAGCTCACTTAGGCAGCTTTTACAGCTCTACATTCGAGCAAATGAATGAGAATCTCTAGGGCGGTCCCGAGATGCCGTATCTAGACATTGCCTTAGCTGGGAACCACTCGCTGGCCTACATTCCCTGACCCTCTCGCCTCATTCCCAGTCACTCACCAGTTGTCAGTCTGGCTTCTCTCCTCACATCTGAGAAAGGGGCAGCAGTGACAGCCACTACGGCCCGGGCATGCTGCCCAGGTTCCCAGTTCTCTGGGAACTGACGTGGCTGGTCACCCCAAGACAGCTGGATATCTTTTCTCTTTTTTTCGCCTTCTTCCTCTGACCATCTTCTCAGTGCCATTAGTGTGAGTCTTTCTTGCACTTTAAATAAATTTGGTGGTGGCCTCCAGTTCCCTGGGTTCAGCCCTCAGACCCCTTGACCATCTCAGTCTATGGTTCCTCCCTGGGAAATCCGTATGGCTTAATCTGCAAAACACATGCTGAATTGCACTCCTGCTCTCATTTCTCTCATAACGTATCCATTCGTCCAACTCCTTGCTGGACATCCCCACCTGGTTGCCCCCCAGGCATCTTAACCTCAAATATCCCTGAGACCAAATCCACAGTTCCCCCAGCCCCTCCCCTTCTTCATTCCAGCCCTGTGCCAGCTCCTCCTCCTCTATCCTGTGCCACTTAATTTCTCTTAATATCTCCATTTCTGCTGCCCGGGAGCTGCCCTAGAAACCCAGACGCCATCCTATAGCCTTCCTGCTTCCTCATTTACTACATGTCATTCAGGCTTCCTAAGTTTTACCTCTTAGATATTGTAAGACTACACTTCTTCCATCTGACTTCTTGTTCCGGTCATCCTTATTCTTGCTTGGTCTACTGAAATAGACTGTTCATCAGACTCTGTCTCTAGTCAAGCCCCACCCCCGACAGTGGCTGGGGTGATATTTGTAAAATGCCAGTCTTGCTAGGTCCATCCCCTGACTTAAATGCTTCAGAGTCTTCCAGGATTGAAAGATAAAATCCTAGCTCCTTAGGATGGCACAGAATGCCCATGGTGACTATATTCAACTACCAGGCTGGGACCAGGGTGAGGCAATCAAGGACCCAGGGTTCAAAACTTAAGGAGACACTCATTCTCGGGTGCTGACCCTGCACCTTCATGGCCCTGAGAAGGAGTGCTGCCTTACATTTTGTACCATAAAACTGCCTCACCCCAGCCTCCACCCTGCCCAAATGTCTCTGTAGCTTTTGACTTAACAGTCCACCCCCAACTCCCACCTTTTGTGCTTAGTACGCTTACTTTCCTTGTTGCTAGACCCTCACAGACACACCTCTCAAAGCTCAGAGTGATATCAAGAACGCCTCTTCCAATCCTACCTCTATGGTCCCTTCGTTCCATGGGCACTGCTACCACTGCCCTGACTACATCAGTCTCCACTCCCTGTGAGTTTCTCAAGAGCACAGATAGTGTTTCTCTGGCTAGCACCCCAGGCAGCACATAGCAATCAGCAGGTATTCTACCCATGTTAGCTGAACTGAACACAAGCCTGCTCTGAGAACTCGCTTGAGTTAGCCTCAGACCCACAGCTACCTCTCATCCCCTTCAGAATGATCTCTAAGGACTGCTATGCGCCAGGTATAAACTCAAGCCAGGCCTCTGTCCAGACCTCTGAGGGCAGAGGGGTCACTGTTAAACCATCAGCTTTCAAAGGGTGGTAGTCAGAGTTCTAGCAAACGACTCCCCTTCTGACAAATTAACCTGATGTTAGTCTGAACTTTCCAGAGGAGTTATACAATGTCTGGCCAAGCACTATTTCTGAGCGTTCTTCCTGCCAAATTTTCACCATGCTGGCTCATGCTTGCCAATCTTGTAGCAGTGATATTTTCTAGCAGGGAACACGAGTAGCTTTGGGAGTTATTCTGGATCTCATAAAGTTGTTCCCGGGGCTATTTTACAGAGTGGGTTTCAGTAACGCATCCCCTAGGGGGGTATTGTTGCTGCCAGGAGAGGTCCTTGGAGTTTCTGTTGTTGAACTTTCTTGAGTACCATCTAGGAGGGATCTGTCATAGACAAAACAGCTCTAGGCTAAATAAAACCGTAGCCTTATTTAGGGGCTTCCCTGGTGACTCTGACAGTAAAGCGTCTGCCTGAAATGCTGGAGACCCAGGTTCGATCCCTGGGTCGGGAAGATACTCTGGAGAAAGAAGTGGCAACCCACTCCAGTACTCTTGCCTAGAAAATTCCATGGACAGAGGAGCCTGGTAGGCTACAGTCCATGGAGTAGCAAAGAACTGACCATGACTGAGTGACTTCACTTTCACTTTATTTCTTTGGGGATGCGCCCTGTGCTATGTCCATGGCTGTATGTTCTCCATACAGCCTGGGTATACCTAATTTGCTCAGCCTTTTACCTTCCCCAGGGCTGTATTGTACCTGGCACCTAGTATGTGATATCATCTGGTGACACGGCATGAGAGGAGAAACTTGGGGGCCAAACTTAGACCTGGAGGGGCTAGTCTCCAGAACTGCATAGCTGAGGGTAACAAACAGAACACCATGCTCTGGCTTTCTGCTTACAGGGAGGCCCAAGAATACTGGAGTGGGTAGTCTATCCCTTACCAGGTGATCTTCCTGACCCAGGGATCGAACCCAGGTCTACCGCATTGCGGGCAGATTCTTTACCATCTGAGCCTCAGGGATGGGGAAGGGAAGGAGTAATTGATAGCATGTGCAGGGTGGCTACTTCTTGGTTTCACCTTTCTGTTTAGCATAGATAAGTTTTCTAGCTTCAAGCCAAAGAAACCCAGCCTGAAACTTCCTTCTAGCTCCCTACTTTGGATCTATAACTACTAAATCCTGATAGAACATCTGAGGTAGACGTAGGCTTAATGGAGAGGAAGATAAGAGAGCCTGGGCACATAAACTCTGAAACAGATTATGTCATTACAAAACCCTCAGAGCAACAAAGAATCCACTGTTTCCAGGAAGTAGGGGAAATATTTCTAAGGAGGAAGTGTGGGGCTTGAAGAGAGCAGGGGTCTGTGCATCAAGGAAGGGTTATAAGGTGGTCCCTGTGGTTGGGAGGGAGGTTCTGAAACAGGGTGAGGTGTGAGTGAGGCACAGTGGGTGATGCGCCAGGGAAGCAGCTGGTGTCTGGCCTGAGAGCCACGTAAAACTTTTTTTTAAACTGAAAAGTATTATAAAGTAAGATTTGCGTTTTGGTTAGATAACTTTAGCAACAAGATGGAGGACAAATCTAGAGAGATTTTTCACCCCCTGTAGAGAACTGTTGTCCGCATTCATTTGTTCTTTCGCTGATCCCAATTTATGAAGTTTGTGATACAAGCCAGGCACTGATCTAGGGAAGAAAAGATAGCCTACACCAGGACTCAATAATACATATTGAGGAGACGGATCCAAGAAATACTTTGTTGTTAAAAATCATCAAGACCTTGGAAATTCCCTGGCGGGCCAGTGCAGAGGAAATGGGTTCGATCCCTGGTCCAGGAAGATCCCACACGCAGCAAGGCAGCTAAGCCCATGTCCTACAAATATTGAGCCCATGAGCCACAACTACCGAAGCCCTCATGCCCAGGCCCACACCCCACAGCAAGAGAAGCCACTGTAACGAGAAGCCTGCGCACTGCAACCAGAGAGTAGCCCCCTCTCGGCAACTAGAGAAAGCCAGTGTGGACTCAGTGAAGACTCAGCACAACCATAAATGAATAAAATTTTTAAAAAATCATTAGGACCTAGTGACTAACAATATAGGAATAGGTGGGAGGAGGGACTGAAAAGGAAAAAGGAAGCATACTGATGAATGGTTGGAACTAATACTATGTCCAGAGGATTTTTAGAGTATACCCTGTATGATACCATAATGAGGGATACGTGTCATTATACATTTGTCCAAACCCACTGAATACACCACATGAAGAGTTCAGTGGTTAGGACTCTGCTTCCACTGCAGGAACTAAGATCCTGCAAGATGCATGGCACAGCCAAAAAAAAAAAAAATGAACCCTGATGTAAATTGTGAACGTTGGGTGATAAAGATGTGTCCGTTTAGGTTTATCAATTATAATAAATGCACCATCCTGGTGGAGGATGTTGATAACAGGGAGGCTATGCATATGTGGGGCTTCCCTGGTGGCTCAGTGGTAAAGGATCCACCTACCAATGTAGGAGACACAGGTTTGACCCCTGGGTCAGGAAGACTCCCTAAAGAAGGAAATGGCAACCTGCTCCAGTATTCTTGCCTAGGAAATCCCTTGGACAGGGGAATCTGGCAGATTACAGTCCATGGGGTTGCAAGAGAGTCAGACATAGTTCAGCTGCTCAGTCGTGTCTGACTCTTTGTGACCCCAAGGACTGCAGCTTGCCAGCCTTCCCTGTCCATCACCAACTCCCAGAGCTTGCTCAAACTCATGTCCATCAAGTCAGTGATGCCATTCAACCATCTCATCCTGTCGTCCCTTCTCCTCCTGCCTTCAATCTTTCCCAGCATTAGGGTCTTTTCCAAGGAGTCAGTTCTTCATATCAGGCGGCCAAAGTATTGGAGTTTTAGCCTCAGCATCAATCCGTCCAATGAATATTCAGGACTGAATAAGTTGGACACAACTTAGTGACTAAACAACAGCAACATGCATATGTGGGAGTAGAGAGTATGGAAAATATCTGTACTTTCTGTTCAATTTTGCTGCAAACATAAAACTTCTCTAAAAAAGATTAAGCTTACTTAAAAAAAAAACAAAACCAGTGGGACCTGACAATGATATAGAGTGGGGTGGGGAGGTGGGATGGAAAAGTAAGAGGAAACCTATTGATGGAGGGTTGAAACTAATACTATACCCATTGCTTTAGAATTATATAAAGTCCAAAGGATTTTTCTGTAAGAAGCTCTGCAAAGATTAAAACATGTAGATCAAAACAGTCTTCATTTGCACTATCTTTGAACCAGGAGACTACTTTGGGATTTGTTATTTCTCCAGGTCAGAGACTTAGACCTGCCCTAGGGAAGTAATTATAAAATCAACTGAATTGTAGGTTGAACCCAGAAAGGTTGAAATAAAATACAAACGTCTTGCTGAGCTTCTCTCCACAGCCTCGTGGTAAGCCTTTCCTACCAGTTCTAATTTTGTCAAAATGGGGTTGCTTTCATGTAATTTTAGAAGGAGCTTTCAAAAATGGAGAGCAGCGAGAACCGCAAGTGAACACAGATGGGCTGGGGGACAGGGTGGATTTCATTTTATAAAAATGAAAAGTATCCATCTCAAGGAAGAGAATGAGACTTTACTAATGTTACTTTAAGAGGCAAATCAAATCATTCACTTTGTTAACTTAATTCCTTATCTACAACTACGAGTAAAGAATAGCAAAACTAGAAGAAGAAGAAAAATAAGCTGTGTGCTCTAAATGCCTATAAAGACACATGCTTAGTTCTGCACTGTGTTGTATGCATCATAAAGTCTTGCTGGGCAGGTGGCCCAGATCGCCTCCAAGTCTCACAGTTCTGTAAGGCAAAAGGATGAAATATAATATTTACAACCCTGGGAATGAATTAATCCCTAAAGAAAAGAAGGACTGAATTTTCTCACCTGCTCACATTCAGCTGGCTCAGAACCAAGGCAGGGCACCAAGGACTCGTTTCTTCCTGTTGCCACAGGGCAGGACACCAGATTCAAGCCTTGAAGCTAAATATCTGACCTGTCAGTGCTGGGTCTTTGTGGACTTCCACCTGTTCTTCCTGGTAAATAGCTTCTAGGAGTTTCACCTCTGGGAAACTGCAGGGACAGCCCTGACAACATCAAAAACATTCTCAAGAATAGCTGAAGATGCCTCAGGTAACAGAGTATGCACCCATCCTAAGCAGTAGCAAATGCTATATGGGCTGCACATTTTTTGTTTTAAAGTGGAGAAAAGCAGCTGCTCAGAAGAAGCTAAGCTCCACTTACTGCTGACATGCAAACCCAGCTTTGACAGCTGAGCTGCAGCTTTGCTCCTGGTCTACAGGTGAAATGAGCTCTCAGCCTTGCAGAGACCTATTGGTGCAGGAGAGAGGTGCCTATGAGCAAGGACCAGGCCTCACACTTGCTGGGGCATTTCTGGTGGGCTATGAGGAAAAGGACAGCCTTCTACCAGAGCAGAGAAAGGGGAAGAATGAAGAGGCCACACAGTGCAGGCTCTTGTCTTCCATGCTTTACTGACAGAAAGGGCTGAAGACATTTTATATGTCCTCCCAAAACTGTCAACAGGAAGAAAGGCAGGAGTAAAACAGGTGCCCAAGGCTGCTGGAGGTCCTCGTGCCCTGCCTGTAGTAGAGGTCTAAAGGCAGCTATAGGACTTCCCTGGTGGTCCAGTGGTTAAGAATCCGCCTGCCAATGCAAGGGTTTGATCTCTGGTCTAGGAAGATTCCACATGTTGTGGGGCAACTAAGCCTGTGCACCCCAACTACTGAAGCCCTCGTGCCCTAGAGCTCTTGCTCTGCAACGAGAGAAGCCATTGCAATGAGAAGCACACACTCTGCAGCTAGAATAAAGCCCGTATGCAGCAACGAAACCCAGTGGAGCCAAAAATAAAACTAGAAAAAAATAATAAACATGGCTATAAGTTTAAGATGAGGGGATCTCCTCATATGCTTGCTTTGCTTCCCTGAAATTCTCTGTCAGGGTATTCCTTTCCTCTCTCTGTAATAACACCCAATCAGTACGACTGCTGCTACTGCTGCTGCTTAGTCGCTTCAGTCATGTCCAACTCTGTTCGACTCCATGGACTGCAGCCTACCAGGCTCCTCCATCCACGGGATTTTCCAGGCAACAGTACTGGAGTGGGGTGCCATTGCGTTCTCCCATCAGTAAGACTGATAAGAACAAAATGGAGGACAGGACTTTACTTTTACCCCAAACACACATGGGGGGAAGCTTCTTTTTTGCTGAGTAGCTCAGCCATAGTATTACAACTACTGTACAGTAAGAGGTGTTACTTTCTATACAATGGGTTTTCCTACTACCTGAGAAGTTACTTACTGAGGATCTATAACCAAGGTAAAACACCCCCAAAGTTTAGATCTGCATCAGCATTTCCCTTAAGAGCTCAGGTTACAGCTTTCATGAAGGAGTTGAAAAACAAATATAAATTAACAGCCACAAAAGATGGAGACGTGGCCTCTATCTTTGTCTCTCTCTTTTTTTCTTTGTAAATATTTTGAACAAACTTGTCTTCTGTTTTCTTTGCATAAAAGCAGAAATGAACTGAGAAAAGGGAGAAATGGGAAGGAAAATGGTGAGAGAAGCAGGAAGGCCACCTGTGTAAAAGGTGGCGGAAGAATGGGAACCGACAACCATTCAAAGCTTTATTTATTTAGCTCCTAGCTTTCTGTTTCTTGGCTATATGGTGATCCAGGCTATCTATATAGTCAAGAAATTAATTTACTTTTCTTTTTTTTCCCTCTCTTTTCTTCCTTTCCCATCTCCCAGAATGTTTTTTTTGACATCTGACCATTTGTAGGATACAGGTCAAGTTAAGAGCCTGCCTCAGTTTTAACACCAGACTGCCTGGGTTTGAACCCCAGCTTTCCACTGCTCTTTAACTGAGTGCTCCTCAGTACGTGACTCAAACTCCTTGTGTTACAGTTCCCACGTCCATTAAATAAGAAAAATGAGTAGAACCTGGTTATAGGGTTGTGGTATGGATTCTTTATTTATAAACTGCTCTCTGAAATGCCAGCCATGATTATTATAAACCCTCACCTCATCTCTCAGGTAAACAGTATCTTCCTTTGCCTCAGTTCAACACGACTGCAGTCTCTAGTTACTGTATATCAGTTCCCAGAACTCTTAATGAGTGAGGCTGGTCTAACAGGTTTCTTGTAGCATGTCTCAAGGACGTGGGCTTGGGGTTCAGTGCAGCCCAGTTCTGGCTGAATACCTGGTACATCTGTGAGTCTGTCCTGGGTGGATTGACCTTGAACCCCAGGCAAGCCCAGGGTCATCCAGGGCCAACCCAGGATTACAGCCATAGCAGAGCCTGGTGCAGATCTGACCTGGCCCCCACAAACCTCTATTGATTCATCCATAATTTTCTGCCACCAAAAGCATGCGGTGAATGCTTCAGAAGCCCAGCACTGCCCTGGGGACAGTCTTGCTGTTTCCTGCACTGCCCATTCTTGTCCATCTCCATCCAAAACATCTTTCTGCTTCTCACTACCTGGCAAAATTCTACTTGCCCTTCCAAGATTTATTTCATTCTCATCTCTTCTATCTAGGAATTACATCTATCTTGACATTGTTTTCCAGGTTAGTGATAATATTCTGGCTTGACTCCTCCACCAGTCAATTTCTGGTGAGCCCAGCTACACTGGGGAGGCTTTTATTTTTTTTTTTCATGTTGCAATAAAAGCACATATTGTGCAAGAAAAATTTATTTCTAAGAAGAAACATATTTCAGTGAATGTTTAAACCTTGTAACACTCCCAGAACAGAAACAAAAACTATCATGAAATTTTTAATCTTCATCCTTAGAAGTCCATCATCTTCAGAACTAGGTAAACAGAGCCTCAAAATCCACCATCATTACCAAAATTGGGGAGGCATTTCTGAATGACCAAATGACTTTGGACTGGCCTCAGTTAAGCCACTTGCCTGTGGGTTTTTGGTCAGTGTTAAGAGTCAGATAAGGGAGAATGGATACATTTATATGTATTCTGAGTTACTTTGTTGGCCACCTGAAACTATCACAACATTGTTAATTGGATATACTCTAATATAAAATAAAAAGTTTAAAAAAGAAATGTAATCTGAGCTCCTACAGATTTCTTCTTGGCTGAAAGTGGGCCAGACATGTGAAATCTTACATCACTGAAGGGGAGAAGAGAAGTTACCGCCCTTTTTGGAGGAAGTTCCAAAGGAACAATAGTTGTTTCTTAAGCATTTCTGAGAAAGAAGGAATAAAACATCCCTTAATTTCAGTTTAAGTGCCACTGGGCAAACAGATATAATCTATGAGGGACCAGCTAAAGTATGAAAAGAAAATGACAAATTTTTCATGAGCTCTCAAGTTGTTGCAACTTATTTATGTAATAGAGTTCTAATGAATTTGAAGAATGGTGAAGATGGTAGTAAAATGTTATACTAAGAGCCTTATAGAATTACAGAATGTAAGAGTTACAAGTGACTTTATAGACCAATTGTTGGTTCTTAATCATGAGTATGGTGCTTCCTCGGTGGCTCAGCAGTAAAGAATCTGGCTGCCAATGCAGGAGACATAAGTTTGATCCCTGGGTAGGAAAGATCCCCTGGAGGAAGGCATGGCAACCCACTCCAGTATTCTTGCTAGGAAATCCCCGTGGACAGAGGAGCCTGGTGGGCTCCAGTCCATGGGGTCTCAAAGAGTTAGACACACTGAAGCAAGTGAGTACAGGGGCAATCACGAATACACGATACAATTTTCACTGGTCCACAGAAAACTAAGATAGATTTGGCTAATCAGTTGTCACATTCTTTTACAAAGTAAGACAAATTCAATTTAAAAGGTCCTTCTTTATTCCAAGATTAAATTTTTCCCATTTTTGTGGTGTTAATATATTCTTTCTTTTATGAAAAATGGTGACTATGAATGATAGGTTTTTTTTTTTAATGTAGCCTATTTAACTCTGCTTCTTATTATTATCCCAAACAGTTAAATTTTAAAAATCAAAATATAATATGCATATATTCCCAATTAATTTTAATAGCTCTGTATTTGTAATAGCTTTCTAGCTTGGCAAAATGAAAAGTTGAGCAACCTTATATAAATTTCCCTAATTTTTTAAAATAAAATTTATGGGTATGATTTATAAAAATTTATGAACCCTGATTGAGTTCAACATCCTATATGAAAAGAAAAAAAAAAGGAGTCTAGAGAGGTTAAATATTAAAGCATTATACATACATTGAAGGTCCCATAGCCAGTCAATAGCCAAGCCAAGACTGGAACCTGGGCTCTTGCCTCCTGAAAGTTCAGAGCTCTTACAGCCTACTCAGCTTCACAGGTGTCCAGGATCAGTACAGAGGGGAGAATTTGACCTAAAGCTACTTACAGTGCAGAACTGTGATGAACATGAGTTTTACGTGGTCAATTAGATTACATGTTAAGTTGTATTGTGCTTTGCCACAATTATCTCTTACAATCATGACAAATAATCTTTACCTGGCATGAATTATGCATTTTTGTGTGTAATTTTCATCTGATCAAAACTCAGTAGGATAACATAAAATTTTACAAATATACAGAAAGAAATATGCCCTTATTTCATCACCTCGCTCATAAGCTACTTAGCTCATTTTCTTACTTATCAGTCACAAGACAGTAGGTGCCACTATTTTTCCCTTGCAGCTCACAATATAAGAGTTCCAATGCAATAATTCTGCATCTAGGACAAGATGAGCCAGCTTACTCAAGCCTACCTATTAAGCCATGTCCTTATCAGATAACACCTGTGATCAGACCAAGGTAAATATAAAAAAACCCTGGAGCCAGGAAAACATTCAACTCTGTGATGCCAAAAAATTGTAATCAGAGGAGCTAATGAAGAAAGCATTTGTCTTTCTAGACTTCTGTTCTGCCTTCCCTTCATCCTCTACTTTTGTTTATTTTAGCTTTCTTTGATGATGCTTTTAACATTCAGCTTATCTCTGATTTTAACAAAATCCCAGTAAGAATATGTACCTATCGCTTTGGGGGTGATTACTCCAAGTTAATTTCTATAACCTGCCACAGATAATAGTACCCCTGCAGGTCATCTTGTTGTTATCCATCTGTCCCCTGGAGCCAGATGGGGGTACACATATGATCCAGTACAAAATTACACTCATCAGTCCTGGAGATAACACATGAACCAAGGTTTCTTCTTTCTTTTTTTAAACTGAGGTAACTCACATACCATTTCAAAGTGCACAGTTCAGCAACGATTAGTGTATTTACAAGGTTGTGCAACCATCACCACTATCCAATTCCAGAATCTTTCATCCCCCAAGAAATCTCATACTCATTATTGCTCCCCATTCTCCTCTGTCCCCAGCCCCTGGGAAACCACTAATCGACTCTCTATTTTCTATGGATTTGCCTATTGAACGGAGGTACTTTTGATCCCTAATAATAATAATAACCAAAGTGACCTCAATTCAGTTAATCCAGGAGACACACACACAGATACACACATACACACACCCATGAAATTGCTCTCTGGCAACACCTCACCTTCCCTTCTAATATGCAGGACTCCTTCCATGCCATTCCCCTATATTTCAGAGGTGATACACCTGCATTTGTCCTACTCAAGATGCAAGCCATCCCACCCTTTTCCTCTTCTGTCAAAAACCATGACATGTTCTATCAGGGTTCTGCATTTGTAGGTTAATGCTTAGGTAAATTCCCCTCTGCTAAGGTGCTAAGAAATAACAGATTAACAGTTTAGTGGAGACCTTCTGAAGTCTAAGGCTCAGCTGGGACAACCATCTGACCCAGTTTGTTTGGGACTATCTCAGCGTATGCCTGTTGCCTGGCTTAATTATTAACAGCATTTCCTTTCCCTCTCAAAATTGTCATGATTTGAGCATCTAACTACATGGTCTCCCAACCTTACCCAAAATAAATGACTAATCATGGTAACTATGAGCATTGTGTCAGGCCAACAGGGGAAATATATTTAGGGAAATGAAGTTTTAATGTTTCTCACATTGCACCCCAGTTCTGCATTCCTATAAAAGGTTTAAATTCACCAACCTGTAGGAATCAGGACTTCATCCACAGGCAAAAAAGCATCAGCTTCTATAGTGACTTCATGGTCATATATATTTGGGGAACCCTGAGAGAGGAAAAGTAGAGAAAGAAATGAAGATTTAATGCTCAGTCTTATATATTTGCTTTACAACTTCTCTTGCAGAAATGATTTCAAGTATTGACGAAAACTTAAGAAATTTCATTTGACCAATGAGGATGACTAATATGTTCATTTAAGTTAGGTAGGTAGGGGCTCAGAATAGTAGCCGACACATCTGAAAGAAGATTCCAAGGGTGATCCCAGCATGACTTTTCTGAATGGAATGATGAAAGTGAAAAGTCAGAGAGACAATGGTGGTTTGAAAGCCTTTAGGGTTCTCACTTATTAGGAGAGGGGTTTCTTCTACTTTCTTCACATGCCAGGCAAAGAGAAGAGCAAGGGTCAGCAATCTGTAACACACAGGTGCTAGGTGTTCAAAGCATCGCCTGTAGGCTCACTAGGGGTGGGCCATGTCACCACTTCTCTGGCCTAGTTCCCACCCAGAAGTCCCCCACTCCCTGCCACATAGCAGAAGACTGGGAGTCAGAACTGGGGTCCCAGCTCCTCCATAAAGACAGCCTGCCCTCCTGGCAGAGTCCAAGGCTGGAACATTAAATGTTAGTTGGTGCTCAGAAAGGCCTGGGGTCTAATCCTGGCTCCCAGTGAGTGGCCCAGGGAAGTCACTAAACCTCCTGGAATCTCACTTCCTTCAGCATAAGACTGGGCTGATGCACCCATTCTGTCCAGGGTTCTCATGGGGAACAGTTTAGTCAAATGTGCTTGCAAACTGGAAAAGACACATATATGCTTCTAACAAGAAGGATTATATTTTAATAGCAGTATTTTTTAGTTAATTTTTAAAAATCATTTATTTATTTATTTATGGCTGTGCTGGGTCTTTACTGCTGCACGGGCTTTTCTCTAGTTTCACAGAGTTGGGGCTACTCTCTAGTTGCGGTGCGAGGGCTTCTCACTGCTGTGGCTTCTCTTGTCGCAGAGCACAGGCTCTGGGGTGCACAGGCTTCAGTAGTTGTGGCCCACAAGCTCAGTACTGTGGTTCCGAGGCTCTAAAGTACAAGCTCAATAGATGTGGTGCACAGACTCAGTTCCTCTGCACCGTGTGGGATCTTCCCGGATCAGGGATCTAACCTGTGTCTGACGCACTGGCAGGCGGATTCTTGACCACTGAGTACCAGGCAAGCCCTAATAGCAGTGTTTTAGAGCTTCCCAGCAAAAGATGTCGGGGAAGGCAATGGCAGCCCAGTCCAGTACTCTTGCCTGGAAAATCCCATGGACGGAGAAGCCTGGTAGGCTGTAGTCCATGGGGTCACTAGGAGTCAGACACGACTGAGCGACTTCACTTTCACTTTTCACTTTCATGCATTGGAGAAGGAAATGGCAACCTACTCCAGTGTTCTTGCCTGGAGAATTCCAGGGACGGGGGAGCCTGGTGGGCTGGCGTCTATGGGGTCGCACAGAGTCGGACACGACTGAAGCGACTTAGCAGCAGCAGCAGCAAAAGATGTGGGATGGAAAGCAGCTGAGGGCTTTGCTGAGTGAATGCTCAAAAATAAACTACACTGGTAGTTTCCAACTGGAGATGATTTTGCCCCACAGCTGTCCTGAGATATGTTCAACTGTCACGACCAGGGACAGTCATGCTCCTGGGGAAGAAGTTCTGGGAAGAGGCCATGGATTCTGTCAAACAGCTGACCTCGCCCAGGACAGCCTCCCCACCCCCACAACGAGGAATTCTCTGGCCCAAAATGTCAACAGTGTTGAGGCTGAGAAACCCTGAGCTGAGGTAAATTGAAGGCTCTGCAGTTTCCTGAGACGTAGGCAGAGAGAGGAGTGCGCTCTGGGTATAAACTGAAAACATACTCTACGGTGAGATGGCCTCAGCCGCACAATCAAATGGAGTCATTCTGAAGAGAAAGGCCAAGATTTTAGAGGCCATGAGAATCGATGTCTACACATGACAGAGAGTAGTTTATTTACACTCCCAAGAGGCTCTGTTTCTGAGGAACTAGGATCCACTTGGATTGTCCCAGAGGTCAGGGGTAGGAGTGGGTGGGAGACAAGGCTGGAGCAGAGGCCTCTGCCCACACCTTCTTAGCCACTTCTTTCGACCCTGATCTGACCTGGGAAGGCAGGTCTAAGATGGTAGTGGCCTGCATCGCTGCCTATAGCTGTTACAGCCTAGAAGGGTCTCTCTCCTGCATGACTCTCCCTGTGTCATCATCTCATGCCTCAGGCTACTGAGAGCACCCAAGAGGCGCCTGGGACTGAGGAAGAGAATTTGGAACTCTTTCTTTGGCTCGAATTATTTGTCTGATGCTCACCTCAAGGTTGAGTAGTATTCCACTGCATGAATATATCACTTGTTCTGTCCTCCTGTTAACAGACTTTTGGGTTGCTTTGAAATTTTTTTTTTTACACTATTATGAATAGAGTGTCTTAGGAATTTCCTTTTACTTTTTTTTTTTTTTTTAAACACTAGGGCAGGAAGAAAATGATTCCATATGAAAATCACAGACCAATAAATTGAGTCCAAGATGTTGAGAAGAAGTCTGGGAGGAGAAAGAAAGGAACACTGACCAAGCACCCACTCTCTTAATTGTTGAGTCACTAAATAGCAGTAACATTCCTTCAGTAAAAAAAAAGCATGCTTTTCAGTTCATGGCTCTCTTACTTGGAATAATGCAATGTCTCCTCTAGTGGAATATTACTGTTGGATTATTTTCTTTTCCAGGCTGATGAAAACTTGGCAAGGAACGCTGATTCACAAACAGAACTGAGGCCCATCTCTGAGTTCAGTGTTTGCTTTTGTTAATTTTGGTTGCTGCTATTTGTATTAATAATGTTAACCATTGAGAGCTGACTACGGCTTGGATGGGGCATTAAAGACCTTTTTGTGCATTGCCACGACCACCACCTTAATTCAGCTCTAATCACCTCTAGCAAGATAGACACTGTTGGTTCCTACCCAAAAGCCATCTCAACTCCATTATTAGCAAACACCCTCCTTTCCCCCTGGCAGAACACTGACTAGTTGATTCATCCTATATGAGGATATATTCAGGGATAGGACCCCCACCTGGGCCCCAGAGAGCAAACTTTGTCCAATTCCCTCGCTGGTGATTGGGTTAAACAGAGCATAGCACATACTCTGGCCAACAAAATGTGAGGAAAGTCTGTTGAGGAGCTTCTGGAAAAAGTTTTGCTTCTTCTTAAAAATGGAACATTAGAGATATGAAAAAAAAAAGAGTAGGTCCTTTTTTAAAAAATCTCTGGATTTTTTACACTGGATTTTTTTCACCTTACATGAAAAGGTGACTCATGGAGCTGTGGCAACCATTTTGTAATTATGAGGGGATAAGCCTGAAGACAAAAACTGTAACACTGAAAAAGCAGAATGGAATGATGGAAGGATTTGGGTCCTTGATAACATACCTACACAGACATACCAGAACCATAACTACTGCTTTTCATCTCAAATTGCCCCAGGCCTGCTTTCATAGCTCTTAAGGCAAAGTTTCAGTTGTTTTTTTTTTTTTTTTTAAAGTTCACCCACTTTTGCATTAGATAAGAAAGGAACAGCCAAAAAAAAAAAAAAAAAAGAACCTCAACTAATCTACAACCTACACACCTTTTCCATTCTTTGAAAAACACCATGCTTTCCTGTCTCTAGGCCTTCAACACTCAAACTTAGAAGTGATGAGTCAAAGCTTGACCCCCCAAGTAGGACAAAAGTTTGCTAATTAAATTTAAAAGACAAACAAAAAGAAAATATATATGATGAGTTGACTACTTTAAATATTAAGTTTTGAGCTATTTTTCCTGGGGAGGGTTTAAAACATACAATAATGCTTTTCCGGTGGGGCGAGAGATGTTCTAAAAATTCAGAGACCCCTTGACCCCAGGCTGATTAACTGCCCAGCAACTCTTACGTGTCTGCTCCAAAGGCTGGCGGCCCCCACGTACCCCCACCCCTGGAGCTACTGGCTGTGGATCTGAGCTGTACTTACTAACACAGCACACACAAGGGTGTTCGCCCTGACCACTTTTCTGTGTGGGGTCTGTGATCTGGGAAACTACCCAGCCTCTGGAAAAAAAAATTTAGAAATACCTGTCCCTCCAAGTCCTTGTAGGATTGGAAGGGTGGAAAATTCTGGTCAGGAGGGTCCTCCTCGCGGGTAAACAGAAAGAGCCTTAGTGAACCTTACATCCCCATTTTGTGTCCTTCATTGGAACACACAGGCAGATGTAATACTTCACATCGAATTTCTCTATTTCTGAATCTATTCCTTTAGACCACCCCCTTGGTTACAAAAATGTGGAAAATAGTGAAAAATCACCATGATCTGCTACCCACATAATGCCATTAATATTTTGTGTTATTTCTGTGAAGTTTCTTTCTGAACTTATTTTTAAAAGTGGGGTTTTATGCTTATGACTGCAGAGTCTTTTATGGCTTGTTCATGTTTGTCTTTTTTTTTTTGGTTTGTCTTTAAGATCTCAAGAAGGATGGTTCTTGAACATAAGGAATGAGCAGGTGAAGAACCATCTTTCTTATTTTCAAAGGAAGAGCTTTGGAAATTATGTAAGAACAAATTAGTTCATGCTATTTGAAAAGATTTTAGAAAAAAATCAGCAGGACCATCAGCAAACTCCTAAAAAGTATAAAAATGCAAGGTACTACTAGCTGGCTGTGAACATCTTCTTGTGGTAGGAAATCATGCCAAATTGATTCAAGTATAGTGAACAATGATGAGCTTCTCAGATGAAGAGAAAGTCATAGACAGAATCTAGAGTTTAGCTAAGCCTTTTATTCTGTATCATGTAATAGCTTCCTCAATAAGCTAAAATATTACCAGTAGGGGGGAATGAGGTAACTTAGAAGGATAATTACCTAAGAGGGGCTCTCAGTGTCTTCACACCACTCTTTAGGTGGGTTTGCACAGTGGGAGCACCCCAATACTGGCAGCATTTCCTAAAAGGGGCTGGGCTAAGTACATTTCCAAGGATCCAATGTGGAAAATGCCTTACTTAGAAGTAATTTTTAGGGGAGGAGGAGGAGTGGAATAGGGGAAGCAAATGTAAGCCCTTGTCACAGTTAGAGGAGAGGGAGTTCTTTTTTTTTTTTTTTTTTTAATATTTTTATTTATTTATTTGGCTGAGCCTGGAGGATCTTCAGTTGTGGCATGCAAACTCTTAGTTGCAGCATGTGAACTCTTAGTTTTGGCATGTGGGATCTAATTCCCTGACCAGGGATTGAATCTGGGACCCCTGCTTTGGGAGCTCAAGAGTCTTAGCCACTGGACCACCTGGGAAGTCCCAGATGAGAGGGAGTTCTTGAAATAGCTAGTTTTACCTGTCTGAGCATGTGGGCAGCCAAGCTACTCAGTGTACTCCCTTCCCTATAATTTCCATTTGTTGAGCAGCTACTACGAGTCAGATGCTTTGCTGGGTGCTGTTCCTCACTCAAAGGGTGACCCCATCTCCAGAGTAATTCCCTAGCGGGTTAGTCTCTTCAGTCACAGGCCCACCACCCCCAGGTCATTCCACAAAGCTCACTGCAAGAGAGAAGAGGCAAGTGACACTTTACAGCAGGGGAGCAGAGGCAAGTTCACTTACCTGGCCTGCCAGGTTGAAGTAAGAATGATTGGTCAGATTGACCGGGGTGGTCTGACTGGCCTGTGCTCGATAGTTGACCACAAGCTTGCCGCCATCCAGCGTGTAAGTCACCCAGACTTTTAACTCTCCAGGGTAGCCTTCCTCACCGTCTGGACTGACCCGTGAGAACTCGACACCATTTGACAGCACCCGAGGGGTCCAGAGGACCTGGAAGAAAGTGTTTTCAAAGCTATTTAGTCACTCCTGTGTGGAGCTAAATGCCACATTGCAATATTTAAGGACAGCTTGGAACCTTAAAAATAAAACTAGTGAGGATAACAAAACAGAAGCAGACTCACAGATAGAACCAACTAGTGTTACCAGTGGGGTTACCATAAGGATAGAGGATTAAACGTACAAATGTCTATGTATAAAATAAATAAACTACAAGGATATATTGTACAGCATGGGGAATATAGCCAATAGCTTCCCTTGTGGCTCAGCTGGTAAAGAATCCACCTGCAATATGGGAGACCTGGGTTTGATCCCTGGATTGGGAAGATCCCCTGAAGAAGGGAAAGGCTACCCACTCCAGTATTCTGGCCTGGAGAATTACATGGACTGTATAGTCCATGGGGTCACAAAGAGTTGGACATGACTGAGCGACTTTCACTTTCATTTAGAGTAACTTTATTTATTTAGAGAAGAGGTTAATTTTTTTTTTTTTTGGCTGCACTGGGTCTTCATTGTTGCATGGGTTTTTCTATAGTTGCAGGGAGTAGGAACTACTCTCTAGTTGCAATGTGTAGGGTCCTCATTGCGGTGGCTTCTCTTGTGGCAGAGCATGGGCTCTAGGCGTGCGGGCTTCAGTAGCTGTGGTTCCCAGGCTCTAGAGCACAAGCTCAGTGGTGTTGTGGCACACGGGCTTAGAGGCTCTGCAGCATGTGGGATATTTCAGCACCAGGGATTCAACCTGGGTCTCCTGCATTGGCAGGCGGATTCTTTACTACCGAACCATCAGGGAAGACCCTATAATAACCTTAAATGGAATATAATCTTTAAAAATTGTGAATCACGATGTTATACACCTGAAATTTGTACGTAATCTTCTATGCCTTAGCGAGTGCCCATTGTGAGCCCAGGGACTTGCTAGAAACGTCAAACACACTATCTTTTCTGTCTGAGGACTGACTTAAAGTGGGTACCATTATCCTCATTTAAAGATGAGAGAGCAGAGGCTCAGAAAAGATAAACTGCTTGTTCCAGGCCACATAGCTAGTAAAACGCTGGATTTGAATCAAGTGGTCTAATCCTAGAGCCTGCCTCCTTATTACACAACATCAGAGAATGAGGTAGCAAGAGACCTCCAGTCCCTTTGGGGAGCCCTGGGATCACTAGTAAAGGGAATCTTTGCTGACATGAGACCTTCATTTGTTGGGTGTTCATTAGCCACTGACCTGGTGCTTTACATAAACCATTTGATAAGTATTTGGCTGAACCAACTAAAATTACCATTTTTGTAGGTCAGAACAGTTGTGCACTGGCAATTTCATATGGGTACAACTAATATTATTACCCACATTTGACAGATAAACAAACTGAGTTCAGTGGTGTTAACTTGCCCTTAATGTGGGAGGTGTTAACTCTACCTCCCACATTCTAGAGGATGGAGTAGAACCCTTTCACACTTCATGCAGTTATTTAAAGGGAAAAAAATCTTGTTTAAAGTCATACATGTAATGAGTGACAGAGCTAGGATTCAAACTTAGCCTGACAGTCTACACTATTCCACAGCCTTACTTTCAGTGAATGTTTTATCCCAATCTTCATTTTCAAAGACCAAACAATGTCATTCCAAGTAGACTTGGAAGACAGTCACCTGTGTGGGCCATACGAGTGGCCCATGAGCCCAGGCTCTGCCTACCCACTCCCGACATGGCCTGCATCCCTCACTGACACTACATTTGCCAGGAAGTGGAGCCTGGTAGGAAGGGAGGTCTCTGCCTTCATCTACAGTGAAAGCAGCTGGTATTTGAAACACATTCAGTGACCTCGGTAAAAAAATTAATTTTACACCCTAATTATCTCCTGGAAATGGTGAACTTTTGAGACACTTAAAATATAAAACCTGGTATATGTGTGATTAAAGAAAAAGGTCAATTGAAGTCAATCCTAAGGCAATCAGTCCTGGGGAAGGACTGATGCTGAAATTGAAACTCTAATACTTTGGCCACCTGATGTGAAGAACTGACACATTGGAAAAGACCCTGATGCTGGGAAAGATTGAAGGCAGGAGAAGGGGACGACAGAGGATGAGATGGTTGGATGGCATCACCGACTCGATGGACATGAGTTTGAGCAAGCTCCAGGAGTTGGTGATGGACAGGGAAGCCTGGCGTGCTGCAGTCCATGGAGTTGCAGAGAGTCAGATATGACTGAGTGACTGAACTGAACTGAACTGAACTGAACTGAAAAAAAAAAAGGAATCCCCCAAATGGGAAATTTTAAAATAAAATATGTGAAATAAAATGGTCTTAACTTGCTACCTTGTTTTTCTCGACACGATGAAAGGACACGATGGAAAGATTTTCGTGCAAGTCAATATCATCAGATAAAGTGGGAGTACAATTCCTATTCACAGGAGAATTTCCCTGATTCAGTAGTTTCCAAATTTTACTGAAAACTTCCAAATTTGTTTCTCTAGGCCTACTTCTAATCCTGTCAGTTTATTCAAATTTCATCTTTAAAAAAATGTGTTGGTATAAATAAGAAAACAATTACCTGCAAACCGACAACTATGCAGTAATTGTTGAGATCAAACACAACTGAAAGCAAAGTTCATGTGATACTGCTCATGTTGCTCCATGAAAACCTCTTGTCCTAAAATTTCAATGGCTTCATGATTATATTCCGAGTCTTTCCCCACCCTCTGCGGGCTGTTGCACAGCCACTGTCTCAAATATCCACTTATTAAATGACATGCTATCTTTTTCTGAAGAACAGTTCAACTCCAACCTCCCTAGTTGCCGTTAATACCAGTTCTTGTAGCACACCTCTGGCATCTATATTATGGGGCTCGTTGCCTATAACAGTTATTCATGTAACTTACTACATGATACTCACTATACTGGAGTATCAGGAATCCCCATCCTATTATGCTCCCTGGTTCACAGGAGAGGCTCATTAAACACACAGCTGAGAAGGATATAAACACTCACTATCTTTATGTGTTTGTTCCTACACAGCGTACCCTGTAAGTAACACCTCTGTGGCAGCAGGAAGAAGATAGAACAAGGTGCTGAGGCTCCTCTGAAGACTCCTGGCCAGACAGAGCTGAACCTAACTTCCTCTGGTTGGGGTCTGCCCATGGACCTGGCATATTCCAGAGACCCTCTGCCCTAATGTTGCCAGGACAGAAGCCATCCTCTGCCTTCAGCCGTCTCTGGCATGAGGAGTTATATCATGGAGGAAGGGGAAAGTAATGGGGCTGTCTGGCTATAAGCCACAGACAGGAAGCTGATACAACAGGGGAAACAGAGAGTGACCAACTTCCTTCGGCAGGATAGGTGGCAATTAGGAGGTACAAAAGGAGAAATTGTGATTCTTAACATGCCATAAATGTTCCCGTCTTCTCTGGCTTTTCTCTGGGAAATAACCTGGGTGGTATAATTTAAAGGAACGCTAACTACCAAAATTACCTCTCTGAAATTAGACTAGTAAGAGAATCGCTGAGGTTAACCTGCAGACTCCCACACAGCTAGGAAAGAACAGGAAGCCAGGCATTCCCACCTCAGGGAGAAGCTGTCTGATCAATTTGTTTTCCTAACCTGGTTTTCCAGGGATTCACTTACAGGATGGGAGTTAATGTGGAAAGGGGGAACTGGGGAGAGTCTGACGTCATTTTGAGGTGTGAGCCACTTCACTGGAAGGGTAGTCTGGATGGGGCAGCACAATACATGCCGGTCGGGGTCGGGGGGAAGAGCTCATAGACCAATACTCGCGGGGTGTTGGGTTGGGGGTATGCGGGTGGCTGTGGCAGACACCAGCAATTGTAGTACATATAGGAATGAGGGCTTTGGGTCAGGCAGCCCAACTTAGGAGTTGTGTGGCCTTTCAGGGCCTCAGATTTCTCATCTGGTGATAATAAGGGGTTCTAATAAGGGTGGGAGGTAATATATGCAAATGCTTTGTGCAGGAACTGGTACATATTGTCTTTAATCCACTTTTCTGTTCTGCCTAAAGTCTACTCTCTGATCCCAAAACTGTGAGACGGTGTTCATTCCCTGTCTTTCCTAAGTCAAAGGTTGTCATCCTTTCACTCAGGGGCTCCCCTGCCTACTATAGTCAGATGAGCTAGAGAAAGGTGGGTCATGGAACGCAGCCAGCAATCTGCTTCCCCCCAGGCCCAAACCATGAGAGCAGCCTCTTTCCTGGATCACCTTACCATGCATTGACTCTAGGGCCTAGGGCTGTGCCCGGCAAAGACAAGGCATGCTTGAAGGTACTTAGTGAGGTGTGCAATGACTTCAACTCACCTTGTCAAATCCTTTGACTCCTCCATGCAGGCTGTTGGGCCCGTTGTTAATGGCTAGTTTATACTCCTTCCCATCCAATGTGAACGTTCCTTTGGCAATTCGGTTGGCCACCCTGCCAACCACAGCTCCAAAGTAGGGCTGCTTTTGGAGGTACCCTGCAAGGATATGGGATGACAGCGATTTTAAAACCTTCAAACCAAAGATGAGGCTCATACTGCTGCCCACCACTTCCTTCTAAGGGCAGCTATAAGTTTAAACAACATGGGCATACCACATGTGCATGGAAGCAGGGAAAATTGGTGTTCTTTACACACCACCCTTCCCCTTTCCAAAAGTAATTCATATTCTTTACAAACATTTTTAAAAACTAAAGCACAAAGAAGAAACTTAAATCATCCTGATCTTATCACTAGAGAGAACCACTGACTGTTAATATTGGGGGTTTTTTTTGGCTGCGCTGGGTCTTTGTTGCTGCACACGAGCTACTCTCTAGTTGCAGTGCACAAGCTTCTCATGGCAGTGGCCTCTCTTGCTGAGGAGCATGGGCGCTGGGCTCTAGGGCATGCAGGCTTTAGCAGTTATGGTGCTCTGATTTAGTTGTCCCACAGCACATGGAACCTTCCCAGGTGAAGAACTGAACCTATGTTCCCTTCACTGGCAGGCAGATTGTTAACCACTGGATCACTAGAAAGTGCACCATTTATATTCTTATGTATACCTATATTGTTTATTTCTTTTGCTTGTTGTTTTGGCCACGTAACATGGCTTGCAGGATCCCAGTTCCCTGGTGGTGGTGGTGGTGGTGGTGGTTTAGTCACTAAGTTGTGTCCGACTCTTGAGACCCCAAGAACTGTAGCCTGCCAAGCTCCTCTGTCCATGGGATTCTCCAGGCAAGAATACTGGAGTGGGTTGCCATTTCCTTCTCCAGGGGATTTTTCCCAACCAAGGAATTGAACTCAGGTCTTGCACTGCAGGCAGATTCTTTACCAACTAAGCTACAAGGGAAGCCCCATCAGTTCCCTGACCTAGGATCAACTGAGTGGCTCCTGCAGTGGAAACTCACAGTCCTAACCACTGGAATGCCAGGGAATTGCCTCCTATGTAGATCTGCGTATTCCCTTTAATATTTGAGTATACATATGCATATGCTTTTCAAATGGGTTTTTCACTTAGTAACATGCATTTAAGGTTGCTCCATATATTTTTGTGGACTGATTTTTTTCTAGCACAGCGTAATATTCTGTCGTCTGGATGTACCACAGTTTACTTATCCGTTCACCTATTGAAGGGCATCTTGGTTGCTTCCAAGTTTTGGCAATTATGGATAAAACTACTACAAATATTCATATGAAGGTTTTTGTATGGAGATATATTTTTAACTCCCTTGAGTAAAATACCAAGGAATGTGACTGCTGGATCATATGATAAGAGTATGTTTAATCTTGCAAGAAACTGCCAACTATCTCCCAAAGTAGCTATATGATTTTGTATTCCCAGCAATGAATGAGAGTTCCTGTTGCTCCATGTGCTTGCCAGCATTTGGTGTTGGCAGTGTTCTGCACTTTGGCCATTCTATGCTATGCTATGCTAAGTCACTTCAGTCGTGTCCGACTCTGTGTGACCCCATAGATGGCAGCCCACCAGGTTCCCCGTCCCTGGGATTCTCCAGGCAAGAACACTGGAGTGGGTTGCCATTGCCTTCTCCAATGCATGAAAGTGAAAAGAGAAAGTGAAGTCGCTCAGTCGTGTCTGACTCTTAGCGACCCCATGGACTGCAGCCTACCAGGCTCCTCCATCCGTGGGATTTTCCAGGCAAGAGTACTGGAGTGGGGTGCCACTGCCTTCTCCATTGGCCATTCTAATAGGTCTCAATGTTGTTTAAATTTCCCTTTCCCTGATGACATATAATGTGGAACACATTCCATTTGCTTTCCAGGAGCTCAAAAGTGTGAAAAGCAGGACTTCTGTTCCAAAATCATTTAGCTACATCTCCTTTTGACTCCTACCTTGATTCATTCAACTGGTGTACACCAAGCCCCTATTCGTTGCCAGCCACATGCTTGGCATCGGAGACAAGGATAAATTCAACAGCAAGCTGAATCATGGACTTGCAAGAATTCTCTCAGAAGGGACCACTTTCTGGCAACAATTAATAAGCCCATCAGTAAGAAGCACTTTTCAACCCTTGGTTTAGATGAAGAGTTTTTAAGGATTAAATGGTAAGGATAGCAGAAATGACTGCACCTGTCTCTGAGAAACTCTTCAGAACAAATGGATTTTATATTATTTTCTTATGTTATTAAGTTTTTTTTTTTTTTTTTTGGCTGCATTGTGTCTTTGTTGTGGCATGGCAGCTTTTTCTTGGAGCACACAGGCTTTCTCTAGTTGCGGCACAATCAGGCTTAGCTGCCCTGTGGCACGTCGGATCTTAGCTCCCTGACCAGGTATGGAACCGGAGTCTCAAGCATTGGAAGGTGGATTCTTAACCACTGGACCACCACGTAAGTCCCTATTACTAAGCTTTTAAATCAAATCAGAATTACAAAAAGTCACAGTCCCCCAAAGTCTGAATAGGGCTAAGAAGCTTGTTTTTGAAATGCAGAAAATACTATTTTCCATGAAAAAGGGTAGTTTCTAGGTCAACCAAGAATGCTGGTTTAATCTAGTCAGAAACTGATGCAGTTTTGCCCCAGGAAAACAGCAGGGAGGGAACACAGCTCCACCCATCAACAGAAAATTGGATTAAAGATTTACTGAGCATGGCCCCGCCCATCAGAACAGGACCCAGTTTCCTCAGTCAGTCTCTCCCATCAGGAAGCTTCCACTAGCCTCTTATACTTCTCCATCAGAGGGCTGCTGCTGCTAAGTCACTTCAGTCATGTCCGACTTGTGCGACCCTATAGACGGCAGCTCACCAGGCTCCCCCATCAGAGGGCAGATAGACTGAAAACCACAGTCAGAGAAAACTAACCAATCTAATGACATGGACCACAGCCTTGTCTAACTCAATGAAACTATGAGCCATGTCATGTAGGGCCCCCCAAGATGGATCGGTCACAGTGGAGAGTTATGACAAAATATGGTTCACTGGAGAAGGGAATGGCAAACCACTTCAGTATTCCTGCCTTGAGAACCCCATGAACAGTATGAAAAGGCACAAAGATAGGACACTAAAAGATGAACTCCCCAGGTCGGTAGGTGCCCAACATGCTACTGGAGATCAGTGGAGAAATAACTCCAGGAAGAATGAAGACATGGAGCCAAAGCAAAACCAACACCCAGTTGTGGATGTGACCGGTGATAGAAGCAAGGTCCGATGCTGTAAAGAGCAATATTGCATAGGAACCTGGAATGTTAGGTCCATGAATCAAGGCAAATTGGAAGTGGTCAAACACCCTCTTCCAACAATACAAGAGAAGACTCTACACATGGACATCAACAGATGGCCAACACCGAAATCAGATTGATTATACTCTTTGCAGCCAAAATAGAGAAGCTCTATACAATCAGCAAAAACAAGACCCGGAGCTGACTATGTTCAGATCATGAACTCCTTATTCCAAATTCAGACTTAAATTGAAGAAAGTAGGGAAAACCAGTAGACCATTCAGGTATGACCTAAATCAAATCCCTTACAATTATACAGTGGAAGTGAGAAAGAGATTTAAGGAACTAGATCTGATAGAGTGCCTGATGAACTATGGACGAAGGTTTGTGACACTGCACAGGAGTAGGGAGCAAGATCATCCCCAAGAAAAAGAAATGCAAAAAAGCAAAATAGCTGTCTGAGGAGGCCTTACAAATAGCTGTGAAAAGAAGAGATGCCAAAAGCAAAGGAAGAAAGGAAAGATATACCCATTTGAAAGCAGAGTTCCAAAGAATACGATGGAGAGATAAGAAAGCCTTCCTCAGTGATCAGTGCAAAGAAATAGGGGGAAACAAAAGAATGGGAAAGACTAGAGATCTCTTCAAGAAAATGAGAGATACCAAGGGAATATTTGATGCAAAGATGGGATCAATAAAGGACAGAATGGTATGAACCTAACAGAAGCAGAAGATATTAAGAAGAGGTGGCAAGAATACACAGAAGAACTGTACAAAAAAGATCTTCATGACCCAGATAATCATGATGATGTGATCACTTACCTAGAGCCAGCATCCTGGAATGTCAAGTCAAGAGGGCCTTAGAAAGCATCACTATGAAAAAAGCTAGTGGAGGTGATGGAATTCCAGTTGAGCTATTTCAAATCCCAATAGATGATGCTGTGAAAGTGCTGCACTCAGTATGCCAGCAAATTTGGAAAACTCAGCAGTGGCCACAGGACTGGAAAAGGTCAGTTTTCATTCCAATCCCAAAGAAAGGCAATGCCAAAGAATGCTCAAACTACTGCACAATTGCACTCATCTCACATGCTAGCAAAGTAATGCTCAAAATTCTCCAAGCCAGGTTTCAACATTATGTAAACCATGAACTTCCAAATGTTCAGGCTGGTTTTAGAGAAGGCAGAGGAACCAGAGACCAAATTGCCAACATCTGCTGGATCATTGAAAAAGCAAGAGAGTTCCAGAAAAACATCTATTTTGCTTTAGTGACTATGCCTAAGCCTTTGACTGTGTGGATCACAATAAACTGTGGAAAATTCTTCAAGAGATGGGAATATCAGACCACCTGACCTGCCTCCTGAGAAATCTGTATGCAGGTCAGGAAGCAACAGTTAGAACTGGTCATGGAACAACAGACTGGTTCCAAATAGGAAAAGGAGTACGTCAAGGCTGTATATTGTCACCGTGCTTATTTAACTTACATGCAGAGAACATGAGAAACGATGGGCTGGATGAAGCACAAGCTGGAATCAAGACTGCTGGGAGAAATATCAATAACCTCAGATATGCAGATGACACTACTCTTATGGCAGAAAGTGAAGAACTAAAGAGCCTCTTGATGAAAGTGAAAGAGGAGAGTGAAAAAGTTGGCTTAAAGCTCAACATTCAGAAAATTAAGATCATGGCATCTGGTCCCATTACTTCATGGCAAATAGATGAAGAAATTGTTGAAACAGTGGCAGACTTAATTTTGGGGGCTCCAAAATCACTGCAGCCATGAAATTAAAAGATGCTTACTCCTTGGAAGAAAAGTTATGACCAACCTAGACAGCATATTAAAAAGCAGAGACATTACTTTCCCAACAAAGGTCCATCTAGTCAAGGCTATGGTTTTTCCAGTAATCATGAATTGATGTGAGAGTTGGACTATAAAAAAAGCTGAGCATCGATGAATTGATGCTTTTGAACTGTGGTGTTGGAGAAGACTCTTGAGAGTCCCTTGGACTGCAAGGAGATCCAACCGGGCCATCCTAAAGGAAATCAGTCCTGAGTGTTCATTGGAAAGACTGATGTTGAAGCTGAAACTCCAATACTTGGCCACCTGATGCACAGAGCTGACTCATTTGAAAAGACCCTGATGCTGGGAAAGTTTGAGGGCAGGAGGAGAAGGGGACGACAGAGGATGAGATGGTTTGATGCCATTACTGACTCAATGAGCATGAGTTTGAGTAAATTCCAGGAGTTGGTGATGGACAGGGAGGCCTGGCGTGCTGCAGTCCATGGGGTCGCATAGAGTTGGACATGATAGAATGACTGAATTGAACTGATGTAGGGTAAAGGGTAGAGAAAAAGCTTGTCCCTTTTTTCTGGGCAAGGGACTGGCCAGAATACATTAATAAACACGGTATGGTTTTCTCCCTTTCTCAAACATCCCGAGGATTCTAGCTATGACATCAAGCTCAGACAGCCCAAACCTTAACAAGAGTGCCCTAAAAGTCTCAAATAAAATTGCTCAGGATTCTCAGACAAACCCTCCACATCCTGAATGACTTTCTTTTGGCCTTCTGAGGAAATTCAACACTAGTTTAATTGACAAGCACTTTAAACATCCCAAATCTTTTTTATGTTTTACAGTCATTGCTGGTTGTCCCAAATGAATCTCCATGCCATTTTGTGCAGTGTTAACAAAGTGAAATAAGATGTTCGAGGAGTGTGAAGGAAGATATTTGGGGGCAAAGGAAGTAAAGACAATTAAAATTATTAATTGTTCAATATAGTCAGACAGAATCACAGCCAATAGCACATTTAATCATTATCTATTTGTTTCAGGTGAGGAAATAGTTCTAGAGAGGTTAAATAACTTGTCCAAGGTCACAGAGCTATAAGGGACAAAGCAGAGATTTTAAACTAGGGATCCTTAATGCTTCTAAAAGGACACTCTTGGGCATCTGTAATATGAAACTGCAGCTCTAAACTGGTCCCTTTTCCTCCCACCACCTCTTATAAACTCAGGTTTTCTAAAAGCACTAAGTTGATTTTTTTTCTTATCTTTTCATAATGCCTCTCATGGCAGTAATAGCTGGGTGTTGGTGGCAACTGGGGTAAAGATGAAAGGAAAGGAATCGTGTTGATTATCTAGGTAGATTATTTATACCTGTAGCTCATAAGCAAATATTCTCACCAAGGTTTCGAAAGAAGTCTTAATGACTGCAAGTGGGACACACAGATGAAAAAACATTAAAAAATATTTTGAAGGGACTTTCTTGGTGGCCCAGTGGTAAAGAATCAGCCTTCCAATCCAGGGGACATAGGTTTGATCCCTGGTCAGGGAACTAAGGTCCCGTATGCCTAGGGGCAACTAAGCCTGCATGTCACAACTAGAAAAGCCTGCACACTACAACGAAGACCCAGCAAGTCAAAAAAGAAGAAAACAAATTTTCAACACAAAAAATGGCAGAAGAAAAACCTCACAGGAGGCATTACTGATTTTTCTAGCCTATAACTAAAAGATCAAATGATTTACCTCTTTAGAATTCTACAAAACAAAGATCTCATTTCTTAGGGAGTATGTGAACTGTTCTGACCTCCATTCATGTCCATCATCCACGTAGTTTATATACTCTATCTGGGAAATCAGAGAGTTCACATCTAACCTGGCAATTACAAAAGGACTGTGTCTCATGGAATTATCCATGCTTAGCTCTTCCCTGTGGCTCAAAACATTTTGGGGACATAGTAATGTGATGATAAACCCTGACCCTGTCACATCTTATTGCTTTAAATTATTTGCCTCAGTTTGTTTATATAATACTTAGTCAGACATTTGAAGACTATACAGTGAAAATCCAGCCTTCTTCCTATCCCTGTATCACAGCTACCCAGTGTTCCTTCTGAAATACAACCTCTGTCGCCAATTTCTTAACACAGTTTTTAATACCTAGAATTGATCAAAATACTAATATAGTGCCATTCACACTATTATGATTGAGACAATTATGCTTCCCATAATGACATATATAAAGTTCAACCCTGAAGATGGCTAAACATATCAGAAAGCCTTCACATAATAAGAAAAAAAGAGAAGCTAAAGGCAAAAGAGAAAAGGAAAGATAGACCCATTTGAATGCAGAGTTCCAAAGAATAGCAAGGAGAGATAAGAAAGCCTTCCTCAGTGATGAAGGCAAAGTAATACAGGAAACAAAAAAGAATGGGAAAGACTGGAGATCTCTTCAAGAAAGTTAGAGATACCAAGGGAACATTTCATGCAAAGATGAGCACAATAAAGACAGAAATAGTATGGACGTAACAGAAGCAGAAGATATTAAGAAGAGGTGGCAAGAATACACAGAAGAACTATACAAAAAAGATCTTCATGACCTAGATAACCACGACGGTGTAATCATTCACCAAGAGCCAGATATCCTGGAATTTCAAGTCAACTGGGCCTTAGGAAGCATCACTATGAAAAAAATGGAAGTGGTGGAATTCCAGTTGAGCTATTTCAAATCCTAAAAGATGATGCTGTGAAAGTGCTGCACTCAGTATGCCAGCAAATTTGGAAAACTCAGCAGTGGCCACAGGACTGGAAAAGGTCAGTTTTCATTCCAATCCCAAAGAAAGGCAATGCCAAAGAATGTTCAAACTACTGCACAATTGCACTCATCTCACATGCTAGCAAAGTAATGCTCAAAATTCTCCAAGCCAGGCTTCAGCAACACATGAACCATGAACTTCCAGATGTTCAAGCTGGATTGAGAAAAGGCAGAGGAACCAGAGACCAAATTGCCAACATCTGCTGGATCATCGAAAAAGGAAGAGTTCCAGAAAAACATCTACTTTTGCTTTATTGACTACACCAAAGCCTTTGACTGTGTGGATCACCACAAACTATGGAAAATTCTTAGAGATATGGGAATACCAGACCACCTGACCTGCCCTCTCAGAAACCTGTATGCAGGTCAAGAAGCAACAGTTAGAACTGGACATGGAACAACAGACTGGTTCCAAATAGGAAAAGGAGTATGTCAAGGATGTATATTGTCACCCTGCTTATTTAACTTATATGCAGAGTACATCATGCGAAATGCCAGGCTGGATGAAGCACAGGCTGGAATCAAGATTGCCGGGAGAAATATCAATAACCTCAGATATGCAGATGACACCACCCTTATGGCAGAAAGTGAAGAAGAACTAAAGAGCCTCTTGATGAAAGTGAAAGATGAGAATGAAAAAGTTGGCTTAAAACTCAAGATTCAGAAAACTGCTTTTTTAAAAAATAAAAATTGGAAGCACAAGCAAGTGGCACTGGCTTACATGGGCCAGTTTATATACTATTACTCATACTATTATTTCATATAGCCACGTGTTATTTGTATCTTTTGTAGTTTTGTTTTACTGGGTTCAGCTTTTTTAAAAAATAAAAATTGGAAGCAGAAAACTAAGATCATGGCATTTGGTCCCATCACTTCATGGAAACAGTGAGAGACTTTTTTTTGTGGAGGCGGTGGGGGGGGGCGGTGGTGCTCCAAAATCATGGCAGATGGTGACTGCAGCCATGAAATTAAAAGACACTTGCTCCTTAGAAGAAAAGCTATGACCAAAACAGCATATTAAAAAGCAGAAAAAAAGAAAAGCAGAGACACTACTTTTCCAACAAAGGTCCATCTAGTCAAAGCTATGGTTTTTCCAGTAGTCATGTATGGATGTGAGAGTTGGATCATAAAGGAAGATGAGTGCTGAAGAATTAATGCTTTTAAACTGCGGCATTGGAGAAGACTCTTGAGAGTCCCTTGGACTACAAGGAGATCCAACCAGTCCATCCTAAAGGAGATCAGTCCTGAATATTCATTGGAAGGACTGATGCTGGAATTGAAACTCCAATACTTTGGCCACCTGATGAGAAGACCGACTCACTGGAAAAGACTCATGCTGGGAAAGATTGAAGGCGAGAGAAGGGGACCACAGAGGATGAGATGACTGGATGGCATCACCAACTCAATGGACATGAGTTTGAGTAGGCTCTGGGAGCTGGTGCTAGACAGGGAAGCCTGGTGTGCTGCAGTCCCTGGGGCCGCAAAGAGCTTGACATGACTGAGTGACTGAACTGAACTGAACTCTCATAATGACATATATGAAGTTCAACCCTGAAAATGGCTGAACATATCAGAAAACCTTCCTGTAATGACATATATGAAGTTCATCCCTGAAGATGGCTGAACATATCAGAATGTCTTACTTGATATTCTAAACACTTCTTTGTCTTTTGAAAATAGCTTGCTTTCCTTTTTAAATAAACCATTAAATTATCTAAATTATAGCATCAGGTTGAAAATGTCTCTCTCAGTCCAGCACCTGGAATACTTCACTATTTTTTTTGATGTGCCACACAGCTTGCAGAATCTTAGTTCCCTGACCAGGGATGAAACCTGTGCCCCTTCCAGTGGAATAGAAGCTCGGTGCCTAACTACTGGACCACTAGGGAATTCCCAGTACCTAGAATATACTTCCGGAGAAGGCAATGGCACCCCCACTCCAGTACTCTTGCCTGGAAAATCCCATGGACGGAGGAGCGTGGTAGGCTGCAGTCCATGGGGCTGCTAACAGACATGACTAAGAGACTTCACTTTGACTTTTCACTTTCATACATTGGAGAAGGAAATGGCAACCCACTCCAGTGTTCTTGCCTGGAGAATCCCAGGGACAGGGGAGCCTGGTGGACTGCCTGCCGTCTATGGGGTCGCACAGAGTTGGACACGACTGAAGCGACTTAGCAGCAGCAGCAGCAGAATGAATATACTTTAGATGCCTTGATTCGACCTGGCATTTTGTGGCGCCAGTCATGGATGCTGACAAAAGAATACCATTTAACTTTCTCAAGATATGTTAATAACATGGGGTGGGAAGCAATACAGTCAATAAAAGCTAGATCACTGTAATCCAAGGGGATCTATTTTTTTTCTCCCTTTTAAGAACATTTGGGGATAATACTTTATTTCACCTCCTGCTGCTGCTGCTGCTAAGTCGCTTCAGTCATGTCTGACTCTGTGCAACCCCACTGACGGCAGCCCACCAGGCTCCCCCATCCTTGGGATTCTCCAGGCAAGAACACTGGAGTGGGTTGCCATTTCCTTCTCCAATGCATGAAAGTGAAAAATCAGAGTGAAGTCACTCTGTCGCATCCAACTCCTAGCGACCCCATGGACTGCAGCCTACCAGGCTCTACCGTCCACGGGATTTTCCAGGCAAGAGTCCTGGGGTGGGTTTCTTTCACCTAGACTCCCACAAAACTCAGAGACTCACAGAGATAACATATTCAACATTACTGCACTCACAAAATTGGCACTTCTATGCCTACTAAGAATTTGGTGCTTCCCAGGTGCCATATCATCATCATGGCACACTTTTCATACAAATTGTGCAAAGATGCCTTTTGTTTTAAGATCCATGTGACTCTTATATCAGAACTAAAATTAGGAACTTTCCTGGTGGTCCAGTGTCTAAGACACCACGCTCCCAATACAGGGGGCCCAGGTTTGACCCCTGGTCGGGAAATACACCCCACATGACGCAACTAAGAGTTTGCATGCTGCAACAGAGATCGAAGATCCTGAGTGCTGCAACTAGGACTCAATAAAACAAGCAAATAAATATTATTAATTAAAAAAATAATTAAAACTAGTTAGAAATGAGTGTGTGTATCCAATTCTCCTTGGATTCCATGGACAATTTTGCACCAGTTAAGTAATCTCTGTGATTCTGTTTCCACTGAGCAAATGGTTATGCTAACAGAGAGATGACTCAGCAAAAGTGATTCCAAAGCATTCTCTTTTGTCACTTGTCAACTCTCTTGCCTTCTGACTCTGAAGACAGGAGATAGGAACATCCAGAAACTGAAAGGGATGTAGAGAGTAAGGGGAAAGTGGAGCTGATTATCCCAGTCCCTGCACCTTCCTACTCTATAGACTCTCTTCCTATAGAGTCTCCTATAATAGGCTTGCTGAAATTACCAAAGAAATTCTGCTGAATGTTACGTACACCTTCTCCAAGCCAAGCTGTGGAGGCTCCAAGGTAGTTAAAGACAACCAACCAGAGGGCAAGGAATAGAATCCTCAGGAATATTTAGAAAACATTTTTGTTAAGGAAATGAAGAGCCAATTTCAGTCTGCTAAGGGAAAACCAATTCTGTTTTCTGTTGACCTCCCATCCTGGGCTATGTTGCTAAAGAAGCAAACAGAAAGACAAACACCTAAAGGAAAACCTCAAACCTCCTCTCTAACAGATTTTGTCCACATGCTTACCACTGAGCAGAGAAATAATTCTCAAGCAGTTGCCCTTTGCTAACTTTATTTTGATCTCTTTTTCTTTCTAGCTATTCAGTGTGCCAAGAGACAGCAAGCACTATGTACATTTTCCTTTGCCCCAGTTAAATTGCAGTTTTAATTATTTGTTTATGCCATTATTTGGCTAAGGTCTATCTCCACATCTAAACTGCAAGCTGCATGAGGGCGGAGACCTGTCTCCTGGAATGAGATAACTGAATCAACAATGATTGGATGCATGAATTAATACACGTTCTTAGCTGTCATGGATTCCTGCAAAATAAAATCCATCCCAGTTATAAGGAGACTCATTTCTCGACAGTAAGTTGGTCTTCCATATTCTTTCAGTACATGGTTAAAGCAGATAAGCTTCTGCACCCGCTGAGCTTACCTTACGGAGCATTTCTGAAACAACCAGACCTCAAAGAGAATCTGATCAAGCAGAAAGGAAGTAGAAGACGCACGTCTTTGATTTTTTTTCCCCTTCTTCAGAAATGGCAAGAGAAAGAGCTGGGAGCCACACCCCCTCCAGCCTGTACGTCTCCTCTCCCGCCTTCTGAGATCAGTTCAAAGATCGGTCCAGGGTTGCCGAAGTTTTATCTTTCCCTCAACTTTTTAATTAGGGCAAAGCCTGAATGTATAACCGGAAGCTAAGTCCTACGGCAGTTTCTATTCACTTTGTCTTTTCCCAAACACTGGATCACAACACACTGAGTCAGCCGGATCCAAGCGGTCACAAGCTCGGTACTTCCTCTCGGTCCCCGCATCCCTGGCTGTTGGTGTGGGGCAGTGTGCGCGGCGGGCCTGGGGCCCGTCGGCAGCCCGGGGCGAAATTCAACCCACCTTCCAACTCGTCAAAGCCGAGCACCACATCTGAGGCTTTGCCCTGCCTGTCTTTGACCTCCAGGGCTGTGATGGTGCAGCCCCAGGAGATGATGTCCACTCTCAGCTGGTCTGACTGCAGCTGGAACTTCTCCACTGTCCCTGCTCCCAGGGGCAGGTCTCCAAACACGGCTCTGGTCACCGAAACCATGCTGAGCTCAGGGTGTGCAGCGGCTCCAAGTCCTTCGAACTCCCGCCGCTAAACCTGGAGCCGCAGAAATTTACCGGAGAAGGGGCGGGACGCGGCTCACACTCCTCCCCTTTCTTGCCTGGATTTAGGGAGTGACCACTCCTGAAAAAAATATCCTCTGGGACGTCTCTAAATCATTCCTCTGCCTGAGGGAAGGCAAAGTTTCCAGCTGGGCTGGCAACTTCCAGTCAGTTCTTTTCTTTTGGAACCCTGACTGCACTGCATGTTGGGAATGGTAGTTTTTGAAATGTGAAATTGCATTTTGGGGCCTGTAGTCTTTCTAACGGAGAAGGCAATGGCACCCCACCCCAGTACTCTTGCCTGGAAAATCCCATGGAAGGAGGAGCCTGGTAGGCTGCCGTCCATGGGGTCGCTAAGAGTCGGACACGACTGAGCGACTTCACTTTGACTTTTCACTTTCATGCATTGGAGAAGGAAATGGCAACCCACTCCAGTGTTCTTGCCTGGAAAATCCCAGGGACAGGGGAGCCTGGTGGGCTGCAGTCTGTGGGGTTGCACAGAGTCGGACACGACTAAAGCGATTTAGCAGCAGCAGCAGCAGTCTTTCTAAACCGAAATCCTGAATCTGCAGTGTTCTACCGTTTTTCTGGCACGAGGTTCTCAACAAGAAAAGATTCATCCGTTAATGGTGGCTGACTTTCAGATAAGACGCTGAAAAATAAAGAGATGAGAATTAGGAATAGTGAAGGGAGGAGATCTTGGGGGGAAATTTTGATTTTTAACTCTTTGACCCAGTGGGAAAGAAGTACAAAGCTAATTTAGAAAAGGGGTAAATAACTGCAGGTTTCTCTGGACACTGACTGAGGATCCGTTCTGTTTGTCCCACACAAACAACTCTGAGGTGTTTCTGCTGGAGCCACTGCGGAGAGGCTCTCCAGACTACCAGCCTGGAGTAGCAGCCTGCATAGGGTCCCAAGTAGAGATTAGGACATAGTTTATATAGAGGCAGTCTCTGACTTTCTTTTCCTCAGGGAACTGGGAAAGGACCTTGGGTACATACCTACTCTTATTCCTAAAATCCAAAGTTCCTTTAAAAAGGGATTAAGGATAAATATTTATTAAGGTCCTAATAAATGTCAGATTCTGTACTTTGATTGTTTCCCAGGTGACTCGGTGGTAAAGAATCCGCCTGCCAATGAAGGAGAGGCAGGTTCCTTGGGTCAGAAAGATGCCTTGGAAAAGGAAACGGCAACCTACTCCAGTATTGTTGCCTGGAAAATTCCATGGACAGAGGAGCCTGGTGGATTACAGTCCATAGGATCGAAAAAAGTCAGACCCTATTGAGTGAGTGAACACGCAGTACTTTTATTATCTCCTTTCCATAAGCAGAAAAATGTTTTAAGTATATACTGCTAGAAAAGACACAGAGGTCATGGATAATTGTTATGCTTTGATGTGCCTCAGAATTATCTATAGAGATTTAAAAAAATGCATAACCCCAGGCCCATACCTGGAGTTTCTGATTCTGTGAGTCTAGGATGAAACTCAGGAATCTCCTTTTCTTACAGTTCCTCATGGTATTTTAATGCAGTCTATCTGGAACCAGACCTTGAGAAATATTGCTCTAGGTTTTGATGACTAATCTCAGATGGTTTTGGTTTTTCTTCCCCCACTGATGACAGAGGACTAAAATAGAGATATGAAAGGCCTTATTAGGATTGTCAGATAAAATACAGGGGCCTGGTATTTCTTTGCTAAATCTGTCCAGACAGTACTGGGCCTAGGAAGGGGAAGGATTCTGGAATCCTAATAACATGTTTTACTTGACTGTCTATATACTCATCTCATCTTTGCTTGATACTGCTTTTATTTTGATTTCTAGATACTTCAGAGGGGATCCAGCTAGACAATGTGTGATCAGTTGTTTAATCATGTCCAGCTCTTTGTGGCTCCATGGACTGTAGCTGCCAGGACCTGCCAGGCTCCTCTGTCCATGGGATTCTTCAGGCAAGAATACTGCAGCGGGTTGCCATTTCCTTCTCCCGGGTATCTTCCTGACTCACTGATCGAAACTGGGTCTCCTGCTTGGCAGGCAGATTCTTTACTACTGAGTTCAGAGAAGGCAATGGCAACCCACTCCAGTACTCTTGTCTGGAAAATCCCATGGAAGGAGGAGCCTGGTAGGCTGCAGTCCATGGGGTCACTAAGAGTCAGGCACGACTGAGTGACTTCACTTTCACTTTTCACTTTCATGTATTGGAGAAGGAAATGGCAACCCACTGCAGTGTTCTTGCCTGGAGAATCCCACGGATGGGGGAGCCTCATGGACTGCCATCTATGGGGTCGCACAGAGTCAGACACGACTGGAGCAACTTAGCAGCAGCAGCAGCAGCCGAGGAAGCCAGCTAGACTATGGTGAAAGCCAAAATACACCTATGTCTAGGGAATTGGGAGAATTGGGATCACACTGGGAATCAAGTGCTAATAAAACAAAACTGTCTCTCAGTCATGTCTGTGTAGTTTGAAGAAATATTTAACATTCTTGTCACAAAACCTCAATTCTCATTCATGAATCAAGGGAGTTCTGATAGAAAAGGGAAAAAGAGAACTTGTAACAAGCTTCAGTGAAGCATAACATATAATAACAAAAAGACCCAAACAAGTCAAATTATAGACTGCACAGCACTTACACAATAATGGCTAGGCACTCTTAGTGCTGCTTCATCAGAAATTCTCATAAACTCTGCCACCCTCATCAGCCCACTTAACATTTTTGTCTGATTCATACATAAGCCCTTTGGCAATGCTGTATTAACAAGGATGACTTAGAATCTCTTCTGTGAGCAGGAAGACCAAATTTTCTTTTCTCAGCCATCGGTTCTCAATGTTCTGCCAAGCTCATGTTGTCACAGAAATAAACAAATGCATTTGGATGGCCAAAGACAAGTATCACTGTGGGTGTCTTGTAACTTGGCTTGGTAGAAAATGAAACATACCACGATGCCTCTCTAACAGCCTGAATTTTCCTTTAGGTTTGAATGGTTTAACATAGTGTCCCACTTCCTGCTAAGTCGGCTGTCAGGCACAAATCTTGATTTTTTTCTTACCAAAATGTCTTATTTTCCTAGTCCTACAGTAATACTTTATAGGAATATCTGTGAACTTAAAAAGAAGAGGAAGCCATTTAAATCTAAAGAAATACTCTCCATCCCAAATGTTGGATTGGGTTAAAAACAGAGTAGTAATTTTGAGAGTGAAGCACTGTCAAATTTGAGGGGATATTTATTTTTACTTGGAGGGTAGAGGCTAAGGGTTTGGTTATGAGACAAAGAGTGTAAGAATTGTGATAGTTATGTCAAAGAGGAGTTACAGAGAATACCTTTTCTTTCCACCAGAGAGTGCGGTATAGGGAGAATAGGTCAAGAATAAGGTCTGTTTTTCTTCACAGATGGAGGTTAGTCCCCAAAGCTGAGTGCTAGGAAAGTCAGGAATGAGGAATCTTGGTCTCTGGCCCCCACCTCCTCCTTCTACACAGAAACTGAGGTGGGCCCATTAGACCCTAAGCCCATGAAGATCAAGGCTCCAAAACCTTAAGCTGTTGACAGGCTGCTATGCAGAGCAAACTCTCCAAATGTCCTGGTGATCCAGTGGTTAAGCTTCTGCACTTTGATTCACACAGCCTGGGTTTGATCCCTGGCAAGGAGCCAAGATCCCACAAGTTGGGCAGCATGGCCAAAAAAAAAAAAAAAAAAATGATAGTAAACTCTCTGAGATATAGTAATAAAACCAACTCACAATACCTCACAGTTTGTCAATAAGGAGACCTAGAATAGCTTTTCAGTCAGACTGATACATTACCACCCTCCTATTTCCTTTCTCCTTGCTCAGAATTCCAATAATGTTTATTATCATTTCTTTTCACCAGACACTCAGTATGTACTATCTTCAATCATTCCTTATCTCTCCATGAATACATTTTGTTGTTGTTACTTTTTACTCAACTATTAGCTCCCTGAGTCACTTTTTTGGGACTTCCCTGGTGGATCAGATGGTAAAGCATCTGCCTACAATGCAGGAGACGTGGGTTCGATCCCTGGGTCAGGAAGATTTCCTGGAGAAGGAAATGGCAACCCACTCCAGTATTCTTTCCTGGAAAACCCCATGGACAGAGGAACCTGGTAGGCTACAGTCCATGGAGTTGCAAAGAGTCGGACATTATTGAGCAACTTTCTTTTCAATTTTTGACTTATATATATATATATTTGTAACCCAAACAACACTATATTTGGTTTCAGATGAAAACTACTTGAATCTGGAAGCCACACATACCTGGGAGAATGGCATCAAGCTCAAGAGAGGTAGGCTTCTTCACAGTTCAATTCATCTCCATTTCATCAATGATTTTGAAATAGCTGCTGGGGAAGGTATTATGGAGACTGGTAAGTTGTTGAGGAAGATAGATTAAACTTTGCTGTATGACATGTTCATTTATCAAATAGTCAATGAATATACACCGGGCACTGTGCTAAGTGCTGATTGTACATTGGTAGGTAAAATATGACCCTTGCTTTCAAGATATTTACAATCTAAAGTCAGGTAATATTCATCTCTATCCTCCATAAAAACATAAGTAAAATCTTCAAAATTCAATTCATGAATTTAGTCAATGCCAGATGAAACGAAGTACTGAGTCTGGCCTCAAGATAGCTGTAATTTCAGGCCTGCCCAAAGATGATCCACCATATTGGGAATATTTTAGAATTCCCTACCTCCAAGCACAATGACAGGCAATTTTAGCTGCTCAATAAATAACTATTGAATGAATATATGATATACATACGTATATGCTATGCTTTGTCACTCAGTCGTGTCTGACTCTGCGACCACATGGACTGTAGCCTGCCAGGCTCCTCTGTCCATGGGGATTCTCCAGGCAAGAATACTGGAGTGGGTTGCGATGCCCTCCTCCAGGGGATCTTCCCAACCCAGGGATCCAACCCAGGTCTCCCGCATTGCAGGTGCATTCTTTATCATTCTGGTGCCAGAAAACCTGAGCTCATGAGGCACCAGCACTTATTGTCTGGGCAGTTTATTCAACCACTCTGGGCCTCAGTTTTCTCATCTATAAAATGGGAATATCACATGATTGACCCATCCAATTATTAATCGATCACTAGTAAATAAAGTGTTAAAAATTTACTGGGCACCACATTAAGCACCCTTATGAGTCAACAGTATTATCTCAAACAGAAATTGAGGCTTAGAGAGATAAAGTAACTTGTGCAAGATCATGTGATTATAAGCCAGGAAACCAAGATTTGATCCTGGGCAGCTTGACTGCAGAGATAGGGGCATTTGGCCACTTCCTTATATGCTGCTAGTATTATGGTTAACTGATAAACATGGATTCCAAAGCACTAACTAAACTCTAAAATATTACATCAATGTAAACTAGTCATCTTCTACTTTTATGGTAATTACAAGTTTAAAAAATCAGTTTCTGAAAGTAGGTTCAAGATGGCATTGTATTCACTTACTATAGTTAAAGAAAGGCCCAAGGAGAAGAACTAGTCCTTGGTACCCAAAGACCTTGGAAACAAGACACTCATCACTTCTGGACCCTTTATATATTCATTTTTTATTTGTTATTATGTCTCCTGCCAAGAAAATGAAGCTCTAAGAGAGCAGGAAATCCCAGTACCTAGGACAGATTAGTAGATAACTAAAAAATATTTGCTGAGTGAATGTTTGAGTGCTAGAAAGGATGAGAAGCATCTCTTATATCAGTATAAAGCTGGTGAAAGTCTCAATTCATATAACCACTCTGGAGGACAAGTCATCAATATCTAGTAAAATCAAATTGCATATAACTCGGCAATGGTCCATAACCCAACAATTATATTCCTTGTAAAGTACCATAGATGATCTTTTGCATATAGGCACAAAAATACTTATGGCCGTAGTATGCATAAGAGTGAAAATTTGCTGAAAAAGTGAAAATATATTTTTGTTGGTTTTTTTTAAAGAATTTTTTTTAGTGTGGACAATTTATAAAGTCTTTATTGAATTTGTTACAATATTGTTTCTGTTTCATGTTTTGGTTTTTTTGGCCATTTGGTATGTGGGATCTTAGCTCCCAGACCAGGAATAGAACCCGCACCCACTGCATTGAAAGGCAAAGTCTTAACCACTATATCGCCAGGGAAGCCCCAAAAGAATGAGAATTTGGAAACAACGTAAGGTCTGTCAATTGAAAAAGGAATGAAAATATTGTGGTAGATCCATATTCCATAATGGAATATAGCATAGAAGGAAAATGAAGCATAACAGGCTCCGCAGGACCTCAAGCATGTATTTCGTAATTATGATACTTAAGGGAGAAAAAGATCAGTGGCAGAAGGATATATATACATCATTTATTGTTGTTGTTTAGTTGCTAAATCATGTCTGACTCTTTGCAATCCCGGAGATTATAGCCTGCCAGGTTCCTCTGTCCATGGGATTTCCCAGGCAAGAACACTGAAGTGGGTTGCCATTTCCTTCTCTAGGGGATCTTTCTGATCCAGGGATTGAACTGGCTTCTATTGCATTGGCAGGTGAATTCTTTACCACTGAGCTACCAGGGAAGCCTAATGCAAAATTTTGTAAAGCACACTAGATATCCCAGCACTAAGGTCATTTAGCTTGGTAAATTGTACAGCTAGGATTTGAATCAAGAGCACTCTATCAAAATGCCCATGGTAAACACTGATAGTCAAATATGGATTAAACCCTTTAGTGCTCTGTAAACTTTGGTGATTGATTTTTACTTGGAAATAACATGGACGGAGGAGCCTGATAGGCTACAGTAAATGGGGTTGCAAAGAGTTGGACATGACTGAGCAACTTCACTTTCACTTTAGTTTAAGTTAGTGGTGGTGCCAAGGGACTGGCCTGGAGGGTTGGTTGGGTCTTTTCTTCCTCCCATTCTTTGATATAAATAATAGATATTTAAGCAAATTATGTAAAGAATTTTAAAACAAGTCCCTCATCCACTCCCCTGATTTAACTATCACACCTATTTATATAAATTCAGGAGCCACAGCTAGCCTGAGCACATTATTTTCTTTTATACAGACTAAGTAGCTACTTCTAGGAATCTTTTGTGATAGCAATACTCTCAAAAGTCAGAACGTTTTTTATTTCTGAAAAGTATAAACCAACTCAAGCCTGGCTTAGGCAAAAAAAGGGAATTTACTGACTAACAGCGAAAAGTCTAAAGATGTTCAGGCATGTTCAGGCATGGCTGGATCTGGACTAAAACTATGTCCTTAGGACCTGGTATTTCTCTTCCTCTTGTTTCTATTTTCCACAGTGTTGGCTCTTTTCTCAGCATTCCTTTTCTATCTATGATTTCTAGTATCCCCGGGCTTATATCGTCCTATATTCCAATCTTGGGTGTGTGTGAAGTTGATTCAATCAAGTCTGACTCTGTTCGACCCTATGACCTGTAGCCCACCAAACTCGTCTGTCTGTGGGATTCTCCAAGAAAGAATACTGGAGTGGGTTGCCATGCCCTCCTCCAGGGAATCTTCCTGACCCAGGGATTGAACCCTCATCTCTTCCATCTCTTGCATTGGCAGACGGGTTCTTTACCACTAGTGTGACCTGGGAAGCCCACACAGCAATCTTAGAATAAAACAAACGTCACATTCCCAATAATATCAACAAAAGTCCCCAGTATTGAATCTCACTTGGTCACGTGCTCTTCTGAACTGATTAACTGGTAGTTGGTAGGTGGAGTCAGGCTCACTCAAGAATATGGACTGTGAGAGTGGGGAAGGGTGATTCCCCAGGGGAAAATCTGGATGTTATTCCCAAAGAGAAAATGGATACTGATCAGGCAGAAACAACATGTCCTCACCAAAAAGAGTAATGCCATTAGAGTATTAGAAGTTGCAAATAAAAAATAGCTACCTAGGGAGTCCTTGTAGAGAGTTCAAGCATTTAGAATATTTTGACACATCAGAATATGTGTCTCTGATGAAGAACTTTCAACATTTTGTCAGTGGTTTCAGTAGCAGGTGTTGCCACATCCTCACATCTATTCTTATTTTATCTTTGCCTTTTCTCTTGACTAATGTGGTATTGATGCAACCTTGCTTGAACCTTTCTCAACATCGTCAATTACTCTGCTGCTATTCAAAGGACAAGAGCTATCAACATTTTAAAGCAACAAGGACTGGTTTTCTGGAAAACAATTTTTTCACAGATGAATGGAGTGCAATGGAAAATGGTTTACGGATTATTTGAGAGCTTTACATTTATTGTGCTCTTTATTTCTGTTATTATTATGTTATAATATATGATGAAATAATTATACAACTCACCATATTGCAGAATCAGTGGGAGCCCTGAGTTTCTTTTCCTGCAACTATATGGTCCCATCTGAGGGAGATGGGGAGCAACTGTAAATGCAGATGAAACTTAGCTTGCTACTGACCTCCTGCTGTGTGGCCTGGTTCCTAACAGATTGAGAACCCCTGAACATTCTAGAGAGAATGCTAGCTCAGATTCAGTCTAGCCTGATGGATGTTAATCCTTGCCTTGTCAGAGTACAAGGCAGATCAGGGAATTGCTCTCCAAGTTTATCTAAACTCCATTTCTCATGACATGGAATCTTATATCAAAATTCACAGGTGTGTATAATTCTTGGCATAAAATAGCTTTCAAAAAACATTTTAAGGGATTTCTCTGGTGGTCCCGTGGTTAAGACTCCACCCTCCCACTGCAGGAGGTGCAGACCTGATTCCTGATGGTGGGGAGGGGACTAAGATGCTGTGCTGCACAGCCAAAAAAAAAAAAAAATTTTTTTTTAAGATTATCTTACTCAAAAAAATGTGGAGAATCCACTCTCATGATTTTGCCAGGCTGATTCAGTAGGCTTGGATTCAGTCTCTTTCATATCTGCTCATCATGGGAAACATAGTGTCATTTTCTTAATTCCTATCTGCTATACCACAGTGGCACCCCACTCCAGTACTCTTGCCTGGAAAATCCCTTGGATGGAGGAGCCTGGAAGGCTGCAGTCCACGGGGTCGCTGAGGGTTGGACCCGATTGAGTGACTTCACTTTCACTTTTTACTTTCACGCATTGGAGAAGGAAATGGCAACCCACTCCAGTGTTCTTGCCTGGAGAATCCCAGGGACAGGAGAGCCTGGTGGGCTGCTGTTTATGGGGTCGCACAGAGTCAGACTGAAGTGACTTAGCATACCACTTGTTCAAGAGGTCCCAACACTTACAGTTTCTTGCTTTTGGATAGATCATGTTTGGCTCAGCTTGAATGATAAATTTCTGACAAGATGTAACAATAGTGGCTTAAAAGAGATACAATTTAACTTCCTTCCTAAAAACAGTCCCCAGGGAGATAAGTGAGATTCTAGGATTTTACTTTGTTTGCAAGTTAATGAATTACTGTTTCACAGATGCTGGCTGAAGATACAAGATTCCTAGGTCTGAGACAAAAGATTTAGCTACTTATTTCATTCAAGCAGAATGGGCATCATGTTGGTATTGGTTCCTCATGCCCTGCAAAACCCATGGAGGCAGCATGAAGGGACCAGTATGGTCCCTTCATATAGTGGGTTTGAGAGTCAACTGGAATCTACCACTTTTACAGTGAGGGAGAGCAAGCCTGCTTTTTGTTTGAGAGAAGATATTACCTTATCTCTTGAGCCTGCTCATTGCAAACTCAACTCAGAAAATGGTTGGCTAAAGAGTGGTCAAGTCTTGCACTGCTGGCATACCCCCAAAGGGGTGTTTAGGCATACTCAAGCTCACAATTGCTTGGCTCAACAGGTCGTTCAAGGTTAGGATGGCAGTTCTGCTTGATGTGGTCATCTGGGACCTAGGTTCCCTCTAACCTGTTGCTTCATCATCTGTAGGGTATGGCCTAACGCCCACTTAGCTAATGAGATATGCTGCCATGTCCCCATATAGAGGACTGGGGTAGAGAAGAGGAGACAGGGACTGCTGGATCAAGGGCAGCCACCTCCCTTTAAGGACACATACTGAACGTTCTATACTTCACTTCCCTTCATCTCCCATTGGCCAGAATGCATTCATATAATCATATCAAACTTTAAGATATGTTGGGAAATATATAGTCTTTATTCTAGGTATTGTGGAGTATGTGGTTTAGTCCCTAAGTTGTATCTGACTCTTTGCGACCCCATGGACTATAGCCTGCCAGGCTCCTCTATGGAATTTCTCAGGCAAGAATACTGGAGTGAACTCAGAGATGGAACCCAGATCTCCTGCTTGGCCAATTCTTTACCATTAAGATTGGGTGTGTACTGGTCACAGCCAGAAATCTATGAGTACACACCTGGGATGGAGCTTCAAGTCCCATACTTTGAAGGCATTGCCCAAAGCGAGAAGACAAAGGAACCATATGACTTTCAGGGGTCTGGAAGTATATAGAGAATTTACTCTAGATAATGGTGTATTTGTGATTAAGGTTCTGGAGGCTCCAAGGATAGGATCAGTGTGGCAAGGTCTGAAGGAGCTCTAGCTGGAGAAGTTTATTTTGCCCAGAGGTGGGTGGTACAGGTTAGGGAACCATTTTGATGGTGATGGGTTCATTGATTGAGGAAGAGCCCACACAGAATTTCCCCCCAACCCTCATATAAGTGTCTCCCATAAAAGACATTGAAAACTCCAAGTCAGTTGGCCCAGACAAGGGCTATTTCTGTCATGGAAGAGGAGACAGAACCAAGTTGGAAGGAAAGATTTCCAAGAGTCAGTGTTGACCCAATATAGTTACAGTAAGGCATTTCCTAAGGCTGACTAGGAGTTGCCTGGCATTCTCCTTAGTAATACTCAGTTGAGGTCCCTGGGATGGCCGTGCATTTGGCAGGTGTTTTTCTCTAGATAATGGTGACTCTGGAGTATAATCTTCTAGTCCCAGGGAAGCTTCTCCTTCATGGAAGACTTGAGCCTCTGCTCAAAGTAGAAGCACTTGGCCAGTTCATACTACTTGGACTTCAGCACATTAGGCCTCTGTCAGCTTCCTTACAAAATTGACTGTGTCTCTCTCCCTACAGGTGGGTAAGACAATTATTGACCAGGTTAATTTTGTCCTGAGCAGGGTTGTAGCAGAAGAAATCCCTGTCAAAATTATCACATATTAAAAAAAAAAAAAACTAGGAATGAGGCCCCTTTGAATGATTTCAGGTATGCCACCAGGTGTACCAAGAGGTGTGGCATTGATTGATAAAACTATGTGGATTCTCCAGGAAAAAGAAGAGAGAAGAGAAGCCAAGGAAGTGAGGGGACAGCATTCTAACATCAAACTCTGGGAGCACAGGAGGCCTTTCAGAAGTGAGGCCAAGATAGGAAGGCTTATCAGAAAAGGCTATCTGGTCTCCTGGGGCACATTCTAGTGGACATAGCTGAGTAAGTTTATTGCAGCAACTTTGAGGCCTGAGGAAAGGCTTGACCACTGAAAAATAGCCAGGAGGAACAGAGGCAGAGAATCTAGTTAGAGGGAAGGGGTCTGGCAGACACAAATGACCAGGTTCAAAAGGTTTTGAAGCAGCTCAGGCGGGGTCCAGCCAGAGTTAAGGCAGTCAGCTAGTCCACAGGTGATTCTAGTAAATGAGCTTGTACCCTGTTGTAGAGCAGGCCCTTTGCTCCCTGGCTTGTTGGAGACTGTCTTCTGGGTGTGCTACTGATTACTGTCTACGTTAGAAGCTGATAGGCAAATTCTGCCCTCCTTTTGGGTAGGCTTGAACAGAGAAAATTTTAGCCCCACTTCTTTTCCTCTTCAAAAGGTTAACACTGAATGTAGGTCAGAGAATTGCAGCGGAATTGACTGTTTCTTCTGGGCTCAACCACATTCTATAAAGACGTGTGGTTATGCAAGGGCCAGGTGAAGTCAGGAGGAGACAGAATGTATGTAGTGGTTTCTTCTGACACCCCTTTTGACACTAAATGTATGTTGTTTTTCCACATGCCAACCAATTCTATGACACTAATTGGGTCCTCAGCAATTCAATTCCCATTCTATCTACCAAGAATTAGGGTCAGATCCCAGGAGTTAAGGGGCTCAGTCTCTTGGGACTGTTCTTACTTTAAACCAGCTGCAAATGGGATACCTGGGCAATCCACTCTTCTGGCTGGCTAACTACAAATTTGGGAGTCCCCATGGGCTCCCCTCAGCATTGTTAATATTCTAGAATGACATAAAACTCCTGAGAAACACTCAACTTATGTCTACCAGTTCCTTACAAAGAATATAAATGAGGGACCGCCAAATGGAAGAGATGTGTCAGAGAAGGAAAAAATTTTCTGTTATGCTTCTAGGTTCTTCTGATTAGTCTAAGAATTAAATTGACATGAGACAGATTAACAGAAGAAAATGAAACAAAAAGTAATAACATGTATACCTGGAAGAGACCCAGGGACGCTAACGCACCAAAATGACCAGAGTCCTCACCTTACACACCATCTTCAGTTCAAGACAAAAAAGGATGTTGGGGTTAGTGGTTTGGGGCTTCAAAAGGGAGGAAGACAACTGACAGGAGGTGGACAAGCAACATTTGTTAGTAAACAAATGTTTGCTGGGCCAGGCAGAGGCACTAGGACCCAGGGAGGAGTTTTGACAGACTTTGCTATGTTCCTGTCTGTCAATATACCTAGTTTATACTATAGGTGTCTACGGTGATAGTGCCCTTCCTGGAACAAGTCCTCTATGTATATTCTTAGGCAGTTAGGGGGAAGGTCAAAAGTTCTTCCTGAGTCTCTTGGACCTTGATAGTTTTCAGTACAATATACTCTGCATGCCAAAGAGACAATTGGGTTCCCCTACAGATGCACAGGGCAAGTTATAGGGGATAGGAGTGAGGAGTGGGGATTGGTGCAGAGCTTTCACGCTCTCTCCTGTTATGCTGTCTTCCCACCACATGAGTGTGTTCACCAACCTGGAGGCTCACGGAGCATTTTTTTAGGTTTTTAATCAAGGTTATATTAGCTAGGCATGATTACTGGCCATTGGTGATTGAACTCAGTCTCCACCCCTTTTGCCTCCCTGAGGAAGTCAGGGGCTGGGGTTGAAAGTCTAGCCCTTTTAATCACTTGGTTGATTTTTCTTGTGACCAGTTCCCATCCTGAAGCTATCCAGTGTGTTCCCCACCAAACCCCTCCAAGGGTTATCTTATTAGCATAAGACTAATCACTATTCAGAGAAGGCAATGGCACCCCACTCCAGCACTCTTGCCTGGAAAATCCCATGGACGGAGAAACCTGGTGGGCTGCAGTCCATGGGGTCGCGAAGAGTCGGACACGACTAAGCGACTTCCCTTTCACTTTTCACTTTCCTGCATTGGAGAAGGAAATGGCAACCCACTCCAGTGTTCTTGCCTGGAGAATCCCAGGGACAGGGGAGCCTGGTGGGCTGCCTTCTATGGGGTCGCACAGAGTCGGACATGACTGAAGTGACTTAGCAGCAGCAATCACTATTAGCATAAGGCCTTTATCACTCAAAACACTCCTTACTCAAGAAATTCATCACTCAAATTCCAAGGATTTGGGAGCTTTGTGCCAGAAACTGGAGATAAAGACCAATTTTTTTTTTTTTTTTAAGTACCATGGCCCTCAATAGGACCCCAGCACCCACTCCATCTATCAGAATAACTAGGTCAAGAAGGAGACAAGAGAAACTTCCAGACAAGGCAGTGATTCTCATACTTTGGTGCATGTTAGAATATTCTGGGAAACGGATTAAAAATGTAGATTCCTGGATCTGACTTTCAGTGACTCTCAGTCACTGAGGGAGGGACCAGAGTATCTGTATTTTTATTTATTCTTTTTTTTTGGTGCATGCAGGATCTTAGTTCTGCAACCAAACTTGTGCCTCCTGAGGTGGAGGCTCAGAGTCTTAGCCACTGACCTACCAGGGAAGTCCCTGTATTTTAATAAACTCCCTAAATGATTTCCACGCTCACTGAAGTTTGAAAGCCAGGGAGTAAGCATTTCCTTTAGTTTTACCCCCAGCTCCAACACTACTCCTTTCTAGAAGCCTGTCCAGTCAGAGCCCCAAGTCTGACTGTAGGTTACCACCTTCCCCTGACTTAAAGACAAGGAAGAATTGCAACTGAGTACAAAGGACTCCCCGGAGAAGGCAATGGCACCCCACTCCAGTACTTTTGCCTAGAAAATCCCATGGACGGAGGAGCCTGGTAGGCTGTAGTTCATGGGGTCGCTAGAGTCGGACACGACTGAGCGACTTCACTTTCACTTTTCACTTTCATGCATAGGAGAAGGAAATGGCAACCCACTCCAGTGTTCTTGCCTGGACAATCCCAGGGACGGGGGAGCCTGGTGGGCTGCCGTCTATGGGATCGCACAGAGTCAGACACAACTGAAGCGACACAGCAGCAGCAGCACAAAGGACTCCCAGGTGAAGCTGATCTTTAGGATCCTGGAGATTCTGCCTCAGATTGGAATCAGAATCTCAGAAAAAGAATCAGAATTAACATCGGTCAGTGTCTGCTGTGTCAGTCAGGTATGTGCATGCTAGGCATTCTCGGGAGGTTTATCTGTGAGGGAAGTGTAATGTTATAATTTCATGGCTGATAAAACCAAGACTTGAGAAGATGCAGCCAAGTAGGTATGGCTAGTATTCAAACTCAGCCCTGCCTGGCCCCACTATCTACCTCAGACTTTGTTGTTGTTCAGTTGCTAAGTCGTGTCTCTTTGAGACCCCATGGATTGCAGCACACCAGGCTTCCCTGTCCTTCACCATCTCCCAGAGTTTGCTGAGACTCATGTCCATTGAGTCAGTGATGCCATCCAACCATCTCATCTTCTGTTGTCCCCTTCTCCTCCTGCCTTCCACCTTCCTCAGAATCAAGGTCTTTTCCAGTGAGTCAGCTCTTTGAAACAGTCCCAAAGCACTGAGCTTCAGCTTCAGCATCAGTCCTTCCAATAAATATTCAGGATTGATTTCCTTTAGGATTGATTTTACCAGCTGAGCCACCAAGGAAGTCCTACCTCACAATAGTAAGTAATTAAAAGGGAACATGCTGAGCTGATGTGACTTAATTGTGAGCTGGAGTTGCCACCACAGTACCGAGTGTCAGTCACTCCATAATCATTGCTATGGAAGTGGCAGCGCTGACATGGCAGCCCTGGACAGCCAAGTAGGAAAAGCTTTTGCCTACAAATGTTACTAACTGAATAGCTACCTTCTCAGAACCTCTCTGGGAAATCACCAGTCCTGATGAGTGTTTCCCTGTCTTTTTGCTGAACTCAAATCCCTGAGGTAGAAGAGCCCAGTCAAGGGTTCTGGAAATTGCTAGGATTATTACATCTCATTGTAACATTGGGTTACATTGTTACCACGCTGCATCTAGCGTGGTTGAGTCCAGGTTGTTCCAGGAGTGTGTCCTGGAGAGTTCTGTGCATCTAAGTCCTGTCAGCAAGGCCAGGGTAGGCCTTCAGTTCATGGTTGAGGTAGAGGGATACAGGCTAGGGAGTCACCCAGGGCTTTTCGAGTCAGCCAAGGTCAAATCCAAGGGCAGCAGTTGGGGACATAAGCAGGAGAAGGAGTTTAAATGTCAGCAGCCAGAGCTTTTAAGAGTTGGTCAGAAGGAAGTAGACCAGGGATGAGAGACTGAGTGGCCAGCTTGGCCACCACTCCTGGAGTGTGTTGTGGGACAGGTGCAGGACCTTAGAGGAAATATGTACATCTGGCCAGACTCTCTTCTACTTCCATGTAGGTCCTTCTCTGTCTCAAGTGGGAGTCCCCACTGTGACATGACATTGAGTGAAGGGGCAAGGCAGGGAAACAGTGGTGTCACCAGGAAAAACTGGACAAGTGATTACCATAGATTCACCCAGGAGTCCAAGGTCTGGTCCTCAGCCTTTCAGGAAAGAGACTCAGTCTTTTTTTTTCCTAATTAAAGTATACATTTTTTGTTTGTTTGTTCGTTTGTTTTTTTACTCTGCCACACAGCTTGTGGGATCTCAGTTTCCTCACCAGATATTGAGCCCGGCGTTGGCAGTTGAAAGCCCTGAATCCTAACCTCTAAGCCACCAGGGAACTCTCTATTGAAGGACAGTTGAACTGCCTTATTGACTATGCCAAAGCCTTTGACTGTGTGGATCACAATAAACTGTGGAAAATTCTGAAAGAGATGGGAATACCAGACCACCTGATCTGCCTCTTGAGAAATTTGTATGCAGGTCAGGAAGCAACAGTTAGAACTGGACATGGAACAACAGACTGGTTTCAAATAGGAAAAGGAGTATGTCAAGGCTGTATATTGTCACCCTGCTTATTTAACTTATATGCAGAGCACATCATGAGAAACGCTGGACTGGAAGAAACACAAGCTGGAATCAAGATTGCAGGGAGAAATATCAATAACCTCAGATACGCAGATGACACCACTCTTATGGCAGAAAGTGAAGAACTAAAGAGCCTCTTGATGAAAGTGAAAGAGGAGAGTGAAAAAGTTGGCTTCAGATCAGATCAGATCAGTCGCTCAGTCGTGTCCGACTCTTTGCGACCCCATGAACCGCAGCACGCCAGGCCTCCCTGTCCATCACCAGCTCCCGGAGGTCACTCAGACTCGCATCCATCGAGTCAGTGATGCCATCCAGCCATCTCATCCTCTGGCGTCCCCTTCTCCTCCTGCCCTCAATCCCTCCCAGCATCAGAGTCTTCTCCAATGAGTCAACTCTTCGCATGAGGTGGCCAAAATACTGGAGTTTCAGCTTTAGCATCATTCCTTCTAAAGAAATTCCAGGATTGATCTCCTTCAGAATGGACTGGTTGGATCTTCTTGCAGTCCAAGAGACTCTCAAGAGTCTTCTCCAACACCACAGTTCAAAAGCATCAATTCTTCGGCGCTCAGCCTTCTTCACAGTCCAGCTCTCACATCCATACATGACCACAGGAAAGACCATAGCCTTGACTAGGCGAACCTTTGTTGGTAAAGTAATGTCTCTGCTTTTGAATATGCTATCTAGGTTGGTCATAACTTTCCTTCCAAGGAGTAAGCGTCTTTTAATTTCATGGCTGCAGTCACCATCTGCAGTGATTTTGGAGCCCAGAAAAACAAAGTCTGACACTGTTTCCACTGTTTCCCCATCTATTTCCCATGCAGTGATGGGACCAGATGCCATGATCTTCGTTTTCTGAATGTTGAGCTTTAAGCCAACCTTTTCACTCTCCACTTTCACTTTCATCAAGAGGCTTTTTAGCCCCTCTTCACTTTCTGCCATAAGAGTCGTGTCATCTGCATATCTGAGGTTATTGATATTTCTCCCGGCAATCTTGATTCCAACTTGTGTTTCTTCCAGTCCAGCATTTCTCATGATGTACTCTGCATATAAGTTAAATAAACATGGTGACAATATGCAGCCTTGACATACTCCTTTTCCTATTTGGAACCAGTCTGTTGTTCCATGACCAGTTCTAACTGTTGCTTCCTGACCTGCATACAGGAACCTGGAATGTCAGGTCCATGAATCAAGGCAAATTGGAAGTGATCAAACAAGAGATGGCAAGAGTGAATGTTGACATTCTAGGAATTAGTGAACTAAAATGGACTGGAATGGGTGAATTTAACTCGGATGACCATTATATCTACTACTGTGGGCAGGAATCCCTCAGAAGAAATGGAGTGGCCATCATGGTCAACAAAAGAGTCCGAAATGCAGTACTTGGATGCAATCTCAAAAACGATAGAATGATCTCTGTTCGTTTCCAAGGCAAACCATTCAATGTCACAGTAATCCAAGTCTATGCCCCAACCAGTAACGCCGAAGAAGCTGAAGTTGAAAGGTTCTATGAAGACCTACAAGACCTTTTAGAACTAACACCCAAAAAAGATGTCCTTTTCATTATAGGGGACTGGAATGCAAAAGTAGGAAGTCAAGAAACACCTGGAGTAACAGGCAAATTTGGCCTTGAAATACGGAATGAAGCAGGGCAAAGACTAATAGAGTTTTGCCAAGAAAATGCACTGGTCATAGCAAATACCCTCTTCCAACAACACAAGAGAAGACTCTATACATGGACATCACCAGATGGTCAACACCAAAATCAGATCGATTATATTCTTTGCAGCCAAAGATGGAGAAGCTCTATACAATCAGCAAAAACAAGACCAGGAGCTGACTGTGACTCGGACCATGAACTCCTTATTGCCAAATTCAGACTGAAATTGAAGAAAGTAGAGAAAACTACTAGACCATTCAGGTATGACCTAAATCAAATCCCTTATGATTATACAGTGGAAGTGAAAAATAGATTTAAGGGCCTAGATCTGATAGATAGAGTGCCTGATGAACTATGGAATGAGGTTCGTGACATTGTACAGGAGACAGGGATCAAGACCATCCCCATGGAAAAGAAATGCAAAAAAGCAAAATGGCTGTCTGGGGAGGCCTTACAAATAGCTGTGAAAAGAAGAGAAGCGAAAAGCAAAGGAGAAAAGGAAAGATATAAACATTTAAATGCAGAGTTCCAAAGAATAGCAAGAAGAGATAAGAAAGCCTTCTTCAGTGATCAATGCAAAGAAATAGTGGAAAACAACAGAATGGGAAAGACTAGGGATCTCTTCAAGAAAATCAGAGATACCAAAAGAACATTTCATGCAAAGATGGGCACAATAAAGGACAGAGATGGTGTGGACCTAACAGAAGCAGAAGATATTAAGAAGAGGTGGCAAGAATACACAGAAGAACTGTACAAAAAAGAGCTTCAAGACCCAGATAATCATGATGATGTGATCACTGACCTAGAGCCAGACATCTTGGAATGTGAAGTCAAATGGGCCTTAGAAAGCATCACTACGAACAAAGCTAGTGGAGGTGATGGAATTCCAGTGGAGCTATTCCAAGTCCTGAATGATGATGCTGTGAAAGTGCTACACTCAATATGCCAGCAAATTTGGAAAACTCAGCAGTGGCCACAAGATTGGAAAAGGTCAGTTTTCATCCCAATCCCAAAGAAAGGCAATGCCAAGGAGTGCTCAAACTACCGAACAATTGCACTCATCTCACACGCTAGTAAAGTAATGCTCAAAATTCTCCAAGCCAGGCTTCAGCAATATGTGAACCGTGAACTTCCTGATGTTCAAGCTGGTTTTAGAAAAGGCAGAGGAACCAGAGATCAAATTGCCAACATCCGCTGGATCATGGAAAAAGCAAGAGAGTTCCAGAAAAACATCTATTTCTGCTTTATTGACTATGCCAAAGCCTTTGACTGTGTGGATCACAATAAACTATGGAAAAAGTTGGCTTAAAACTCAACATTCAGAAAACTAAGATCATGGCATCCAGTCCCATCACTTCATGGGAAATAGATGGGGAAACAGTGGAAACAGTGGCTGACTTTATTTTTCTGGGCTCCAAAATCACTGCAGATGGTGATTTCAGCCATGAAATTAAAAGACGCTTACTCCTTGGAAGAAAAGTCATGACCAACCTAGACAGCATATTAAAAAACAGAGACATTACTTGGTCAACAAAGGTCTGTCTAGTCAAGGCTATGGTTTTTCCAGTAGTCATGTATGGATGTGAGAGTTCGACCATAAAGGAAGCTGAGTGCCGAAGAATTGATGCTTTTGAACTGTGGTGTTGGAGAAGACTCTTGAGAGTCCCTTGGACTTCAAGGAGATCCAACCAATCAAGCCAAAGGAGATCAGTCCTGAGTGTTCATTAGAAGGACTGATGTTGAAGCTGAAACTGCAATACTTTGGCCACCTGATGCTGGGAAAGATTGAGGGCAGGAGGAGAAGGGGACGACAGAGGATGAGATGGTTGGATGGAACCACTGACTCAATGGACATGGATTTGTGCAGACTCTGAGAGTTGGTGATGGACAGGGAGGTCTGGCGTGCTGTGGTTCGTGAGGTCACAAAGAGTCAGACATGACTGAGTGACTAACTGAACTGAACTGAGAGCGCCAAGATGAATCCTGCTTAGGGTGACTAATATCAGCTACACTGTTAAGAAAATGATGTGTCAAACAAAAGCCCATTCATTTCCTCAAAAGGAGGTTATGCTTTTCTGCTTCCAGTGTCTAGAATGGACTAACTTTATGATGGATTAATAATCGAGGACCATTTGATAAGCATGGATTGGAGCAGAAAGCTGGAGAGTTTGGGCCAGGGCTAGGCCTCCCAAAATGTACTTGGTTCATAAGTGGGAGTTTCCTCTGATGACCGAATTGCTGATGTCCCACAGAGTCAGGGTGGTGCAGCACATAAACAGCGAATGTTTGTAGTTTTGACTTGACTTTTTTTGTGGGCTTCTGATTCAGAGTTGTATAATTCAACTTTGTCACGCAGATAAAATGGATCTTTCCTACTATTTTGTCCATAACTGATGCGATCTTCTCAGAGCTCCCAGCTACAGCTACACCACCTCAGTGGTGATAAGTTAAATATTCCATCTCGTTTAAAGCACAACAATGCCAATAATTTAATAAACCTTTCGGGTATGTTAAAATGGAAACTGAAGCATTTAAAACCTTTTAAGAGTCTGTTAGAGCAAAAATGGATCGCCATTGGGCAGCACCAAATCAGAAATAGTCAGGAACACTCCACCAGTAGAAGCCTGAAGAGATACTTTTATAGAAAAAAGTGGAAGCAAAGTAAGGAACTTACTGATTGGATATATATACACATACACACACGTATTTTGGATATGTCATGAAGCTTTTGAGGCCTTGGTTCCCTGACCTGGGATCAAACCCAAGCCCTGCACAGTGAAAGTGTGGAGCCTTAACCACCAGTCCGCCAGGGTCCTGATAGGCTATATCTCAAAACCTAGTTGGCTATTTGTGATTGGTTGCCTGTAGGTTTCAATTTCCTAACATTGAGGCATTGACAGGCTTAGATTTCAGTTTGCTTACATAGGGCCCCCATGGCATTAGAGCCACCTCAGTGTAATGGCCTCATTGAATTAATTTAACAGGTATGTTCAGTTTCTCTTCATTAAAACAAACCAACCAAGCAAAAAAACCAAAACCAAACTCTCAGATAAACTCCCTTCTCCCTACTTCCTTTCCTAACGTGTTGAGTAGGTACTGAGGAAAGAGAGAGGTATGGCTTACGAGTATTTGTCACAGCAGGAAAAGCCAGGGCGCTTGGCTGGGGGTCCCTTGCCTCCTCTGCTCCCCCATTCACTGGGCCTCACTGGTTTCCAAAGCTGCAGCCTGCTAGTTAAAATGTGGCTCGTAACAGATGGGGCAATGCTCCCTAGGAACGCTGACCGTCTCCCTTGCAGACCTGGCCTCCTCTCAGTTCCTCCCGACTGAGCCTCTGCTTCATCCTCCATTGGCCTCCCGCCCTGGGATCTCCTGCAGGATCTGCACAGGGTTTTTTTTGTTGTTGTTGTTGTTGTTTTTAATCACCTTTATCCTCTCTCATTTGTTATAGTGCAATAGTCTTCAACTAGCGTCTATGGCCTTCTCCAAGCTTTTTCTCTTTCTGAAATACACACATAATCACATCACTCCCTTCAAAACTTCTAAGATCTTCCAGTTTGCTGCAGGATAAAGTTTAAACTTTAGTGTGCTTAGTCTGATACATAAAAATAAACAATTTGACTTCAATTAGCTTTTTAGCCTCATCTTTGCTTTGGAGTTGGTGATGGACAGGGAGGCCTGGCGTGCTGCGATTCATGGGGTCGCAAAAAGTCGGACACGACTGAGCGACTGATCTGATCTGATCTGATCTTGCTTTGGCTTCCCACACCCGTCTAATGCATCATACGCTTTCATGCCTCTGAGTTTATGTATTCTTCTGTATAGAATTTCTATACAGAATACTTTCTCTTCTTTCTTTAAGACCTAGCTCAAATGTGTCTCTGTAAAACAACTTTTCTTTTTCTTTATTTTTGCAGAGATGGCTGTGGTATGGCATGTAATAGCTTTTTAAGGAAGACAAAATATTTTAAATTAAACTTAAAAGCTTAAGGAAAATTGTGCAATTTTGTGTAATTCAATAAAGTATATACCAATTTGTATAATTCATTAAAGTGTATAAAAATTTAAACCCAGATTAACTATAAATGGACTTCTTTGTGTACAAGAAGCAGCCCCTGGACATTAAAATAAACTCACTTTGAGACTGAAATATTTAGATAATTTTTAAACATGAAAAGTCTAATAATTGACTTGTTAAAAGTGATTTTGGGACTTCTCTGGTGGTGCAGTGGATAAGAATCCACCTGCCAATGCAGGGGACATGGATTTGATCCCTGGTCCAAGAAGATCCCACATACCCTGGGGAAACCAAGGCTCATGTGGTTGCTGCTGAAACCACATGAACTACTGAAGCTTGTGTGCCCTAGAGCCCACGCTCCGCAACAAGAGAAGCCACCTCAACAAGAAGCTCATGCACTGCACCTAGGCAGTAGCTCCCACTTACCACAGCCAGAGAAGAGCCCACACAGCAAAGAAGATCCAGCACAGCCAAAAATAAACAAATAAAAACTATATTTTAAAAAGTGCCTTTAAAAAGCGACTGAACAGCAACAGCAACAAACTACTTGTTTGCAACAAGTAATAGTAGATGAACAAAAAACAGGTTTTTTTTTTTTCTTACATAATGAGAAATCCAGAGCTGAGCAGCCCAGCACTGGTATAGCTGCTGAGAAATGTTGAGAAGGACCAAATGTTTCTGCTCTACCTTCCTTAGCTTATGGGTTTTTTTTTCTCATGCTTGTCACCTCATGTCCCCAACTGGCTGTTGCATCTCCAGGTCTCATGCCTGCTTTCTAGGTAGGAAGAAGAAGGAAGAGACAAAAGGGCTCTGCCAGTTATAATTATCCCTTTTCATGTGGAACTAAAACTTGCCTGGAAATCTCAAATGAGAAAGTTCTGCTTACACTGTACTGACTGGATAAAAGTCACATAGTTGCTTCTAGCAGCAAAAATGGAAAAAGAAATATAGTCACTGGGGGATTAGTTCCAGGACCTCTTTGAATACCAAAATCTGTGGATGCTTGAATCCCTTATACAAAATGGTGTAGTACTGGCACGTAATCTGCCCATATCCTCCCTGATACTTTAAATCATCTCTAGATGACTCATAAAACCTAATACATGTAAATGCTATGTTACCAGTTGTTCATACAATGTAAATGCGATGTAAGTAGTTGCCAACATGTGCCAAATTCAAGTTTTGCTTTCTGGGACTTTCTACAATCTTTTTCAGTTTTGAATATTTCCAATCTGAGGTTGGTTGAATCCATGGATGCTGAATCCACAGATACAGAAACCATAATACAGAAAGCCAATTTTATTTTGCTGTCTAGCCCCTATATTGGAAAAGGGCAGGAGAAGAGGACATTCTGACTGGCTGATGGGCTGTCAGTCCCCAAAGTCTATCACAGGCTCCACTGGGTTAGATTACTCATATGATAAATTATGAAGAAGGATCTTGCTAAAAAATGGAGAAAGAAAATGGTGAAATATTAAGATATATTGTATCAAAAACCTCAGGTCTGGCCTTTGTTTCCTGGCCTAAAAGCTTTAGCCAAGAGATTACTCACATCCAAGCGACTTCTTTTTATGGCACTCTTCTCTCTTCCAGATTCTTCCTCAAGAACAGATTAAAAAAAAAACTCTATTGAGATAATACAAAACCATAAAGTTCATCCATTTAAAGTGTACAATTCAATTGTGTTGTATATTCACAGAGTTGTGCAACCACCACCAAAATCTAAGCTCAACCTTTTTACTATCATAGAAAGAACCCCGTACCCAGCAGCAGTTACTCTTATTTCCACCCCCAGACCCCCAGGCCTAGGCAACCACTAATTTTCTTAGAGCAAAAAATTTTAAGAGTGATTTTCTGCTGGAAAGTCAGTAGGAACACTGTAAAAATGAGCTTTGGGGTAGGTAATTTGATTTAAATATGTCACAGAAGCCAATTCATCTGCTATAGTAGAGTTGTGTGTGTGTGTGTATGTGTGTGTGTGTGAACTGATGCAGTATTGCACTCAGTGAAAGCAGAACTTTTAAGCACCTCATCTCTCTTCTCATTTTGTCCTAAAGAATCATACTATTTTCTAAATCTTGTCTTTCTTATATTTCAGCCTTTTTTAAAAAATAAAGATGAGATTTAGAAAGATATAAATTAGGTACAAAGTTACAAAATTCATAATGCAAATGCAAAATCTCAGTAGTGGGAAGAGTTTAATTAGAAAAACAAAACAAAACCAAACCCTAGGGCTTTGGGGGGCCAAACATTTGCTGGCTGGAAGTACTAACTGAGCCAGGTGCCTTTTCTTGTCCCCTAGCATGGTACAGCCCACGTCCCTGTTTTTGTTATTTGCAAGAGATAATATCATTTACGTACTGAAATGAAAATGAGAAAATGGGCCTAAGACTGGAGTAACTGCTTTCATTATTGTTTGTAGCATTCCCTCTAACTGTCATATCCTGCTCTACTTAGTACCTGGTGTATCTAGATGAGAGAAAAAACAGGAAATGAAGCAGGTACTGAGCAAACAGCTATCACCTAAATGTTCTAGACCAGGGCTTTCTGATCAGAGGTTTGAGGAACTGTGGAGAGAAACAGAAAATTTGTGACAGTTAGTACTGAGAAATGAAAAACTGTGCCCGAACAAAAGTGAGGAAACATTTCAATGAGACAGCTTTTGATACTGGGTTACGTTACACTGAAAGTAGAGATCTTACCCCTGACACAATCAAGCTATCAAGTTTCTTTTCCTCTTAGCTACTTTTTCCCTTTAGGCATTACCATCATTATAGCAGAAAGGCATTTTGTACCAGTTTGCTATTAAAAAAGTTAGCTTTCTGTTTATTTTTGTCTTAGTTTTTTGAGATTTAAATAAATTAACAGCTAAGTGGATGCTTTAATAACTAATAATTTCATCTCTGAAGGAAAGATAAATCCCAATTTAAAAACTTTTTCCAGTTTGAAAAGTTCATAGGACTTCTCTGGTGGTCCAGTTGTTAAGATTCTGCGCTTCCACCGTGCAGAAAAAAAGTTCATAAGTGGGAAAATAATATTTCTGGTTTTCTAGAACCATACGTGAAAAAGTGAGTGTTAGTCGTTCAGTCGTGTCCGACTCTTTGTGATCCCACATACTAAAGGCTGCCAGGCTCCTCTATCCATGGAATTCTCCAGGCAAGAATACTGAAGTGGGTAGCCATTCCCTTCTCCAGGGAACCTTCAACCCAGTGATTGAAACTCCCACGTTGCCGGCAGATTCTCGACCATCTGAGCCACTTTCTAGAATTGTACATGGGCTTCTTGATAAGCACGCTTCTTAATTCTCTACTTTTTTCTTTTGTTTATTAAGTTTTTGAGGCATCTAAAATAGAGAAAAATATAATAAAAAATCAAGTTTCAAATCTTGTGTAAGAAATGAAATATTACAAATATGATTGGTGCTTCTGTGTATCTTTCACCTAGTGCTTTCCTCACTTATCCCACAAAAGAACCAAATTCATACTTGAACTTGGTTTTTACTCTCAGATATGCCTTTGTAATTGTGATACATGTTCATGTAATTCCTGTTAAAAACAAGACAACAGGCCCAAAGTGGAGTCACTAAGCTAAGTCCTCAGTCTCTGAAATGAGACTTAGTTCCTCTAGAAATGAAATCTTAAATCAGTCCATGAAGAATCCCCTGGTCAGCATTAGTTAGGTCATCTGAGATCCCTGTCATCTCTGAAAGGAAAGTAACCTTTCAGTAACCAATCTGCCTTTTTGCCAAGTACAGCTTCCTTGTTTCTGCTCCCTTCTGCCTGTAAACATCATTTTGTGGAACATCTTGGAGCTCCTTTCTATCTGCTAGCATGGATACTGCCCGATTTGTGAATTATTGAATACAGCCAATAATATCTTTAAAATGTATTCAGTTGAATTCTGTTCTCAAATATCCCTAAACAAAATCAGGTTTTCTGCATATTTTAAACTTTTCAAAGTGAAAGAAGCGCTACAGTACTGGCATAAGCTTTGTTTTTGGGAAGGCCAATGAGCTGAATCCTGCTTCCAGATCATTCCTGGCACCCAGTTCAGGGGTCAAGGAGTGATCAATGGTCACATACTCTTGTAGTTAACTTTATAGCTAATCAGTGCAGCTATTCAAATTATTTGAACAAGACATGCAATTTGGATTAATTCTTAATATCTGGAAATTCCTTTTCAAAGATAATTTAGCTTTGTGGATATAAGTTGGGGTGAAAAACCTCTTTGCGTGCTTTAGTACATTGGAATTCTATCAGTCTTTGAAATAAAAATATGTATTTATTATTGCAAGAGGAATATGCCAGAATAATTCATGATGATTATAAAAGATATTAATTTTCCATGAAAATTATTAAGAACTTTTCAGTAGTTAAATAAATAGGGAAACAGATGGGCAGTTAATACAACTATTAAGGGTGCATTTGCTAGATAGTTGTAGGAAGAACAATAGATTTTTGTTGAGTGAATAAATGTAAATCCTTATGAAAATAATAAAAGTCAGAATAAGAGAGATTATAATTTTAATAATTTTGCAATTATTAAATAAATAAAATAATTAAATAAATTATTAAATGGATTAAAGAGAATAATCTTTAAGAACTGTTTAAAATTCTGTTTATATCATGAATTATTCAAGAAAGTGCCATTTGGGAAATTCCTTCTTTTTGTGAAGATAAATTTAAAGTGGAATGTCAATTTTGCCAACTCAAAATTTTACCGAAAGGGGAAAACTCCAAAATCATGTACAGCATCTATAATAAGTCATTTTTGGTTCAGACATAGTAAAAATATAAAGTATATGAATAAAATAAAAAGGTATTAGAGAAAAATTAGATAATCCCCAAATACCTTGCTTTTCTACTGATCTTAGCTAAAAAGATCTCAGTATTACACGTAGGTAGATCAGTGACTACAGGAGCAAAATAGCATCTGGAAGTGGTATCAGTTCATTTCAGTTCAGTTGCTCAGTCATGTCTGACTCTTTGCAACCCCATGGACTACAGCACACCAGGCTTCCTTGTCCATATCCAATTCCCAGAGCTTGCTCAAACTCATGTCCATTGCATCGGTGATGCCAACCAACCATCTTGTCCTCTGTCGTCCCCTTTTCCTCCTGTCTTCAATCTTTCCCAATATCAGGGCCTTTTCAAATGAGTTGGTTCTTCTCATCAGGTGGCCAAAGTATTGGAGCTTCAGCTTCAGCATAGTCCTTCCAATGAATATTCAGGACTGATTTCCTTTAGGATGGACTGGTTTGATTTCTTTGCAGTCCAAGGGACTCTCAAGAGTCTTCTCCAATGCCATAGTTCAAAAGCATCAATTCTTCAGCACTCAGCTTTCTTTATAGTCCAACTTTCACATCCATACATGACTACTGGAAAAACCATAGCTTTGACTAGACAGATTGTTGTTGGTAAAGTAATATCTCTGCTTTTTAATATGCTATCTATGTTGGTCACAGCTTTTCTTTCAAGGAGCAAGCATCTTTTAATTTTATGACTGCAGTCACCATGTGTACTGATTTTGGAGCCTCCTTCCCAAAAAAAGGTCTCTCAGTGCTTCCATTGTTTACCTATCTATTTGCCATGAAGTGATGGGACTGGATGCCATGATCTTAGTTTTCTGAATGTTGAGCTTTAAGCCAACTTTTTCACTCTCCTCTTTCACTTTCATCAAGAGGCTCTTTAGTTCTTCTTTGCTTTCTGCCATAAGGATGGTGTCATCTGCATGTCTGAGGTTATTAATATTTCTCCCAGCAGTCTTGATTTCAGCCTGTGCTTTTCCAGCCTGGCATTTCACATGATGTACTCTGCATATAAGTTAAATAAGCAGGGTGACAGTATACAGCCTCGATGTACTCCTTTCCCAGTTTGGAACCAGTGTATTGTTCCATGTCCAGTTCTAACTTGCTTCTTGACCTGCATAGGTTTCTCAGGAGGCAGGTCAGATGGTCTGGTATTCCTATGTCTTCAAGACTTTTCCACAGTTTGCTGTGATCCACACAGTCATAGGCTTTGGCATAGTCAATAAGATGGATGTTTTTCTGGAACCCTTTTGCTTTTTCGATGATCCAGTGGATGTTGGCAATTTGCTCTCTGGTTCCTCTGCCTTTTCTCAACCCAACCTGAACATCTGGAAGTTCACGGTTCACGTACTGTTGAAGCCTGGCTTGGAGAATTTTGAGCATTACTTTGCTAGCGTGTGAGATGAGTGCAATTGTGTGGTAGTTTGAAGTGGTATAGCCTGGATTTAAAACCAGGCAATTTGGCTCCGGAGTCCATGCTCTTACTCCTTTATTCTTATCTTGCCCTAATAAGAATAAAAGAGCCAGGGCCTGCTCTAATATCCAGGTTATTTTAGTGCTGCACTGTATATCTTTGTTCTGATATCTTTGTCCATACATCAAATTATTTCATTAAGAATATGTATATTTTCATTTATAATATGAAATCAAATTTGGAAGAAGCCATGTGGTTATGGAAGGGGCTTCAAGAATTTAATGTTTTCAATAATCCCATGAGAGGAAGGACCCTTCCATTACCATTTGCTAAAGACCTATTATTTCACAATTAAATAGTCAGGGAGTCCTTTCTGAAATGTCAGAAAGGAGATCAAGATAATTAAACTGATTGCACCATCATAAGCACATCTACAAAATGGTATATATGAGGTGTTGTTTAAAGAGGAAAGCATGGTGCACAAACAATGTGCTTGTATTATCAGGTTACTGTAGACTACCTGCCTCTAAACTGAACAAACACAGGTCTAGTAGACAAATTTTTTTCCTGCTTCCTTTTTTTATTGTGTACAGCTCAGGACTATTTAAGAACAATTTGATGCCATGGTTGCCATGGTAAATACTTCCCATAAGAACTAAGTAATTGTTGGAAGCTCTTACAGTTTACCATTATTTAGTTTCAGAGTGATTTAAATGTTCTCCCGTTCCCTCTTCATGTAAACATTTTATCTGCATCAGCATTTCTTTTAAAATTTTCTCTGCAAAAGGCATATCTCATTAAGGACTAAGACACAGTAATTATAGTGAAAATATGCATATTTTTTCCCCCAAAGAATACGATCAGCTTGGTTTTATGCTTTTTGATCTGTAGGACTTAGAGCATTTGACTCTGACCTCACATTAAGGTTGTTTTAAACCAGGTAACATCTCAGTCCTCAACAGTTCAGGGGGAAAAGCGGCCATCTTATCATAGAGGGAGTGTTTGGGAATGCTTACCTTATAGATTTGCTTTTTACCATCATAATGGAATCATAGTTCATTCAAACTCGAAAAGACAAAATTTTAAATGCAGTTTTATAGCATAGATGAGTTCTGCAGCTGTGGTAACAGAATTTATTGCCAGGTGTCTGTGTCATGCTGCTAATCGATAACATGGTTCCCAAAGATATCAAGATAACAAAGTATCCTTAAAAAGCAAAGGACTCAACACAAAAATGACATCAAGAACTTGAGCTGATACAAACAAGATTAAGGAACATGATGGGGAGGACTTTTGTTATCAGATCAGATCAGATCAGATCAGTCGCTCAGTCGTGTCCGACTCTTTGCGACCCCATGAACCGCAGCATGCCAGGCCTCCCTGTCCATCACCAACTCCCGGAGGTCACTCAGACTCACATCCATTGAGTCAGTGATGCCATCCAGCCATCTCATCCTCTGTTGTCCCCTTCTCCTCCTGCCCCCAATCCCTCCCAGCATCAGAGTCTTCTCCAATGAGTCAACTCTTCGCATGAGGTGGCCAAAATACTGGAGTTTCAGCTTCAGCATCATTCCTTCCAAAGAAATCCCAGGGCTGATCTCCTTCAGAATGGACCGGTTGGATCTCCTTGCAGTCCAAGGGACTCTCAAGAGTCTTCTCCAACACCACAGTTCAAAAGCATCAATTCTTCGGCGCTCAGCCTTCTTCACAGTCCAGCTCTCACATCCATACATGACCACAGGAAAGACCATAGCCTTGACTAGGCGAACCTTTGTTGGCAAAGTGATGTCTCTGCTTTTGAATATGCTATCTAGGTTGGTCATAACTTTCCTTTCAAGGAGTAAGCGTCTTTTAATTTCATGGCTGCAGTCACCATCTGCAGTGATTTTGGAGCCCAGAAAAATAAAGTCTGACACTGTTTCCACTGTTTCTCCATCTATTTCCCATGTAGTGATGGGACCAGATGCCATGATCTTCGTTTTCTGAATGTTGAGCTTTAAGCCAACCTTTTCACTCTCCACTTTCACTTTCATCAAGAGGCTTTTTAGTTCCTCTTCACTTTCTGCCATAAGGGTGGTGTCATCTGCATATCTGAGGTTATTGATATTTCTCCCGGCAATCTTGATTCCAGCTTGTGTTTCTTCCAGTCCAGCATTTCTCATGATGTACTGTTGCTTATTCACTAAGTTGTGTACCAACTCTTTGCGACCCTTTGGCCTGATCGTAGCCCACCATGTTCCTCTAGCCATGGGATTTCCCAGGCACAAATATGAGAGTGGGTTGCCATTTCCCTCTCCAGGATCTTGGGTCTTCCTGACCCAAGGATTAAACCTCCCGCTCCTGTGTCTCCTGCATTGCAGGTAGATTCTTTACCCACTGAGCCATAGGGGTAGAGCCCCTTTGTTGTAACTAGGTACTCATAAAAATAGACAACTCCAAAGAGCCAGAAGTGTTCAGGTATATTTTAATCACAGGGTGAGAGACTTGCCATGTACCCTTCTAGGGCGACCGTTACGGGGCAGAAGTCCCTCAAAATACAAAACTTATTTTCAAAGATGATATTGGAAAGATGATATGTGGAACATCTGTTGTGCACATGTTCTTTTTTCTTTCTGTTCTAGGATGAATAATAATCCTGCCCAGTAGTGAGTTACCTGGACAAATATTGATCTCCCTTTTCTCTGCTCTCTTTTCAGTCTCTCTCTCTCTCCCTTCCTCCTTCTCCTCCCCTCTCTTCCTTCCTTTCTTCTTTCCTCCTTCCTTCCTCTTTCCTCTCTTTTCTTTCTTTTTCTTCCATCCTCCCTTCGTCCCATCTTCTTTCCTTCCTTCTTTCTTCTTGCTTTCTCTTTTATTAGTAATAAGTGATATAACTTTAAGTATGTGTGACTCTGTTTTGGTGTCTGGGTGTTTCACATAGATAATTCTTATGCCTCTAATTGGGCTGCCCTCATAGCTCAGTTGGTAAAGAATCTGCCTGCAATGCAAGGGACCCCAGTTCAATTCCTAGATTGGGAAGATCCCCTGGAGAAGGAATAGGCTACCCACTCTAGCATTCTTGGGCTTCCCTTGTGGCTCAGCTGGTAAAGAATCCACCCACAATGTGGGAGACCTGGGTTCTATCTCTGTGTTGGGAAGATCCCCTGTAGAAGGGAAAGGCTACCCACTCCAGTATTCTGGCCTGGAAAATTCCATGGACTGCATAGTCCATGAGGTCCCGAAGAGTTGGACATGACTGAGTGACTTTCACCAAAAAAAACCCCGAAACAACTCCCTAACTAGCTTCTGAAGAACAAGGACTATTTCCAAACAGAAAGCTCCTCAGTCTTTGACCCTGACAATTCTCCCTTGAGGCCTTCCAGAGTCCATTTTTTACAGTTTGCCTCAAAACATTTTATCCAAGAATTCTTTAACAATGTTCCAATCTACTGCAATCTCTTCTATTAAAAAAAAGAACACAAAGCTGAGTTAAAAATACAGATAAATATAAAGTTTTCTCATCTCCCAGAATTGAGAGTGGTTGGCATTTTTTACATATTTGTTTTTAGTCTTTATGTATATTTTTGTGTAAATAATAAAATGTTCCCCAATATATTAAGTACCTTGGATCCCCACCCATCATCATATTCCATCTCTGCCTCACCCTCTGTGCTTATCAACCATAAACTTGCTGTGAATCCTTTAAGTTCACTTTTCATATTTTCCACTGTTTTCTTGATTCTGAATCATAAATGTTTTCTTTTTTTTTTTTTTGTAAGAAACTCCTGGTATTGCCCTTGATCTTAGAACATCCAGTTTTCCCTGCTAGATGGGGATGAACCAGGACGCATTGTATCTCCCAGAGGCCAGCCCTTGCTGACTATGATCTGTGAATCTCCTCCAGCCACCAGATTTAGTTGAGGGCATGCTCTCTCCTAGGTATGTCTTGACTTCTCCCTGCTACAATTCTACATCTTGGTCCTTGATAACAGATTCATAGAAGAGCTCAAATAAACATATGATGTTCTACCTGACCACATTTGTGCAGTTTTCTTGGGCTCTGTGACTAGAACTTTAACTTGGCTTTTGGTTTTCTAACTGATCTAAGTTTCCTCTTTTTTTTTCCTTTTTTTCCCCTTTTTCTGGCTGCCAGAAGCTCAAAACCAACAATACAGTACACCCATATTAACAGGAAAGTTGGCTTTGTGGCATGGCTTTTATGTGTTAACCACATTACGGCTTTATTTTCTAACCTTCATTTATCTTCTGTCTTTTTCTAAAAATATCCTGTTTACTTATTCAAGAGTTTATTGTGGACCATTTTTAATAATTCTTTATTAAATAATTCAAATTCAATTCTTTATTATTGAATTTGTTACAATATTGCTTATGTTTCATGTTTTGATTTATTGACCACAAGACATGTGGGATCTTAGTTCCCGACCAGGAATCAAACCTGTGCCTGCTGCTTTGGAAGGTGAAGTCTTAACCATGGGACTCCAGCAGGAAAGTCCCACCTTTTGTCTTAATGTTCTTTATTTGTACATGTTTTACTCTGTGGAGTTTACAGACCTGTCCAAGATGCACCTCATTGTTTTAAATCGAGAGAATAAAACTCTAACAATTTGTTGTAGCAGGCCGAGTTTTCATTATTTCTGATCCAGGAAAACTGAGTGATCTGACAGGTCACCTCAAAAGAAAATTTATATTTAGGAAGATTAAATATTTCTTGTACTGAGGTACACATTAGGTGTGGTAGATGTCCTTTTTTACTTTTATGAATAATTTATACATTTTATTTAATAGTTAGATTTTGAATGTATTAAATGAAATTCTGAATGAAACATGATTTGGAGTCATGGTTTGAAAATATCTTTTTCTTTGAAGACCAAAAATAAAACCTTTATGCTATCCACTTAAATATTTTCTTTCTCCCTCTATTTTGAGGTAGAAGTAATGAAGATTCTTTTCCTAGGGCATTTTGGGGATCTGGAACTAACCTTAAGTAGGTGGTGTATGTAACCAATCTGCATGCATGGTCAGGAATGCTATGGGCCTCTGCTGTTTGCACACCAGGCTCTTACAGTCTCTAAATCACCAGTATTAAGAGTTATGTTCCTTTTGGTCTTTACAAAGTTTTTTAAAATGTGAATATCCCTTGGAAAAGAAAACCATCTTATGAATTTATAAGCTTCCATGTTTGAAATTTGGCTGGGAAGAACAATATGAACAAGTATAAAACAGATAAGTTTGGAGAGGTTACAGAGAGTTATAAAGCAGGAGAGAAAACTACTTTTAATTCTCCCCAGGATGAGCCCCTAGCGAAATTGAGAATAGTCCTTTCTTATTTCTGCTAAAATTTTAAGACTTTTCTTTCTTTCCTTTTCTTCTTTCTTTCTTTCTTCCCCAAATATAAAGTTCAAAAGCTTTTGGTCTTTAAAAAAAAAAAAAGAGAGAGAGAGATCTTATAAGAATAGACCAAAGAGAGTAAAATCATTTACACCACACAGGAAATTTCTCATAAAGGAAACTTTCAGCAAATTTTTTATTCAATGAGTTTCTATATTAGAATTTTTCTCTTCATAAATTCTTTAAACTGTTCCATAGAAAATTAAATTATACATATCTAAACTGTGGTTTCCCAAGACCATAAAGCTTCCTAAAATGAGTATATGCATCAATAATGATGGCACCTGCTTAAACAAATTCTTCTGTGGAAATGTCAGCACTGCTGATATGTTTAGGGCCAAGCTTCTGCCACATTTTGTAAGATAACAACCAAGTATAGCATGACCTTGATAGATTCTGCTCTTATTTGAGCAAAACCACATTCTGCTTTGAGAAAGGTCAAGCTCAGAGCAAGGGTATAGCTTCTTCCTTACTTATTGTTCATGAACTTGTCACCTATTTATTACACAGTAAGGACAAAGGGGAAATTTGCTTAATCTAGATACTTTACAATTTCATTTCCAAGTGCTTACTGTTCTAAGCCAATTATTCTTGGATTTATCATGCTTTTTCCTGAAGAGTGATGCTAAATCTTATTATTTTAATAAGTTATTGACTAATCAGATTTTTTAAATTAAAAAAATTTAAAATAACTAAAAATTTGTGTTTCCTTCCTGGGCCCCTGAAAAACTATGTATCTCCTACTATGCCTCACCTGTTCTGTCAAACAATGTCTGATGTATTTATTAGTCACAAAATTGAGCCAGATTTCACCAAGCAAAAGCCCTAAAAATGATTTCTTTAGATTGTACGGATTAGATACTAATTTTGAAGATCCAAATAGATGTTTGGGCAGTGAAGAAGTAGGATAGAAGAGTGGAAGTTGGCCAGATTAAACTGCATTCAGCTTAATCTTCAGGAATATTGTGGTAATGAATGGGGCTTCTTGGGAGACATTTGTCCTTCGGATATGGTGACCATCTGTTTAAAATATTGCCTAAAGTTATATAGAAATTCAGCACTAAGTCAAGCTTAAAAACAGTCCTTTATGGCTGAATTAAATGTATGAAACTCACTTTCCCAAACCTTGCTTATGTTCAGTTGCTAGGTTCTGTCCAACTCTTTGGGACCCCATGGACCGTAGCCCACCAGGCTCCTTTGCTCATGGGATTTCCCAGACAAGAATACTGGAATGGTTGCCATTTCCTTCTCCAGGAGAAATCTTCCCTGACCCAGAGATCAAATTGGTGTCTCTTGTATTTTCAGGCGGATTATTTTACCACTGAGCCACTAGGAAGTCCTTTCCCAAACTTTAGCAAGTAACTAAAACCTTCATTGTTGCCAAATGAAGCAGCAAGATATGGAAAGTGGGGGTGGGGTGGAGTGGAAAATCCCATACTAGGAAGCAGGATATTTGAACTTTCATCCAGCAAAGATGAACACTTTAATGTGACCCCAGACTTGTCATTTAAACTCTTTGCTTGAGTTGTCTCATCTTGGCAGACTTAAGGTCAAAAGCTGGGCCAGATGATGGTTAATAAAACTTCTATTTTAAAAGTAATCATGAGTGGACTTTCCTGGTGGTCCAGTGGTTAAGACTCTGAACTGCTAATGCAGAGGCCGGAGGTTTGATCCCTGAATGGAGAATTAAGATCCAACATGTTGTGTGACTCCACCAAAAGATTAAAACAAACAAACAAAAAGTAAGCATGGGAATTCCCTGGTGGCCCAGTAGTTAGGACTTGGCACTTTCCCAGGGTCCAGGTTTAATCCCTGGTTGTTTAACTAAGATCCCACAAGCTTCAAAGTACAGCCGGAAAAAAAAAAAAGTCATGCTCATTGTAACAAAACAAAATAAAGAACTGAAAAATGCAGAAAAGGATTAAGAAGAATATAGTGGTAACCCATATAAACCATAATCTCACATTGCATTGATAGATTAATCAATGTTGACATAAGCTTCTTTTTTTTTTTTTTTTTGATTACTGAAATCATCCATGTATATGGTTTTGTGTATATACTGCTTTTTGAGAGGTAAAGGGTTTGAGATTTGTTGTCCTTCACAAGACGCCTGGGACAAATGGAAAGGAAGGACTGTTCTTGGGTAGAAAGACGTAAAGGCATGATGATGTTAGCCCATTAGGGACTGGCAGTATCCTTCAAAGTTGTAAGTGGGTATACATTTGGATCCAGCATTCTATTTTTAATAATGATCCTAGAAATAGTGTCTAAGAAATAGTATTCAATGCAACATTCTTTTTGGGCAATAGTGAAAAATTGGAAACAACATAAATGTCAATTAGTATAAGCCTTGTTAAATAATAGATAATTACACTTTGGAATTTTACCCAGTTATTGAAAAGAATGAGTACATCCTTTTTGTATTGATTTAGAAAGATCTTCAAGATACATTAAATGAAAAAATCAAGTTGCTGGGAAAATGTGTATAGTATTTTATTATTCATGTAAACAATGTAAGAGGACAAAGAGTACACATTGTCTTCTACCCGAAACAATTCTTTGTAAGTCTAAACAAGAAACTTCTAAAATCGATGACTTGTGCTCTGGTTAGGGCTGGGAACCAAAGATCTGGGACTGAGTGGGAATGAGACTTTCTACTGTGTATATTTTTATACTTGTTTGATGTTTGGACAATGTGAATATATTATTAACATTAAAATAGAAATAAGAATGTGCTATCCTTTGTTTGTTGATACATTATTAATTCACCATTAGTATGAATTCTATTTTTAGTTTAACAGTGATACAGTTAGCCTGAATCATGAGACCACATTTCTTCCATTCTAAGATGCATTTTTTCCATGTATGATAATTTCTGAAATGAGTAATTCCCATCTCCTTAGCATATAAATATACCATACTTTACTTTGATATTTGACTTTCATTGGATTTTTTTTTTTTTTTTTTGCTATTTAATTTTCACTAGACAGGTTGCTTTCAGTTTTTTCTTTCCTTTTATTCCCCATGAATAATTGTCTCACTCTGTTATTGAATCATTAAAAATATTTTGTTTTGACAATTAGAAACAATACTATAGTATAACGTGGCATTTAAAAATATGGGCCCTAAAAGCACACTGCCTGGGTTTGGATCCTGCCCATGTACCTCGAGGCTGAGTAATCTGAGTAGTGACTTAGCCCAACTCAGCTGTTTGTGATGGGGATTATAACACTACCTGTTTCATATGGTTTAGCACCATACTTGGCACATGGCATAAATATTCAGTAAATATTATTCATTTTGTAATGAAAATATTTGTGGATATATAAGAATTACTTCTATAGAACAGCTTCCTGTAGATGGTATTATTTAACCAAAGAGTATAAACACTTTTAAACTGTTTTTTGGTTTTTTTAATTTGAGAGATGATAGTATTTAAATATTCAATTTTAGGGTTTTTTTTTACTACTTAGTTTGATGGAAGTTGTTTTCTTTTTTTAACCCCATGTGTTTAACTTCTATTTATATCTCTTCTTGTTTGAACTTGTCTATTCTTGACTTGTCCTTTTCCACACAATATTTATCTGATTAATTTATATGGATTTTATATAATACTGATGCTTTAACCTTATTATTTATGCATTTTCAAATTTTAACCTAATGATTTTTAAAATGAACTCAGAAAAAAAGGATCAGATGACCTTCTAAATTAAAAATATAAAGATACTCAAACAAAAGAATATATGTAGCACATTTTTACAATATAAAACTTTGTAATAAATTGAACACCTCTGTATCCTCATTCAGTTTGAGAAACAGGATATTTTTGATGACACCTGTGTGAAATTTTCCAGTCTTATCCTTCTTAAGCCCTGGGGTTGTCAAAGTTTGAATCTTGGTTCCTACTTTTTAAAATTGTTTTACCAGGTAATCCCTAAATAATATACTGCTTGATTTTGTCTATTTTCAACTTCTTTTTATCAATGTAGTCATACTGTATTCATGTTTCCATAACTTGTGACAATGCCAGTTCTATTATATATTAGATTTCCATGTGTAAATCTATTTCTGTGTTACCTAATCTATTCTGTTGGTCTATTTGTTTCTGAGTTAACACCACAAGACTTTACAATAAATCTTTTTTTAAAACTTCTACTTATCTATTTTATTTCTGGCTGCTCTGGGTCCTTTCTTCCTCCAGGAGATCTTTCCAACCCAGGGATCAAACCCAGGTCTCCTGCATTAAGGGCAGACACTTTACCATCTGAGCCACCAGCAAAGCCGTGTCTCTGTTGCTGCTGGTAGGCTTTCTCTGACTGTGGAGAGTGAGGGCTACCCTCTCATTATGGTGCTCAGGCTTCTCATCGCAGTGGCTTCTGTTGCAGAGCACAGTCTACAGGGTTCAAGGGCTTCAGTAGGTGTGGCACATGGGCCCAGTAGTTGCGGCTCCTAGGCTCTAGAGCACAGGCTTAGTAGTTGTGGCACATGGGCTTAGCTGCTTTGAGGCACGGGGGATTCCTCCTGGATCAAGGATCAAACCCGTGTTTCCCGCATTGGCAGGTGGATTCTTTACCAGTGAGCCACAAGGGAAGCCCCTGCTGTGACTTTAACAATGTAGAAATCCAGTAGGTATTGTTTCCTTCTTTCAGATTAACATAGTAGTTAAGAATTCTGGCTCTAGAGTCAGAAAGACCATGGCTCTAATCTAACCTCAAGGGCTGGAGAATATACATTTTGGGAAGTCTGCCCAGACCACAAGCCTCCTTCTGAGAACTTCCCCTAGGAGTGTGCCCTATACTCATGTTTGTATTACTTGACTGCCTGACTGGACATATTCTATTGGATCAGAGGAGAAGAAGACAAGGTTAACTGGATTTCCTCTTCTAATGTTTAGAATTATGACCACTTGAATTTAGAACAAGTAAACTTGCAGGCTGGGGAGCAACTATACTTGGCCATGCACACATGAAGAAGCAGAGCAAATGCCTGGGGCATACAAAAGAATGAGACAGAGGAAGAAGATATGCAGAGAAAGAAGCAAGAAACCTTGAGGAAGGAAGATGATATTAAGGAAGAAAGAGATGGGGATGAACTAACCACAAAAATATCCTCATATGAATTCCAGGCATTTGTACTGCCTCTAACAGATTTCCATTTCTTGATTCAAGTCCATCTTGGTGCCTGATGTTATTTCCTGACTCTTGGGTCCCTGGTAACAACCCTCTGTTCTTAAATTTCCTTTTTGTGTAGGAGGGGGAGTTTTATTTAGCTCAAATCTTACTGGTTTCCATAGTGGCTTTTTTTTTCCTTTCTTTCTTTTTTGGTTTACATTCCTACCAACAGTGCACAAGGATTCTCTTCTCCATATCCTTGTCCCTACTTGTAATCTCTTGTCATTTTGATAATCATTCTAATAGGTATGGTATCTCACTGTGGTTTTGATTTGCATTACTCTGATGATGTTCAGCATCTTTTCATGTATCTGTTAGTTATTTGCATGTTTTTTTTTAAAATGTCTATTCAGATCTCCTGCCCATTGAAAACAATTTATGGATAGGCTATTGAGTTGTGTTAGTTCCCTTTATTTTTTGGATATTAATCCCTTATTAGATAGATGGTTTGCAGATATTTTCTCTATAAATTGCCTTTTCATTTTGTTGATTGCCTCTTTTGTTGTGCAAAAACTTTTTAGTTTGATGTAGTACCACTTGTTTATTTTTGCTTCTGTTGCTTGTGCTTTTGGTGTCATACCTAAAAAATCATTGCCAAGACCAATGTTAAAGAGCTTTGTCCTTATGTTTTCTTCTAGAAGTTTTATGGTTTCAGGTCTTGTCTTTAAGTCTTTAATCTGCATAGCCATTCCATACTCCAGGAAGTCTTTAATTTATTTCAAGTTAATTTTGTGACTGGTGGAAGATACAAATTCAACTTCATTCTTTCGCATGAGATTATCCAGTTTTCTGGGCTTCCCAGGTAGCACTAGTGGTAAAGAACTGGCCTGCCAATGCAGGAGAGATAGAGATGCAGGTTTGATCCTTAGGTTTGGAAGATCCCCTGAAGGAGGGCAAGGCAACCCACTCCAGTATTCTTGTCTGGAGAATCCCGTGGACAGAGGAGTCTGGAGGGCTACAGTCCATAGGATTACAGAGTTAGACACAACTGAAGTGACTAAGCACACACGCATCCAGTTTTCCAACCTACACCATTTATTGAAGAGACTATCCTTTCCCCATGGATCACAATAAACTGGAAAATTCTGAAAGAGATGGGAATACCAGACCACCTGACCTACCTCTTGGGAAATTTGTATGCAGGTCAGGAAGCAACAGTTAGAACTGGACATGGAACAACAGACTGGTTCCAAATAGGAAAAGGAGTATGTCAAGGCTGTGTATTGTCACCCTGCTAATTTAACTTCTATGCAGAGTACATCATGAGAAATGCTAGACTGGAAGAAACACAAGCTGGAATCAAGATTGCCGGGAGAAATATCAATAACCTCAGATATGCAGATGACACCACCCTTATGGCAGAAAGTGAAGAGGAACTCAAAAGCCTCTTGATGAAAGTGAAAGTGGAGAGTGAAAAGGTTGGCTTAAAGCTCAACATTCAGAAAATGAAGATCATGGCATCTGGTCCCATCACTTCATGGGAAATAGATGGGGAAACAGTGGAAACAGTGTCAGACTTTATTTTTCGGGGCTCCAAAATCACTGCAGATGGTGACTGCAGCCATGAAATTAAAAGACGCTTACTCCTTGGAAGGAAAGTTATGACCAACCTAGATAGCATATTCAAAAGCAGAGACATTACTTTGCCAACAAAGGTTCGCCTAGTCAAGGCTATGGTCTTTCCTGTGGTCATGTATGGATGTGAGAGCTGGACTGTGAATAAGGCTGAGCGCCAAAGAATTGATACTTTTGAACTGTGGTGTTGGAGAAGACTCTTGAGAGTCCCTTGGACTGCAAGGAGATCCAACCAGTCTATTCTGAAGGAGATCAGTCCTGGGATTTCTTTGGAAGGAATGATGCTGAAGCTGAAACTCCAGTACTTTGGCCACCTCATACGAAGAGTTAGCTCATTGGAAAAGACTCTGATGCTGGGAGGGATTGGGGGCAGGAGAAGAACGGGACGACAGAGGATGAGATGGCTGGATGGCATCACTGACTTGATGGACGTGAGTCTGACTGAACTCCGGGAGTTGGTGATGGACAGGGAGGCCTGGTGTGCTGCGATTCATGGGGTCGCAAAGAAGTCAGACACAACTGAGCAACTGATCTGATCTGATATGATTCTTTCCCCATTGAGTATTCCTGGCACCCTTGTAAATTATTAGTTACTGGTGGGTATGTGCGTGCTAAGTCGCTTCAGTCATGTCTGACTCTTTGCGACCTCATTAACTGCAGCCTGCCAGGCTGCTTTGTCCATGGGATTCTCCAGGCAAGAATACTGGAGTGGGTTGTCATGTCCCCCTCCAGGGAATCTTCCCAACTCAGGGATCAAACCAGCATCTTTTATTTCTCCCTCATTAGCAGGCAGGTTCTTTACCACTAGCCCATGGGAAGCCCATTAGTGGACCATATATGTATGATTTGGGGGGAAAGGGACTCTTGATTCTGTCCCATTGTCCATTTTTATGGTAGTATCACACTCTTTTGGTTGCTATAACTTTGTGATTTCATTTGAAATTAGGATGTGTGATTTCTCTAGCTTTCTTCTTCTTTCCAGGATTGCTTTGGCTTTTGAAGATATTTTGTGGTTCATACAAATTTTTGATTATTTGTTCTATTTCTATGAAAAATGTCAATGAAATTTTGATGGAGATTGCATTGAAGCTATAGATGGCTTTGGGTAGTATGGACATTTTAATAATATTAATTTTTTGATCCATGAACACAGGATATCTTTCCATTTAATAGTGTCTTTCAATTTCTTTCATCAAAGTCTTATAGTTTTCAGTGTACAGATCTTTCACCTCTTTGGTTAAATGTATTACTAACTATTTCATTGTTTTTAATGCTTTTAGAAATGAGAATCTTTTCATTTCTTTTTCATATATTCTGTTGTTGGTATATAGAAAGACAACTGATTTTTGTATAATTTTTTAACCTGAACACATCATTTTTCCAAAGGTGTAACAATCATCATTTTAAACAGTATTTCATGTTATATATAATACATAAAACACTCTCAAATTGTTTAAAAAAAATGTTGTATGACCATGTAAAGCTGGCAGTGTTCTGTGGGACCTTACAGAATTCTCAGATTCTCAGGAGATTAATTCAGAGATTAGTTGACTGTGTGGATCACAATAAACTGTGGAAAATTCTGAAAGAGATGGGAATACCAGACCACCTGACCTGCCTCTTGAGAAACCTATATGCAGGTCAAGAAGCAACAGTTAGAACTGGACATGGCTCCAAATAGGAAAAGGAGTACGTCAAGGCTGTATATTGTCACCCTGCTTATTCTATGCAGAGTACATTATGACAAACGCTGGGCTGGAAGAAGCACAAGCTGGAATCAAGATTGCCGGGAGAAATATCAATAACCTCAGATACGCAGATGACACCACCCTTATGGCAGAAAGTGAAGAGGAACTCAAAAGCCTCTTGATGAAAGTGAAAGTGGAGAGTGAAAAAGTTGGCTTAAAGCTCAACATTCAGAAAATGAAGATCATGGCATCTGGTCCCATCACTTCATGGGAAATAGATGGGGAAACAGTGGAAACAGTGTCAGACTTTATTTTTTGGGCTCCAAAATCACTGCAGATGGTGACTGCAGCCATGAAACTAAAAGACGCTTACTCCTTGGAAGGAAAGTCATGACCAACCTAGACAGCATATTGAAAAGCAGAGACATTACTTTGCCAACAAAGGTTCGTCTAGTCAAGGCTATGGTTTTTCCTGTGGTCATGTATGGATGGACGTGAGAGTTGGACTGTGAAGAAGGCTGAGCGCCGAAGAATTGATGCTTTTGAACTGTGGTGTTGGAGAAGACTCTTGAGAGTCCCTTGGACTGCAAGGAAATCAGTCCTGGGTGTTCTTTGGAAGGAATGATGCTAAAGTTGAAACTCCAGTACTTTGGCCACCTCACGCGAAGAGTTGACTCATTGGAGAAGACTCTGAAGCTGGGAGGGATTGAGGGCAGGAGGAGAAGGGGACGACAGAGGATGAGATGGCTGGGTGGCATCACTGACTTGATGGATATGAGTTTGCATGAACTCCGGGAGTCGGTGGACAGGGAGGCCTGGCGTGCTGCAATTCATGGGGTCTCAAAGAGTCGGACATGACTGAGCAACTGAACTGAACTGAACTGAATTCAGAGATGAACTGGGCTAACTTGGGAATCAGTCTCTGGAGTTAGGTTTTTGACAACAATTTTTAGCCTTTTTCCTTTCAACCAGGGGTTCTCAACCTCCAGGCCATGGACTGATACCTCCTGTCTAATCTAAGCAGTGGCATTAGATTAGAAATAAAGTATGCAATAAATACAACGCACTTGAATCATCTCCAAACCATCTCTTCCACCCTCCTTCTGTGGAAAAATTTTCTTCCGTGAAACCAGTCCCTAGTGCCAAAAAGGTTGGGGACAACTGCTTTAAACATAAAAAATTTATAAACCTCATGGTAATGCAAGTCAAAACGGTTGGGGAAAAGTCACTCATAATTTCATTACCCTAACAAATGAACTGGCAACCCACTCCATACTGTTGCCTGGACAACCCCATGGATGGAGGAGCATGATAGGTTACAGTCCATGGGGTCTCAAAGAGTCAGACACGACTGAGCGACTTCACTCACTCACTCACTCAACAAATGAATCATATTCATTTTTACATGTTTAGTCCATATGTCTTTTAATGGTTTGACACATACCCTTGAAATTACAAATTGGCAACACAAATACAGATTGCTTTTGAGCTGTGAGAGATGCTTGCATAGCATTTGAGGGGTAACACCACACAAGCGGTTTCATTGTCTTTAAAAACTCTTTTGACACTTATAAAACCATTAAAAAAGATCATAATCTGGAGCTTCCCTGGTGGCTCAGTAGTAAAGACTTCACCTGCCAATGCAGAAAACCCAGGTTCAATCCCTGGTCTGCAAAAATTCCACATCCTGTGGGGCAAATAACCCCGTGTGCCACAATTATTGAGCCTGTGCTCTAGAGCCTGGGAGCTGCAACTACTGAGCCTACATGCCTCAACTACTGAGGCCACACACCCTAGAGTCATTCTCTGCAACATGAAAAGCCACTCCAATGAGAAGTCCGTGCACTCATTGCACTTCAACTAGAGTATAGGTCCTGTTGCCTGCAACTAGAGAAAATCCTGAACAGCAATGAAGACCCACCACAGCTAAAATGAATAAATAATTTTTAAAATGTGCTTATTAAAAGAAACATAATCGGTGTGCACATCTCCTGTTGGGAGATTACAGTCTCAGAGAACAAATGAAGATCATGGTTTGTTCACTACTGTATACCTTATACATAAAGGACAGTCTCTGTTGGAAAAGTGAATGAGATTGATAAACATGGGCATCTGACTACTGGAGACTGAGACCAAGAGGGAAAGGAAAGTTAGCTAATCTCCAAGCTTCTCTCTGACTTGACTAGTGACAGTCTTGCATGAGAAGGGGCAATTGCACTCATCTCACATGCTAGTAAAGTAATGCTCAAAATTCTCCAAGCCAGGCTTCAGCAATATGTGAACAGTGAACTTCCTGATGTTCAAGCTGGATTTAGAAAAGGCAGAGGAACCAGAGATAAATTGCCAACATCCGCTGGATCATGGAAAAAGCAAGAGAGTTCCAGAAAAACATCTATTTCTGCTTTATTGACTATGCCAAAGCCTTTGACTGTGTAGATCACAATAAACTTTGGAAAATTCTGAGAGAGATGGGAATACCAGACCACCTGATCTGCCTCTTGAGAAATCTGTATGTAGGTCAGGAAGCAACAGTTAGAACTGGTCATGGAACAACAGACTGGTTCCAAATAGGAAAAGGAGGACGTCAAGGCTGTATATTGTCACCATGTTTATTTAACTTATATGCAGAGTACATCATGAGAAATGCTGGACTGGAAGAAACACAAGCTGGAATCAAGATTGCTGGGAGAAATATCAATAACCTCAGATATGCAGATGATACCACCCTTGTGGCATAAAGTGAAGAGGAACTCAAAAGCCCCTTGATGAAAGTGAAAGTGGAGAGTGAAAAGGTTGGCTTAAAGCTCAACATTCAGAAAACGAAGATCATGGCATCTGGTCCCATCACTACATGGGAAATAGATGGAGAAACAGTGGAAACAGTGTCAGACTTTATTTTTCGGGGCTCCAAAATCACTGCAGATGGTGACTGCAGCCATGAAACTAAAAGACGCTTACTCCTTGGAAGGAAAGTTATGACCAACCTAGATAGCATATTCAAAAGCAGAGACATCACTTTGCCAACAAAGGTTAGCCTAATCAAGGCTATGGTCTTTCCTGTGGTCATGTATGGATGTGAGAGTTGGACTGTGAAGAAGGCTGAGTGCCGAAGAATTGATGCTTTTGAACTGTGGTGTTGGAGAAGACTCTTGAGAGTCCCTTGGACTGCAAGGAGATCCAACCGGTCCATTTTGAAAGAGATCAGCCCTGGGATTTCTTTGGAAGGAATGATGCTGAAGCTGAAACTCCAGTATTTTGGCCACCTCATGCGAAGACTTGACTCATTGGAGAAGACTCTGATGCTGGGAGGGATTGAGGGCAGGAGGAGAAGGGGACGACAGAGGATGAGATGGCTGGATGGCATCACTGACTCGATGAATGTGAGTCTGAGTCACCTCTGAGAGCTTGTGGTAGATAGGGAGGCCTGGCGTGCTGCAGTTCATGGGGTCGCAAAGAGTCAGACACGACTGAGCGACTGATCTGATCTGATCTGATAGGACACCACCAGGAATTTACTCAGTGTAACTCTCTGGAGTCCTTGTCCACTTCTGGCCACCTAAGGCTCTCATCTCCACTTATCTAGAGACCAGAGGGAAAAACACTGTGAGAGTTTTGAGTAGCCCTATTCTTTCACATTAGTCAGAGATTTAAGAAGGTCTATAGCAGACCAGAGTAACAGGCAGGTCCATAAGAGGTGCCCTAGGGAGCACCCTGTGCAGTTAGGGGTTTGAGGACATGAGGTAATTTGGAGACAGCCAGTTGTTAAATATTTAGCAGCACACCACTGAATAGAGGCCTGTGCTGGGACAAAGAGCTCTGTGGAGACTTCATGACTGAAAGCAAATGGACAAAACCATCAAGTCCATCAGTGGTGACAGCACAATACCTTAAATGGCCAGAGAGGAAGGAAACATATGAGCTAAAAGTTCATCATCAAGGAATAAGACCAAACTAGTTCTTCCAGAACAGTGACTAAGAAGGATCCTGGACACCCCATAGACTTCAGGCTCTTCCCCTTACTGCCCCAGCATTCTACAGTTCCTATCACTGAGCCACTATCCTCCCAAAGTCACTGAGCACCTACCTACCCTCATTACTGAGTCATTCAAGAGACTTTAAAAGCCAGGACTGAGAGACTTTTGATCATTTAATTCATTTTTCATAGTATAACTAAATAACATAGAGCTTGACAAAATCTCCTTGGAAAGTAGGAAAATGAATTTATTTATTTATTTAGGCTTAGCTGCAGGGCATGTGGGGAAGAAAGGGAGGGGTATCTTAATTCCTCTACCAGAGATTGAACCCATGTCCCCCTGTAGCAAAAGCGCTGAGTCTTATTAACCATCAGATGGCTAGGGAAATTCCAGGAAAATTAGTTTGTTAGAGCTGGCATTTTTGTATTAATGTTTACTGAAAAAGGAGAAAAGTTTTTTTTTAAATGGTGAGAAACACTGTTTTACACTAGAGTATAGATACTTTTTGCCATCTCTTGTTTGACCACTTCCAATTTGCCTTGATTCAATCTCAAAAACGATAGAATGATCTCTGTTCGTTTCCAAGGCAAACCATTCAATGTCACAGTAATCCAAGTCTATGCCCCAACCAGTAACGCTGAAGAAGCTGAAGTTGAAAGGTTCTATGAAGACCCACAAGACCTTTTAGAACTAACACCCAAAAAAGATGTCCTTTTCATTATAGGGGACTGGAATGCAAAAGTAGGAAGTCAAGAAACACCTGGAGTAACAGGCAAATTTGGCCTTGGAATACGGAATGAAGCAGGGCAAAGACTAATAGAGTTTTGCCAAGAAAATGCACTGGTCATAGCAAATACCCTCTTCCAACAACACAAGAGAAGACTCTATACATGGACATCACCAGATGGTCAACACCAAAATCAGATCGATTATATTCTTTGCAGCCAAAGATGGAGAAGCTCTATACAATCAGCAAAAACAAGACCAGGAGCTGACTGTGGCTCAGACCATGAACTCCTTATTGCCAAATTCAGACTGAAATTGAAGAAAGTAGAGAAAACTACTAGACCATTCAGGTATGACCTAAATCAAATCCCTTATGATTATACAGTGGAAGTGAGAAATAGATTTAAGGGCCTAGATCTGATAGATAGAGTGCCTGATGAACTATGGAATGAGGTTCGTGACATTGTACAGGAGACAGGGATCAAGACCATCCCCATGGAAAAGAAATGCAAAAAAGCAAAATGGCTGTCTGGGGAGGCCTTACAAATAGCCGTGAAAAGAAGAGAAGCGAAAAGCAAAGGAGAAAAGGAAAGATATAAACATCTGAATGCAGAGTTCCAAAGAATAGCAAGAAGAGATAAGAAAGCCTTCTTCAGTGATCAATGCAAAGAAATAGAGGAAAACAACAGAATGGGAAAGACTAGGGATCTCTTCAAGAAAATCAGAGATACCAAAAGAACATTTCATGCAAAGATGGGCACAATAAAGGACAGAGATGGTGTGGATCTAACAGAAGCAGAAGATATCAAGAAGAGGTGGCAAGAATACACAGAAGAACTGTACAAAAAAGAGCTTCAAGACCCAGATAATCATGATGATGTGATCACTGACCTAGAGCCAGACATCTTGGAATGTGAAGTCAAATGGGCCTTAGAAAGCATCACTACGAACAAAGCTAGTGGAGGTGATGGAATTCCAGTGGAGCTATTCCAAATCCTGAATGATGATGCTGTGAAAGTGCTACACTCAATATGCCAGCAAATTTGGAAAACTCAGCAGTGGCCACAAGATTGGAAAAGGTCAGTTTTCATCCCAATCCCAAAGAAAGGCAATGCCAAGGAGTGCTCAAACTACCGAACAATTTCACTCATCTCACACGCTAGTAAAGTAATGCTCAAAATTCTCCAAGCCAGGCTTCAGCAATATGTGAACCGTGAACTTCCTGACGTTCAAGCTGGTTTTAGAAAAGGCAGAGGAACCAGAGATCAAATTGCCAACATCCGCTGGATCATGGAAAAAGCAAGAGAGTTCCAGAAAAACATCTATTTCTGCTTTATTGACTATGCCAAAGCCTTTGACTGTGTGGATCACAATAAACTATGGAAAATTCTGAAAGAGATGGGAATACCAGACCACCTGATCTGCCTCTTAAGAAATCTGTATGCAGGTCAGGAAGCAACAGTTAGAACTGGTCATGGAACAACAGACTGGTTCCAAATAGGAAAAGGAGTACGTCAAGGCTGTATATTGTCACCATGTTTATTTAACTTATATGCAGAGTACATCATGAGAAATGCTGGACTGGAAGAAACACAAGTTGGAATCAAGATTGCCGGGAGAAATATCAATAACCTCAGATATGCAGATGACACCACCCTTATGGCAGAAAGTGAAGAGGGGCTAAAAAGCCTCTTGATGAAAGTGAAAGTGGAGAGTGAAAAGGTTGGCTTAAAGCTCAACATTCAGAAAATGAAGATCATGGCATCTGGTCCCATCACTGCATGGGAAATAGATGGGGAAACAGTGGAAACAGTGTCAGACTTTGTTTTTCTGGGCTCCAAGATCACTGCAGATGGTGACTGCAGCCATGAAATTAAAAGACGCTTACTCCTTGGAAGGAAAGTTATGACCAACCTAGATAGCATATTCAAAAGCAGAGACATTACTTTACCAACAAAGGTTCGCCTAGTCAAGGCTATGGTCTTTCCTGTGGTCATGTTATGGATGTGAGAGCTGGACTGTGAAGAAGGCTGAGCGCCGAAGAATTGATGCTTTTGAACTGTGGTGTTGGAGAAGACTCTTGAGAGTCCCTTGGACTGCAAGAAGATCCAACCAGTCCATTCTAAAGGAGATCAATCCTGGAATTTCTTTAGAAGGAATGATGCTAAAGCTGAAACTCCAGTATTTTGGCCACCTCATGCGAAGAGTTGACTCATTGGAGAAGACTCTGATGCTGGGAGGGATTGAGGGCAGGAGGAGAAGGGGACGACAGAGGATGAGATAGCTGGATGGCATCACTGACTTGATGGATGCGAGTCTGAGTGACCTCCGGGAGCTGGTGATGGACAGGGAGGCCTGGCGTGCTGCAGTTCATGGGGTCGCAAAGAGTCGGACACGACTGAGCGACTGATCTGATCTGATAGATACTTTTATTTTCTGTACACCTCATGATTATGCTATTCTTGATCTTGATGTGGTATATATTAGACTCTGATTGAGGTGGGATTATATAAATAAACAAATTAACAAAAAATAAATAAGCAGGATGTTATTCTCAGTTCCAAAAAAGTCATCATTAAATTTGGAAATGGTATCTTAGTAATAGTTCTGATAGGGGTGGGCCAAAGTTAAGTGTGTCTATTGCATCCATACTTGGAGTTTTTTAAAATAGTGATTTCACATTTATATAGGGTAATTCTGACCTGGTTACATCAAAGTGACTTTAAAATGTAGTGCTTCAGACCTGTGTCCTAAATGACCTTCTATCTTCACCATTCTACTCCCTCCTCCTTAAAACTTTAGTATAAAGAAGACAGGAGCTTTGCCAATGACAGTGGTCACTAATGTCTTCATTCATAAACAACCATGACCACATGCTTTATATAGGTAGTAGGAGTAGAGGTAAATAAAGTCTATGCAAATTCTTTTTCTTCATCATATTTTTTGGGGTAAATAAATTCTACCTCTTTATGGTTGAAAATACCCTTTTGCCGGCTGCACAATGTGAAAACACTATAGCATAGAATAGGAACTAGGCAGCAGTTCTAACTTTTGCAGTCAAGTTCCTCATATGCCTGACATGTAGTGGTTTTCTTCTGCAAAAGTAGTAGGTGGTAGAGTAGAAAAACAAGAAGAAAAGAGGGAAGTCAAGAGAGTCATTCATTCAATTTATATTTATTGAGCCATACTATATTCCAACTGTTGTTCTAGGCACTGTTGATAGAAACAAAGCCAGGATCCTTGCAAAGATCCTGCTTTGAGCTTGAGTTCTAATGAGATAGAAATGAATAAAGTTTTATCACAGAGTATGTTGCACATGAGTATGGGAGCTATTGATGCACAATGACAGGCTCACATTGAAGCCTACTATATGCTTTTTATAGGCATGTTTGGAACTTACTGTAGATATTAATTACATGTACCCACCCATGAGAATTCTTATAGCAATTGTGATGTTATGTTAAAATTATTTATTTATTTTTGGGGATGCTGGGTCTTTGTTGCTCTTCAGGCTTTTCTCTGTGGTGAATTGAGGTGTGCACTCTCTAGTCGAGGTGTGCGGGCTTCTCATTGTGGTGGCTTCTCTTGTTGCAGAGTGCCAGCTCAGTAGTTGTGGCTCCCAGGCCACAGGCTCAATAGTTGTAGTGCATGGGCTTAGTTGCTCTGCTGCATGTGAGATCTTTCTGGACCAGGGATGGAAACCATGTCTCCTGCATTGGTAGGCAGATTCTTTAGGTATATGTTTGGTTGCTGGCATTCTGGGAGCAGGAAAGGGACATGGCTAGGGCTTCTGTAGTTCAGCATATAGCTTCTTATACAGTACATCAGTTTTCAACTCAATGACTTGCCCTTGCCCTGTGTGTGGCTTGGTCTCCAAGTTCAGAGCCTTTTCAGTTAATTTCTCCAGAGTACAAACTTCCATTCTCCTGTGCAGTGGTGAGTAGAGAGGGGGATATCTATCTGGCTGCTTAGAGTTGGAAAGGGACCTGGGACTAGGGATCCAACCATTTCCCACACTTGTCCACCAATCCCACTAATTTTAAAGTCACATCTTCACTTCACCTTTTGTGGTACTTGCTACCTCCAAACACCGGGACTTTCAGTTTTTAGCTCATTCATTGGAATTCCCCTCTGAAATGCTTAGATTTCAACTCCCTCTGCTCTATTAAGTTAGTTATTACTACATTCACTTTTCATCTTCTGTAAGTTTGTTGAGTATTTTTGGTTTCTGCTTCCCCTCTAACTTGTTGTATTTCTTTACTGTTATTTTATTGGTGCTTGAGAAGAGGAATAGACGTGTGGTCACTCTGCCATGTCTTTCTTCCTTTATCTAGTTAACTTGATCTTTAATCCCAGGCTTTGTGACAGCATCCCAATAATTGGCTGTAGGAATAAAAACTCCCAAGAAAGGTTTAACAGTTGAGCAGGTTGTTGAAGGAGCTTGAGTCATTTTTCAACTGTTTTAAATATTCATTTATTTGGACGTGCCAAGTCTTAGTTGTGGCACGTGGGATCTTCGACCTTCACTGCTGCTTGTGAGATCCTTAGTTGTGGCATATGAACTCTTAGTTGCAGGATGTGGGATCTATTTCCCTGACCAGGGATTGAACCCAGAACTCCTGCACCGGGAGCACGGAGTATAGACACTGACCACCAGGGAAGTCCTTGAGTCTTTTCCTTCAGTCACTTTTTAGTGAAAGAAACCCTGTGCAAACAGGCTCAAGCAAAAGAAGAACTGATTGGCTCATGCCAGTTGGGAGATTCATGGGGCTGAAAGAACAATTTTGGTCTAAAGGAGAAATTCAGAGAAATAATTTATTATATAGAAGGAACATAAGCTCTCTATATCAATTAGTATAAATAAAATAAGTTAATAAATTCAAGACAAAGCGAACATGTCAGCTAGAAGTTTTGGAAGGAGACAAACAAGAAGAGAAACAAGTAGGAACTGCAGAATGTCTATATTTTTTGTGAACACAAAGGAAGGGCAGTGAAGAACACAGTGGAAATAAGTCTGGTGTGTTTCAAGCTTCACTCAAGTTGTGATATGTACGCTCTTTTCCCAGAGTAGTTCTAGCAATTGAACATCCTCTTTATCATAATGACAAAGACCACCTGCACATTAAATAACTAACTGTAGGGCAAAGACATAGGTAGTCTCGCTAGCTGAACCTTGGGGAACTATCTAGAGAGGAGTTTGGGGAATGATTTGGAGAGAAGTTTCGGAAGTGTTTGACCACAGATACAAGAGTAGTATCATGAAGAAAATAATTTGCTTGTGAAAAGGATTATCTAGACTTGAGAGAGCTTTTGGTACGTCCAACCTGGTATCTTTCTCCCTGACTTTAGTCAAAGTTAATGAAGACAATAAATCATGTGCTTGCATGTTCTAATTGTCTCAACAGTTGTTTCATTCGCACAAATGAGCCTGAAGGAAATTCAAGGAATCCAGGATTGGGAAATAGTTAGACTTTTTGCTCTTGGTGAGCTGAGCAAGGGCGTCCCTGGTGGCTCAGACAGTAAAGAATCTCCCTGCAATGCAGGAGACCCAGGTAAACAAGTCTGAGACAGGAGCAATTGAGCCTACTGCTTCAGAGCAGATGATAGGACAAAAAAGGAGTTAACATGGAGTGGGCTTTAGATATTACTGGATCCAGGGGCTCAAATGAGGGCTGTTTCCCTACCTCCTAGTTCTGCTTATCTCTTGCAGTTTCATTCTGGGTTTCTCAAGTCCCAGATGTTTATGCTTCCAGCTTAGCAAATCCAGAAAAGAGAGAAGCTTTTTCCCAATAGCTCTGACGAAAAATTCCTGAAGGTGATTCTGATGTTCTGCTGGGTCACCTGTACATCTCTGAAATAAGAAATGACACTCAGGAAATGGGGCACTCTGGTTGGCCTCATCTGGCCACTTGTGCTCTCCTGTGATGATGATCATGTGGCCCTGAAAGTTCAGCCCCAACTAAGATACCTGGATTGAGTTCCTAACAGGAAAGAAGAGCTCTAGTCTAAAGGGAAGGAATCAGACTATTAAAATAAATGACATCCATCACAGATTCATTCAGTACCTATGGAGTAGAATCTTATCCTGTGTGCTAGCAAGCATGGTCCCCAATAGAGATTATATCATTTGATATAAAACATTCCAAGCTTTTAGAATAAACATGGAATTGACTTGTAAAGCAATGCTTAAAATTCTCCAAGCCAGGCTTCAGCAGTATGTGAACTGTGAACTTCCAGATGTTCAAGCTGGTTTTAGAAAAGGCAAAGGAACCAGAGATCAAATTGCCAACATCCACTGGATCATGGAAAAAGCAAGAGAGCTCCAGAAAAACATCTATTTCTGCTTTATTGACTATGCCAAAGCCTTTGACTGTGTGTATCACAATAAACTCTGGAAAATTCTGAAAGAGATGGGAATACCAGACCACTTGACCTGCCTCTTGAGAAACCTGTATGCAGGTCAGGAAGCAGCAGTTAGAACTGGACATGGAACAACAGACTGATTCCAAATTGGGAAAGGAGTACATCAAGGCTGTATATTGTCACCCTGCTAATTTAACTTATATGCAGAGTACATCATGACAAACGCCGGGCTGGAAGAAGCACAAGCTGGAATCAAGATTGCTGGGAGAAATATCAATAACCTCAGATATGCAGATGACACCACCTTTATGGCAGAAAGTGAAGAAGAACCAAAGAGCCTCTTGATGAAAGTGAAAGAAGAGAGTGAAAAAGTTGGCTTAAAACTCAACATTCAGAAAATGAAGATCATGGCATCTGGTCCCATCACTTCATGGGAAATAGATGGGGAAACAGTGGAAACAGTGTCAGACTTTATTTTTTTGGGCTCCAAAATCACTGCAGATGGTGATTGCAGCCATGAAATTAAAAGACGCTTACACCTTGGAAGGAAAGTTATGACCAACCTAGATAGCATATTGAAAAGCAGAGACATTACTTTGCCAACAAAGGTTCGTCTAGTCAAGGCTATGGTTTTTCCAGTGGTCATGTATGGATGTGAGAGTTGGACTATAAAGAAAGCTGAGTACCAAAGAATTGATGTTTTGAACTGTGGTGTTGGAGAAGACTCTTGAGAGTCCCTTGGACTGCAAGGAGATCCAACCAGTCCATCCTAAAGGAGATCAGTCCTGAGTGTTCATTGGAAGGACTGATGCTGAAGCTGAAACTCCAGTGTTTTGGCCACCTGATGCGAAGCGTTGACTCATTTGAAAAGACCCTGATGCTGGGAAAGACTGAGGACAGGACGAAAAGGGGACGATAGAGGATGAGATGGTTGGATGGCATCATCAACTCGATGGACATGGATTTGGGTGGACTCCGGAAGTTGGTGATGGACAGGGAGGCCTGGCGTGCTGCAGTTCATGGTGTTGCAAAGAGGTGGACACGACTGAGCAACTCAACTGAACTGAAGAAATAATTAAGTAAAATTTAATTTAGTGTGATGACCATAGTACCTGTAGAAAGGTTGCTATTATAGCCTCATTTATTAGGCTTCATAAATACGAGCTTAAAAAATTGGTAGCTGTGAACATGGAGACCATGGCAGTGGTTAACAGAGGAGGAATAATTTGAGAGTAGATGATATGCCCCTATTGACTTCTCAACACCCAGACTTCTCCAACCTAGTCTTCATCTCAATGCTCTTCTTATCAAGTTTTTAATCCAATTTTTTCCTGCCTGAAAAAGAATATAATGGTTCCATGTATGTAAATTATACCTAAAAATGGTTGCTGCTGCTGCTGAGTCACTTCAGTCGTGTCCGACTCTGTGCGACCCCATAGACGGCAGCCCACAGGCTCCCCCATTCCTGGGATTCTCCAGGCAAGAACACTGGAGTGGGTTGCCATTTCCTTCTCCAATGCATGAAAGTGAAAAGTGAAAGTGAAGTCGCTCAGTTGTGTCCGACTCCTAGCGACCCCATGGACTGCAGCCCACTAGGCTCCTCCGTCCATGGAATTTTCCAGGCAAGAGCACTGGAGTGGGGTGTCACTGCCTTCTCCCTAAAAATGGTTACTTACAAGAAAAAAAGAATTTTACATATGAGAAAATAGTCAACTTTTCTGAAATATCTATTTTACAAAGTGAGGAATACCTAACAAATATAAAACTGGAACTGCAAAATATTTTTTGTTAATCAGATATAGTCTGAATATTCTCACACCTATTAGCCTATGGGAACCAAAAGAGTCACATCAATAATAAACGCATACCCAAAAGACTTCAATAACTTCCTCTCACAAAATCCTCACCAGTTAATTTGGGAGTTTTGACTGGGTATTTTGCACGCCCTTAGGAACAAACCTGCTCATGTTCCTGTCTTGGTCTAATCTCCTGGTGGAAGTCCCTTGTTCAAAATCTGTTTGAAGGAGTCACCAACCCTGTTGCTGGAACTCACCAGATAAATTCTGCTTTTTGTCTGCTGGATTCCACACAGCACTTACTGTACTTGCTTTGCTCCACTCATTCAGAAATGAAGACGCTATCCCCAGCCCACTCTGTTCTTTGTTACTTGGGTCTGACAGATTCTTGTTCACAATCTGCTCTCTTTTCCTTTCTTCCTCAGTTTTCAAATCACCCAAACAGCCAGTCAACACCTACGTTTGTTTACAGATTCAAATATATGCCCCAGAACCATCATTCTCTTTGCCAAAGTGGAGGTCCACTGGATCACCTGCTTTTCAGATAGAGCGCTTTTCAGAATAATGTCATTGAGACTTCCAAAATTAGCTTTTAATCATCCCGTACTAATGGAGCAGGGAACAGAATGGCTATGTACATGATGACAATGGTTTGATTCTTTCCTAATCCTACAGTGGCTGAATAGCCCACACTCTTTGTTCTGTGTTCTATACTGGCCGTGCTGCTCAGCACATGTTCATAAACAGAAGTTATATTTCTTGTGCTCATTTCCATTAAATGATAGAATGAACGCTGTAAGTTCGGTTCATTTCAGGTGCTTAGTCGTGTCCAACTCTTTGCAATCTCATGGACTGCATCATGCCAGGCTTCTCTGTCCATCACCAACTACCAGAACTTGCTCAAACTCATGTCCATCAAACTCATGACCATCGAGCTGGTGATGCCATCTATCATCGATGGTGAGTCGGTGATGCCATCTATCTCATCCTCTTCTCCTCCTGCCCTCAATCTTTCCCAGCATCAAGGTCTTTTCAAATGAGTCAATTCTTCGCATCAGGTGGCCAAAGTATTGGAGTTTCAGCTTTAGCATCAGTCCTTCCAATGAATATTCAGGACTGATTTCCTTTAGGATTGAATGGTTGCATCTCCTTGCAGTCGAAGGGATTCTCAAGAGTCTTCTCCAACACCACAGTTCAAAAGCATCAATTCTTGGGCACTCAGCCTTCTTTATGGTCCAATTCTCACATCCATATGTGACTACTTGAAAAACCATGGTTTTGACTATATAGAACTTTGGCAGCAGAGTGACATCTCTGCTTTTTAATATGTTGTCTAGGTTTGTCATAGCTTTTCTTCCAAGGAGCAAGCATCTTTTATTTTCATGACTGCAGTCACCATCTGCAATGATTTTGGAGCCCAAGAAAATAAAGTCTGTCATTGTTTCCCCATTTATTCTGCAACTGTTATATGCTATAACTTCTAATACTTTTCTTTTCACAAAATTGGGCATTGTCAAAATGATTTCAGTAACTTTCTCATTGAAGTCAAACATACATTAAGTTCTCACTCAAATCCAGTGATGGAGATTGGTGATGGAATAATTCTGAATTCCCTTTTTTCTTGTATGAAGTTCCTTTCCTTTGAAATTGTGGCAACTCTGAATGTGGACTAAATCAAGAAGCATTCTGCAGAATAAGAATCACATCCAGTATTAATGAGTCATTCTGTCCTTCTTCCTCATCTGAATCACATATCAATTTGGCTTTATGACTTTTTTAAAAATGATTTTGAAACCATCTAAATAAAGTTTCTTTTGATGATATGCTTATAGTGGGGAGATAAACATTATTTCTAATAGTGAAATGTATCAATATAATAATCTTTAAAGATTTAAATTCCTTAGAAGATTTTATAAATCATAACAGTCCTTAATTTTAACACTCAATATTTTCACTTCAAAAAATATTAAAGAGAATGTTTAAAAGCTTCAAAAACTTCATCATCCTATTTAAAATGCCTTTAAAAATCTTCCAAATTTCCCTCCAGCTTTGTCTCTATGTGCATATATTTTACATAACTGTGATCACAGAAATATATACTATAGATGTAGTTCACCTAATAAGGATTCTCAACAAGAGGTGATTCCCACTCCCCCTGGGAGACAGTTAGAAATGTCTGGAGAAAGTTCTGATTGTCTTTACTGGGGCAGGAGTGCACTACTGGCATCTCATGGGTAGAAGCCAGGGATGCTGCTAAACATACTACAAAGTATTGGCCCCTCTCAAAAGAATGAGCAATCCAGGCCAAAATGTCAATAGTCCCAAGATTAAGAAACCCTTGTACATACACACACATTTGTATTATGCATTTCAAAACTGTTAAATAATACATCCTTTTTTGTAACAAGATTCTTAGAGTTATTCCTCATTTTATCTATTTGACAATCATAATTTATGTAAATGATTCCCCACTCTCAGATATGATGTGAGCACCTTCATGTACATAGCTTTGAAATTTGTTTGGATTAAACTTAAATTATTATGAGTAAAATTACTTTGATAAATGGTATTATTTTATGGCTCAAACTTGGTATAGGGACCTTATAAACATTAACTTAGCAAAACACATTCATTATTAATAGCTTATTAAAGAGAATTAAAGTTTGCCTTTAATTACAGTTTCTAATGCTCTGATTTTGTAAGTGGAATGTAATGGTGCTGGGTGAGGATTTTATCTGACAGTTTTAGCTTTTGAATAGGCAATGTGATTTCAGGAGCAGAGGATTTCTCTATCCACATATTATCTTCCTCACTGTTTTATGAAATATCACTTAAGTCCATGGGAGGAAAAGATAACCATGTGCCTTAGCCTTCTCTAAAATATAAGTATTGGGACTTCTCTCATGGTTCAGTGGTTAATACTCCATGCTTCCACTGCAGGGTTTCAATCCTTGGTCAGGGAACTAAGATCCCACATGCCACATGTTGGTCAAAAAAAAAAAGAAACACACACCTATATATATACATGGGTCCAGAGAAAGCTGTGATGGGGTCTTATTCATCTTCATATCTTTAGTGCCCACCACAACATCAGGTTGAAAATGTACATTATTATAAACATTTGTTGAATGGACAGAGAGGGGTAAGAGTAGTAACACATGAAGTGATTAACTGAATGTGTCTGACTTTATTGGGGCTGATGATAGCACAGAAAGGTTGGTGTTACCATAAAACCATTAGCATTCATGTTATGATTAGTTCTTATAGTTATCATTATACTTAATGATTTAAGAATTGTTGCCCTTGCTATCAGACTCTGCTAGAAATATCTGCTAAGGTTGGTGGTAGAAGCCAACATATTAAAGATCTGGGAACAAATACATTCCTCTTCCTCTTGGCCAGGATGAAAAAGCACTCTCTAGCAAGATAACATTGGTTTTTGTTTAGCAGGGACACAAAGGCATTAAAAATTAATTAACTGATTGATGAATTTTTAATAACTAGGGAATACATATACACAGCACAGAAGCTGAAAAGTATAAAAGAATACATAAAATATTTTTTAAAACTGGGATTTCCAGCAATCCAGTTTCCCTCCCTGCAAGGTCTAACATGGATATGCTAGGTTTAGTCTAGAAACTGCCATAAACAACAGGTCACCAAATAAAGCACATAAGCAAAATAGGAGCTTGCCTCTGTCATCTAACAGTCTGTAAGTACACGGGGGTGGTGTTGCTCCACAAAAAAACATTCCAGGACAAGGTGCCTTTAATTTGCTATTCTGCTCTTTTAGTGTTGTGCATGGTTAAAGCTAACTTGGCAGCACATCTGTACTCCAGCCATATAGGAAAAAGAAAGAAAGGTCATGAAAGTCAAACAATTTCATTTTAAACCAATGGTGCAGAAGTTGCACCATCATTTCTACTTATATTCCACTGGTAAGAATTTTCTCATGTGGCCATGTTTAGCTCCAAGGGAGGCTGGGAAACGAAGTCTTTAGCTGGGTGGCTGTATGCCTAGCTGAAAATGCAGAAGAGAACTGAATTTGTAGTTATGAGTGTCTATAAATAAGCATTCTTTCCAAATGTGACAATGATATCAACTGGATTATGAATCACTGAATCTGTCCCACTAGTGAACTATGAAGTCTGGCAGGTCAGAACTTGATCCCTCTAAAATACCAGGAGATAAACAGCAATCAATAAATACTTGATGATGATTTGATCAATTTCATTTGTAGATTGTTTTCTTTAACCCTTTCTTCTCTTTCTTATTTGAATCTCTAAGATTGTTGTTGTTCAGTTGCTTAGTTGCAACTGAACTTTAAGATTGCAACCCCATGCACTGCAGCATGCCAGGCTTCCCTGTCCTTCACTATTTCCCCGAGTTTGCTCAAGCTCATGTCCACTGAGTCAGTGATGCCATCCAATCATCTCATCCTCTGTTGTCCCCTTCTCCTCCTACTTTCAGTCTTTCCCAGCATCAGGGGCTTTTCCAAGGAGTCAGCTCTTCAATCAGGTGGCTGAAGTATTAGAGCTTCAAGGGCATGATAATCTAGAGATCACTGGCAAGCCAACATTCCTTCTCCACTACAATACGTGGCAGAGTTAATCTTTTAAAGTTGTGAAGAAGGGGAAATTTGTCTTTGGCAATCTTAGCTTTCTTTGCTCTTCTTCCCTGGACATACAATACCCAAGGTACCCTGACCATTCAGAACCCCACACCATGGTACATACAAGACAGCTTTCCATGTAAGGTCGTGATTATAAAATTCCCTTCTTTGCTCATCCAGAAATTACCCCTTTATTACTCCATCTCTAGCTGGTTGATAGGTTTGAGAAATGGGGTATAAAAGGGTTGTTTAAGGAGTAGTTGAAATGTTACCACTTGTGAAAAGAACTCAATCTGATTAGGTAGAATGGTTGCCTTACCTAGTTTAAAATGACTAGAGTTTGTCTTACTGTTTGCAGGACAAAACCAAAAAACAAAACAAAACAAGAACCCCCAAAACCACAAAGACAAAATCCCCAAACATATAAACATAAAATGTTTTAATTATAGATTACATAATGGAATTTGTGGAGAAACCATTTTTGCAAATGTTCACGTCTTTTCTGCAAAAAGCACTGTACTATGGAAATAGTCAAGCAGATTGACTTTATTCTCCCTTCCTATGGTCATTTTGGTGTCATTGGCAGAATAGCTGAGACCATCTTAAAACTGCTTTTGGACAAAGATAACTTACTATATTAATATATTCTTTTCTCACTGTAAACATTACAAAATATAAATCAACTATACTTCAATAAAAAAGAAAAATCTTTATTATAAGAGTTGATCTGGTGATACATAAGTTGATTATTGCTATTTTTAGTTTTATTAGTTTGTTGAAAGAATATTTAATATTTAAAAAACTACCTGTGACTCAGGTTCCAAAATGAGCATACATATATTGGTCAATAATTGACCAAGATTCAATAATGGAAATGTTTATTCAAGCATTTATCCAAATGCTTCCCACATCACAGTATCAGTTCAGTTCAGTCACTCAGTCGTGTCCGACTCTGAGACCCCATGAATCGCAGCACGCCAGGCCTCCCTGTCCATCACCAGTTCCTGGAGTTCACTCAAACTCATGTCCATCGAGTCGGTGATGCCATCCAGCTGTCTCATCCTCTGTCGTCCCCTTCTCCTCCTGCCCCCAATCCCTCCCAGCATCAGGGTCTTTTCAAATGAGTCAACTCTTCACATGAGGTGGCCAAAGTATTGGAGTTTCAGCTTCAGCATCAGTCCTTCCAATGAACACCCAGGACTGATCTCCTTTAGAATGGACCGGTTGGATCTCCTTGCAGTCCAGGGGACTCTCAAGAGTCTTCTCCAACACCACAGTTCAAAAGCATCAGTTCTTCAGCACTCAGCTTTCTTCACAGTCCATACATGACCACTGGAAAAACCATAGCTTTGACTAGATGGACCTTTGTTGGCAAAGTAATGTCTCTGCTTTTGAATATGCTATCTAGGTTGGTCATAACTTTCCTTCCAAGGAGTAAGTGTCTTTTAATTTCATGGCTGCAATCACCATCTGCAGTGATTTTGGAGCCCCCAAAATAAAGTCTGACACTGTTTCCACTGTTTCCCCATCTATTTCCCATGTAGTGATGGGACCAGATGCCATGATCTTCATTTTCTGAATGTTGAGTTTTAAGCCAACCTTTTCACTCTCCTCTTTCACTTTCATCAAGAGGCTTTTGAGTTCCTCTTCACTTTCTGCCATAAGGGTGGTGTCATCTGCATATCTGAGGTTATTGATATTTCTCCCAGCAATCTTGATTCCAGCTTGTGCTTCTTCCAGCCCAGCGTTTCTCATGATGTACTCTGCATAGAAGTTAAATAAACAGGGTGACAATATACAGCCTTGACGTATTCCTTTTCCTATTTGCAACCAGTCTGTTGTTCCATGTCCAGTTCTAACTGTTGCTTCCTGACCTGCATATAGGCTTCTCAAGAGGCAGGTCAGGTGATCTGGTATTCCCATCTCTTTCAGAATTTTCCTCAGTTTTATTGTGATCCACACAGTCAAAGGCTGTGGCATAGTCAATAAAGCAGAAATAGATGTTTTCCTGGAACTCTCTTGCTTTTTCGATGGTACAGCAGATGTTGGCAATTTGATCTCTGGTTCCTCTGCCTTTTCTAAAACCAGTTTGAACATCTGGAAGTTCACGGTTCACAATACTGCTGAAGCCTGGCTTGGAGAATTTTGAGCATTGTCAGAGATCAGATCAGATCAGTCGCTCAGTCGTGTCCGACTCTTTGCGACCCCATGAACTGCAGCATGCCAGGCCTCCCTATCCATCACCAGCTCTCGGAGGTCACTCAGACTCACATTCATCGAGTCAGTGATCCCATCCAGCCATCTCATCCTCTGTTGTCCCCTTCTCCTCCTGCCCTCAATCCCTCTCAGCATCAGAGTCTTCTCCAATGAGTCAACTCTTCGCATGAGGTGGCCAAAATACTGGAGTTTCAGCTTTAGCATCATTCCTTCCAAAGAAATCCCAGGGCTGGTTTCCTTCAGAATGGACCAGTTGGATCTCCTTGCAGTCCAAGGCACTCTCAAGAGTCTTCTCCAACACCACAGTTCAAAAGCATCAATTCTTTGGCACTCAGCCTTCTTCACAGTCCAACTCTCACATCCATACATGACCACAGGAAAGACCATAGCCTTGACTAGGCGAACCTTTGTTGGCAAAGTGATGTCTCTGCTTTTGAATATGCTAGCTAGGTCATAACTTTCCTTCCAAGGAGTAAGCGTCTTTTAATTTCATGGCTGCAGTCACCATCTGCAGTGATTTTGGAGCCCAGAAAAATAAAGTCTGACACTGTTTCCACTGTTTCTCCATCTATTTCCCATGTAGTGATGGGACCAGATGCCATGATCTTCGTTTTCTGAATGTTGAGCTTTAAGCCAACCTTTTCACTCTCCACTTTCACTTTCATCAAGAGGCTTTTGAGTTCCTCTTCACTTTCTGCCATAAGGGTGGTATCATCTGCATATCTGAGGTTATTGATATTTCTCCTGGCAATCTTGATTCCAGCTTGTGTTTCTTCCAGTCCAGCATTTCTCATGATGTACTCTGCATATAAGTTAAATAAACATGGTGACAATATACAGCCTTGACGTACTCCTTTTCCTATTTGGAACCAGTCTGTTGTTCCATGTCCAGTTCTAACTGTTGCTTCCTGACCTGCATACAGATTTCTCAAGAGGCAGATCAGGTGGTCTGGTATTCCCATCTCTTTCAGAATTTTCCAAAGTTTATTGTGATCTACACAGTCAAAGGCTTTGGCATAGTCAATAAAGCAGAAATAGATGTTTTGAGCATTATAGATGGAAAATATTAATATGTGTATCACACAATGATGTAAGGTAGAGCCATCTAACCTGGAGGCTCTGCCTGCACGTAGCCTAACCTAACTGCCCCAGGGATTGAAGGGAATCATCTCAGTGTACTCCATTCAATGGGCAACCTGGTTGGAGAGGGCTGATAAAATGCTATTCAAAGTGTAGTCTTCACATCAGCAGCAGCAGCATCACCTGGGAGTTTGTTAGAAATGCAGAATCACAGCTCTATCGCAATTTACTGAATCAGAATCTGCATTATTATAAGATTCCCAGGTGATTTACACGCATTAAACTTTGAGAGCACTGATCTAGAAAACAGTGGATAATATTATTAGACAGCTGGGAGGCAAAATAGATAATCATTAGGCAATGGCACCCCACTCCAGTACTCTTGCCTGGAGAATCCCATGGACGGAGGAGCCTGGTAGGCTGCAGTCCATGGAGTCGCTAGGAGTCGGACACGACAGAGCGACTTCACTTTCACTTTTCACTTTCATGCATTGGAGAAGGAAATGGCAGCCCACTGCAGTGTTCTTGCCTGGAGAATCCCAGGGACGGGGGAGCCTGGTGGGCTGCCATCTGTGGGGTCACACAGAGTCGGACACGACTGAAGTGACTTAGCATAGCATAGCATAACATGCTTTTTACCTTTCAAGAAGTTGTGCTAAAATGGCCTGCCTGGGATCTGAGATTTGATCTTGTAACTTTTCTGGCAGCATGGAGCTCTCTCTATATATAGAAAGTATATATAGAGAGAGTATTTTATATATATATTCAGTATTCCAGAGAAGGCAATGGCATCCCACTCAAGTACTTCTGCCTGGAAAATCCCACAGACGGAGGAGCCTGGTAGGCTGCAGTCCATGGGATTACCGAGGGTCAGACACGACTGAGCAACTTCACTTTCACTTTTCACTTTCATGCATTGGAGAAGGAAATGGCAACCCACTGCAGTGTTCTTGCCTGGAGAATCCCAGGGATGGGGGAGCCTGGTGGGCTTCCTTCTATGGGGTCACATAGAGTTGGACACGACTGAAGTGACTTAGCAACAGCAGCATATTCAGTATTCTGTGAAACGTGCAACACAAAATGCGTGGTCTACTTAAACCAAACATTCATTTGAATATGGAAGATAAACAGGCTTGCACCTAACAGTCATCTCCTTCAAGCTTCAAGTGTGCTTCCTGTATGGCAGAGGACTATTAGGCCAGGATCACATTCTCTAGACTCTATTGCAGCTCTTATATTGTGGAAGTATGTAGGTTTCAACAAACGCTTTTATGTAAGATTTGGAAAGCTGTTTCTCTGATAGGTACAGATGTGGAAGCAACTTTTTCTTCTGTAGCAGAGTCACCAGAGGTGTCATTGTTCAGTCATTAGTTTTGTGAACGTTAGGAAGCATGGGTGGTGTGCCCATTTTGCTGGTTCAGATTGCAGGTGGTAGAGTGTGATTCTGGAGCTCACTGAGGAAGTGGCAGCTTCTTGATTTTGGTAGCTTCCAGACAGTGGCTGCAGTCCCATAGTTCTGAAGATGTCAAGCTTCTCAAAAAGGAGGAGCATAGCTCTTTTGGTGTTAGCTCCGAGGTGTGGTTTTGAGAACTGCTCCCTTAATATGATCAATTATTCTTTTCAAGTGTATTACTAACTGGAGTGTATTCTGTTCTCTGCAGCCTAACTTTGACTGATATAATCTACTCAATTTGTTTTTAGGACCAAGCATTTTCCATTGATTTAGCAAATATTTATTGAACGCCTTCTCTGAAACAAGTGTTGAGACATAAATATATATACATATAAAATATATATATTTTCCAGATGTGTCAAACAATAGTTTTAGGTCACACAAATTATATGTTGTTTTAAAAATTATATTTCCAGCAAAGTAGGTCCATCTAAATAGAACAGAAAAATTAAAAGTCCCATTTCCAATCAATCACCACAGATAGTTCATTTGTCCTCATTGGTATAATGAAAAGATTATGGGAATTTAGAGACAAAAGATTAGTCTTTCTGAACTTCATCTGACAAATGGAGGCAGTAAGGACCTGTCCTACTTCATAAGGTTTCTGTGAGAATCAAATGATGCCAAGTATGTATGAAATTGCTTTATACACAGTAAAGTGCTACACAGTACTGGTTATTTATAATTAGTTATAATAATTTTATCCTACAAAATTTTCAACATTGGATGCTTATGACAGCATCTTTAAAGAAAACTTTTTTGTTTGCCTAATTCTCAATTCAGTACAAATCCTGATTTTCATATAAAGGTATTCTGAAAGATAAATCATAGAGTGACTACTCATTTTGGGAGAGGAATTTTCTACTTTTGAAAAATATCCATAATAGGAAGCCTTTTACTAAATATGCCTCTCTCACATTTAATAAAATTGTTGCTTTACATATTTAAATAATACACATCTTGGTACATTCAGTGCACAAAATGAACTAATTATTTAGTTGTTTGAAAAACAATTATATCTTACAAATGATCTCACTTCAAATACGGGTGAGGAGCACACCAAATTATAGTCTTTGAGACACCTGCATAGTCAAGTTCACATGCTTTATGTTTTTTTTTTTATAAGCTATGTGAAAGAGAAGCTTGATTTAGATCAAGAAATGTCTAGTTAGTGCCTCCTACATACCAGGCAATGTTTTAGGTTTTAAAGACACAAAGATGAAAAAGACACAGTCATCTTCTATGTTATACTTCAGTCCAGTACTATCCAAAGCTGCAGCCAATTGTACTTGTGGCCATTGATCATTTAAGTATGGCTTAAATGATGATTGGTATGACTCAGAAACTGAATTTTACATTTTATCTATTTAAATTAAATAGCCGTTTGTTACTAGTGACCACTGTTGGACAGCACAGGTGTAGGCCAAACCCAACAGCTGACCTGTGGTTCCTGAGGATGTGGTGCTGGGAGGATGATGTATGGGCAAGACCCCTTTCTTTTGTCTTAAAATAAAGGTGGCCTAATAATTTTCTGGTCTTGTAGGTGGCGGTGGGGAAAGCGGTGCAACGGTTTGGAAGAATAAACAGCAACAAGAGAAGCAGTTATACAATTCTGTTTAAAATCTGTTCTTTTTGATTAAAATTTCCCCTAACATGTGACTGCAGCTGTGAAATTAAAAGACGCTTACTCCTTGGAATAAAAGCTATGACAAACCTAGATGGCATATTAAAAAGCAGAAACATCACTTTGGTGACAAAGGTCTGTATAGTCAAAGCTATGGTTTTTCCAGGAGTCATGTTCGGATGTAAGAGCTGGACATTAAAGAAGGCTGAGTGCCGAAGAATTGATGCTTTTGAATTGTGGTGCTGGAGAAGACTCCTGAGAGTCCTTTGGCCAGCAAGGAGATCAAACCAGTCGATTCTAAAAGAAATCAACCCTGAATATTCACTGGAAGTGTTTATGCTGAAGCTCTAATACTTTGGCCACCTGATGTAAAGAGCTGATACACTGGAAAAGATCCTGATGCTAGGCAAGATTGATGGCAGGAGGAGAAGGGGGCAACAGAGGATGAGATGATTGGGTGGCATCACTGACTCAATGGACATGACTTTGAGCAAATTCCAGGAGATAGTGAAGGACAGAAAAGCCTGGTGTGCTGCAGTCTATCGGGGTCACATAAGAGTCGGACACTACTTAGCGACTGAACAATGTTTACAATGAAAGACATTGCCAGGCCAAGAAAGCTAGACAGCAAAGGTCAAAAAACTGAGGTCTAAAAAGTCTAGTTTAGGGCCATCCCTGGTGGTCCCATGCTTAAGACTTCGAGCTACCATTGCAGGGTGCATGGATTCAATCCCTGGTTGGGGAACTAAAGTCCCACATGCCACATGGTGAGGTCAAAAACAATAAAAAAAAAAATCTAGTTTATGTGTTATTGTTAGCATTCCTTGTCATTTTACATTGGCCATCAAAGATCAGAAAAGGATGAGGTTATTAGTAAATTCCTTATGAAAAACTTCCTTGATGAGGTGGGGTGGGCCATATCCAAGATATTTGTTCATTCAAATTTAAAAAGAACCGAGAGCTCATATTTAACAAAAAGGTATTGCATGCTACGGATCCCTAATTATTGGGGTGATCTGTAGCACTTAATACCATTTTGTTAAATGTTAACAGCTACTGGTTAAATTTTTAAAAATTTATTTAAATTGAAGAATAATTGCTTTACCATATTGTGTGGTTTTCTGCCATACATCAACATGAATCGGTCATAGGTATACATATGTCCACTCTCTCAAAAATATGGAATGCTTCATGAATTTGCATGTTATCCTTGCGCAGGGCTATCTTAATCTTCTCTGTATGGTTCCAATTTTAGTGTATGTGCTGCCAAAGTGAGCACCTGGTTAATTTTGCTTTACCTCTATTTTCATATGCAAGATGAATTTATTTTGATAAATTCTATTTATTCTAAACAGCAAACAGATGCTATGATTTTACTCTATTTATTACAGTCATTTTAAAAGATATCTAAACACTATCAATTCACATGAGTCAGACAGGAAGGTAAAAATAATGTCAATATTGTTGCTAAGACTAGGGGTAAGTGGCTATAACTGATAACAAGAATAGGACCTGTCCCTGGTCATATACCACATATCCTTCTAGGGTCAATGTATTCATTTTGCAGATTTGTCCCAAATTACTGTTGTTGTTGTTGTTTTTTTTTTAAGAGACCAAACACAGTGGCAGCTCCAGCCCAAAGCAGATGTGCCGGGTGACAGCATCTGAAATAGAATACCATTGTGGTTACACTTGACTGCACAGTTAGGTAATAGTGCTTTGATGCACTTCCTGCAGGGTGCATACTCTTGGAACGGTGGCTTCTTTTCACCAAAACTAACCAAATGTGCACTGACTTAAAGGAGTTGCTGCTGCTGCTGCTGCTAAGTCGCTTCAGTTGTGTCCAACTGTGTGACCCCATAATGGCAGCCCACCAGGCTCCCCCGTCCCTGGGATTCTCCAGGCAAGAACAATGGAGTGGGTTGCCATTTCCTTCCCCAGAATTAAAGGGGTTAGTTTTGGTAATAGCACCATAGTGCTCGTTCTTGGTGATCTTTTACAAGGAAAATGGTATCACACTGGATACTCTGGATTTGACAGACTTTCAGGGGAACTATTAATAATTGAAATATCTCTGAATGGACTGTGTTTTAAGTTGGATTTCATGTTAAAGTGAAAGTGAAAGTTGTTCAATTGTGTCTGACTCTTTGCGACCCCATGGACTATACAGTCCACGGAATTTTCCACGCCAGAATACTGGAATGGGTAGCTGTTCCCTTCTCCAGGGGATCTTCTTGACCCAGGAATTGAACTGGGGTCCCCTGCATTGCAGGCAGATTCTTTACCAGCTGAGCTACCAGAGAATCCCTTCATGTTAAATATGTCTTATTTAAAACACATCTCTAGGGTTCCAATCCTTTGGAAATATTGTTCACAGGTAAGATGAAGGCTTTGATTTTTGCAGAAGCTAAGGCAGGAAACAAAATTTTGTGTATTCAGCAAAACAGCAATATTGGAAATTGAGTTTGGGCATAAAATCTTATCATTTGCATCTCTAGCTGTTCAAAACGATGCATCCATCAGAAAATGGTGAGACTTTATGATTTCTGGGCCTTGTCTATAGAAATTACATTTTTAAATGAACACTAAAACAGTATATTTGTAATTTCCTATGGACACTAATTGAATTTCCTTATAGCAGTGAAAAAAATGATAATCTAGTTATGCCTTCCCAGAGTTACAGATATAAGCCCTGTTAGAAATTAGTGAATGAATATCATGATAAGTGAAGTCACTCAGCCGTGTCCAACCCTTTGTGACCCCATGGATTGTAGCCTACCAGGTTTCTCCATCCATGGGATTTCCCAGGCAAGAGTACTGGAGTGGGTGGCCATTTCCTTCTCCAGAATATCATGATAAGTGATAAATTTGATCTCTAAATTTGATCTGTATGTCTTTGGCAGTAAATAACACTTAAATAATCATTCTTCTTGATGAAAAGTACCGGCTCTGGAATCAGATTCTTGGGTTCCAGTCCTGGCTTTCCAGTTTACTAAATGTGGCTCTAGGGCAGGTCTCTTAACTTCTCCTAGACTTTCTTTAAGTGTACCATGGCCACAGTAGTAATAATGCCTCTGTTAGGGGGTTACTGTCAGAATTTACTGACATGACTCTTGTAGTGGTTAGCATGTTATTTAAGTGGCTGCTGTTATTACATGTATGTTAGATGTGCTTTGTGGGGCTTCCCTGGTGACTCAGATGGTAAAGAATCTGCCCGCAATGCTGGAGACCCAGGTTTGATCCCTGGGTCAGGAAAATCCCCTGGAGAAACGAATGGCAACCCACTCAAGTGGGTTTTTGCCCAGAGAATTTCATGGACAGAGGAGCCTGGAGGGCTACAGGCCATGAGGCCACAAAGAGTTAGATACGATTGAGTAACGCTTTAGATGTGCCTTGTAGTCTCTCCTGGGTATGTGTCTTGTTTCCTCAACTTGACGGAAGCTTTGAGAAGACAGAAACCAGCTCATATAGTTTTCTAGTCTGTTCATCATCCAGCAAAATATCTTATAAATTAAATTATACAGGTCAGCAGTGAGATTTAAAACTAAAAGGCAATTTGGGGCTAAAGGACCTTGACTATCAGTTAGACTGTCCATGAACCTGTCTCCCACTCTAGGATAACCCTGTAAGTTCCCTGTGAATTGTGTCAATGGGAATTCAGGGCTGCTGCCTATACCAATCACCAACAGTCAATCCAATCAAGCAATTTGTCAAAGGCCTGAGGCTGTATGTACAAAGTAGTGCAAAAGAGATTCCAGTTGAGTGAAATAACTGATTATTTGCATGAATTACAAACTGTTTCTGAGTTTTAAAGGCATTTCTGGCTAACCGGAAAGTGTGTAATTTCTGTATCTCACCTAAGTTAAATTATGCAGAATATAATTTATGCCTTCTTTCTTTAGCTCTTCTCATGTTTTAGTGACAGGCTAGTTAGCATTTTCTGTATCTAAGAACTTACTGTCACTGAACAACTCATTTGCAATAAGCTCAAAGGTCACTCACAGTGACCTTAAAAACCTACTTCTTTTAAACATGCTTCCTGAGTTTTACTTCTCAATCTTTTTAAAAATATTTATTTGGCTGCACCAGATCTTAGTTTTAGCACATGGGATCTTCAATCTTCATTGTCATATGTGGGATCTTACAGTTGTGGCATGTAGGATCTAGTTCCCTGACCAGATAGCGAACCCAGGACCCCTACATTGGGAGTGCTGAGTCTCAGTCATTGGACCACCAGGGAAATCCCTACCTCTTAAGTCATTTAAATTAACGGTTTGATTTGAGCCATCCAAAGAAAGAATTAAGTTTAATTCTAGTACATATTGACTCTAACCTACTACAAGTTAAGTAAACCCTGAGTATAATGGCAACTTTCAGCAAGGCTGGGTTTCCTTACCAACTGAGGGGTGTGAGAACTGCATTTTAACCTGGTATAATCCATAGGTGGACTTCCCAGTGGTTCAGACGGTAAAACGTCTACCTACAATGCGGAAGACCCGGGTTCAATCCCTGAGTCAGGAAGATCTCCTGGAGAAAGAAATGGCAACCCACTCCAGTATTCTTGCCTGGAAAATCCCATGGGACTGGTAGGCTACAGTCCGTGGGGTCACATCACAGAAAACTAACCAATCTAATTACATGGACTGCAGCCTTGTCTATCTCAATGAAGCTATGAGCCATGTCATGTAGGGCCATCCAAGATGGATGGGTCATGGTGGAAAGTTCTGACAAAATGTGGTCCACTGGAGAAGGGAATGGCAAACCACTTCAGTATTCCTGCCTTGACAACTCCATGAACAGTATGAAAAGGCACAAAGATAGGACACTAAAAGATGAACTCCCCAGGTCGGTAGGTGCCCAATATGCTACTGGAGATCAGTGGAGAAATAACTTCAGAAAGAACAAAGACATGGAGCCAAAGCAAAAACAACACCCAGCTGTGGATGTGACTGGTGATAGAAACAAGGTCCGATGCTGTAAAGAGCAATATTGCATAGGAACCTGGAATGTTAGGTCCACGAATCAAGGCAAATTGGAAGTGATCAAACAGGAGATGGCAAGAGTGAATGTCCAATCAACAAACTAAAATGGACTGAAATGAGTGAATGTAACTCAGATTACCATTATATCTACTAATGTGGGCAAGAATCCCCTAGAAGAAATGGAGTAGCCATCATAGTCAACAAGAGTCTGAAATGCAGTACTTGGATGTAATCTCAAAAATGACAGAATGATCTCTGTTTGTCTCCAAGGCAAACCATTCAATATCACAGTAATCCAAGTCTATGCCTCAACCAGTAATACTGAAGAAGCTGAAGTTGAACCATTCTATGAAGACCTACAAGACCTTTTAGAACTAACACCCCAAAAGATGTCCTTTTCATTATAGGGGACTGGAATGCAAAAGTATGAAGTCAAGAAACATTTGGAGTAACAGGCAAATTTGGCCTTGGAGTATGGAATGAAGGGGGGCAAAGGCTCATAGAAATCTGACAAGAGAATGAACTGGTTATAGAAAACACCCTCTTCCAACAGCACAAGAGAAGACTCTACACATGGACATCACCAGATGGTCAATACTGAAATCAGATGATTGTATTCTTTAGATCCAAAGATGGAGAAGCTCTATACAGTCAGCAAAAACAAGACCAGGAGCTGACTGTGGCTCAGATCACAAACTCCTTATTGCCAAATTCAAACTTACATTGAAGAAAGTAGTGAAAACCACTAGACCATTCAGGTATGACCTAAATCAAATCCCTTACGATTATACAGTGGAAATGAGAAATAGATTTAAGGGACTAGATCTGATAGAGTGCCTGATGAACTATGGAGATTCGTGTAATTGTACAGGAGACAGGGAGCAAGACCATTCCCAAGAAAAAGATATGCAAAAAAGCAAAATGGCTGTCTGAGGAGGCCTTACAAATAGCTGTGAAAAGAAAAGCTAAAGGAAAGGAGAAAAGGAAAGATATACTCATTTGAATGCAGAGTTCCGAAGAATAGCAAGGAGAGATAAGAAAGCCTTCCTCAGCGATCAATGCAAAGAAATAGAGGAAAACAATAGAATAGGGAAGACTAGAGATCTCTTCAAGAAAATTAGAGATACCAAGGGAACATTTCATGCCAAGATGGGCTCGATAAAGGACAGAAATGGTATGGACCTAACAGAAGCAGAAGATATTAAGAAGAGGTGGCAAGAATACACAGAAGAACGGTACAAAAAAGATCTTCATGACCCAGATAATCACAATGGTGTGATCACTCACCTAGAGCCAGACATCCTGGAATGTGAAGTTAAGTGGGCCTTAGGAAGCATCATTACAAAAAAGCTAGAGGAGGAGATGGAATTCAAGCTGAGCTATTTCAAATCTTAAAAGATGATGTTGTGAAAATGCCGCATTCAGTATGCCAGCAAATTTGGAAAACTCAGCAGTGGCCACAGGACTGGAAAAGGTCAGTTTTCATTCCAATCCCTAAGAAAGGCAATGCCAAAGAATGCTCAAACTACCACACAATTGCACTCATCTCACACACTAGCAAAGTAATGCCCAAAATTTTCTAAGCTAATTAAAAGACGCTTACTCCTTGGAAGGAAAGTTATGACCAACCTAGATAGCATATTCAAAAACAGAGACATTACTTTGCCAACAAAGTCCGTCTAGTCAAGGCTATGGTTTTTCCAGTAGTCATGTATGGATGTGAGAGTTGGACTGTGAAGAAAGCTGAGTGCTGAAGAACTGATGCTTTTGAACTGTGGTGTTGGAGAAGACTCTTGAGAGTTCTTTGGCCTGCAAGGAGATCCAATCAGTCCATTCTGAAGGAGATCAGCCCTGGGTGTTCTTTGGAAGGAATGATGATGCTAAAGCTGAAACTCCAGTACTTTGGCCACCTCATGTGAAGAGTTGACTCATTGGAAAAGACTCTGATGCTGGGAGGGATTGGGGGCAGGAGGAAAAGGGGACAACAGAGGATGAGATGGCTGGATGGCATCACCAACTCGATGGACGTGAGTTTGAGTAAACTCTGGGAGATGGTGATGGACAGGGAGGCCTGGTGTGCTGCAATTCATGGGGTTGCAAAGAGTCTGACATGACTGAGCGACTGAACTGAACTGAGGCTTCAACAATACGTGAACCGTGAACTTCCAGATGTTCAAGCTGGTTTTAGAAAAGGCAAAAGAACCAGAGATCAAATTGCCAACATCTGCTGGATCATTAAAAAAGCAAGAGAGTTCCAGAAAAACATCTATTTCTGCTTTATTGACTATGCCAAAGCCTTTGACTGTGTGGATCACAATAAACTGTGGAAAATTCTGAAAGAGATGGGCATACTAGACCACCTGACCTGCCTCTTGAGAAACCTGTATGCAGGTCAGGAAGCAGCAGTTAGAACTGGACATGGAACAACAGATTGGTTCCAAATAGGAAAAGGAGTACGTCAAGGCTGTATATTGTCACCTTGCTTGTTTAACTTATATGCAGAGTACATCATGAGAAACACTGGGCTGGAATAAGCACAAGCTGGAATCAAGATTTCTGGGAGAAATATCAATAACCTCAGATATGCAGTGGAGAAGGCAATGGCACCCCACTCCAGTACTCTTGCTTGGAAAATCCCACAGACAGTGGAGCCTGGTAGGCTGCAGTCCATGGGGCTGCTAAGAGTTGGACACGGTTGATTGACTTCACTTTCACTTTTCACTTTCATGCACTGGAGAAGGAAATGACAACCCACTCCAGTGTTCTTGCTTGGAGAATTCCAGGGACCGGGGAGCCTAGTTGGCTTCCGTCTATGGGGTCGCACAGAGTCGGACACAACTGAAGTGACTTAGCAGCAGCAGCAGCAGATATGCAGATGACACCACCCTTATGGCAGAAAGTGAAGAGGAACTAGAGCCTCTTGATGAAAGTGAAAGAGGAGAGTGAAGAAGCTGGCTTAAAACTCAACATTCAGAAAACAAAGATCATGGCATCCAGTCCTATCATTTTCATGGCAAATAGATGGAGAAATAGTAGGCTCCAAAATCACTAGGGATGGTGACTGCAGCCATTAAATTAAAAGACACTTACTCCTTGCAAGAAAAGTTATGACCAACCTAGACAGCATATTAAAAAGCAGAGACATTACTTTGCCAACAAAGGTCCAACTAGTTAAGGCTATGGTTTTTCCAGTGGTCATGTATGGATGTGAGAGTTGGACTACAAAGAAAGCTGAGTGCCAAAGAATTGATGCTTTTGAACTGTGGTGTTGGAGAAGACTCTTGAGAGTCTCTTGGACTGCAAGGATATCCAACCAGTCCATCCTAAAGGAGATCAGTCCTGAATACTCATTTGAAGGACTGATGTTGAAGCTGAAACTTCAATACTTTGGCTACCCGATGCGAAGAGCTGACTATTTTGAAAAGACCCTGATGATGGAAAAGATTGAAGGCAGGAGAAGGGGATGACAGAGGATGAGATGGTTGGATGGCATCACCGAACTAATGGACATGAGCTTGAGTAAACTCCAGGAGTTGGTGATGTACAGGGAGGCCTTGGCGTGCTGCAGTCCGTGGGGTTGCAGAGTCAGACATGACTGAGCAACTGAAATGAACTGAATCTATAGATTGGATGGAGGCTTTGAGAACTTAAATATGTTCACTATGACGCAAGGTTTTTGGAAAGTTTATACAAGGCCGTTGGGCTCTGCTCATTGTTCTCAGTACTTTGTCAACGTTTCTTCATCTGAGATTCCTCTTTGATACGTCTACTTTCATTTTATTGTAGTAATTAAAAAAATAAATTCTAATTTTTTTTTTTTTGGTTTATTTTATCAGTGTACACCTGCAGGCGCACACGAATTTGAGTCTAGCTGTACTGTGTTGTGAAAAAACTTGCAATTGGATCCTAAAATGACAGCAGTGTAAATTATAAAGTACCGAACACTGTAGGTGAAAGCACTGTCAGCAATAAATAAAAATGGCTTTATTTGGGAGGAAATAACTGGAAAGAGAGAGAATAGGCTGGGGGAGGAAATGATCTACACGATTAGGAAAGGAAGAGCCATATTTAGGAAAGCATCTGAGGGACAAGGACATCTGAAACAAGTGAATTTTGGTCTTACGCACTCCTCCAAGGGTTCAAGTCACAGAGGCAGTTAGATTGCCTGAGCTTTGCCATTTCCTCTCCTGAAAGACACTGGACTTTTATTTCTCAAAGACCGCTCATTCCGTTTTGCTGAGAGCATAACTTGTGTGCAGGGGCCTGTCCAGGAACTGGCTTTGCAAAGATGAAAAGAGCCCAGTTCCTGTCTCCAAGCGCTTCTCAGCCTTAAAACAGAACATCCTAATAGGTAGGTATAAAGGGCCCTATTACAAGATGAGAAGCTTGCGGAGGCCTCAGGTTTCCACAGAGGAAATGAGCTCTGTGTGGTCCAAAAGGCAGGCACTTTTGATACGCTTTCTTATCTTCCAAAAATAAATGATCATGTGAAATATGAAACAAATAGATCGCCCAGAAAGTAAAGGACTGGGATGAAACCTTATATGGAAGTTTGAAATAAGTCCTCAGTATCTTCAGGAAAGAAGAGTCTAGAAGACCCAGAAGTGCTAACTGATCAAACGGACAGTCCCCCCAGTGGAGCGTCTTCCTCAGACTTGCACCTCAGGAAATGTTGACTGTTTTGGAATATCTACTTAGGGGAGGGGAGAAAGTCCACCCACTTGTATCAGATTTGAACATAACATGGGGAGAAGGCTACTTTCACGATTCTAAGCTCTTTTCTCTCTTCACCCCCTGTAGTTTCAGGGCTGTGTGAGGTGTATAGGCAGGAATGTTCTCTTTTGAAGAGAAGTAATAAAAGCATTTAAATTAGCGGGAGGGTGGTTAACACCCGCAGCTCTGGGCCCACAGCACGCCTCCTCGTCCGCTGGGGTTCACTCCGCACTTCCCCTAGGGTTGGCGCAATAGCGCTAACGGCCGCGGAGTAGCAACGGTTCCCGCGCAGCGCGCGGCGGGCGTTACGCGGCCAGGACTCGCAGGCCAGCCGCAAGTTCAAGAAGGGGCTGGGAGGGGGTGGGGGGACGAGGCCGGTCCGTGGGCAGCTTTTGACGAACAGTCGTTATAGCCAATTGGAAGCCTGGTCGACTTTTCCCTCTGCCAATAGGGAGCGAGGCCCGGACTGGGGAGGGGGGCGCTTCCCGAGGGCTGCGGCTGGATTCGATCCCGGGTGGCTGCCTTGAAGGCGGGGGCGGAGGCTCGGCCTGGGCGGCTAGGAGCGGATTAGGGGAGGAGGGAAGACCGGAAGCCACGGTCGCGTCCCCATCCTTAGATTCGCTCCTCCGGGCTGGGAGCGGAGACGCAGGAGGAGGGAGAGGCTGGATGTTGGCCCCGTGATAAAGAGGAGCGGCTGCTCCGGAGCCTCTTCCCGGGGCGCCTCCTCATCCCTCCAGCCCGCCACAGCCACCGGGCTCCTGGGCGCAGGGCCCCCGCGGACGCTTCGTCCGCTCAGATCTTTGCTGGAGAGGCGCTGCCGGTGACGGGGACTGGCCGGCGGCGTCCGAGGCCCGCGCCCCGCCGCCACCCCCACCGGCCTGCCGGCCGGTCCCTCTGACCGCCGCCATGTCCTCCTCCTCATCCTCCCCCAGGGAGACGTACGAGGAGGACCGGGATTACGAGAGCCAGGCCAAGCGCCTCAAAACCGAGGAAGGGGAGATCGATTACTCGGCCGAGGAAGGCGAGAACCGCCGGGAAGCGACGCCCCGGGGCGGGGGCGATGGCGGCGGCGGCGGCGGCCGGAGCTTCTCACAGCCGGTAACAAAGCGTGGCGCCCCGTCAGTAGAGTCTGGCGGCTCCCTGGGAAGCAGGGCTCCGCGGCTGGGACTCGGCCTTGGGGCCTTTCGCTCTCCTCGTTTTCCCTTTTTGCGGCGCTGACCAGGTCGGGAAGCGCCGACTCTTCTCTTTCGGGCTTTTATTCTTCGTCCTACCTGTTTCCAGCATCCCGAACGCGAGTCCGGCCCCGGCCTGGCCGCAGGCCCCGCTGCGAGTCCACTGCCGGCCCTGAACTTAGGGAGGGTCGCGAGCGGGGGGCGGCGCGAGGCGTTGCTTCCGCTCCGGGGGGCTCTGGTGCGTGATTAGCCCTTTGTTAGTTTAACTCCTCAGGCGGTTGACGGGCGTCGGACAACCGGTTCCCTTCAGCCCCTAGCCCCCAGCCTGCGGCATCCGCGCGCTGGTTTAGATCGCAGGATGGTGGCGTCGGTTCCGCCCAGGGATCTCTAAGCCTAGATGCTGAGGAGAGCCTCGGCTCACTGACAGATTACGCTGAGGGGCTCACAACCCAGTTCCCCTCAAGGTTTAATTACATTTTTTTTATTCCTGCTAGGTCTGGTGCGCATGCTTTGCTCCACAGTTTCATGGTTATTGCTCAGTACAGTTTTCGGCTCTTCGATTAAAAATAAAATGTGCTGGCAGGTGTTCGCCTACCGCTACTTTAAAGTAAAAGAAATCTTAAATCTCGGTTTTTCCCGGGCAGTTTGTTTCCAATTTGTTCCATAAAACTGAACTCAGAACTGCATCAGACACACGTTCCGAGATTCTTGTTTTTCGCATCGAAAAGCTTAGATAGAGGCAGAAGGAATGTGAAAATCGTTTCATCCGGAGCAAGTGGTAACTCAACTTCAGTTGAATGGAAACTTTAAGGACGCGAAGCAAAGCAAAAGTTTTTTTTGCCATTTTTGGTGCACTTAAGCTGTCTTTATGACTTAGGTGTTACTTAAACATGTAACATATTCTGATTAAAAAAAAACTATACCTGAAATTTTCGAAATTGTGCACGTATGTTCTAATATCAAATTAAAATGTTTTTCACCTTTTATAAGAGGCAAATCAGAAGTCAGAAGTCTTTCAGTTCTTGTTTGCATTTTAACGTAAAAAATTCTGGTCGGTAGAATTTAGAGTTTACAAAGAGGATTATGTTGCAAGACATTTAAAAAAGGAACTTTTTCTTCCTCTAAGTAGTTTTCTTATGGCTAGATACTGCTTTCAACTTCTGTACCTAGCTATTTGGAATATTCAGAGTGTAACTTGGAAGTGTGAATAAAAAAAGTGCATTTCTTCCTAGGAAGTTTCAGTTCAAAATCAACTCCATCGTGGAAACTGAAAACAGGAATGTTGGAATATTATAACTGATATTTAGATGCATTGAATCAGCGTATTTCTTTTGCCAAAAGTCTGGTTGAGTTTTTGTGTGGTGGCGTGAAATGGCTTCCATTGAGTGTCTTGGAAAGATACTTTAACCAGTTTACGAAAAATTGTTTTTGAAAACAGATTAAATATTAAGCCAATACTATTATTTTAGATGTTGGGAAGAAAATAAAGTATAATTAATACATTCAAAGTGAATTGTATTTAGTAGTGGAAGTAGCTCTGGGCAGAGCTTGGGGAGTCAGAAATCTTAGCTAGTATACAATGTGTGACCTTGGTAAAGTCAGTTAACCACTATTCTGAGTTCTCTTTGTAAAATATGAAGGTTGAACTTCGTGCTTTCCTACACTGAATTACAACCTGAAGTTGTAATTCAGTGGTTGATCTAATGCAGCTTTTAAATTACTCAGGCAGGAAAAATTCAGATTTTAACTGCTTTTTTTTTTCTTAGGAGAGTGTGAATTGCTTTTATTTAATAGTAGAGCCAGTACTGCACTGTTGAATCTAATGTCGGATTATTTTTCCTGTTTTTAAACATTTTTCTTCATGTAATTTTGGATACTATTTTGAAATCATTGCAGTTGTGGAAACCTGTACATAATAAAATTTTACTAGGACAGGAATGCCCTGAATAGAAATTTATTGTCTAGTGCATCATTATTCAGAAATATGGTAATTCATCTAACTGAGAAGGGTTTGACTCCACCTCAGCCTAGCCCCAGAAGACTTCGTGATCAAACTGTTTAGGTACAATGATGGGTAACCTCTTCAACACTAGCTGGAAGATTGTGAAAGTGTGCAGTAAGACTTCAGAGATTTACATTATTTGGCTTTTCATGGGTTTTCTTGATTCCTTAATAATAACTAGGTTTAAAGAGGATGTATTTAAGAAAAAGTTTATACAAATGCTCCTGATTTAAAGATGAATTAGTCATAGTAAATGATATTTTTAAGGTGTAAAGAGAAATAAGTTTGTAGTTTGGATATGAGAGATTAAGACACTTCAAATTTGTGTCTTGTTGCTTTGAAGAGCGAAAACTCCCAGAGTGTTTTGCATTCTTTGGGCTACATTTTGAATAAAGCTTATGGAGGTTCATGCTGTGTATTATACAATTACTTTATTCTTGTGGAGTAAATTGTGTTCTTTAATTTAGCAGGTATGACCTTCAAGATCATATTAATAGTAAATATCTTTATCTGCTTCAGTTCAGTTCAGTTGATCAGTCGTGTCCAACTCTGCAACCCCATGAACTGCAGCATGCCAGGCCTCCCTGTCTATCACCAACTCCCAGAGTTTACTCAGGCTCATGTCCATTGAGCCAGTGATGCCATCCAACCATCTAATCCTCTGATGTCCCCTTCTCTTCCCGCCCTCAGTCTTTCCCAGCATCGGGGTCTTTTCAAATGAGTCAGTTCTTTGCATCTGGTGGCCAAAGTATTGGAGTTTCAGCTTTAGCATCAGTCCTTCCAATGAATATTCAGGACTGATTTCCTTTAGGATTGAATGGTTGCATCTCCTTGCAGTCCAGGGGACTCTCAAGAGTCTTCTCCAACACCACAGTTCAAAAGGATCAATTCTTTGGCGCTCGGCTTTCTTTATAGTCCAACTATCACATCCATACCTGACTACTGGAAAAACCATAGCTTTGACTAGACGGACTTTTGTTGGCAAAATAATGACTCTGCTTTTTAATATGCTGTCTAGGTTGGTCATGACTTTTCTTCCAAGAAGAAGAGTTAATTTCATGGCTGCAGTCACCATCTCTAGTGATTTTGGAGCTCCCCCAAAATTTTGCAGAAAGCAGCTTGATTTCAGAATGTTAGCTCTTCACTTGGCAAAACCAATTGAAGAATTGAATTGGGAGGTTACTTAGAAAAAATTCTGTGTTTATAAAGATTGATATCAATAAAAATTTATGGAGTACTAATTCACTTTAGAGACTTCTAAGTTTTTCTTTTACTCTATTCTGCTAGTGACTAAAAAGACAAATCAAAAATTGTTACAGTGATTGGTGATGAGGTGAAAGTTAAAATTCTCAACTTTTAATAAATAGACCTGTAAGATGGCAAAATGCCAAGATAAAAATAAGGATCCAGGGTTTCCAAACAGAATATTCTGTCTGCCCTACATAAAGAATCTCATTTGAATTTAAGACACACTATTATCTTAAGCTTTAATGATCTGAATTACAGTGATGATAGGACTACTGTGATGTCTTATTGGGATGAATATAAAATGGGAGATGGCTTGAAGTCACTTCGTTAGCTCCCAAAGGAAGAGTTTAGACTGTGACAGTGAGCATAGTAATTACACTCTGGAGAATAAAAAAGTTCAAGGATGTGTACCTCAGAGGTAAGTGCCAGAGCCTTGAGGCTTCTGTAACAGTAATGTCCTGTGTCTTATTTAGCTAAGCTGCTGCAGGAGGGTGAGAATTTTAGGTTTAGTTTTGGGAAGTAAATGAAAAGTAGTAGGTTCTGGGACTTCCCTGGCTGTCCAGTGGCTTTTACTTCCACTGTAGGGAGCTGGGGTTCAATCCTTGGTCAGGGAACTAAAATCCCGTATGTCAGGCAGCAGAGCCAAAAAAAAAAAAAAAAAGGTAGGTTTTACTGCCTTTTGGTTTTAACAAGTGACTTTTTTTTTCGTGTTAGTACATAAAAGTGAAAAGTGTTGTTAAGAGAGCCGTAAGCCCAACCGAAGCAGGTGTCTTGGCTCTGCTACCAGCATGCTTTGTGACTTAATCTCTTTGGAACTCAACTTGCTACCTGTCACATGAGATGGTTGGATTAGATGATCACTGTGATCTCTTAGCTCATTAAAAAAATAATACTTGAGCCCTATCACGTGCTAGGTGCTGTGCTTGGTGATGGGGATATAATAGTTTAAAAAATTCCATATTTAAAAATGTGTGATTCTGCATGATTTAGCACTTTATTTTCCCTCTGTGAAATTGAATACAACTTTCAAAGCTTGCAGTTGTAGCCATAGCACCAACTCAGGTGAGCTTAAACAAAAAGGGGTATAGGGAGTTTATTGGTCCATATAACTATGAATGCCAAGTTGTGCCATAGTTTTAGGCATTTCGTGATCTAGGGATTTAGATGAAGTCATAGGGACTAGATTCTGTCTCTTTCCATGTTTCACCTCTGTGACTCTGCGATCCCATAGACTGTAGCCTACCAGGCTCCTCCGTCCATGGCATTTTCCAGGCAAGAGTACTGGAGTGGGTTGCCATTTCCTTCTCTAGGGGATCTTCCTGACCTGGGAATCAAACCCAGGTCTCCCGCATTGCAGGCAGACACTTGACCCTCTGAGTCACCAGGGAAGCCCCTATTTTCTCTATGTAATGATAAAGTTAGGCCTACATTGTTTTCACTAGCAAATAAAGAGAACACAGTCTGTCCCTCAATGTCTGTAACTATCCCCTCTGATAAGCCATTTTTAAAAAATATCTCCCTACTCCTGACGAGTCACTGGACTACTTCTAAAGTTGGGAAGTTACAACTGTGTAAGTGACAATACCAGTGGAATAATGTGGGACTGGGGTGTTTTTGTTTGCTTGTTTTTGTGTTTAACCAAAAGGAGGAGAGAGTTTTGGGTAGACAAAACTGTAGGATTTCTACCACATGAGCAAAAAGATAGATTATTTTTTAAAAAGTTATTTGAATCATATGACTCTTCATTTTTAATCTTTGTTATATGATCAAATGTACCTTAAAACTTTGAATAGGAAAATTAAAAGACTTCCTGTATTTGGGATCTGCTCTATTGTAAGGAAAGAAAAGACCAAGCGATGCGATTGTTTGACTTAGAGACCATGTACTAGTTAACTCTAAGCATAATGTACGTTAAAAAAAAATACTTGCATCTGTACCTTTAAACTAGTTGGTCCTTCACCTATGTGAAGTATCCAGAGTAAAAGGGGGGAATAATCTTAAATATCTAGACATCTGCACTCATTTCTTGGTACTACTTTGATAAATTCTAATGTATCCAGAAAACAATTACCAGAATAGAGAAGGTACTCAAGATCATAATCATAAGAGGAATGACAAGAATCTGGGGGATATTTGGCCTGAAAGGTAAACTTCAGTGTGATTTCAGAAATCATTACAAATAGGTTATATAAAAAAGGGAAATGAAGATAAGAATGGGGGTGGCAATGATTAATATTTATTGAGCTTTTGTTCAGTAGCTACATCTGGCACCGTGCTCAACATTTTGTACTTGTCCTTTTTATTTGTTGTAATTTTAAGTGATGAGGATTTCGTTTTCTTAATTTTTTACAAGTGAAACTGAGCTTTAGAAGGGTTAAATAAGTAGTGTAAGATCACAAAGCCTATAAATGTCCAAAGATTCAAACACTGATCTGACTTCACAGACCATTTTGTATAGGAAGCTACAGGGAGACAGATTTAGATACATATTATGAAGAACTTTCTAAAAATATAATAGTCTCACAAGGTTTTTCCCTGTCGTTGAGGATATTTAAGGAGAGGCTTATAATCATCAATTGCAGTGGTTCTGTGCACATTTGGTTTTGGAGGATGAGTTACTCAATTTGAGATTGTTCACTTTTAATCCTATATAGGAGGACAGAGAATGTTGTTTGGTGTTGCGCATGTGTTATGCATGGAAATGTTGGGAAAAGCAAAAAAAAGCCTGAAGACATTGTGCATTGTCTTTATGAGTTTAGTTTCACTGTATCGAGAAATGTTAGTGGACCCTTCTCATTTGTCTCATTGTGGAAGCTTTATTTGTACTCTATACAGCTTCCCTTCTCTTTAGTTGAGCCTGGTTTTCAATCAGCAGTAGTCAAAATTAGCACTCAAGGTTGATATTATTGGAGTTTGTCTTTGAGGTAGCCTTTGAAGAGGGGCTGGGTGTTTGAAACTGGTCTGTAGCTTGCCGAGAGGATCAAAAAATGCCTCCATTATAGTTCACACAGTTTACCTAAAGAAGGGATTGAGTGATTAAAAAAGATAACAAGCACATGTAAATTGAAGGCATGCCTCCATTTGCTGGGTTCTTACTTAGAATCTTGTTTCTAGTCTGATAAATAGTAGATATAAATAGACCAGGAGAGAGCCTAGATAACTAAACATTTGAAGTGGACAGAATAAACTTCTATATGAGAAACTCTTTAAGCCTTAGAAGACATAGTCAAAATATTAATACGTGGATAGGGTAAACAGTGCTGACTTACTCACCAATTTAAGATTCAGATGCATAGTATGATGCTTAAAGGAATTATTTTTAGGGTACCAAAAGAAGGTCTGAAGATGATTTCATATTTCTTATCACCAGTATATAGTATAAAGAGTTGATTTAAGAAAATGTTAATATTTGAGGGGAAAATGAAGGGTATAGTGAAAATATAGTTTGAAAAGATATCTTTAATACATCAGTTTTATTTTTGGAAACAACCCTAGGGTTTTTTTTTTTTTCTTCTTCTTTTTAAAATAAACTACAGAAAGGATGAGAAAATTTTAAGTTCAAGAAAAGGGTACTAATTTAGAGAAATGTCAAGGTAGGTAAACTCATGAAAGGCAGAGTCATTGAGTGGGAATAAGGGACATATATAGGGGTTATGGGATATGTTCTCAGCCTTGAGGTGAGATATCTCAGATATGATCATATCTGAGATCATATGATAGCATATCATATGATCATATCAGATATCTTAGAGATGATTATCCTATCTGCCTCTAAGTACCATATTCATTGCATTTAACATCTTTCATAAAGAATGACTTAAATTTTGATCTGTGTCACTTAGGAAATATAAAATCAGATCTTCTGAGAGATTTAAAAAGTGGTCCTATAGTCCATTTCTTTGTAAGACCAGTTTGAAAAATACTCTTTTTTTATGAGTTTATTTTCCAGATACTCGTTATCTATGTTGGGAAGGGAGGTAGGAAGAAGAGATGTGTTCAACTGATTTGGCAGTATTATTAAAGTAGGTGTTGAGTTAATGAACATTTTTTCTATTGTTATTCATACTTTTTTGTAGGTCTTAAATGGTGTTCAGTCACTCAGTCATGTCTGACTCTTTGGCAACCCCTTGGACTGGAGCCTAGCAGGCTCCTCTGTCCATGGGATTTCCTAGGTAATATAATATTGGAGTGGGCTGCCAGTTTCTTTGTCCAGGGGATTTTTCCCACCTAGGGATCGAACCCATGTCTCCTGCAATAGCAGGTGGATTCTTTACCACTGAGCCACCTGGGAATACAAGAATTTCCCAACTTTTAAAAATGTGTAAAATGTTTAATTACGTATGTCCTTCCTCTAGATTCAGCAGGTTTTAACATTTTACCCTTTGAGATTTTTATCTCTATATACATACTTTTCCCCCCTATACTATTCAAAAATAAATTGCAGATATCATGATCAGTTCAGTCACTCAGTTGTGTCCAACTCTGCGACCCCACGAACCACAGCACACCAGGCCTCCCTGTCCATCACCAACTCCCAGAGTCCACCCAAATCCATGTCCATTGAGTCCGTGATGCCATCCAACCATCTTATCCTCTGTTGTCCCCTTCTCCTCCTGCCCTCAGTCTTTCCCAGCATCAGGGTCTTTTCCAGTGAGTCAGCTCTTCGCATCAGGTGGCCAAAATATTGGAGTTTCAGCTTCAACATCAGTCCTTCCAATGAATACCCAGGACTGATCTCCTTTAGGATGGACTGGCTGGATCTCCTTGCAGTCCAAGGGACTCTGAAGAATCTTCTCCAACACCACAGTTCAAAAGCATCAATTCTTTGGCACTCAGCTTTCTTTATAGTCCAACTCTCACATCCATGCATGACCACTGGAAAAACCGTAGCCTTGACTAGATGGACCTTTGTTGACAAAGTAATGTCTCTGCTTTTGAATATGCTGTCTAGGTTGGTTTCCTTCCAAGGAGTAAGTGTCTTTTAATTTCATGGCTGCAGTCACCATCTGCAGTGATTTTGGAGCCCAAAAAATAAAGTCAGCCACTGTGTTCACTGTTTCCTCATCTGTTTGCCATGAGGTGATGGGACCAGATGCCATAATCTTAGTTTTCTGAATGTTGAGCTTTAAGCCAACTTTTTCACTCTCCTCTTTCACTTTCATCAATAGGCTCTTTAGTTCTTCACTTTCTGCCATAAGGGTGGTGTCATCTGCATATCTGAGGTTATTGATATTTCTCCCAGCAATCTAGATTCCAGCTTGTGCTTCTTCCAGCCCAGCGTTTGTCATGATGTACTCTGCATATAAGTTAAATAAGAAGGGTGACAACATGCAGCCTTGATATACTCCTTTTCCTATTTGGAACCAGTCTGTTGTTCCATGTCCAGTTCTAACTGTTGCTTCCTGACCTGCATATAGGTTTCTCAAGGGGCAGGTCAGGTGATCTGGTATTCCCATCTCTTTCAGAATTTTCCACAGTTTACTGTGATCCACACAGTCAAAGGCTTTGGCATAGTCAATCAAGCAGAAATAGATGTTTTTTCTGGAACTCTCTAGCTTTTTCGATGATCCAGCAGATGTTGGCAATTTGATCTCTGGTTCCTCTGCCTTTTCTAAAACCAGCTTGAACATCTAGAAGTTCACAGTTCACATATTGCTGAAGCCTGGGTTGGAGAATTTTATGATAGTTCATCCTTAAATACCACAGCTTTCCTAAGAATAAGGATATGCTTTTCATATAGCCATTACCATCATAATGGTACCTTAGACAATTGGTGGCTTCCCTGATAGCTCGGTTGGTAAAGAATCCTTCTGCAATGCAGGAGACCCCTGTTTGATTCTTGGGTTGGGTAGATCCACTGAAGAAGGGATAGGCTACCCACTCCAGTGTTCTTGGGCTTCCCTTGTGGCTCAGCAGGTAAAGAATCCTCCTGCAGTGCAGGAGACCTGGATTCGATCCCTGGGTTGGGATGATCCCATGGAGAAGGGAAAGGCTACCTACTCCAGTATTCTGGCCTGGAGAATTTCATGGACTGTATAGTCCATGGGGTTAGAGAGTCGGACATGACTGAGCAACTTTAGCTTTTACTTTTCAGACAGTCAGTACTTCTATTATTTAATATCCTGTCTATAATTCAGTTTCTCCAGTTTTCCCTAAGATGACTTTTATAGCAATTTTTATCTATTATAAAATGAAACCTCTCATATTGCATTTGGTTGTCTGTCTTTACTCTTCAATCTGAAGTCTTCCTTCCACTAATTTTTGATACTTTTTGAAGAGCCCAGACCAGTAGAGTTTTATTTTACACTTTCACCTTGGCCAGCTCATTTCTAAGGATCAAAGGAGATAGCTATCTTATTTCTTGTAGTTTATTATTGTCTAATAAATAATTAGACAATAATTACTCTAAAAATATTTACTCTAAATATTTACTCTAAAAATATTAGAGTAAAACTTGTTATTTGTATTTTGTGTTGTCTTTAAATTAGGTTTTTAGGTATTATTTAGAGCTTTCTTCCTGAATTATTGTCATCCAGTAGTATTTAAGAGCTTAATGATGATAGTGTCCATTTGGTTGTTGAGTTTCACCAAGACAGTCTCATTTGTTTAGGCTGCTAATAGAATATTGGTATACATAGGGTACAATTAAAATGATTCATTTCAGACTTAGTGGCATGTAATGAATATCAGGTTTACCTTAGAAAAGACTCAGCATAAGCAATTCAAATGAAATTCCCTGGACTGAATTAATATTTTCAAAGGACTCAATTTTGACAAGAGTGTCAGAGTAATCTCATGGTTACTTATATACTTAAATTAGATCTTTAGATTCTGACATTTTAAATTAGCTGGGCAAAAGACTGTTACAGTATTTTCTAACAGCCTTTATAATAAAGCAAAGTTGGTAGGTCTTTAAAAATAGCCATAAAGGGATTTAATTTTCTTAAAATGATTCTTAAGTTTTAATGGTAAAATGTGCTCTTTTAGATTAGAAGGAAAAATCTTTCTAGTCGTTTGTAGGAGAAAACCTTTTCCTTTAATAGATTGATTTTTTGGTTATATATATGAATTGTACATGGGTTTCATTCCTTTCATTTTAAAAACTTTTTAATTGGAATATAGTTTATGTATAAGATTATGTTAGCTCCAGGTATACTGCATAGTGAGTTGACTTTGCATACATTTTGAAATGATCACCATAATAAATCTAGTAACCATCAGTCCCTTACAAAGTTATTATAATATTACTGACCATATTTTTTTATGCTGTATATTATATCCCATGGCTTATTTATTTTATACCTGGAGGTTTGTACCCTTTAATCCCCTTCACCTATTTCATACTCCTCCCCTCCCAACATCCATTTGTTGTCTGTAACTGTGAGTCTGTTTTTGTTTTGTTTTGCTTGTAGGTTTGTATTGTTTTTATAAATTCCATGTAATACCCTTGAGCTCCATTCATGTTGTCTCAAATAGCAAGACATTTTTTTTTTTTTTGCTGAGCCTTAGGGCATGTGAAATCTTAATTCCCCGACCAGGGATCCAACCTGCACCCCTTATAGTGGAATCACTGAGTCTTAACCACTGGATTGGCAGGGAAGTCCCCAAATTTCATTTTTATGGCTGAATAATATTCTTTATCCATTCATCTGTTGATGGACAATTAACGTTGCTTCATTTCCAACGTGAGGTCATTTCTGAAGCGATGTAAAAGTGGTGCCCAGTGGCTATTTGTGTATATATAAATCTTTGACTTACTAGAGTTTCAATAAGTAAATGAGAGCTATTTTCATTTTCAAGTTAATTCTCCTACATGGTCCCTTTTAAAATAAAGTATCAGATCAGATCAGATTAGATCAGTCGCTCAGTCGTGTCCGACTCTTTGCGACCCCATGAACTGCAGCACGCCAGGCCTCCCTATCCATCACCAGCCCTCGGAGGTCACTCAGACTCACATTCATCGAGTCAGTGATGCCATCCAGCCATCTCATCCTCTGGCGTCCCCTTCTCCTCCTGCCCTCAATCCCTCCCAGCATCAGAGTCTTCTCCAATGAGTCAACTCTTCGCATGAGGTGGCCAAAATACTGGAGTTTCAGCTTCAGCATCATTCCTTCCAAAGAAATCCCAGGGCTGATCTCCTTCAGAATGGACCGGTTGGATCTCCTTGCAGTCCAAGGGACTCTCAAGAGTCTTCTCCAACACCACAGTTCAAAAGCATCAACTCTTCGGCGCTCAGCCTTCTTCACAGTCCAGCTCTCACACCCATACGTGACCACAGGAAAGACCATAGCCTTGACTAGGTGAACCTTTGTTGGCAAAGTGATGTCTCTGCTTTTGAATATGCTATCTATGTTGGTCATAACTTTCCTTCCAAGGAGTAAGCGTCTTTTAATTTCATGGCTGCAGTCACCATCTGCAGTGATTTTGGAGCCCAGAAAAATAAAGTCTGACACTGTTTCCACTGTTTCTCCATCTATTTCCCATGTAGTGATGGGACCAGATGCCATGATCTTCGTTTTCTGAATGTTGAGCTTTAAGCCAACCTTTTCACTCTCCACTTTCACTTTCATCAAGAGGCTTTTGAGTTCCTCTTCACTTTTTGCCATAAGGGTGGTATCATCTGCATATCTGAGGTTATTGATATTTCTCCCGGCAATCTTGATTCCAGCTTGTGTTTCTTCCAGTCCAGCATTTCTCATGATGTACTCTGCATATAAGTTAAATAAACATGGTGACAATATACAGCCTTGACGTCCTCCTTTTCCTATTTGGAACCAGTCTGTTGTTCCATGACCAGTTCTAACTGTTGCTTCCTGACCTGCATAAAGATTTCTCAAGAGGCAGATCAAGTGGTCTGGTATTCCCATCTCTCTCAGAATTTTCCACAGTTTATTGTGATCTACACAGTCAAAGGCTTTGGCATAGTCAATAAAGCAGAAATAGATGTTTTTCTGGAACTCTCTTGCTTTTTCCATGATCCAGCGGATGTTGGCAATTTGGTCTCTGGTTCCTCTGCCTTTTCTAAATCCAGCTTGAACATCAGGAAGTTCACGGTTCACATACTGCTGAAGCCTGGCTTGGAGAATTTTGAGCATTACTTTACTAGCGTGTGAGATGAGTGCAATTGTGCGGTAGTTTGAGCACTCTTTGGCATTGCCTTTCTTTGGCAAGATGGCGGGGGGTGAGGTTGGTGTGACTTTAGGGCAGCCGCACCTTTCTCGGCAAGATCTCGCCACTTTGGATGTTTCCAAGTTGACGCCACTTTCGCATGAAGTTATCAGCAGACAAGCCACAATTAATATAGGTACAATTGGTCACGTAGCTCATGGGAAATCTACAGTTGTAAAAGCTATTTCTGGAGTCCACACTGTCCGTTTCAAAAATGAACTGGAAAGAAATATTATAATCAAACTTGGCTATGCTAATGCTAAGATTTATAAACTTGATGACCCAAGTTGTCCTCGGCCAGAATGTTATAGATCTTGTGGAAGTAGCACACCCGATGAGTTTCCTACAGACATTCCAGGGACCAAAGGGAACTTCAAATTAGTCAGGCATGTTTCGTTTGTTGACTGTCCTGACCATGATATTCTGATGGCTACTATGCTGAATGGTGCTGCAGTGATGGATGCCGCTCTTCTGTTGATAGCTGGTAACGAGTCTTGTCCTCAGCCTCAGACATCTGAACACTTGGCTGCTATAGAAATCATGAAACTGAAGCATATTTTGATTCTACAAAATAAAATTGATTTGGTAAAAGAAAGCCAGGCTAAAGAACAGTATGAACAGATCCTTGCATTTGTTCAAGGTACAGTAGCAGAAGGCGCTCCTATTATCCCAATTTCTGCTCAGCTAAAATACAATATTGAAGTTGTCTGTGAGTACATAGTAAAGAAAATTCCAGTACCCCCAAGAGACTTTACTTCAGAACCAAGACTTACTGTTATTAGATCCTTCGATGTCAACAAACCTGGCTGTGAAGTTGATGACCTTAAGGGAGGTGTAGCTGGTGGTAGTATTCTAAAAGGAGTATTAAAGGTGGGCCAGGAGATAGAAGTCAGACCTGGTATTGTTTCCAAAGACAGTGAAGGAAAACTCATGTGTAAACCTATCTTTTCCAAAATTGTATCGCTTTTCGCAGAGCATAATGATCTTCAGTACGCTGCCCCAGGGGGTCTTATTGGAGTTGGAACAAAAATTGACCCCACTTTGTGCCGGGCTGACAGAATGGTGGGGCAAGTACTTGGTGCAGTTGGAGCTTTACCTGAGATCTTCACAGAATTGGAAATTTCCTATTTCCTGCTTAGAAGGCTTCTAGGTGTTCGCACTGAAGGAGACAAGAAAGCAGCGAAAGTACAAAAGCTGTCTAAGAATGAAGTGCTTATGGTGAATATAGGATCCCTGTCGACAGGAGGAAGAGTTAGTGCAGTCAAGGCTGATTTGGGTAAAATCGTCTTGACCAATCCTGTGTGCACAGAAGTAGGAGAAAAGATTGCACTAAGCCGAAGTGTTGAGAAACACTGGCGTTTAATTGGTTGGGGTCAAATAAGAAGAGGAGTGACAATCAAGCCGACAGTAGATGATGACTGAAGAATTAAATAACAGATCTGAATGAAGTTGGAATTTCTCTTAACAATCTAGGAGTATATTTTCAGAACAATAGTGGGAAAGTAATTTCACAGCTCATTACCTTAGTAGTAGCTGTAAGATTATTCTCATTTTTTGGTGATGAAAATTTAACCTCTAATGCTGAAATTGGGGAAGGCAATGGCACCCCACCCCAGTACTTTTGCCTGGAGAATCCCATGGACGGAAGATCCTGGTGGGCTCCAGTCCATGGGGTCGCTAAGAGTCGGACACGACTGAGCGACTTCACTTTCACTTTCACTTTCTTTGGGATTGGGATGAAAACTGACCTTTTCCAATCTTGTGGCCACTGCTGAGTTTTCCAAATTTGCTGACATATTGAGTGCAGCACTTTCACAGCATCATCTTTCAGGATTTGGCAAAAGTACTGGGGTGGGGTGCCATTGCCTTCCCCTTGGAATAATAAAGTATAAGTAAATAAAGTATGGAAAATAAAGTATAAGACTGTATTTTAAAGCCTCTTGCTGGGCATACTCAAAGATACACAGTATTTCACAGAAGCCCAGGTAGGCTTGTGTTTTTTGTTTATTTGTTTTTGGCTGTGCCTGTGCTGCTTGTAGGATCTTAATTCCCTGACCAGGCCCTGGCAGCGAAAGCACCCAGTTCTAACTACTGGACCAACAGGGAATTTCCAAGGCTTGTATTTTTGAGTACTCCTTCTTTAGCAGGAGATGGTTGTTGTTATCGTTCAGTTGCTGAGTCATATCCGATTCTTTGCAACCCCATGGACTGCAGCCCACCAGGCTTCCCTTCCTTTACCATCTTCCGGAGCTTGCTCAAACTCATGTCCATTGAGTCGGTGGTGCCATCCAACCATCTCATCCATTGTCGTCTCCTCCTATCTTCAATCTTTCCCAGCATCAGGGTCTTTTGTTATGTGTAGGCTCTTCACATCAGGTAGCCCAAGTATTGAAGTTTCAACTTCAGCATCAGTCCTTCCAATGAATATTCAGGGTTGATTTCCTTAGGATTGACTGGTTTGATCTTGCAGTCCAAGGAACTCTCAAGAGTCTTCTCCAACACTACAGTTCAAAATCATCAATTCCTGGGTACTCAGACTCTTTTATGGTCCAGTTCTCAGATCCATACTGGTACTTCAGCAAAGATGGTACCTTGTATAAATTTAAGTTGTCAAGTGTACTGAGTAACATCAAATTATGATGGAACTAGATAATCAGTTAAACAAGGTCAAAAGATAATACTAATCTATATTGAAGAAAAATAGAGTGTATACCCTTACATTAATTGGGACTTGTAGTTCACTTTTTGTGATTGCAGTTTGATTTGGGATGTTTATATAAGTGTTTGCTTTTTAATGCAGAGTTGGATTTACTAAAAGATGCAATTTAGACTTTTAACTAGAAATTATTTTATCTTGCTAGGAGGCTGGTGGAAGTCATCATAAAGTTTCTGTTTCACCTGTTGTCCATGTTCGAGGACTCTGTGAATCTGTGGTGGAAGCAGACCTTGTGGAGGCCCTGGAAAAATTTGGGACAATATGGTAAGGCCAACAGGGACTCGATATAGATTGTGGAAACAGTGCAGAGAGCAGACTTTGTTTTCTTGCTACAAGCCTTGATGCTTAGCCATACAATATATTGTTTGCCTATAACTGTATTTCTTTGAAACCTTCTGAGTCTTTCTGAGATTAATTTTTAATTTTAATTCTTCTGAGGTGAATTTTTGTGGATCATGATCCCATCTCACTCCTCAACCAGATTGTGTGTAACACTGATTATTGCATCTTTCATCTGATTTTCAAATGAATCCATGATTCCTTCTTAAATACTGTTTTAAGCCATTGAGTTAATTAATTATGCCCTTTATCTTCAGAGTTTCACATAGTGGTAACTTAAATACTAGGAGGGTTTTGGTTTGTTTTAGTTTGTTTTGAACTATTTATTAATTGGCAATGAAAAGGGGGTAGACTAAAGGGTAGGCATTATTTGCTTAGTGTGAGTTGCTGTGATATCATGAGTGGTCAGTGTTTTATCCTAGCTTATCTTCCTTTTGTGTTTTGTATTCACTCATGCTCTTCCTTTACAGCTGGTGTATACTAAGAATACTGACTTACATGAAAAACGTGATTTGAAAAATGAATCTGCTGCCCAAAATAGACACTTAAAAAAATTCTTTCTAAATTGAAATATGCTTGGCTATTCTTTTCTTACTATGGATAATATAGAATTTAATACTTTTTTTCCATTGATGAATACATTTGGGGTTTTTGTTATAGGCAACAGAGACTATACAGACTAAGTCATAATGTATAAACAGGAGAGAAATTTCAATATATTTGCTGAGATCATTTGACTGCTTCAATTTTATAAAAATTTATGTGGAGTTTTGAGTATTGAAAGAAGATGGTGAAGGAGAGATCAGAGATTCCAGAAGAGAGGAATCATTTCTTCAAAGGAGCATTAGTAGTGTTAGGTGATACCTTCCATCATGGCATCTTCTTAGTTTCTTGGTGACCTCACTGAGAGGTGGATGACTTAGCAAACTTATTACCCTTAACTTATGGACCTCAGAAACCACTGTTAACATTTTGTTTATGGTTGGAGGTACAAATTGGAAAACCACATAGACATGAATAAAAGCCCATTTCTTGAAGTATCACTAATGACTGTATCACTTCTTAGTCATTTGGAATGAATATTGGAAGTTAAGTTTGTCTGCAGAGTTACAGTGTACTGAAGCAGACTCCTTAGATGATACTTAGACTTGCATGTTGACATTGATTCATCCAGTCACCACTTCCAGCTGGTGTGTCCTCTCATGGAGTTATAAAGAGACTTCATGAGACAATGAGGTTATCTCTGGATTTTTATTTTCTTCTGTTCCTATATATTTAGGGCTTTTTAAGTTATTTTTTTACAGCCAAGAAATAATATTGTCAGGAAACAAGTTGGTGAGCAAATGAAGTTGGAAACTTTAGGGAAATAATAACTATATTGATATTTTGATGTCAATTATTACCATGAACTGGATGTTGGGGATTAAAGAAATAGAACTGTTTGTTTAAGGTTGTGATTAATTTGAATTACTTTTGAGTGGCTCGTCAATTTTTAGACTCTATACTGTTTGATATTTAGTCTATGGTAATGTGTTCCATATGAATTTTATTTAGTTAATTTGCATAGTACATCATTCTGCCCTCAAGATTCGTAGTTATGTGGATAGAAAAATCGTGAAATGATTGGAACAAATTAGTGTATGTTTAAGAGCTTAATTGGCATAAATATATACAATAGGAGTTTCAGTTGTATGAAATGATGTTGAATAAGAGGTATTTGCTACCAAAGTTGAAAGAAGTTTGAATATCCTCCTATGAGGGGTAGGTGTTTGCTTCAAAATGTCACATTTATAGAAACATTCCATATTTTTTTGTTTGTTGATTTATTTGGTGGTATATGTGAGGGCAAATATAAAGATTATACAGAAACTGCTTATATTAAAAAGATGAGTCACCAAGTTCAATATATAGTAAGTTTATACTTAAAAACTAGATGTATAGGAAAGAAGTTCAGAAGAAACTGTAAGATGTTAAAAATAAGTCAGGATAATTGCTATTTTTTGTCTTTATTTAATCAAAAGAATATTTAAAAATATATCCTTATAAGTCTCTCTTTTCCTCCCTTCTCTCTTTCATTAAAGGAAAAAATACTAGGTAGTGATTAGCTATACCAGTTTGAATTTTAAAACAAAACTTTTGAGACCTGATTTATGTAGTAAATCTCTTCCTTTTGTTTTTATTTAAAAATTGGTAAGCATGTTTTAAGCTATAAGTTGAACATACCTACTCTACCATATTTCTTGGACTTTTTATTTTTTCTCTCTTTGGTCTTCTAGTCTTTCTCATATTAGTACTTTGAACTTTTTTTTAAATTATGTACCCCAGAATTTAAGTGAATTATAAAATGCCTGTGACATTCTAATTTTCCATTCCCTGTCTTTATATGATGCTACTTTTCCTGGATAACCTGTGTAACATTTAACTGTGCTTCTAACTTACTTCTTATTGTAGCTATAGAAAGCATTTTTTTAAAAAATTACAAACAGATAAGTCTATTATAATAGGCCAATAAAGAATTTATTTTTTTGAACTTTTATGATTTTTCTGTGTTTCCAAAGACCCAAAGGACGTTATTAACATATTTATTTGGTGATACCCCTTAGCTTTAAACCAACTTAGATTTGTGAGAGGGAGAATATTTATTATCCTTAAATTTCTTTAGCATAGACCTAATTCTGGTGTTTTCTATTTTTTTATATACAAAACTTTAAAACCTTAACTAGGAGTTTGAGTTTCTAAAAGGAATGTTTCTCTCCTGAAATTTATATCTTGCATTATAGTTGGTAAAACTAATCCCAGGCATTACTGTTTCTGTTTTATTCTTCAGTTTTGAATGATGTGGGCTGAAAGCTAATAAACTCCCTAGACCAACAAGTATTGATTGAATACCTGTCATGTGCCAGGCTCTTTGTTTCTAAATGCTGAGGATGTAAAGATGAATGAGGCAAGGCAAACAATTTGTATGCAGGAACTGTAATCTTTACAGCCGTGCTCCCAGTTGTATAAACAAGGAAGCTGAAATTCTTAAGAAATTACATAATTTGCCAGGCTACAGAGTGGTCTGTTTCTTACTAAGAAATGGCTTGCCATTTTTTGAAGTGTAGTTAGTTCTGGATGCCTGATTGAAAAGCAGTGCTATCACTGAGTACCTGACCTCATGTTATTTCTCTGGCCTTCTGCTCTTATAAAAAGCACATTGACTGTATTTAAAAATATTTTTAATGCCCTTGTTTCTGTGAATAGAGGACATGGTTCTCTGTTCTTATCCACGTGTTCTGATTTCTTGCTAACCTCCCTTCATTTCTAGGTTTTTTTTGACATGTACACACTGCTTTATTTATTTTTGACTGCATTGAATCTTCATTGCTGCACAGGCTTTGTCTAGTTGCAGTGAGTGGGGGCTGTTCTCTAGTTGCAGTACACAGGCTTCTCATTGCAGGGCTTCTCTTGTTATGGAGCACAGGCTCTAGGTCCACAGGCTTCAATAGTTGTGACTGCTAGGTATTTTCTAATGCTGCTTATAAGTGGCAGCCTGAGGAATAAAGTGCATGGGATTATTAGTAACTGATAACAGAATTGTGCTTGAGGAGGGCATGAGGTACATAAAAGCTTTTAATCACAAGAGGACCTTTCAAACATATACTATCTACCTGGTATACCACAATTTATTTGGATAATTTAAGAGTTTACTAACATTGGGTGTAGGTAGTGAAGACTACTAGCCTGTATAATTTGAGACGTTTTAAATTAAAGTCTGCTTTTACTTGAGAAAAATGTTAATTAAACTTGCTATATTAAGGTATTCTTTCCGTATCTTCCTTTCAGCTATGTGATGATGATGCCATTTAAACGGCAGGCTCTGGTGGAATTTGAGAACATAGATAGTGCCAAAGAATGTGTGACGTTTGCTGCAGATGAACCTGTGTACATAGCTGGTCAGCAGGCTTTTTTCAACTATTCTACAAGCAAGAGGATCACTCGGCCAGGAAATACTGATGATCCGTCAGGAGGCAACAAAGTTCTTCTGCTGTCAATTCAGAATCCTCTTTATCCAATTACAGTGGTATGTATTTTAGTAAGACAGACTAAATTAAAAGTGATTTTGGAATTTGCCTTGGGTGACTAACCTGTAGTTTTCTTCACTGCCATAATAGATATTTGAAAATAGTGGGTTAAAAAAAAAAAGAATTATTAAAAGTATTCTTAGTTTTGACTATCACGTTTAATGAACAAAGACATGGTGAGCACTGAAGTTGTAAAAAGGTCAGAAGCACAGTTGTCATAATTAAATAGGTACATTACTTTTATTTACTACTCTCACTGTTAACTCTCTTTCTGATGATAAAGTGTAGACAGACTTGTTGGAAATGATCCAAGAAATCTCTGTCACTCATATGCCAGCACATACACTAAGAGCATCTACTAGGTAGTGACAGAATCCCATGGTCTAGTAAAATGCACTTATCATTATAAACTGTTGAGAGATAGTAAATACTTGTTAAATACTTCTCTTCTTCACTCTTTAAAAAAGTAATGTTAGAATTTTAAAAGGATTCTTGTCCTGAACCAGTTGAATTTTCTACTTTATAATAATAACATGCTGTTTAATAATAAACTGGTGATAAGGACACTTGATTTTTGTAATGAATAAAGTGTCATAAGAGGAGCTTCATTTAGTATGATTTCTAGTAAGAGTATATGATATTTGAACATAAACTTTTAAAGCATTAGATACTATTTAAATTTAGATAGATACTATGTATCTATTTATTTTTGTGATCTATATAGACTTATTAATAAACACCATTAATATATTTACAGTATTTGGTGTTTTGGGAAAAAGAATATAACTAGTACAAGTACTCTGATTTATTATATCCTTAGTTACCTAATGGTGTGGCTCTATAATGTAGGTACTCAAAAAATTTGAAAGTTGAAGACTTGTTTCTAAGTGGGTATTTAGGGTTCTCTCTTAGATTCAGGCATCTTGTTTGGTGAAATTTAACTCTTCATAAATGATCTTCCCTGGGTCTTTTATCTATAGCCATTGTCCTTGAAAAATAAATACTGAGTTGTACTACTCCTACTCTTTAATAAATATTTTTATTGTAATTTAAGTGATTATAATATTAAACATTTCAGAGTCACATTTGGGAAAAAATGTAATTGGTTACAGCTTTGGTTTATTAATTGTATTATCAGTGATTCTTTTAGGTACTTTAAAATTTGAGGATTCATTTAGGAGATTATAAGTAATAATGCTTTTCAAATATTTCACTGGAAGTTCTCTAATGTGAGTATATTGTGTAGGTGAAGAAATAGCTTTAGATTTATTAAAGTGTAACAGTTTTTAAAAGTTTAATTAGTGCTTAATAGAAATGACATCATGACAGGTTTTTTTTGTTGTTGTTAAACAAAACAGAGTTTAGCTGTATTATATTTCTGAATATAAGATGTGATGAAGTCTTGTTTTCTTTCCTTCCTAGGATGTTTTATATACTGTATGTAATCCTGTTGGAAAAGTGCAGCGTATTGTTATATTCAAGAGAAATGGGATACAAGCAATGGTTGAATATCCTTTATTTGTAAATTTTTTATTGATGTGTATGAATGCTGTGTAATATAGATCTTACTTTTTCCTGCTTAATAATTTTGAGAATAAGTAGTGTTTATTATCCCCCACCATCTAGTTGTCTTAGATTTAAAAACAAAACTGCAGTACCCACAGAGAATTTTACTATTTTTGATAACTTCTACTGTAAAATAATCCAGTGCTTCATCTTACAGTTTGCTTGCTTTTTTAATGGGGGAAAAAATAACACTGTTTGATTATATGTATACTTGTACCTTTTTGAAATTTATCTCAAATGGACTTTTTTGAATCTCTTTAAAATAGTTTGGAAGTATCAAAATGTTGGAATTAGTAGAATGTTTCTCTCCTTTTTTCATTGAATCTTTTAAATGATCATGGTTTATGTAAGACCTACTTTTCTATGTTAAATTTGTTATACATTGAGTAAAACGAGCAAGCTGTATATGTAGTACAATCCCATTAAAAAACAATAAAAAAAATAAAACCCTAACCTATGTGTACATGTATATGCATAGAAAAAAGTAGGGATATATAATGGTAATATATATATTACTCTGGCAAGGTATTTTTGCTTTTTTTTATTACCACTTTTGTGGTTTGATTTTTTTTTAAAAAAAGGAAACTTAAAGTAAAATTTTAAAGGCCAGTAAAATGAGGATAAAGATTAGAAACTCAGCCTTCTCAGAAATATATAAAAATCAAGTATTTCTTTTATTATTATATTGATTCTCTGGCCTTGCTGTGTGGCTTGCAGGATCTTAGTTCTTGAACCAGGAGTTGAACTTAGGCCCTTGGCAGTAAAAGTGTGGATTCCTAATCACTAGACTGCCTAACAGAAAATGATCTGTTCTTCCTACTTCGAGAGTACAGTGTTTCCTATTTCAAGATAGCTAGCTGTAAAAAGAGAGAAAGAAGGGTTCTTGCCCTTGCCCAGTTGGCTCAAACCAGCATGGAGAAGGAAATGGCACCGCACTCCAGTATTCTTGCATGGAGAATCCTGTGGACAGAGGAGCCTAGAGGGTTGCTGTCCATGGGGTCACAGAGTCGGACACAACTGAAGTGACTTAGCATGCATGCATGCATTGGAGAAGGAAGTGGCAACCCACTCCAGTATTCTTGCCTGGGGAATCCTGTGGACAGAGAAGCCTAGAGGGCTGTTGTCCATAGGGTCACACAGACTTAGCAGCAGCAGCAGCAACAGCAGGGTCTGATCCAGAAATACTGCCTCTATAGGTGCTGTCAGTGTTTCCACTAGTATGCAAAAGACGTTGGCTTCATTAAGTTGACTAAGTGAACTTCCTTAAATGGATCATCCAGCACATCTGACTTCAGTTCAGTCGTTCAATTGTGTCTGAATCTTTGTGACCCCATGGACTGCAGCATGCAAGGCTTCCCTGTCCATCACCAGTTCCTGGAGCTTGCTCAAACTCAGGTGCATCATGTCAGTAATGCCATCCAACCAACCATCTCATCCTCTGTTGTCCCCTTCTCCTGCCTTCAGTCTTTCCCAGCATCAGGGTCTTTTCCAATAAGTCAGACATCTAACTTAGGCAGAAATAATACTAGCTCTTTGTATATAAAATAAAAGTTTAAAAGCTTCAAAAATCGAAACAAAAAGATAGCAAGCTGGCCTTTGATAGGGAATGAGACCATGCTCCATTTCCCCCCTCCCACTCCCCAATTTATAAAGTATTTCTGATGACCTAGAAGGATTAATGTAGATACTTTGGTTGCATTATGTTTTCTTTGGTACCCTTGATCTTAAAAATAAATTCTCGTACTAAAAATTGTTAGAAATTGTATTTCATAAAGCATTTTCAGAAGTAAGTTATTTCTGACTTTTTTCAGTCCACTTCTTAGGGAGTGAATAATGATAAATTTTGGACACTTTAAACCAAATTTCCTTAATAGAGCTTATGTTTGAATCAGTCCTATGTGCCCAGAAAGCTAAAGCAGCTCTCAATGGAGCAGATATATATGCTGGATGTTGCACACTAAAAATTGAATATGCAAGGGTAAATATTTTTTTTCCAATACTTTGCCAAAGAAGTTATTTATGCTTTGGATACACAGTTTGAACTTCCTTTCTTTTTAATCTCAACAGCCAACTCGTCTAAATGTTATCAGGAATGACAATGACAGTTGGGACTACACTAAACCATATTTGGGAAGACGAGGTAAGTATTTTATGCATTTTAGATGTACTTGACATCTGCTGTCAAATTTTTACATGCAGTTAGATTCCTTTTTCCTGACATGAGCTAGTTCATTCAAATGAAAACCTTGCTGGTGAAGCTTTTGTTGCAAAAGGCCTTGTAATGCTGGAAAAGAACCTTGAACATTAGTGCCCCCTTCTGGTATGTACTGAGTTAACGTATATTTAGTTCAACAAGGAGCCCACACATACAGGCACGCCCGCAGTTCAAGGACTTGCATTTCTCCAAGCAGCTCTCTCTCTTTGGAGGAGAGGAAACTGATTCAGAATATTCCTTACAAACTTCAAACTTGCACACTGCTTCTCTATGGAAAGGACTTTCCCCCAAGCTGGACGAGGCATTAAGAAGGATAGAGGACTCCAGCAGGCTGACTCTACACTTCATCATGCACAACATCGGCATCAGCAAAAAGCCCTCTGAAAAACTCAGACTTGCAATTCACCTTGACTGCATACTGCATGCACCATCACCCCAAGTTTTTAAAGGAGGACACTTAACAGTACTTCAGACTTGCATGGGATGAATACCATGATAGACTGTGCCCATTTATTCAAGTTGTATGTATATATTGGTTTGATTTCCCTTAAGGTTTCAGTTGTAGAATTTAAAACTTTTCACTGACGGATACTACATTTTATCTACAATGTTGTAAATCTTAATGCCCATTGCTGTAACTGTTAGCAGCTTAGATTCAAATTGTTAATTGAATCCTTAATAGAGGATATAATCCTTAATAGAGCTATCTACAGGTCTTGGGAATTATAATGCTCAACCAATCCACACAGATATTAAAGATAAAAGAAATAGATACATACTTGCTACACCTAAGATTACTATTTTGTTTTTGTTTTCCTCAATTGTGGACATTGAATAGCATAATAATGGAAAGATGCATTATATGTAAAAGATTTTCTGTGTGGTTTGATTTTTGTAAAGTGGCTGTTTATAAGTTGTCACTTTTTGTAACAATTTAAGATTATCATTCATGTTAATTTGTGTAACTAGAAATTTTGACCTTTCAAATGTAGGTGAAAGTACCATGTCTGTTCAAGGTAGAATATATTTAAACTTTATAAATCTGAAAATAGGAGCATTTCATTTGAGATGCATTTTCACCTATAACTTATAAATGCTAGATCTCATGAGCATAGATTGAATGATAAAATTGTTCAACTGACTGTGTGGCAATTCTGGAATATACAAATCAAAATGTGGATCTTGTAAAAACAAGGGGGCTGCAGTATTGGCTACATCTCAACTACAATATCAGTGTTTGAACCATGTGTTGGGAAACCTCACCAAGATGACTATATCCGTAGAAGTCAGTAAACTAGGAAAAATTTTTATGCATCCAAAATATCTTGATCAGTAGGAACTCCATAGTGCATGTACTGTTGCCAAAAAAAAAAAAATGAGACAATGTGGTGATCCTTTGCATGTTCAAATATTTAGGACTTTTGGGTGATTGACCCCTTTAATTCTTAGTTCTCAGGAAATCATCTTGCCTTATGCATGGGGTTGCAAACAAGTTTGTTTGATAATGCAGCTTAGGCTGGACCCCACATTTTTTACTACTCATAGAAATCTGCTTGGCCTGGGCTTGGTACAGTTGAATACAGTGTTGAAAAACAAAGCCTTAGTCCTCAAACAACAGAACAAGTGGTTGATGAGAAATCTCTCACTTCTGTCAAGTTACAGTTACTGAACATTCAGTTTTGTTTTTTTGTAAACTCATTTGAAGTAGTAAGTTTGGTTATTTTTCTCTTAATGTTTCTTAAAATATTTATGGACATCTTTCTTATTTTAATAGTGTTTATTTCTATTCTTTTAAAAGAATTGAGTTTTACAAAACCCAGCCTAGATTAGATTTTTATACAAGAAATTATAGTCAGGAAAGTTTAGAAATGTAAGATAGAAATTTAAATAGGGAAATATAATTAAAGGAGGTAAAACAGTTAGCTGTTTATACTTTCAAAGGGAAAAAATTCTTGTTTTCTGATTCCTTTCAGATAGATACTTGTCTGTACAGCAAATATCATATAGCAGTTTATTTTTGTTTTTGTAGTGACTTCAGCTTCCATTCAAGTTGATATTGAATTGTAACTTTTTCTACCAAAAACAAGAGTGACTTTATAAATATAACCTCATTTCAAAAAGTTCTTTTCAGATCAGTTTACATTTTAGTGCAAAGAATTCTTAGCCTAGACTCCAGAGAATCCCTCCAGAAATGTTAAACAAAACTTGTGTGTGTGTACATCTTTTGGGGGAGAAAAGGTCCACAGCTTCCATCAGATTTCAGACTGAATCCATGAAAGTTTACAAACCACTGTTTATACATTGATAAATTCAGTGTTTGACTCTTCCTCATACTTATTTATATGACCTTATGTTAGTACATTCTTCCAATTATTGAAGAGAAATTATTAAAGAGAAGTAATGACAATGTTTGGCTGAAAGATACCTTAGAGATCATCTATTCTAACTCCTTCATTTTATACATAAAGATTGTTTCTTTGATTATATAGCAAATTAGTGGTTAAGTTGAAATCTTAATTGATTCCCAATTCAGTGCTCTTTCTTTTATAGCACACAGTTAACTGTCAGTAAAACTAAGCCATGAAGACTTTATGATGGTTTTCGTTTAAGATTCTTAAATCAGATAAGCACGTATGTTTAGCATTTGGTTGCATTCTTGAGCAGAGGAATGTTAGCAGAGTAGAATAACAGACTGGATTGATAGAGTGAGACTTAAATGATAATACTGGGAAGAAGGAACTGTGAGTGTTTAGATTGGAGGAGAAATAAATGACTTTGGGAATATGGGGAGGATCGTAATAACTTCTAAGCATTTGAAAGAGTTTTTGGAGAAAGACTTAAGTATTGAGTAAGGCTGTAAGGCGCTAAATGGAGTAGAATATATTTAGAGGACAAATTTCTATACAATATAGAAATTAATTTTTTCATGATTTAAGACTAACTGAAAATGTAAGGGAAAGTAATGAGTACCTTGTTACCAGAGTTGGGTCAGCAGAGGCTAGGTGGTCCCAGTTGATAGTCTCAGGGATGATATAAAGAGAATTTATACACTGAATAAAAATTGAACTAGATGACCTCCTACGTCCCTTTCAATGCTGGGATAACTTGAAATAGGTAATTAAAACAATACTTCTGTAGCATGAAGTGAAAATTAAAGTATTTCTCATCTCCCATTAACCTCATTTGTTTAGGTGACTAAGGATATGTAGAAAGCCTTTCTCTTTGAATTTTCAAAGAATGACCAGACTCTTAATAGTCATTAAAAAAAAAGAAAGAAAATCTTTCTGAACACCATAATTTGATCAGCAAACTTTCTCAAAATATTACACAATGATTTTTAAAGTTTACTAACTTTAAAATAGTACTTCCTATATTTTAGAAACTTAGAATAATTTTTTTATTGTTATCTTAGATTTGAGGAAATTGGCATGCCTCCCCTAAAGATGTAGTTAGCATAAAAATTATCCTTTAGGAGTATTGTAGTACTCTCGTCCAATAATGTAGCCCCCTTGGTTAGCTTTAACTTGGCATATTTAAGCTTTGGGGGTGTTCCTAGTTCTGCCTGGTGTTAAGGTCTATAGACAATGGCCAATCCATGATATACAGTATGGGCCAGTGATGTGAAAATTTCCAGCTCTCAAGTCAGTAGGTGTTTGTAAATATGTGTATATACATACAAAATACTCTGTGTTTACTGATTGTGAAACCATGTAATACAGGTTGTTGTTGGCTTATGCTGAACTTCTTGAAAGAAGCCCACTTTGAAAATGTGTTGCTGTTGAAGCTAATAGTATGCATCAGGTACTGTCTTTCAAAAGTACTGCACTTAAAGCTTGTTTTAAAGACATGTATTGGTAAAAAAACTTCTGTACAGTGTCAAGCTTTAGCATTGTGTACCTCACTTTCTGAAAAGTATCCATTCTTTCCTTAAATTCGAAAGTGTGATTGTATTTGGCGTTTGCCAAAAAGATATTTTCAAGTTAAGTGGAATTTGTTAGATAGAATTATTTTCTTAAACTTCTGGTGTTTGTATTTAAATTGGATATGAATGGATGTTTAACATTAACCAGGAATCACATTTCTCATGAATTGTAATGGATGTTTTGAATGGGTGTTTCCCATGTGAGAACTCTGTTAAGTACTTGAGTCAAAATTGTTAAAACCATGTTTCTACTTTTGTGTCAGATAGAGGAAAGGGTCGCCAGAGACAAGCCATTTTGGGAGAACACCCTTCTTCGTTTAGACATGATGGCTATGGTAAGTTTGTCAAGGCAGAAGGAAGGTAGTATAGACAAACTCTTAGAATTTTTGCATTTCTGATGAAGAATGGCACAATTCTTGTCTCTCTTTTTTTTCTACTCCCTTGATTTGGTTTATGGGATCAATCCCTTATTAATATACTCCAAAGGAGTTGTCCAAAGTTCTTTGTTTTCTTAGGCTGTTGTTATATCATATAATCTTTGGGATAAATGAGAGCTCTTGTTTGGGATTGAAAGCTTTTTCACTGTTACACTTTGTTTTGGTTTTGATTAGTTTTGAGCTCCAGACTGTTAGAAGACCAAAAAGAAGTATAGCTCAGTAAGTGTATTTTCTTCCATTCCAGCAGTTTATGAGCAAAGAGGAATTTAGAGTAATAAAAGGCAGAGCGAATGGGGTATTTGTTGAAAAGGAAACATGATTTTGGTTAGATCTCTTAATTCTTTTAGTTCTACACTTGGCTACACTTGGTATTTCACCTTTGGTTAAATTTGTATTTAGTTCTCTTTTTTTTAAACTTCTTAGTTTTAATGTTTGCTATGTTGATAAATTAAGATTATGAAACCTAGATTGATAATCTTCAAGTTAGGTATCTTGAAAGTTAGGTATCTGGCTGTTGTCTTTATAAGCAGATGTTGAGAATTGTTGATAAAAGTATAAACTGATTCTAAGTTCTGTGTTTTTAAGTATTTTTTTAGTTTTTAGTAGTAGTTATTGACCCCACCTATTCTGTGGTTTAAAGTTGAAGTACAATTAGCGTTACTATTAGAAGTGGTAGAAAAATTGCTATGTTGTGTTCTTGGGATTTAGTATTGAAAAGCCACCAGTGTTTCCTGTTGTTTGAAATGTTTTCAAATAGTGTACATATTTGATGACCATTCTTTGCTATGAGTTTTAGTTTAATCCCTAGTATCTTTTTTTGAACTCCAGGAATTAATTACGTGTATGTATATGTGTCTTAATTGTTCAAGTAGTCTATATTGCAGAAGAGATTTTGAAACAATATGTTATATCAAAACAGTAAGTGTAGTATAAAGTGAAAATCTTACTACAGTCATTATACTGTGTTCCTTGATCATTTTTCTTAGTGTCTTTAACAGTAAATATTAATATGGTCATACAAGTAGTTCTGATCCTTCAGTAAAGAAACCCTTATTAGGAATTTACTGTGCGTTGTATAATGGAGAGTTTCAAAAGAATGACTCATCACAGTTTGTAGTATAGTTGTAGATTATGTAAATGTGTCATGGCAGTCAGCTTAAGGCCAAAAATTGGTTAAATATTCTGCCAGAGGGAATTAGAAAAAAATCTGTGAGCATATAAATGGACAGAGTACTACAGTAATGATGACACAAACCATTTTCTTAGTGTGGCTTTTCAGGTTTATCTTCACTTAATAAAATACATGAAAATTACATTAATAAGAATATTTTCTGAAAGCCTATTGTGAAAGTCTCTGTTGGTTTCATGCCCTAAGAGTGTGTGTGTATAAATTTTAAGATGTAAGCTTAAAGAGAGATGCAAAACTCTTTGGAATGATTGTTAAATAGGGGTCATTCTGGTTCTGGAGAGTCCTGCTGAAGGATGATTGTGGTGGGTTTGTGTAGGGGCACCTGCTCTGAAATGTTTATTGAAACGTTTATCTCAGAGGAGAGTTTGCTCTATTTTCCTAGGGAAGTAAGCAGGAGAGGGGATAGGAGATAATGACGAATCAAGATTAACTGAAGAGAGAAGTAGCATGAAGAAACTGGGGTAAAAGCAAAGATGGGAGTCAGTGCTCGTGATATTGAGCTTTTTTTTACAAATGCTTCAAATCATAACTGTGTTCCTTCAGATCAGCAGTTCAGCAAAGCAAGTTCATTTGCATTTTGGTGTCATATCATAGATGACTTTTCCTTTAAATAGTATGTGAAAAAATAAAGGAAAGGTTTATTTAACAGATGAAACTTGTTCACTAGTTTATTATAGCAGTATAAATCTGTGCTTTAAGAATTCTTTATCTTTATTTGAAAGTCTAGCCATGTGAGATGAACTGATAGAAGCCCTCATACTTGAAAAGTGGCAAAAAATAATGTACAGATTTTAAAGTGTTGAAGATGGGGAAGGCCTTCAAAGTGTTCAGAATGCCATTTATGTAGCATTTCCCCATATAAATGAATTTTTTAAAAACAGAAGCAGCAGTACTTTTTGCATGAGTTATTTAGAAAGCTTTTAAGAGACTTGTTTTTAATCTTCTTGATATAGGTAATGATTTAAATAGTGTATATAGCATAATTTAATCCTGATGGCTCAGTGTCATTACAAACATCAGATAATCTTTTGCACTGAAATTGTTACCTATGACATTAGATCTAGAGTTTTTGGACCTTGGTCAACTTCAGCAGAGTGGAAGTTTCCATTACCCATCTAACGTACATTTTCCCACTGTCTGTGAAAAAATTTAGTCATTTTGTACAAGTGTACAAAATAGTGTAGTGTCATTATTGTACAAGCAAATGGTAGTATTAGGGGAAGGGCTGGGTGGAGTATAATATATGTGTGCATTTTTGCAGTAGGGGTAAGAATAATTGATATTTAACGCCACCGTATATATAATAGTCTAAATTAGAGGCTGAAATACAGATAATTACTTAACAAGTAGCACACCATGAGCTATACTGATTGTTTTGCTAAACTAGATTATCGACAATAAGAGCAGTTGAAAACCTTGACCAATTTAAGGCAACACTGATGATATATTGATGAAGTATGCCTCCATAAAGGAGAAGGCAATGGCACCCCACTCCAGTAGTACTTTTGCCTGGAAAATCCCATGGACGGAGGAGCCTGGTAGGCTGCAGTCCATGAGGTCACTAGAGTCAGACACGACTGAGAGACTTCACTTTGACTTTTCACTTTCATGCACTGGAGAAGGAAATGGCAACCCACTCCAGTGTTCTTGCCTGGAGAATCTCAGGGACGGGGAAGTCTGGTGGGCTGCTGTCTCTGCGGTCGCACAGAGTTGGACACGACTGACGTGACTTAGCAGTAGCAGCACGCCTCCATAAAATTGTAGGAATTCACAGTATATTTACATGTGCTCAGTGATAGTATTTCTGTGTTGTTATGAATGGCAGCTATATTTAGAATATTGAATCCACATAAGCTGTAATAATGTGCTATGATACCAAAATATAGTAGTTCTTAGTAACTCACTCTACATGACAAGTGTTCCTTAGTCTTACATAAGAGTGAAAGCCAGTAGCATTACATATTCTTTATTTCTTGAAAAATGAGGGAAGGATTTGGGTTTTTGGATTGGTTTCTTGCACAGTAGGAAAATCTTTATATGCACCCCAGAGTATGCTTCTGTAATCACTGACTCAGCCCAGTCGGTAAAGAATCTGCCTGCAGTGCAGGAGACCCAGGTTCAATCCCTGGATCGGGAAGATCCCCTGGAGAAGGAAATGGCTACCCACTCCAGTATCTTGCCTGGAAAATCCCATGGACAGGGGTGGGCTGCAGTCCATGGGGTTGCAAAGAGTCGGCACGACTGAGTGGCTAACACTTAACTTCACCTCAGGAGCACTAAGATGTGTGGGTTTACCTTTTTGAATTACATCTCTCCATCTTAGTTGCTTGTTCTCAGTTCTTATGCCTCTCTTCTTCCTGCTGTAAATGTGCCCTCTGCCAACTTTTAGTATCAGTTTCTCTGGACTCCTTCATTCCCATCTATTCCATTCACTCTTGGTTTTTTCTGTTGTTTCTAATCTTTTATGGATGGGAAAACTGAGTAAATTGAAGTTACTTAGAGCTAGAGTACTCTAGAGTTAGTTGATTCTTAGTAAAGATTCTCAGAATGAGAGACATAGTTTTGTGTGTTTCTGTGACAGCAGATTCAGATATTCAAGCATTATCTTCTTTTGGATTCTTGATGTTTCAAAAAATGGAAGTTGCTGAATAATGATAACCTCTGAGTATGTTTATGGGTGGTTATTAACTAAATCTAGGCTTTTTATTTCCTAAATTATAATCAGGAGAATACAATTCTAGCCTGAAAGTACATTAATAGTAAAATATATTCAAGGGGACAACTTCTTAGTGGAACTAAAGGTGTTATCTGTATATAGATTTCACTGAAGATTTTGTTGTATTATTCCATCCTCCAAAAGATGTTGGCAGGTTTTTTTGAGTTTGATGTATGATTTATATATAGTGGCCCAAAGTTTTACACTGATTCCTTTTCATCCATCTATAGCCTGATTTTTGTGAAAATCACTTTTTAAAAATAAGAACTTAAATCCTGGTGTAGGCAGGTGTGTGCAGGTCAGTGTATATTGGATCTGGTGCAAATAAATACAGATTTTTGTTAATTCCCACAGGTTATATTTGAATATCCATACATTTGAGTTTTCCTTGGATATGCATCAACCTAGCTAATAAGAGTTTGTTTTTGTGTGTGGTGAAGTGTGTCTGCTAACGTTTTGTTTTGTTTTGTTTTTAATAGGATCCCATGGTCCATTATTACCTTTACCGAGTCGTTACAGAATGGGCTCTCGAGATACACCTGAGCTTGTTGCCTATCCATTACCACAGGCCTCTTCCTCTTACATGCATGGAGGAAATCCCTCTGGTTCAGTTGTAATGGTTAGTGGATTACATCAACTAAAAATGAATTGTTCAAGAGTCTTCAACCTATTCTGCTTATATGGAAATATTGAAAAGGTAAGTTTCATTTTTTTAAGAAATTATTTTTTAAAGTTTCATTTTATATTAACTTCTTTTGCTAGAACATATAATAGGGAAATCTGAAAAGACTGCCAGATATATGTGTTTTCTCGTATTTAAGCACATGCAGGATCTTTCAGTAGTGATCCACATAAGTTAAAAATTCATTAGGTAGAACTTTAGAAATTGTTTTCTGTTGGTTAGTGATCAGAGAAGATTGTTGGTACTAAAAGTATTTTTCTATTTTTATTGAAGTATAGTTGCTTTACAGTGTTGTATTAGTTTCTGCTGAATAGCAGAGTAAATTAGTAATAGAAATAGAAGTCTATAAAATGGTAAGTAGTTTAATCAATTACTAGCATATTATAGGCTTTATGCCTATAAAATTACTTTAAATATCTTCTGGTATTTAACATACTGAACTGTGGAATTTTGAAAGAACAGTTACTTTCTTGGAGCTTGGTCTACATAAACATGTCTCAGGACTTGGCTGTCTATGAATTTTAGGAGAGTTCTAAATTGATACATCTGCCTCCCAAATGCTAGAGTTCTAGTATCTTCTGCAGGACAACATGCTTTTACCTCAAATCAGTATTTAAAACTGACCCACTTTGATAGACTGTGTCCAAAACTTTCTGTCTGGAGGCTTTACACTCAAAAAGTGGTGAAACATTTAAATTTCACATATTTTGAAGATCTTTAAAATGTCATTGAACTTTATTTTCACCAGATAACTCTCTGCTTTCCCCAGATCTGTGATGTTTTATTGATATCTCACAAACACTTAAGAAAAGTCCCTGTCACAAACTATGGTTTAAACTATTTTTGAAAGAATCATGGAAAATTTAACTGGGGAAATGATTGAGCGTCTTCTTAGCACTTGTTTGATACATTTGCTAATTTGAGTTTCAGTACTGTAGTATGTTCTTTATTCTTGTTGTTTTAAGCGATTTTAGTATTGTTTTCACAGCAATAAAAGAAAGTACAGTATGTGAGTCATAAGTGTGTGTGGCGGGGCCGGGGCATGGAATTGCTACTCTTGAGTTCTTAGTTCATTAATTCTAAAGCCTCCTTGATCTGAGACAGCAACTTGGAACATCTCTGAAAAAGAGTTTCCGCTATCTATTTGACCACGTGAAAGAGAAAAAGAAAAAAGAAAGTCCATATTTGGTTTAGGGGAAAACATAAGGAATATTTCTCCTTGTATAACTAGCCAAGAATACATGGAACCGATTTAACAGCATTGAGAAAAGTAGTTCAGAGTTTTTCATATACACATTTATCTTATACATCATCTGTTAAAGTCCAGAAACTGCATAATTTATAACTGATATGCTTTAATGTGTATGTAAACCTTCTTTACATAGTATTACTTTTCTGTTTGTGCTTTTCACATTTGTAGACAACTGGAATCAGGCAATTCAATCAACATTTTTAGAGCATTGTTTTTTGTGTCATGAACTGTTGTCTCATTTAGGAATCCAAATCACTTTCTAATAAAAATAAAATTTTCTGTATGTTATTTGAACAATTCTGGTCTCCACATCTCAAAAAATAAAAAATTTTAAATGATACATTTTAAGCCATCATAGTCCTTTAAAGATCTATTTATGGTCAGTTTCTTCTTTTTTTTGAGATTTACCAGTTGGACTACATACCTTCACATACATATTTGGTCACTATTACATTTGTAAAAATGTTATTGGATTAAATCAAGGGAGAGAAATTTTGCCCGCAGGAAGGCAATTGATTTCAAATAAAACTGAAAAGTCCCACTACAACTGAGTTTTGTTCAAGTACAGGTGTAGTATAAAAATACTAGGATAGCCTATTAAAACTGATAATTGCAGTGATAGATATAAATGCTACATTGCAATTTGTTGTGTAAGTACTCTCACTATTCCTTGAGGTTAACAGGTTAGAACTGTGTTTAATTCGTTATTAACATTAGTAATACTTAATAGATATTTAGGGACTTTCCAAGGCATAGGCACTATGCTGAAAGATAGTCATACTTTATCCCATCTAACCCTTATAGCATTATATACTAAAACTGGAATAATTTAAGAGGATAAATATGGCTTCTCTCAAAGATGTCATGAAAACGTGTATTTCCTATTTTTTAAACTGCCCCTACCTTGCCCTAGCCTTCCTACTGGAAATGCTATCTCAAGGTCATTTTGTATTATTTTTCATATAGTATCTTGTTTGTTGCTTGTTTGTTACTAAGGCAATAAACAGCACACTGAATAGTTGGTAATTATTATTTACTTCAACATTTCTGACCTTCCTACTTGAACATAATCTTTAAGAAGAACATGTCTTAAAAAAAAAGACCATGTCTGTTATGTTTGCCATTAAACCCCCAGTACATAGTACAGTGCATAATTATTAAAACATATTATACCTTAATAAATATTTATTGGATTAATAAATATTGATGAGTTCTGCCAAATGTTATCATTATCTCCATTTTAGAAGAAAATCTGTGGCTCAGAGAAGTGAATTGCCCTACATCACATGGTTAATAAATAACAGAGTCAGGGTAAGCTTGTGCTCTTCTTCAGGGTGTTATACAATGGAATTGCAGTCTTCTGTTTTAAACTATTGCATTTTGATAGGAGTTAAAAGAATGTCTAATAGAAGAGCAGAATAAAGTTAAGATTCCAGGTATTCTTCTTTACTAGAAGAGCAGAATAAAGTTAAGATTCCAGGTATTCTTCTTTACTTGACATCAACCACTTATAATGTATTTTAGAAATTCTGTTACTGTTAAAGGGAATTAAATGTTCACCTTTTGGGAATTTTGTACTTGCAGGTAAAATTTATGAAGACCATTCCTGGTACAGCACTAGTAGAAATGGGTGATGAGTATGCTGTAGAAAGAGCTGTCACACATCTTAACAATGTCAAATTGTTTGGAAAAAGACTTAATGTTTGGTAATTATTTATCTTAAGTGGTAAATTTAAAAAACATTTATCCTTTTTATTGGAGACATTAATTTCCATTTCAGAATATTTTAATGTAACTGAGGGCACATTTGAAACTAGCAGCTGTAATGGTGTCATTTTAGACACTTCAGATCATATAATTTAGATTTTGTGTATTACTTATACATAGTTTTATAATCAAAGCAAAATGTTAAAATGAGCAATTTTTTGTTTTCTAATATGAAAATATATTCAGTAGGTTTTTCTTAGTGTAAGAGCAATTGATTATAATTCAAACTAAATTTAAATATTAAATGTTTAAAATAGTGAATAGTAAATATTTAAATTGTATTTAAATAGCTGCATATGCCTTTTTTATTAGGATCGATGCAGACATATATGTTAACAGTTTGAGACTGCCAACTTGCTGCTTTTATCTAACAAAGGTATGTTCTATACCTCTTTGATTTCTAATTTCTAGTGTGTCTAAACAACATTCAGTTGTTCCAAGTCAAATATTTGAGCTGGAGGATGGTACAAGTAGCTACAAGGATTTTGCAATGAGCAAAAATAATCGTTTTACAAGTGCTGGTCAAGCATCCAAGAATATCATCCAACCACCCTCCTGTGTGCTGCACTACTATAATGTTCCATTGTGTGTCACGGAAGAGACTTTCACAAAGGTAGGCACTGAAACGTAAATTGTGTAAAATGTTCCTGTTTCTTATTTTAAAATATGTGATGTTTTAACATCATTTTAAAGTCTCTCACTGTTCATCTTCTGCTTTTGATATTATTGGTATTTTTTTCATTTATTTGGTACTTAATACAGTTCATTCTTTGACCATTATATTTTTCTGGCCTCCATCCTTCATTGGTCTTCTGTTGTTCTGTGGCTCAGTATTTTTGTGAATTGGAATTAGAATGAGGTATGCTTCAGATCAGATCAGATCAGTCGCTCAGTCGTGTCCGACTCTTCGCGACCCCATCCTGCATTTATAAACTTCTTTACCATGTCCTTAAATCTCACCCATAACAGAACTGTATATATCCCTGCATTTTCCCCTAACTGCAGAAATGCTTCAGAAAAGAATTGATTTTTCCAGAACACTACTACCCACCTTAGGTACTCAATTAAACCCTGGTCAGCTGTGAGAATATATGTTTCAGTTATAAGTCTTGGCTTTATTGTATAGCACTAAAATTATATGAGTAGTTTATAGGATATTACCATTTTAATTGATTTTTCTCATGTAGCTTATTAATCTAAAAACATTTGGTTTAATTCATTCATGCCATACTCAAAAGTTTAAATGCTACCATAAAGTTTACTTTCTGGGGGAGGGGGCAAAAAAGGTAGGAATATTATTTGGGCCTTTTTTAATGGAGTTTTACATTTCTTTGACAGTTGTGTAATGACCATGAAGTTCTTACATTCATCAAATATAAAGTGTTTGATGCAAAACGTAAGTGCACATTCCCTCTTTTTAAGTTTCCTGGTTAATTTGATGATAAGCAAATAACAAGTGGATTTGTGTTTCTTTGTTTTGTTTTAGCTTCTGCCAAAACACTTTCTGGGCTTTTAGAATGGGAATGCAAAACTGATGCAGTAGAAGCCCTCACAGCACTAAATCACTATCAGATAAGAGTTCCAAGTAAGTAAAATTGTGTCATGGTTATTCAGTGGGAGTTAACTGTCCAAACATTGATGATAATTTAAAGATGCATTTATTTTTTTAATATAGTATAATATAGAAGTTCAAATTTTAAAAAGGCATATAAATTCCACAACCCCTCATAATTCTTACATTAGTGACCTTTTACTATGTAACAGATTATCACAACATTTAGCAGCTTAAAACAGCAAACCTTTATTTATCTTACTGTTTCTGAAGATTTGTGTACAGTTAGCTGGGTGGGTCTGGCTCTGGTCTTGTAAGGCTGCAATCATTTTAAGTTTTATGACTGGGGACTGGATAATCCAGTTGCATGCTCACTTGTGTGTTTCTTTGTAGGAACAGTCAAACCACGTTGGCCATTTCATGGTAGCTCTTTTGCCTTTTCTGAATGAGTGAAAGAGAGATGAAAGCAAAAGACTAACAAAACAGAAGGCACAGTGCCTTTCGTAACCTATTACTGAAAGTGCCATGATATCACTTACACTGTAATCTGGTGGTCACACCGACCAACTGTGATACAGTGTAGGCGGAGGCTATACAGGGCTGTGAATGCAAGGAGGTACAGAGCGTTGGGGCCCGCTTGGAGACTGACTGCATAAATCCTGTTGATCTTTTTAGAAGAAAGCAGTAAATATATACGGTTAAAAAACTCAAATGGTACATACTGGTACAAAATGAAAGTTAAAGCTTTCTATATCCTAATCTTTCTGTCTTTTCCTTTTATTCTTCCTCCTCAGTATATATATCTACCTTTTTAAAACTTACACAAAATGGTTCTATACATACTACTATGTGCCTTGCTATTTTCACTTAATATGTCTTGGAACTGTTCGTGTATCAGCACATGTAAAACTACCTCCCCCCTTTTTTTCACCACAGAGTAGCTGTTTTTAGTAGTGATGTACCACAGTTTACTTGATTTATCCATTTCCCCTGTGATGAATACAGTTTGTTTCTAATTGTGTTTTTTCTATTACTATATAATAAACATCCTAATAGTTACATGTTTTATATTTGTAGGGCAGTTTCCTCGTAGAGAGCATAAAGGTTTATATTTTGGTAAATGTTGCTAGATTGTCCTTGGAAAAGGTTACACGAGTTTATTGCCTGTGGTGTATGAAAATGCCTGCTGCCCAACACTCTTACCAGTGCTGAGTGTTGTCAGACTTTCGATTTTTACCAAAATGATAGATGAAAAATGGTATCCCACATTATTTTAATTTGTATCAAATGAAGTGTCACTCTCTTTATGATGGTAAATAGCCTCTTTTTTACAGTGCAAAGAATACACAAGTATTTAACTTTTGAAGCTTTGTGCTGCATAATTTAGCTCCTCGCTCTATAGGGTGTTAAAACGTTAGCTTTCTAAATAAATAATAGGAGAATAATTAATACCAGTTTTATTAGGAGTGATGATGAATGGTAGTGGGGGGAAGAAAAATACCCACTGAAGTATTTATGGATGGAGTAACATATCTAGGATTTGCTTTAAAATAGTCCAGCACCCCAAAAGTGTATTGAGAGGAGGTAAGCCTGCCAAATGTTGACCGTTAATGAAGCTTTGTGGGTGTTCATTATACTGAGCCATGTATTTTTTCATGACTGAAAATTTTCTCAGTAAAAAATTAATAAGTAGGAATACCTCCTCTCATTTTACCTAGTCATAAAAATAAATAGTGAGTCAGGCTAAATTTTTGATGGAAGATTTTAAAAGACTTTATATGCATATTTGAGATATATTCAAAATATAGTATATTAATAGTAAACTTGAAGACAGGAACAGTTCTGTTTTTTTTTTTTAATCTTCTGCAATGTCTTGCTAATACTTGCTGATATATGTACTTTTATAGAAATTTTATGTTTCTTTGCATAATCAGTTGACGGAGAACTATCTCTGCTTGTTCTGAAAAGTTAAAGAAGAATGTATAAAATGAAAGTATTTTTGTGTATTATACCACCCCTTCTTTTCTCTAGCAGTTTAAAAATTTGTATGCCCTGTTGATCAGATTTAATACTTAACTCTCTTAGAACTTTTTCAGCTCATTTATTTTACATTCCAGTCTTATTCCATTTCCCAAACTATATTTGAATTAACTTTTATAGAATGATTACCATTGGTGATATTTTCTGAAAAGTGAGTTTTGCAAATGGACTTAGATAAGCCTAATCCTGATACTGTTTATCTATAATGATTAATTCACTAAAAAAAACCATTTATGAGTGCATCCTGTGTGTCAAATGATGTTTAGAACTACAGGAATGTAAAATGGACAATATTCCAGCCTTCATTTAGCTCACCTGCTAGTAGGTATGAATGAAAGTAATCTTCTCCTTACCTTACGTAGAAATTTTCCTTCTTCAAATACTATAAAAAGTGAAATAATTTACTCTGCTAATTCAATTTTATCATGAAAGTTTTATGAAGGAAACTGTTAACTGTGTTTTTTAATTTTACAGATGGTTCCAATCCCTATACATTGAAGCTTTGCTTTTCTACATCATCCCATTTATAAGAAGAGACAAGCATGTTAGAATTTATGTTTTACCTTTATTACAATTTTAAAGCTACATTTCATTTAAAAAAGAAACAAAAATGGTTAATCTAATGTTGCCTTGCTTTGATTTAAGATTCTGTTCTGTAATAAATATTTTGCCTTGAGTAAATTTGTTGTAAACTTAAATATTGCTTTCATTTTAACGTAGAATATCATAATGTAGACTATCTACAGCTTTCTTGTAGATTATACAAATATATGATTTCTAATCTTATTTTTCTTCCACAGTGAAAATATATTTGCATTCTTATGTAATTATCTGCAAGTATTTTTCCATTGTGTATGAAATTAATGCAGGTGAAAGTATTGCATTTTAATATTATAGAATTCCTATTATATGTTTAGATGTTTAAGTATGTTGCAGTTATTCATATTAAACATGTATTTATTAAGTATTTTAATCAAGTTTGAGAATAACATTGCATATGTTAAATTTTAAGTACTACAGATTTAGCTGATTTTATATTTCTGAAAGGCTAACAGACATGGATACACTTGTACAGTATGCACTCAAACTTATTTAAATTGGTGTATTTTTTTTCTTAAGTCATTGTCCATTTGTATTGACATGCCTCTGTTTCTAGTTCCAGTTTGGCAATTTTATAAAGTTACAACAATGAGTTAATGTGTTCATCTTCATTTGTTGCATGTGACTTGATCTTGAAAATACATCTGGTATTTGGCATTGAAATTTTAATAGAAGTTATAATTAATAGTTCCTCTTCTAGATAATCTGAGATCCATGGATGGGCTTTAGGGAGTCTGTAAACTCCCTAAATTTGTATGTAGAATTTTGGGTACTTGCATTTTTATTTTTTACTCTGAAATCCATCAGTAATATATGTATTTTTCTACATGGTACAAGGTATAAGGATCTAATTTTATTTTTATTCCAAACAGATAGCTATTTGTTTCAATACCATTTATTAAACATTCTTTCTCCCACTGGATCTGGGTTTTTTTTTTTTAAGGAACAAAACGTATCTTATACATAGGCAAGTAAAATATAAGAACTAAGCATGTTATTGAGAGACTATACTATAATACATCTGTTACCAGGTTCATAGTTTTTTAATAATAGAAAACCGATGCAGGCATTTTATTTTCATCTTTAATAGAAGGGAGAATATGTTTTATCTGTCTTGAGTAACTATGAAATCTATAGTTGGCAATAGCCAATCCCTTGATTCTGAGAGTTTTAAACAAACTTGTATATAGAAGTTCCATTTAGATCTTTTTGAAAAAGCTTTATTTTGAATTTTAACAAAAAAGCAGTTTGCCTTAATCCTTTTAGAAATGATGCAGGGGTTTAAAAAAGTTTTAAGAGCTGTTGAATAGAAAGTTTTGATGGAAATTAAGCATACATTAACATTTCTCATTGCATTTTGACAACAGTGGACTAATATCCCTTTAGCCCTCTAGATCTAGAAATTTTAAATTGAATCTAGAAGCATTTTAGACCCTTATGGAACCCAGTAAATTATGTTGAAGGTAACCTGTGAATGAAATTCTGTAAATGTATGGTACTGTGCTGTATACATAAGTTTACCTGACTTTACAATAAATGAAGCTTTTTTTTCCCCTCTTCTATAAATACTTTCTACATTTGTTGTAAAATTGAGATGTCTTAATTTTAAAAGGTTTAAAATTTGAGTTTGTATAATAGTTGTCTCCTTCCCTTGCCCTCTGAAAATTAAGATGGATGTCAGTGTTACAGATTATTTTGTGCCTAAGATTTTAGGAGACAAACCTGTGGGTGGTTGACAGGGCTTATTTAATTTATATGTGCTTTAAGTAGTATTGACTTTACATATGAATTCTTTGTAATGCTTTCTCCCCACCAAAGTAACAAGTAGATTCTTCAGATGTAGTTGGGGAGGTAGATGGGACCTTGCTGATTTGTGCACTGCGTGTCGGTCCTCTTCTGTTGCTGTCAGTAATGTTTCTGACAGTTTACTTGGCTTTCACCACTGTGTACGCTTTGGTGACACACGCTATTTCCTTAGCCTTAACAACAGTCTTGCCTTCGTGATCTTTCAACTTTTAAGAGAACATGAAAGAGCAGGTCCTACAGCTGCCCTTTTCAGAAATAGTAGCTTGGGGACTTCCCTGGTAGTCCAGTGGCTAAGACTCAGTGCTCCCAATGCCTGGGTTCAATCCCTGGTCAGGATACTAGATCCCACATGCTGCAACTAAGACCGGACACAGCCAAATAAATAAATATTTTAAAAAAAGAAATGGTAGCTTTGAGTTTACTTTTTTAATACTGAAATTCCATTCCATAGTCAAATCCCACAAAACATTTGATAATAAATCTGTAGAAGTGAGTTACAGAATATAAGGTGCCTTTTAAAATCCCTACCTTCCTGCTGAGGGATTGCCCTACCAAATAAAAATTATATGCAGTTGTAGCTGGCATGAGACTTAGCAGCATCGTAGTGAGTTGATTATCTAAACAGTATGTTTTCTAGGAGTGAATTGAGAGATGAGGGTAAGAATGACTAAATGGGGTCAATAATTATATTTCATGTTTTTACATTGTTCTCTGCAAGGATAGGTTGCTGGGTAACTGCTTCTTAGTAGTTATCAGTGATATTCTCTTTCTAGAAGAAAATTTTGAGTGTAGAACATTGTTCCATAGTAATCTAAAGCATAGATTTGCTTCATTTAAAAAGTTCAGTTGAACTAAAGTCACCCTGATTTAAAGAGCATAAGGAAACTGCTGTGAGCATAGGCTGCTTTGATTATACAGTATTAGCTGTATTAGCCCAAAGTATTAATTGCTCTGGTAAAGAGAGACTGGGAATGGGGAGAACAGAGATTAACTGCTAATGGGTATAGGATTTCCTTTGAGATAATGAAAATGTTCTGGAACTAGATAGTGGTACTAGTTAACTACATTGTAAATGTACTAAGTGCCACAGAATTGTACATTTTTAAATTGTTAAAATGGTAGTTTTAAGTTATGTGTATTTTACTACAGTGAAAAAAAGAGTCTGGCCCAGCAATCCTTCAGTTTAAACAAGGGCCTATGCAGTACTTGACTTTAATGTAGCTAACTAGCTACATTAGGTATGTTGAGAAAAGGGTGTGGGGATAATGTGGGTTAGTGTCACCCCACCAGCAGATGTAATTCCAGATCTGGTTTATGGTTTTATTGCTGTGGTAGCTGTCAGCTTCTGTTCTCCAATCACCCTGGGCTGTGGGTCAGGGTGGGTCATGGGCCAGAGAAAAGATGGGTCCTGAGCACCATGAACAGTTAGGGAAGGATTTGAGATGGGGAGAGGATGATTCCATGAATAGAAACTAGAATTTCTCTGTGTTCCTAAACCAAAGTGATGCACTGGCTGCACAGTTCAGGTTCTGCTGGGACTCTATATTTTGAGCTACCCTGACTTAATGAGTCTCAGCCTTCAGGAAGACATATTAGTGAATGTAGTCAAGTTTCCTTGAAGGTTCAGAGGTGATTTTACTCCATTGACTCAGTTTTATGTAGATTTTCACCTGTATACTAACTATAGCTGTTTCAAAGTCTTGAAGAGGAATTCAGTGAGATTGATATTTATAGAAAATAAGACATAGAAACAAAAACATACATATAGTATATAAATTCTTCAGAGGGCCTTTTATTTGTTACCAAATCAAATTTGGATCCACTCACACGCACAATAAAACCAATCTACTGACACTGGTCTGTGGTGAAGGAAGGTATATTGTTTATTCCAGGGCACAAAGCAAAGAGTCCAGGCAGCTAATGCTCAAAAAGCCCAAACTCCCTAATGACTTTCAGGGAAAGATTTTAAAAAAGGGAAAAAAAAAAAAAAAAAAAAAAAAAAAAAAAAAAAAAAAAAAAAAAAAAAAAAAAAAAAAAAAAAAAAAAAAAAAAAAAAAAAAAAAAAAAAAAAAAAAAAAAAAAAAAAAAAAAAAAAAAAAAAAGACAGTGAGAGGGTTGCAGGGTATATGTTCAATTTATGGGCATTCTTCTGATTGGTTGCTGGTGAGGTAATCAGCAGTCAGCATCATCAACCTTGTGGTTCCAGCCCATCTGGGGATTACATGCTTGTGGATAGCCTATAGTTTTTCCACCTAGTGAGGGTTTCATTATCTGCAGAACAGTTCAAAGGATATGGCTCAGAATATTACCTATAGCTCTTTAGGGGAAACTAAAGGTCCTTGACATCGTTTAATGGCTGAGCTATCATTATTTTGTCTTGCTTGACCGTTTTCCTTTGTTTCTGTGTTTTCTCACTTCTCTGATTAAATTTATTGTTTGGAACTTGGGGAAGGCCTAGGAGGCTCAAGTTATTATGCAAATAAGAGGCATTCAGAAGACAGGCTGGGGGATCTGTCCCAGAAAGATCTAGTTGGTTGTTTAGTTGCTAAGCCATATATGACTCTCTGTGACCCCATGGGCTGTAGCCCTCCAGGCTCCTCTGCCCATGGAATTCTTCAGGCAAGAATATTGGAGTAGGTTGCCATTTCCTTCTCCAGAGGATCTTCGCAACCCAGAGATTGAACACCTTGCAGGCAGATTGTTTACCACTGAAGCCACCAGAGAAGCCCTCCTGGGTTACAAGATGAGAATGCAAATACATTTTGTTTTACGCACTTGTGTGATACAATAATAAAACCTGAACTATTTCCGCTTAATACAGTATAGTAGGACCGATGCAAATGTCAATGACCTCAATCATGGTAGAGCTTTTCTTGCTAGACTGTTATAAGAATAAGTAATATCTATAGTACTGTTGCCAACACAAAATCAGACTTGTCCTACAAAAGCCTCTCATATGATTGTTTATTTAATGCTATGATATCGCTCAGTAAACTGCTTATATTTGTGCTGAAATTACCACTTGACCAGAAAGACTAAAATAGTTCTGTCACCTGTTGTAATTATTCCTGCTGTGTAATAACCCTTTGCTTCCTACAGTTTCTGTTCAAAACATTTTAGTTCCAGAATGAGTAAAACTTGTTATTTTCCTTAGTTTGTGTTTCTGAGGAAAGCAGAACTGCTCTGGGGTGTTGTTTCCATTATATGTGAATGAAGGACCACATGGTTTATAAATTCTAGAAAATGTACAGAGATAGCATTTTGGAGCCCCAGCCTCAACATACTTGCCACCAGGTGTGACACATTGGAGGATTGATCTGTAACCTAGAACTGTGTCATGGGCCATGATGCTCTTCCAGTGAGAAGCAGGTGAGCATGTGATTGTGTATAAAGGAAAGGGCAGAGACTGAGGTAGAGAGACCTGATTCCACATCAATACAATGTAGTTTAGGCTAGATGACATGATTTGCTAAAGAATACTATTTTAGGACTTCGCTAGTGGTGCAGTGGATAGGAATTCACCTGCCAATGCAGGGGACGCAGGTTCAATCCCTGGTCCAGAAAGATTTCACATGCCATGGAGCAACTAAGCCTGTGTACCCCAACTACTGAGCTCACATACCTAGAGCCTGTGCTCCACAAGCGAAGCCTCTGCAATGAGAAGCCTGCACACTGCCACGAAGAGTAGCCACTGCTCGCCACAAGTAGAGAAAGCCTGCGTGCGGCAACAGAGACACAGCACAGCCAAAAAAACCAAAAAGGCATTAAAAAAAATAGTTTTATTTAATCGTGGTATTTTTTCTGTTTCTTTTTTGACCCAGCAGTTACCACTTTTAGAGGGGCTGTTGTAATCAGTAAGGGGATAACATCAACTATACTTCAGTTTAAAAAAAAGGAATGATGACAAACAAAAGAGCTATACGAGCTTTAGAGCTGCTTCTCCCACTGCACACAGGCAGAGAAACTAATAGCCCTGGTGATTGCTCAGTATAGTCTTCAACCTGCTTGACCTGGGAACCTCACCAGAGTACATAGGATGCTGTGTAGCCCATCCAGTAGCTCTGCCTACAGTGGGACTTGGACCGAGAGCATAGCCCATGGCTTTCCCATCTGCAGAGCAAAACTGGTGGCTTCAGGGATCTCAGTGTGCACTTGTCTGATTCAGCTTCCCAAACAACCCATGTAGGTCCTGGCTGCCGTCCTGCTCTGCAAGGGCAGGGAAGCTAACTCAGAGCCCCATGTAGTACCAAATAAGGTATCCAGTCCCAACCACCTCTTGAGCCTGACCAGAAAATCCAGGCAACAGGTGAGGCCCAACCTACAGCCACACTTGGGAACCAAGTGAGCAGTTCTACCCAGGTGTTCTAAGAGTACTTCCCATTCCTATCCTTAAAAAAAAAAAAAAAAGTAAAATTGTTGCTGAGTAGCAGTTTTATTCTTGCCTGAGTAACCCAGATAGGTTTCTTAAATTGATCAGGTTACTCTCTAGTAATTTTGCTTCTGTAGCAGTCTTAAGTGAATAAAGGAGAAGGATTAGGCCACCCAGCATTTGCATTATGAGTTGTCAGGTGTTGATCCTTTTTTTAAAGTTTTTAATTATAATTGACATATAATATTGTGCAAGGTATACTGTGAGTTGTTTGTAAATTCCAGTATTACTACCACCATCAGATCAGATCAGTCGCTCAGTCGTGTCCGACTCTTTGCGACCCCATGAATCGCAGCATGCCAGGCCTCCCTGTCCATCACCAACTCCTGGAGGTCACTCAGACTCCCATCCATCGAGTCAGTGATGCCATCCAGCTGTCTCATCCTCTGTCGTCCCCTTCTCCTGCCCCCAATCCCTCCCAGCATCAGAGTCTTTTCCAATGAGTCAACTCTTCGCATGAGGTGGCCAAAATACTGGAGTTTCAGCTTTAGCATCATTCCTTCCAAAGAAATCCCAGGGCTGATCTCCTTCAAAATGGACCGGTTGGATCTCCTTGCAGTCCAAGGGACTCTCAAGAGTCTTCTCCAACACCACAGTTCAAAAGCATCAATTCTTCGGCGCTCAGCCTTCTTCACAGTCCAGCTCTCACATCCATACCTGACCACAGGAAAGACCATAGCCTTGACTAGGCGAACCTTTGTTGGCAAAGTAATGTCTCTGCTTTTGAATATGCTGTCTAGGTTGGTCATAACTTTCCAACGAGTAAGCGTCTTTTAATTTCATGGCTGCAGTCAGCATCTGCAGTGATTTTGGAGCCCAGAAAAATAAAGTCTGACGCTGTTTCCACTGTTTCCCCATCTATTTCCCATGAAGTGATGGGACCAGATGCCATGATCTTCGTTTTCTGAATGTTGAGCTTTAAGCCAACCTTTTCACTCTCCACTTTCACTTTCATCAAGAGGCTTTTTAGTTCCTCTTCACTTTCTGCCATAAGGGTGGTGTCATCTGCATATCTGAGGTTATTGAGATTTCTCCCAGCAATCTTGATTCCAACTTGTGTTTCTTCCAGTCCAGCATTTCTCATGATGTACTCTGCATATAAGTTAAATAAACATGGTGACAATATACAGCCTTGACGTACTCCTTTTCCTATTTGGAACCAGTCTGTTCCATGATCAGTTCTAACAGTTGCTTCCTGACCTGCATACATATTTCTCAAGAGGCAGATCAGGTGGTCTGGTATTCCCATCTCTTTCAGAATTTTCCATAGTTTCTTGTGATCTACACAGTCAAAGGCTTTGGCATAGTCAATAAAGCAGAAATAGATGTTTTTCTGGAACCCTTTGCTTTTTCAATGATCCAGCGGATGTTTGCAATTTGATCTCTGGTTCCTCTGCCTTTTCTAAAACCAGCTTGAACATCAGGAAGTTCACTGTTCACATATTGCTGAAGCCTGGCTTGGAGAATTTTGAGCATTACTTTACTAGTGTGTGAGATGAATGCACTTGTGCGGTAGTTTGAGCATTCTTTGGCATTGCCTTTCTTTGGGATTGGAATGAAAACTGACCTTTTCTAGTCCTGTGGCCACTGCTGAGTTTTCCAAATTTGCTGGCATATTGAGTGCAGCATTTTCACAGCATCATCTTTCAGGATTTGGAATAGCTCAACTGGAATTCTGTCACCTCCACTAGCTTTGTTCGTAGTGATGCTTTCTAAGGCCCACTTGACTTCACATTCCAGGATGTCTGGCTCTAGGTCAGTGATCATGCTATCATGATTATCTGGGTCGTGAAGCTCTTTTTTGTACAGTTCTTCTGTGTATGCTTGCCACCTCTTCTTAATATCTTCTGCTTCTGTTAGGTCCATACCATTTCTGTCCTTTATCGAGCCCATCTTTGCATGAAATGTTCCTTTGGTATCTCTGATTTTCTTGAAGAGATCTCTAGTCTTTCCCATTCTGTTTTCCTCTATTTCACCATGAAGTGAATACCATAGTAAGTTGGTGAATATATATCATAGAAAGTAAAATTAGGACAAACATTTTCCTAGGGATGGGAACTCTTATGTTTTACTCAACTACTATATAATTGTACAGCAGTGTTGTATTTATTGTGCTGTGCTTATCTTATAGCTGGGAATTTGACTTCCTTTATGTTTTGACTGCCTTAATCCATTTCTTCCTCCCTCATCCCCCTCCACATGTGACACACCTTATTAGGTAAATTGGATTAGGTAAAGAATTTTTCCTCCCAACCTCCATGCCCAAATGTCACCAATCACCTGTTTAGGTTGGGAGGATGGGCCCAGGATATGGGTTGGGTTGCTATGGTGCAGGGGAGGGGATGATGGTGTTCGTACATCTCAGTATTAGGTTTGGATATCTTAAAAACTACACTTCCAGGGATCAGCCTTTCTTGAGTTTGAGGACATACCGTACCAGATCCTAACTTTTGAGACTTGCAAAAAAGCACAGGAGTTAGAACTTTTCTTTTTCCTGAAGCTATGTAGCTTTGAGAAAAATCTAGACTTTGTGGTCACACAAAAAATGTCGCTGTCTAGAGGTGAAAAGGGTTGAGTATAGGCATTTTGAAGAACAGCTCCATTAAATGGGAGAGACTTTACTAGGAAAACTGTGTCCCTAGTGAGCTGTGTGACCATGAGCAGGTCATTTTAAGGAACTTATTCCTTTTGTGTAAAATGAGAACAATCATCTGACCTATTTAGCAAATGAAAAAATACATATGTACTTTCAGTGATGGTCATAAATCTTCAGGAAAGGTAGGGCACTTGCATTTGAGAAGGCCTCTGCATTGTCATGGCATTGATTTCTTGGGAAGGACACATAGGCCACCACAACTCAATCATTGCTGTTTCAAATCCATATTTAGCTGCTCCTTGGAGAATCTTTCAGCAATACCAATGAATTTTATACAGATAAAAAGTTTTATAGCTCAGGTAATAGAAGATCCAGCAAGTTGGTGATTCAAATTATTTCAACCTGTCTGGACAGTTTTTTAAAGACTTGGCTCACTATACATTGATAAAAGCCCTCCCAAGTCCTAGAAGCAGGCAAAGTTAAATTTAACTTAGTTTAAAAGAAGTATATAATAGAACTTTACTTTTAATATTGGATATATATAAATTATGTATATTTGTATACCTATCATAATAAATGCAGATCTCATAGGCAACCAGGATGTGGTACATATAGACCTTTTTTAGTGAATAGAGTTTGGAAGCTGTAATACGGATTTTAATACTATATCTGGTTTATTTATATCTGATGCGAAAAGCTAACTCTTTGGAAAAGACCCTGATGCTAGCAAAGGTTGAGGATGAGGGGAGATGGGGACCACAGGATGAGATGGTTGGATGGCATCACTGACTCAAAGATCGTGAGTCTGAGCAAGCTCCGGGAGATGGTGAAGGACAGGGAAACCTGGTGTGCTGCAGCCCCTGGGGTTGCAGAGAGTCGGACATGACAGTGACTGAGTAACAAATATTCTCTTGGTCAAGACCCCTCATCATTCTGCTGGGAAATGGCAAATGGTGGGAAAATAATTTAGTTCCTAATGACTATGTTTTTAAGAAACACTAGTATGAAGACTGCCTGCCTATTTCTGACTACATGAAAGTATAGAGGTTGATACATTTCTACTCTGTGAAGTACTTTTATAGGACTTTGAAAGATGCCAACTAGATTATAGAAAACAGTGCCTTGCAATCTTAGTTCTGTCTGTCTGGATTTGATAGAATTTTTTTTTTTGCAGATGGACTATTTCTAGGTTGAGAGTTCCATTTTTTTTTTTTTTTTTTTTTTTTAGTTTATTCTAATGAAGTACTTCTTTCACCAAAGTCCCCAAATGTCTTCCATCCTTTAGCTGTCCTTTTCTTGGACATTTCACATTCTGAGATGTGGTTAGCAGAGCTGTATGCCAGTTGTGTAACCACTCCAGTTCATAGAAAGCTCTTTTCCATTTTGGTTTCCATACCCTTAGAAGGAAAAGTGCTGAGGGGTAGGAGTGGAGGATTGGAGTCAGACTTCTTAGGTTCATGGCCTCACTCTGTCCTTCATTAGCTATAGAAGCCTGAGTAAGTCCTTTAACAATGGCCTGAGGAACTTTACTGGCGGTCCAGGGGTTAAGACTGTGCAGTTCCATTGCAGGGGGTGTGGGTTAGATCCTGGTTGGGAAACTAAGGTCCCACAAGTCACACTGTGGCCAAAAAAAAATTTTTTTTAATGGCCTGGGCCTTGTTTATTAATCTATAAAATGGAGCAGTTAACATCTCTTCTATGTATCATTTATCCATTTAGAACTAAATTGTCATAGAGTAGGGAGGGGTGGCAGGGAAGGCAATGGCACCCCACCCCAGTACTCTTGCTTGGAAAATCCCATGGACGGAGGAGCCTGGTAGGCTCCAGTCCATGGGGTCGCTAAGAGTCGGACACAACTGAGCGACTTCACTTTCCCTTTTCACTTTCATGCATTGGAGAAGGAAATGGCAACCCACTCCAGTGTTCTTGCCTAGAGAATCCCAGGGACGGGGGAGCCTGGTGGGCTGCCATCTATGGGGTCGCACAGAGTCGGACACGACTGAAGCGACTTAGCAGCAGCAGCAGCAGCAGGGAGGGGTGGTACTTTGCAGTGATCCCGCTTTTGTTTTTTTTTTTCATTTGTGAAGAGATTATTAGACTCTGAACTCCACAAGGTCAGGAATCTGTGTTTACTCTCCCCTTCCTCTCAGTACCTCATCCAGTAGAGTCAATCTCCCACATGCAGTTATCTTCACAGAGAGATGTCTCCACTGGTGCCTAAGCCCCAGCTTAACCTTGCCTAACTTTGTGACTGGGAGAAAGGAGCAAACACGCTTATCAAGGGGAAGATAATGGAAATCTAAAGGAAGTTATAATACTAAAGACCACTGAAATCAAGATGAAAAACTTTTCAAGCCAGGCTGTGGCCCTGAGTTGGAAACAATAAGGTGAAGTTAAACAGATAAAAGTTCCTCACTTAAGTTTAAATGACTAACATTTGGACTGCAAAGAGATCAAACCAGTCAATCTTAAGGAAAATCAACCCTGAATACTCGTTGGAAGGACTGATGCTGAAGTTCCAGCTTTTTGATCATCTGATGTGAACCTCATTCCATAGATCAAATTGCCAACATCCACTGGATCATGGAAAAAGCAAGAGAGTTCCAGAAAAACATCTATTTCTGCTTTATTGACTATGCCAAAGCCTTTGACTGTGTAGATCACAAGAAACTGTGAAAAATTCTGAAAGAGATGGGAATACCAGACCACCTGATCTGCCTCTTGAGAAATATGTATGCAGGTCAGGAAGCAACAGTTAGAACTGGACATGGAACAACAGACTGGTTCCAAATAGGAAAAGGAGTACGTCAAGGCTGTATATTGTCACCCTGTTTATTTAACTTATATGCAGAGTATATCATGAGAAACGCTGGGCTGGAAGAAACACAAGTTGGAATCAAGATTGCTGGGAGAAATCTCAATAACCTCAGATATGCAGATGACACCACCCTTATGGCAGAAAGTGAAGAGGAACTAAAAAGCCTCCTGATGAGTGAAAGTGGAGAGTGAAAAGGTTGGCTTAAAGCTCAACATTCAGAAAACGAAGATCATGGCATCTGGTCCCATCACTACATGGGAAATAGATGGGGAAACAGTGGAAACAGTGTCAGACTTTATTTTTCTGGGCTCCAAAATCACTGTAGATGGTGGCTGCAGCCATGAAATTAAAAGACGCTTACTCCTTGGAAGGAAAGTTATGACCAACCTAGACAGCTTATTCAAAAGCAGAGACATTACTTTGCCAACAAAGATTCGCCTAGTCAAGACTATGGTCTTTCCTGTGGTCATGTATGGATGTGAGAGCTGGATTGTGAAGAAGGCTGAGCGCCGAAGAATTGATGCTTTTGAACTGTGGTGTTGGAGAAGACTCTTGAGAGTCCCTTGGACTGCAAGGAGATCCAACCGGTCCATTTTGAAGGAGATCAGCCCTGGGATTTCTTTGGAAGGAATGATGCTAAAGCTGAAACTCCAGTATTTTGGCCCCCTCATGCTAAGAGTTGACTCATTGGAGAAGGCTCTGATGCTGGGAGGGATTAAGGGCAGGAGGAGAAGGGGACGACAGAGGATGAGATGGCTGGATGGTATCACTGACTCGATGGAAATGAGTCTGAGTGACCTCCGGGAGTTGGTGATGGATAGGGAGGCCTGGCGTGCTGCAGTTCATGGGGTCGCAAAGAGTCGGACACGACTGAGCGACTGATCTAATCTGATCTGATCTGATGTGAACAGATGGCTCATTGGAAAAGTCCCTGATGCTGGAAAAGACTGAAGGCAGAGGGAGAAGAGGGCATCAGAGGATGAGATGACTGGATGGCATCACCGATGAAATGGATATGAACTTAGGCAAACTTCAGAAGATGGTGAAGGACAGGGAGGCCTGGCATGCTGCAGTCCATGGAGTTGCAAAGAGTTGGAATGACTGGGTGACTGAACAACAACAACAGCTAACTTTTAATTGAGCATTTATGTATGCTAGGACTCCTGTTACGTACACATGTTATGTAATTCTTAGACAGTTGGGTAAGGTAGATATAATAAAGATGGGGAAATTCAATGTAACTTATCCAAGGTTGCTCAATCATTAAGTGGTTGAACAAGGATTCCAACCTATGAGAGTTCCAAAGAACAAATACTTAACTGCTATTGCTGTTGTTCAGTTGCTCAGTTGTGTCCAACTCTTTGTGACCCCGTGGACTGCAGCACGCCAGGCTTCCCTGTCCATCACCAACTCCTGAAGCTTGCTCAAACTCATGTCCGTAGAGTCGGGGATGCCATCTAACAATCTCATCCTCTGTTGTCCCCTTCTGCCTTCAATCTTTCCCAGCATCAGGGTCTTTTCTAATGAGTCAGCTCTTCACATCAAGTGGCCAAAATATTGGAGCTTCAGTTTCAGCATCAGGTTTCAATGAATACTCAGTATTGATTTCCTGTAGGATTGACTGGTTTGATCTTGCAGTCCAAAGGACTCTCAAGAATCTTCTACAACACCACAGTTGGAAAGCATCAGTTCTTTGGTGCTCAGCTTTCTTTATGGTCCAGCACTCACATCCATACATGACTATTGGAAAAAAACAGTAGATCACAACAAACTGGAAAATTCTTCAAGAGATGGGAATACCAGACCACCTGACCTGCCTCCTGAGAAATCTGTATGCAGGTCAAGAAGCGAGGATTAGAACTGGACGTGGAACAATGGACTAGTTCCAAATTGGGAAAGGAGTATGTCAAGGCTGTATTTTGTCACCCTGCTTACTTAACTTATATGCAGAGTACATCATGTGAAACGCCAGACTGGATAAAGCACAAGCTGGAGTCAAGATTGCCAGGAGAAATATCAATAACCTCAGATATGCAGATGACACCACCCTTATGTCAGAAAGTGAAGAGGAACTAAAAAGCCTCTAGATGAAAGTGAAAGAGGAGAATGAAGAAGCTGGCTTAAAACTCAACATTCAAAAAATGAAGATCATGGCATCCAGTCCCATCACTTCATGGCAAATAGATGGGGAAACAATGCAAACAGTAACAGACTTTTTTTTCTTGGGCTCCAAAACCACTGCAGATGGTGACTGCAGACATGAAATTAAAAGACACTTGCTCCTGGAAGAAAAGCTATGAGCAACCTAAGCAGCATATTAAAAAGCAGAGACATTACTTTGCCAACAAACGTCCATCTAGTCAAAGCTATGGTTTTTCCAGTGGTCATGTATGGATGTCAGAGTTGGACTATAAAGAAAGCTGATCGCTGAAGAATTGATGTTTTTGAACTGTGGTGTTGGAGAAGACTCTTGAGATTCCCTTGGACTGCAAGAAGATCAAACCAGTCCATCCTAAAGAAAATCAGTCCTGAATATTCATTGGAAGGATTGATGCTGAAACTGAAGGTCCAGTACTTTGGCTACCTGATGCGAAGAACTGACTCATTGGAAAAGACCCTTATGTTGGGAAAGATTGAGGGCAGGAGGAGAAGGGGACGACAGAGGATGAGATGGTTGGATGGCATCACCGACTCAATAGACATGAGTTTGAGCAAGCTCTGGGAGTTGATGATGGACAGGGAAGCCTGGCATGCTGCAGACCATGGAGTCTCAAAGAGTCGGACACGACTGAGTGACTGAACTGAACTGAGCAGACTAGACAGACCTTTGTTGGCAAAGTAATGTCTCTGCTTTTTATTATGCTGCCTAGGTGTGTCCTAGCTTTTCTTCCAGGGAGCAAGCGTCTTTTAATTTCATGGCTGCAGTTACCATCTGCAGTGATTTTGGAGCCCAAGAAAATCAAGTCTGTTTCTGTTTCCATTGTTTCCCCATCTATTTGCCATGAAGTGATGGGACTGGATGCTATGATCTTAGTTATTTGAATGTTGAGTTTTAAGCCAGCTTCTTCACTGTCCTCTTTCACTTCATCAAGAGGCTTTTTAGTTCCTTTTCACTTTCTGCCATAAACATGGTGTCATCTGCATATCTGAGGTTATTGATATTTCTCCTGGTGATCTTGATTCCAGCTTGTGCTTCATCTAGCTTGTTCTTCATCCAACCCAGTATTTCGCATGATGTACTCTGCATACAAGTTGAATAAGCAGGGTGATAATATACAGCCTTGATGTACCCTTTCCCAATTTTGAACCAGTCTGTTGTAAATGTTGCTTCTTGACCCGCATACAGGTTTTGTAGGAGGCAGTTACGGTGGTCTGGTATTCTCATCTCTTGAAGAATTTTCCACAGTTTGTTGTGATCCACACAGTCAAAGGCTTAGTGTAATCAATGAAGCTGAAGTAGATGTTTCTCTGGAATTCTCTTGCTTTTTCTGTGATCCAGCTGATGTTGGCAATTTGATCTCTGGTTCCTCTGTCTTTTCTAAATCCAGCTTGAACAGCTGGAAGTTCTCAGTTCACATACCGTTGAAGCCTAGCTAGGAGAATTTTGAGCATTACTTTGATAGCATGTGAAATGAATGCAATTAACTGCTATGGCTCTCAGAATCTCTTGGGCCCATCCCAAGATATCCATGTCATAATCCCCAGAACCTGTAAGTGTAAAATTTTCATGGCAAGGGAACTTTGTAGATACGAGTAAACTTACTGACATTTATTTTTTTTTTGATCAAGAATCTCTTTTATTGATTATCAGAAACATTACAAACATCTAGTATGAACAAATTGTAACATGATAGTGTTAGTTTGAACAATTAATACATTTCAGATATAATATTATACATATTTCAATGCTATTCTCCCCAATCATCTCACCCTCTCCCGGTCCCAGAGTCCAAGTCTGGTCAACATCAGTTCTCTTGTTGTCCATATAGGGTATTTACCATCTTTCTAAATTCCAATAATGCGTAGATACTGTATTGTGTTTTTGTTTCTGGCCTTACTGACATTTAGAAGGGGAGATTACCCAGGTGGATTGTACATGTGGGCTCAATGTAATCACATACATGTTTGAAAGTGAGAAGCTTTCCTGTCTGCAGTGAGAGAGGGGACAGGAGAAGGAAAGATTTGGAACATATGAACTCTATCTGCTGTTGACATTGATAATGGAGGAAGGAGGCCACAAGCAAAGACTGTGAGTGGCCCTAGAAGTTGGGAGCACCCATCAGCTGACAGCCAGCAGGAGAGGGACCTCAGGGCTAGAGTTGCAATGGACTGAATTCTGCCAACGACCTGAATGAGCAAGAACGTGTAGAAAGGAATGTAACCTTGCCAATGCTTTGATTTTACCCACGTGAGACCAAGGGCAGACATCTGAGCTATTGAACTTTATGACAATAAATTTGTGTTTAAGCCATTACATTTGTGGTAATTTGTTATGACAGGAGTATAAAACTAGTACTGTTGCATTCATTTTCCAACAGAAACCACGGTCTACATATGAAACCACACTGTAATGAAGCTAAAATAAAACTAATTAAAATAAGGATAGAGAAGCATTAGTTTTCAGATCATGTCTTATTATTTTCTATATTGAAAAGACTATTTCTGGAATATTGGGTCAATTCTGAAAGCTGTGTTTTGAAAGTCAAAAGCAAATTAAAAGTGCATCAGGCATAAGAGTGATGAGTCTAGAAGTCACAAAATTTTTAACACTTTGGGACATGGATGCATTTTATACACATCTAGCTTTGTCCTATTCCAGTGTCTTCTTAGTGTATTGATATATCTCATCAGGGTATATAATATAGTTTTTTTGCCTTTTTTTTTTCCCCTGACTTCAAAGATAATTGGACAAAATATAAAGTACATGACTAAAGTCCATTGTAATCCCTGCTCTTCACCACTCTCATAGCCTAGCAGGATCTTACTCCTTGTTTATATGTATATTAACCTATCTACTCATATATTTATATTTTTGAGTGAACAATACCACAGGGTTTATAGATTATGAATCATGAAAGAAAATTTATTCCAAGATTCTACAGATATTATTTATAGTTTAATGGCTTTTTTAAAATTTAGAATTTTTGTTCTGAGAATTTATTTCTGTGTACTGTGTAATATAATGATCTACTTCAGTTTTTTTCTGTATGCATAACTAATTGTTTTAACACAAGTTTCTGAATAATCCAGGTGGTGACACTGACTATACCTGAAATCCCTATAGTGCTTGTGTCTGATTTTGTATTCTCTAATTTGTTCCATTGCTCAGCTGTTCCTAAGCCAGTGCTGTGCTTTTGTTTTGACATCTGGCAGAGTACACCATCCTCATCCATCTTATTTTTCATGCTTTTCTTTCAGTCCTATTTCTTCTGTATTATTCTCAAGATTTTTTCCAGATTAATTTAAGGATTAACCTGTCAAGTTAAAAAAAAAGTCTATTCTGTAAAGCAATTATCCTTCAATTGAAAAATTAAAAAAAAGTCCTGTTGGGGGAATTCCCTGGATGTCCAGTGGTTAGGACTTCAAGCTTTCATGGAGGAGGGCCTGGGTTCAGTGCCTTTTCAGCTAACTAAAATCCCACAAGCTGCTTGTTGTGGTCAAAAAAAAAAAAAAAGTCCTGCTGGAATTTTCATTAGAATTGTATTAGATTTATACATTAATTGGAGAGGAATCAACATTTTTAACATTATTATAATATATTTAAATTTATTATATAAATATAATACTATAAAAATGTATTATATATTTATATTATTTTTTACATTGTCTGTCCAGGATATCCAGGTCTCCTTTTCAATCTTTCAGAGTATTTTAATGATATTCTTTATGTAGAGCTTATACATTTCTTGTGAAACTTACACCTAAATGTATTATTTTTGTTTTTATAAATTGAATCTATTTTCTTCTGTTTTCTAACTACTTATTGCTCCTATAGTGTTATGCTATTGAATTCAAAATATTTATTTTTTATTTTTCCGTTCTACTGAATTCTCTTATTAATCCTGATTTTTTTTTTTTTTTTTTTTGGCCTTGCTGTGCAGCTTGTGGGATCTTAGTTCCCTCAACAGGGATTGAACACAGGCCCTTGGCTGTGTAAGTGCCAGGTCCCAACCACTGGACCACCAGGGAATTTCAGTCCTGATCATTTTTTAGTTGAGGCTCTTGGATTTTTTTTTTTTAGGTAGGCAGTTATATCATCTGAAAATAATTACATTTTCTCTCTCACCAACATTTAAACTTATAATTTTGTTCTTGAATTGTGCTACTGACTACTGACATTTTGAATCAGCTGTTTTGACATCCAAGGCATTTTAGTATAACCTTAACACAGATCACTAAATAATCTTTGTTTTTCCAAAATGAAATAGTAATAACTGATGCTTACTGCATGCCAGGCAGGTTCTAAGCATTTTACTTACATTAATGTATTTAATTCTAACAACAACATTACAGTGTGGATATTATTACATTTGGTTCGATGTTGGGCAAATTGAGGAACAGAGACATCAAGCAACTTATTGAAGGTTGAACAAGGGGGTGTGCTAGAATTTGATCCTACTGGTTCCCAAGGTCATACTCTTATGCTAAGTCACTTCAGTCGTGTCCGACTCTGTGTGACCCCAAAGACGGCAGCCTACCAGGCTCCCCCGTCCCAGGGATTCTCCAGGCGAGAACACTGGAGTGGGTTGCCATTTCCTTCTCCAACTCTTAAATTGCTTCCAAATGATTAAAAAAAATGGATTCCTTAAAAAAAGTGGATTTCTTGACTTTTCTGGTTATAAAAGTAAGACATGCTTATTACAGAAGGTTCAGTCAAAGTAAAAGGCACAGACAAGAGGAAAAATCATTTCTAGTTCACTGTCATTTTTGACCACTGCAGAGTATTCTATGGGATAGAATGGTAACATCTTATTACTTGGGTTTTCATATAGCTTTTCAGGCATCAATTTATTTGCTCATGATACTCTGAGCTGGCATTTCTTGCTCAAAAATTATTAACATTTCAGTTTTACAGAGTTACCAAATTGTACCTGTCACCCCAAGAAAGGCTGACCTGTTAAACTTCGTTAATTTGATAGGTGAAAGTTAGGTTAATATTATTTAAATTTCTATTGGCTGTTTATCTTTTTATTGATTTATAAGAGTTCTTTCATTCTTTTTATATTAGGGAAATTCTGGTTTACAAACATGTTACAATTTTTTTTTTACCAGTTTGTCATTATAGAAGGATTATAGAAATAGTGATTTATATTTTCTTATGTATTTTCACAAACTACCAAATATTTTTTATTTATTTATTTTTAAAAAATTATTAATTTTAAAATCTTGACTGAACTAGGTCTTCATTATTGTGCATAGTTGCAGCAAGCTGGCTCTACTCTCTAGTTTCATTTAGTGGACTGGCTTTTTGTGATGGCTTCTTTTGTTGCAAAGCACAGGGTCTGGGTGCATGGGCTTCAATAGATGCAGCATGCTGGTTCAGTAGATATGGCATGCGGGCTCTAGGGCATGCAGGCTTCAGTAATTGTGACACATGGGCTTAGTTGCCCTTGGCATGTGGGATCTTCCTAGACCAGGGATCAAACTGGTGTCCCCTGAATTGCAAGGTGGATTCTTAACCACTGGACCACCAGGGAAGCCCCCAAATATTCCTTTTAAATTACTAATTGAGTGACCCAGACCCCATCTTTCAGCATCACTCCTTCCCTTAGACTTAACCCCCTAGCCTTCTTGGGTGGGATGAAGGGTCAGGGCTGCCACTTAAGGAGTTTTTAGTTGGTAATTCAGAACTGTTTGATCATTTTTCTAAATGAAGTGGATTTGCATATTTGTGCAAAGGGTAAGCATGCTTAAATCCACGTAGGACAGAAGAAGTCCTACTTAGGACTTAGAGACTCCAGCAAACATTAGGAAATGGGAAGCATACAGATAAGTGGTAACTGACCTAGTCTATAGAGGAAAATGCCAACAGTCATACCAGACTGGATAGCAGAACTCTGAAAGGTTCGGGAGTTGGAGGCTCCAAGTACCTCAGATAGCTGGAGGGGAGAGGAGCTCACCACAGGATGATTTGTTGAAAGACTTTATAAGGGACAGGGCCCTTCCACACCTTACCCTGCAAGATGACTACCTCTCCTTTACCCCAGAGGAAGACAGGAAGTTTATTTTTTTAAGAAGTTCAACCTCAGGTGGTCCCCAGCTTATGATGTTTTGACTTATTATTTTTCAACTTTATGGTAGTGCAAAAGGAAAACTCATTCAATAGAAACTGTACTTCAAATTTTGATCTTTTCCCAGGCTATCAACATGCCCTATGATATCCTCTCACACATGAACTGGGAAGGACCCAGAAGGGTCAAAACAACTTGGAAGAAGTACAAAGTTGGAGAACTACAACTACCTTGTTTCAAATTTTATGATACAGCTATAGTAAGCAACACATATAATAGCTCCAAATTGGAAACAGCCCCAAATGTCCGTCAACAAGTGAAAGAATAAATAAATGGTGGTATGTCCATGCATAGTGTCACTTCTGCCACACCACAAGCCTAAGCAAGTTCAAGGGAAGGGTGCACAGACCCCACTTCTCACTGGCAGGAGGGTAAGTCAGTGTAAGAAGAGCATGTGGGATGAGAGCTACTGCTGAATATGTCTCAGTGTCCTTAGAAATACTAACACTTTCTAAAGCCCTACATCATATGTCAAGCTCAGAACACAAAGAACCATTGTCCCATAGCATGGTACAGGGCTTTTGTTTGTTGAAAGCCCATTAACTAGAATAGCTCTGCCTCTGCTTAATGAAAGCTCTTTTCTGAGAGGCAACAGAGTATGTGCTATCATAAACTAAGTGCTCTTCAAGAACTGTCTGAGCTCAAAGAAATAAAGTATAGTATCGTGACTTGAGGGTCAGGAATGAAAACTGTGATTAGCTTGGGTCAACACTTACTGTGTTGGACTTCCCTGGTGGTTCAGATGGTAAAGAATCTGCCTGCATTGCAGGAGACTCGGGTTCAATCCCTGGGTCAGGAAGATCCCCTGGAGAAGGGAATGGCAACCCACTCCAGTATTCTTGCCTGGAAAATTCCCATGGATAGAGGAGCCTGGCAGGCTGCAGTGAATTGTTTAAATCAGATGCGTAGGACATTTTAGGGATGACTGAGGAAATCTGAATATGGATTGGTATTAGAAAAGATAAAATTTTATATGAAACAGTAGTAATTGTTAAAAATCTAGGTTATATAATAAGGTCTGATTTTGGTACAAAATAAACAGAAATACATAGTTGTCTCTTAGTATCCCAGAGGGATTGATTGCAGGATGCCCTCGTGCATAACAAAATCCAAGGATGCTCAAGTCCCTTATATGAAATGATGTAGTATTTGCATATAACCTATGCATATCCTTCTGTATATTTTAAATCATCTTTAGATTATTTGTAATATCTAATACAATGTAAGTGCTATGTAAGTAGCTGTAAATGCTATGTATATTGTTATCAGCACAGCAGATTCAAGTCTTGTTTTTTGGAATTTTTTCCCCCTAATATTTTCAGTCTGTGGTTGGTTGAATCCATGAATGTAGAAAGTGAAAGTCGCTCAGTTCAGTTCAGTCACTCAGTCGTGTCCGATTCTTTGTGACTCCATGAATCGCAGCACGCCAGGCCTCCCTGTCCATCACCAACTCCTGGAGTTCACCCAGACTCACGTCTATCGAGTCAGTGATGCCATCCAGCCATCTCATCCTCTGTCGTCCCCTTCTCCTCCTGCCCCCAATCCCTCCCAGCAACAGAGTCTTTTCCAATGAGTCAACTCTTCACATGAGGTGGCCAGAGTACTGGATTTTCAGCTTTAGCATCATTCCTTCCAAAGAAATCCCAGGGCTGATCTTCAGAATGGACTGGTTGGATCTCCTTGCAGTCTAAGGGACTCTCAAGAGTCTTCTCCAACACCACAGTTCAAAAGCATCAATTCTTCAGCGCTCAGCCTTCTTCACAGTCCAGCTCTCACATCCATACATGACCACAGGAAAAACCATAGCCTTGACTAGACGAACTTTTGTTGGCAAAGTAATGTCTCTGCTTTTTAATATGCTATCTAGGTTGGTCATAACTGTCCTTCCAAAGAGTAAGCGTCTTTTAATTTCATGGCTGCAGCCACCATCTGCAGTGATTTTGGAGCCCAGAAAAATAAAGTCTGACACTGTTTCCACTGTTTCCCCATCTATTTCCTATGAAGTGATGGGACTGGATGCCATGATCTTCATTTTCTGAATGTTGAGCTTTAAGCCAACTTTTTCATTCTCCACTTTCACTTTCATCAAGAGGCTTTTTAGTTCCTCTTCACTTTCTGCCATAAGGGTGGTGTCATCGGCATATCTGAGGTTATTGATATTTCTCCCGGCAATCTTGATTCTAGCTTGTGCTTCTTCCAGTCCAGCATTTCTCATGATGTACTCTGCATATAAGTTAAATAAGCAGGGTGACAATATACAGCCTTGACGTCCTCCTTTTCCTATTTGGAACCAGTCTGTTGTTCCATGACCAGTTTTAACTGTTGCTTCCTGACCTGCATACAAATTTCCCAAGAGGCAGATCAGGTGGTCTGGTATTCCCATCTCTTTCAGAATTTGTCACAGTTTATTGTGATCTACACAGTCAAAGGCTTTGGCATAGTCAGTAAAGCAGAAATAGATGTTTTTCTGGAACTCTCTTGCTTTTTCCATGATCCAGTGGATGTTGGCAATTGGATCTCTGGTTCCTCTGCCTTTTCTAAAACTAGCTTGAACATCAGGAAGTTCATAGTTCATGTATTGCTGAAGCCTGGCTTGGAGAATTTTGAGCATTACTTTACTCGTGTGTGAGATGAGTGCAATTGTGCAGTAGTTTGAGCATTCTTTGGCATTGCCTTTCTTTGGGATTGGAATGAAAACTGACCTTTTCCAGTCTCGTGGCCACTGCTGAGTTTTCCAAATTTGCTGGCATATTGATGCAGCACTTTCACAGCATCATCTTTCAGAATTTGAAAGAGCTCAACTGGAATTCCATCACCTCCACTAGCTTTGTTCATAGTGATGCTTTCTAAGGCCCATTTGACTTCACATTCCAGGATGTCTGGCTCTAGGTCAGTGATCACACCTTTGTGATTAGCTGGGTCGCGAAGATCTTTTTTGTACAGTTCTTCTGTGTATTCTTGCCACCTCTTCTTAATATCTTCTGCTTCAGTTAGGTCCATACCATTTCTGTCCTTTATTGAGCCCATCTTTGCATGAAATGTTCCCTTGGTATCTTTAATTTTCTTGAAGAGATCTCTAGTCTTTCCCATTCTGTTGTTTTCCTCTATTTCTTTGCATTGATCGCTGAAGAAGGCTTTCTTATCTCTTCTTGCTATTCTTTGGAACTCTGCATTCAGATGCTTATATCTTTCCTTTTCTCCTTTCAGTCATGTCCAACTCTTTGTGACCTCATGGACTATAGAGTCCATGGCATTTTCCAGGCCACAATACTGGAGTGGGTAGCCATTCCCTTCTCCAGGGGATCTTCCCAACCCAGGGATCAAACCCAGGTCTCCCGCATTGCAGGCAGATACTTTACCAGCTGAGCCACTAGGGAAGCCCATGAATATGGAACCCATGGATGAAGAGGGCCAACTGTATATGCAAATTGATTGTCTAAACTGGAACACTTAAGAAAATAAAGGATAGCACTATTGATAGTTATGCTAGGACAATAGATACAGATGGGTTCTTCCAGGGGAGCCAGGAGACTGGCCATCCTAGAAGCAGCTGTTCTCAAATCTTACTGGGCTGCAGAATTGGCTGGGGTGGGTAGGTGGTGGGGTGTGTAAAATAAAGTTTCCTAGCCCCATTCTCAGAGATTCTGACTCAGTAGCCCTAGGGTGGGCATAAGAATTGGCCTTTTTCACTAGAGCCCAGATGATTTTGATGCTGGGAATGGCACTTGTCCTAAAGCAATTTTTCTGATGACAGTAAACAGGGATTGGCTAACCTTTGTAGACACATTTAACTGAATTCTGCTGTTTTTTTTTTCCTTCTTGAATTAATGGCTCAGCAAGGCATCTGTTGTCTATTAAAACAGACAGAAATCACAGTGGTTAAATGAATGGCCTCTACAGTCTGATAGAACAGGTTTGAGCACCAGCTTTAGCATGTATTAACTGTAGGAGATGGGTATGTTTCTTAACATCTCTAGATTTGTTTTCTGTTAGGTAAAGTAAGAATATTGATAAGGTTATGAGAATTAAATGAGATGAGACATTTTAAGCATATAGTAAGTCTCAGTGAACAATTCCTATGACTATTTTTATGATCATCATTACTCTTACTGACCAGCAGTAAGACTGCAGGGATTGCACTGGGCTGACCCCAGGAGTGTGCAGTGTGTGTCTCTCCCTCTCAAATACAGGGTGTCTCCTGGAAAGCAGAGTGGGCTCCTCTCTCTGCTGACCCATGTAGATGATTCATCAGTGCTTGGTGAACAGCTTTATCTGCTCCCTGACAGCCTCTGAGAAGTCTGTGGAACAGTTTTCAGCGTCTTTGGCGTGGGAGCCTAGCATGGGAGTGCTACACAGCACAGTTGCTTCACTGCTGTGCTTTGAAATCTTAGTTCTGGTTGTTGCAGAATAAAAAGCTGAGCACAGGAACCAGAGAGAAATTTGCCAGCCTTCTGAACTCAACTTGTCCTTTCTGGGTGTGTTTTATTTCTTATCCAACATAAGTCTAAGAAGGTGAGATTTTTGTGGCAACATAATGATGGCTAGCCAGTAAGGGAAGATGATTTCCTAAAAGATTCCTGCATTTTGTTAGCAGGTGGAAACTTATGTTTGCTATAGAGGCTGTGTGCAGTCATTGTCCTTTCTGGGTTTATTCTTTCTGTTCTTGAGACAGGAAACAAAACATCCAGAGGAAACAATTGGTAGTCTGTCCCTATTTGTACCTATTGGGGTTAGGGGTTGGTTTTTAGTTTAGTTTTTTTTTTTTTTTGCTTTGTTTGTCTTTTGTATTTCCATTCTGTAACATTATCACCTATATTTTTTAAAAACTCAAGATGCATCATTTGACACATGGCCTGATAAAATATTTGAAATAGGAACTGTCCTGAAAACTCTGGAGCTTCTGGCTGCTGTGAGCCCTTCCTCCTAGAGGACAGCTCTGTGCAAATACTTGTGAGGAATTCGCAAGGGTGCCCCTGGTGTGTCCTACTTCATTTCATATAAGGCCCGGGGGCAATTTTATCCTTAAGTTTTAGGAAATTAAGCTTCTGTACTCATCACTTGCCAGGGTCTGGTTCTTTCTAAGGCACTTCAAGGGGACCTAGTGATATGTTGATATGTTTTTGTATAAATAGTAAAAATAAGATATTTTGTATTGTTTTTCATTAAAGATGATCTCAAACATTTTTTAAGCTTTAGGCTGGACAAATCTGCATCCACTCCTGACCAGGCTTTCCTTTCTGGTCTCACCTGTTGTATTTCACCTTTTCATAACCAGATGGTAAGCAACTTCAATTTCAGGCCAAGACACACTGGAATGCCAAAGTTCAAGTGCGAATGCAAGAACAGAGCAATATTCATCATTCCATTAGCTACTGGAGGACCACCTTGGCAGTCCAGTGTTAAGAATCCGCTTTGCCATGCAGAGGATGCAAGTCTGATCCCTGGTCGGGCACATAAGATCCTACATGCCACGGGGCAGCCAAGATCCCCTGTACCACAACTGAGACCCAATGCAGCCAAATAAATAAGTAAATTATTTAAAAGGTATTAGCTGCTGGATGTTGGAGAAGGAAATGGCACCCCACTCCAGTGTTCTTACCTGGAGAACCCCAGGGACAGTGGAGCATGGTGGGCTGTCATCGTGGGGTCGCACAGAGTCAGACACAACTGAAGCGACTTAGCAGCAGCAGCAGCTGTTGGATGCAGGTAAAATCACAAGATGAAGCAAGAGCCCACCTCTAGAGGGAAGAGAAGGTATAAACTCTGGTCTGGAGTGAAGGGTTCTTTCTTCAGAGGAATGGGTGGCTAATCATTAACTTGTGTAAAAGTCTTTGAGAAAAATTAATGATCTACATTTAAATCCTTTTCATATTAAAATGTCTGGCATGCTGCAGTCCATGGGGTCACAAAGAGTGGGACTCGACTTAGTGACTGAATAACAACAACTTTAAAATGCCATTGCCTGCATGCTGTGTAGCACCCAAAGGCCTTGAGATTTTATCTCCTGTAGTGGAGAGAACCCGTAGTGGCTACTCCTAATCCCAGCTATTTTGCTAAGCCTGTGATTTTGGCCAAATTATTAATCTCCTCCAAGCCTTACTTTGTTCATCTTTATTTATTTTTATTTTTGGTCACCACTGCAGAGCTTGTGGTGATCTTAGTTCTTGACTGGGGATTGAACCTAGGCCCTCAGCAGTGAAAGCTTGGAATCCTAATCGCTGGATGACCAGGGAGTTCCCATTTTGTTTATCTTTAATATGAGGAGTAGGATTAGGGAGCCTTATGGCATCTGGTCCCATCACTGCACGGGAAATAGATGGGGAAACAGTGGAAACAGTGTCAGACTTTGTTTTTCTGGGCTCCAAAATCACTGCAGATGGTGACTGCAGCCATGAAATTAAAAGACGCTTACTCCTTGGAAGGAAAGTTATGACCAACCTAGATAGCATATTCAAAAGCAGAGACATCACTTTACCAACAAAGGTTCGCCTAGTCAAGGCTATGGTCTTTCCTGTGGTCATGTATGGATGTGAGAGCTGGACTGTGAAGAAGGCTGAGCGCCGAAGAATTGATGCTTTTGAACTGTGGTGTTGGAGAAGACTTTTGAGAGTCCCTTGGACTGCAAGAAGATCCAACCAGTCCATTCTGAAGGAGATCAATCCTGGAATTTCTTTAGAAGGAATGATGCTAAAGCTGAAACTCCAGTATTTTGGCCACCTCATGCGAAGAGTTGACTCATTGGAGAAGACTCTGATGCTGGGAGGGATTGAGGGCAGGAGGAGAAGGGGACGACAGAGGATGAGATGGCTGGATGGCATCACTGACTCGATGGATGCGAGTCTGAGTGACCTCCGGGAGCTGGTGATGGACAGGGAGGCCTGGCGTGCTGCGGTTCATGGGGTCGCAAAGAGTCGGACACGACTGAGCGACTGATCTGATCTGATCTGATTCTGAAACTTGAATAATTTTATGATATACAAGTAGAATTTAGAGGATTGCTATAGTGATACGAGGATATTTCCACTGGGAAATATGATGCACATGTTGGGAGGGAGATGGACATATGGAGAAAAACTGGACCATATGGGATTAGGAAATTAAAAAATTATCTCCTCCTGCTAAGTAAATGTGCCAAATATGAGCCTCTCATCCTAAGAACTGTCTTTCTTTTAGCAAGTGAGAAGACATTATGAGCATTTCCAAAATTAAAAAAATATATTCATGTCATGTCAAATGTGAGATGAGTGTAGGCAGTGATGTGTTAGGTTCTAGGAAGGAAATTTGTATTTAAGATGTGTTCTGGGTTATTTGGGAGACTACAGCTAAAATAAGACTATCCCAGATGAAACAATCAGCAAACAAAGCTGATCAGATATAACCATGAGCCAAAATTGATGATGAGCTGATTTAGTGAATCATGGTGCAACCATTCTGTGGAAAACTATCTAATTATCAAACAGAATGAATCACGTTTATATGTATTGACTTGGAAAGGTGTAGAAGACATATTGTCAAGTGAAAATAAGCAAGTGTTGAACAATATGAAGGGGATGATCATGTTTTTATAAAAAGCAAAACCGTGACTCCAAATAGATAATTCTCTGTTTGTATAAGTGTAAAATAAGCATGGAGGGATACACTCCAGCATCCTACCACCCGTTACTTTAAGAGGATGGGGTTGAACAGAACAGGAAGAGAGAATTGTTGTTTAGTCTTTAAGTCATATCTGAGTCTTTTGCCACCCCATGGACTAAAACCTGCTGGCTCCTTCTGTCCATGGGATTTCTCAGGCAAGAATACTGTAGTGGGTTGCTCTTTCTTTCTCTAAGGGATCTTCCTGACCCAGGGATCAAACCCATGTCTCTCACATTAGCAGACAGGTTCTTTACTACTGAGCCACCTTATGTTTTTTTTTTTTCTTCTAATCTTTCTGTAATCTGAAATGTTTAAATTGTTACAAAAGGTGTGTATTATACTTTTTACAAGTGTTCTTGTAAAACAAACAAACAAAAAGCATAACCTTTGTTTCCTCAGGCCTCACCAGTGTGTGGGTGTATGTTGGTTCACATGGTTCAATCTTTTACTCTGCAGTATCCCCAGCTCTGTACTAAAACCCACCCGGTGGTTTCAGAGTCAGACTCTTCTGTTTAGCACAGGAGAGACTTTAGCACAACCCTGGAGAAGGAAATGGCAACCACTCTAATATTCTTGCCTGGGAAATCCCATGGACAGAGGAGCCTGGCGAGCTACAGTTCATGGGTTCCCAAGAAAGTCTGCCATTAACTGAGTGACCAAGCAACAGCAAAAGAATTTAACACGTCAGGTGGCTCAGATGGTAAAGAATCTGTCTGCAAAGCAGGAGATCTGGGTTCAATTCCTGGGTCAGGAAGATCCCCTGGAGAAGGGAATGGCAACCCACTCCAGTGTTCTTGCCTGGAGAATTCCATGGACAGAACTACTGTCCATGGGGTCAGAAAGAGTCAGACACAACTGAGCGACTACACTTTTACTTTCAAGGCAGTTGCCTGCCGCGAGGGGCGCTGGCGGTGCTCAGCGCTCTGCCAGAGCTCTTTCACTTTGGGATTCCGAAGTATCTTTGTTACGGAAGGAGAAATGCCTTTCCTCTCGCTTCCATCACCCTTTGCGGGGTGGTCACCGGTGGAGGGCCCACTTGGGCTCCTCGAGCAATCAGCCGTCCCAGTCTGGTACCACTCTTCAGAAATGCCTGGGCCCTCGACGTGGGTTCAGCCTCCATGGGCATGTGCACACACAGTGAGGCCTCAGTTGTGAGGGGGAAGCAGAGACTCAGTAAAGGACAAGATCTAGGGTCCAGATGGGGCTCGAAGGAGGGACGGAGACAGGGGACATCAAATTGTGTACAGTAATGCCAGCAACATAAACAGAGTGGAAGGAGAGTAAGAAAGGGAAGAGAAGCCCGCCCAGCACTGTTGGTCATTGTGGGGCACATTCTCCTTAAACACCATCTCATTGAAGGGTCCATGTCTGACAAGACCACTTAGTGACCCTGATGGATGGAGACAAAAACAAGACTCCTCTGGAATCATGTCTGATTATAAAATCAAGAAATTGTCTAGACCACAAAAATGGCCACCAAACAATTCCTGGGTAATATGAGTGACTTTGGCTTCCTGCCAATTACAGCTGTGGGCTTGCTTTGCTCCTTCTGCCTTTTAGATAAAGAATAAGGAACCAAGTGCTTTGGGACAACCTAGAGGGATGGAGCGGAGAAGGCAATGGCACCCCACTCCAGTACTCTTGCCTGGAAAATCCCATGGATGGAGGAGCCTGGTGGGCTGAAGTCCATGGGGTCGCTAAGAGTCGGACATGACTGAGCGACTTCACTTTCACTTTTCACTTTCATGCATTAGAGAAGGAAATGGCAACCCACTCCTCCAGTGTTCTTGCCTGGAGAATCCCAGGGAGCCTGGTGGGCCGCCGTCTATGGGGTCGCACAGAGTCGGACAAGACTGAAGCGACTTAGCAGCAGCAGCAGCAGAGGGATGGAGTGGGGAGGGAGTTGGGAGGAAGATTCAGGATGGGGAGAGACATGTGCACCGTGGGTGATTCATGTCGGTGTATGGCAAAAACCACAATATTGTAAAGAAATTATCCTCCAATTAAACTAATAAATTTAAAAAATAGTACTAAGGTACCAATCCTAGAATCATCCCTGCTTCCTGACAACATCCAACCTGGAGCAGAGCCCCACTTCCTTGAACCCTTTGCAGAATCACCAAACACAAGCCCCCCAACCCTATCCTCAGCCCCTTTAAACATTGTCTTAGTCAAAAGAAATGCCATTGTCCCAGCTGGACATGGGAGAGAATGAATGATGGGGGTGGTGATGTCCGATACAGCAGGCCTTCGTGGGATAGGGTGGAAGGAAGAAATGCTATACAGAGGGGCGCTTCGTGCAAGGCAGCCACACCTTGGGCTGATGGAGACAGCAAGAGAAACAGGTCCCCTCAGAGTGTGGTTGTCAGCAGAGGGATTCCCACTTCTAACCCTGAAGTCCATGGACCATAACCCCTTCCACTTGTGTGTTGTTGCCAGGGCTTTGCCATCAATCACACAGAGAAAGGCTCCTTCCAACAGGAAGGACAACGCTGAGCTCCGAAGGTCGATTCTAGCTTCTTCCACATCTTACTGTAGCTGAGTGACCAAGGTGGGCCATTTCACTTTAGCCCAAGGGCAACTGACCCCAAGGAGGAGAAAATAGATGATAGGTGTCCAGAGCTACATTTTGCAACCAGTCCTTCCTCACCAGCTCTACCTCTAGTGGTCGCTGAATTTTACAGTTAATGGTACCCCAGCAGACCTTCAAGCTAGTGCATCTCTCACCTATCAAGGAGGTTTTGGATCTGGAGGGTCTTCCCTGGTGGCTCATATGGTAAAGAAACTACCTGCAATGCAGGAGACCCGGTTTGATTTCTGGGTCAGGAAGATCCCCTAGAGAAGGGAATGGATATCACTCCAGTATTCTTGCCTGGAAAATTCCATGGACAGTGGAGCCTGGTGGGCCACAGTCCATGGGGTCACAAAGAATGGGACATAACTGAGTGACTCACATTTTGGTATCTGGAGCATTTATATTTCAAAGCAAACAAAATTCATGGTGAGTTGTGAAGGACACACAAAAAATTCCCACATGTACCATACTGCAAGTGGTGTCAAGTCAACAGCAAGTTGCCTCCATGATTAGAATAATCGAATCAACCAACGTTTATTGGGGACCTATTTTCTATGAGGCTGGACACTGAGGAATTAAAAGATAAATAGCTTATCTTCGTTATCTAGTGGGGAAGCTGAGAGTATATCAACAAATCTAATGCAAAGTCATAGGAAATGTACCCAGATCACCATGGTGATGGGAAGAAGGGAATGATTACATCTATCAGAATGATCAAGCAAGTAAAGTTTGGATTTTAAAAGAAGAAAAGGATCTTGAGGAGTTCTTAATCTAGGCTTCAGTAAAAGTCACCTCCATGTCCCTCCCCTGGAAGTGTGTGAGGGTCCTGGTCCCTAAAAGACATCTTTTCTGGCCCTTCCTGTCTCTGCTTTTCCTCTTGGTAGCCTGATAGAAGGATGGACTCAAAAAGAGTCAACCACTGCTCAGCTCTCTTGATTCCAAAGGAATCTCATCCCCAAGGTACAGAGGCCATAGGAATTGGAGATGTATCATTATCACACTCTCAGCATCCTAATCCAGACAGCAGAGAATGATGATCAGAAAAGGTGCTGCAAGTGTTGAAAGTGTAGTTGTGATAACTCATGCAGCTTGCTGAAAGAGACTGGAGGGATTGGGAATTATGTCCCTTGGTCTAAGCAGTCTCTCTGCTAGATTTAATGTGGTCACTTTTTCTTTCCTGTTTTGAGAATGAGAGGAAGACAGATGCCTACTTCATAAATATAAGAAAAACAGCACTAAGGTTTATAAAGCACTGTTGATTCAGTGAGGGAATCCACTTAGCTTATTCAAGCCATAAATTAAAGTGTGTTTGTGTGTGTGGACTCCCTTGCATTTTTTGTTCAGTGTCCTCCTCTGCAAAATGGGCATAATACCAACTTCACAGGGCTGTGAGGACTAAATATAGTCTTTTTGTAGAAAGTGTCTTGTAATATAAATATCAGAAGGTCTCAGACACCTTGATGCTGGTTGCTGGTATTATTACACAGAAAACAAGCTAACGCTTTCCAAAGAAGCTCAAAAACATCCCTAAGTGCTGCCTGATCCTGCCTCCCATCGTGTCAGCATCATCAGTCAGACAGTATGTAGTGACGCGGCCAGCGGTAGTGCAAATTTCAAACAATTGAATGAGAACCCTATTATTTGTCTAGTTCCCGTCTTCTTGTCTCAAAGAGGTCTTAATGTAAGGAATATTAGGCAGTTCTTGATCTGTAATGTAAGGAATATTAGGCAAGGATGTGTGTGTATGTTTATGTCTTAAGTCAATAATTTAAAATGTTAACACAGTTCCAAGATGCCTTGAGGGGAAAAATTTGGCTACAATTTCAGGGTGAAAGTGACACTGACATTGTAAAAAGAACACCCTAGGAGACAGTGGTTCCAGTGGTGCAACCCTGTTCCACCCGGGAGTATTGGGTGTATATCCTAAAATCTTCAAGTGTCTGGAAAAGTGGTTTCCTTCTTAAAATGGGTCATATACTGCTCTGTGTGCAGGAATCTACTATTTAGCAGACATCTCTTTCCCCCATGGTGAGAATTCATCCTGGGGTGGGTCACCATGGATCCCAGAGCTGCCTTTGGATTCTCTCTGGGAGGAGGAGTCAGGGGCTGAACACACGGTTCCTTCAGTAGAGAGAAAATGTCTCTTGAGAAATGGGAGTACTTTTCCAGCAAAGAAACTGCTGCTGATTCAACACTCAGTTCCAGCTTCTATGTCAGATGCTGATGTAGAAAAGATTCTTGTGTTGTGGGAAATCTCGGGACTGATGACTGTAACAGATTGCACAGAGACAATATTAGGTAACACTGAACTTTAAAAATACTGTGTAATAGTCAAGTATTTACAGATGAAATGATATGAGATTAGACTTGGGATTTGCAACTGACTGGGGGTAGAGGATGTGGGGTACAGATGAAACAGAACTAGCCATGTGTTGATAATTACTGAAAAGTAGGTGATAGGTCCTTGGGGGTTCATTATACTATTTTCTCTACTGTTGTAAATGTTTGAAAATTTTCATATAAAAAGTTAACAAAAAACCCCAAAGGTATGACTTGTTTGAATGAAAGAACTTTTTAAAAAATAAATAATTCATAGAAGTTGCATCAGATCAGATCAGATCAGTCGCTCAGTCGTGTCCGACTCTTTGCCATGAACTGCAGCACGCCAGGCCTCCCTATCCATCACCAGCTCTCGGAGGTCACTCAGACTCACATGCATTGAGTCAGTGATGCCATCCAGCCATCTCATCCTCTGTCGTCCCCTTCTCCTCCTGCCCTCAATCCCTCCCAGCATCAGAGTCTTCTCCAATGAGTCAACCTCTTTGCATGAGGTGGCCAAAATACTGGAGTTTCAGCTTTAGCATCATTCCTTCCAAAGAAATCCCAGGGCTGATCTCCTTCAGAATGGACTGGTTGGATCTCCTTGCAGTCCAAGGGACTCTCAAGAGTCTTCTCCAACACCACAGTTCAAAAGCATCAATTCGTCGGCACTCAGCCTTCTTCACAGTCCAGCTCTCACATCCATACATGACCACAGGAAAGACCATAGCCTTGACTAGGCGAACCTTTGTTGGCAAAGTGATGTCTCTGCTTTTGAATATGCTATCTAGGTTGGTCATAACTTTCCTTCCAAGGAGTAAGCGTCTTTTAATTTCATGGCTGCAGTCACCATCTGCAGTGATTTTGGAGCCCAGAAAAAGAAAGTCTGACACTGTTTCCACTGTTTCTCCATCTATTTCCCATGTAGTGATGGGACCAGATGCCATGATCTTCGTTTTCTGAATGTTGAGCTTTAAGCCAACCTTTTCACTCTCCACTTTCACTTTCATCAAGAGGCTTTTGAGTTCCTCTTCACTTTCTGCCATAAGGGTGGTGTTATCTGCATATCTGAGGTTATTGATATTTCTCCCGGCAATCTTGATTCCAGCTTGTGTTTCCTCCAGTCCAGCATTTCTCATGATGTACTCTGCATATAAGTTAAATAAACATGGTGACAATATACAGCCTTGACGTACTCCTTTTCCTATTTGGAACCAGTCTGTTGTTCCATGACCAGTTCTAACTGTTGCTTCCTGACCTGCATACAGATTTCTCAAGAGGCAGATCAGGTGGTCTGGTATTCCCATCTCAGAATTTTCCACAGTTTATTGTGATCTACACTGTCAAAGGCTTTGGCATAGTCAATAAAGCAGAAATAGATGTTTTTCTGGAACTCTCTTGCTTTTTCGATGATCCAGCGGATGTTGGCAATTTGATCTCTGGTTCCTCTGCCTTTTCTAAATCCAGCTTGAACATCAGGAAGTTCACGGTTCACATATTGCTGAAGCCTGGCTTGGAGAATTTTGAGCATTACTAGCGTGTGAGATGAGTGCAATTGTGCAATAGTTTGAGCACTCTTTGGCATTGCCTTTCTTTGGGATTGGGATAAAAACTGACCTTTTCCAATCTTGTGGCCACTGCTGAGTTTTCCAAATTTGCTGGCATATTGAGTGCAGCACTTTCACAGCATCATCTTTCAGGATTTGGAATAGCTTACTAAAATATAAAAATATAACTAACTTTATTGGTGCTTATTCTGTGCTTGGCATATAACTTTATATTATGTACATTTATTAATGTGTTTTATGTAATGTATAGATATTCATACGTATTTAATATACAATTTATATATATACTAAATACACACATCTAGGCAGTGTATCAATTCATTTAATTCTTGTCAACAATCCTGTGAGGTAAGCTCAGTGTAAATTAGTGGCATTTACAGAGGAGGCAATGAGGTGACACGCAGCTTAAATACCGTACACAAGGTTGTTCACCAGATTTGAACGCTAACTCCATCACCCACGCCCCCCTTTTCTCTATTTATATTTAAATTTATTTATTTTAACTGGGGAGAAGGCAATGGCACCCCACTCCAGTACTCTTGCCTGGAAAATCCTGTGGACGGAGGAGCCTGGTAGGCTGCAGTCCATGGGGTCGCTAAGAGTTGGGCATGACTGAGCGACTTCCCTTTCACTTTTCACTTTCATGCACTGAAGAAGGAAATGGCAACCCACTCCAGTGTTCTTGCCTGGAGAATCCCAGGGACGGGGAAGCCTGGTGGGCTGCCGTCTATTGGGGTCACACAGAGTCGGACACGACTGAAGTGACTTAGCTTAGCTTAGCTTATTTTAACTGGAGAATAATTACAATATTGTAATGGCTTTTGCCATTCATCAATATGAATTGGCCATAGGCATACATGTGTCCCCTCTTTCTTAAACAGCACCTCTGCTGTTGCCTGTGTTCAGGCTGTGCTATACGTTGTCGCCAGCTTCCCTTATCAGTTTCCTTTTTATTTTTAAATTGATTTGGGAGGAGTGGGCGGTTGGAAATTTTTTTTACAAGACTGATCAGCGACTCTGCTGAAGCAGTCTGTCCTCTTTGGCCCCAGGCGCGGGGTTGGTGGAACCGAGATAGGGTGCATTCAGGGGTTGGGAGGAGGTTGGCTCAAGAAGGACGGTTACCCCGGATCCCCGCCCCGTGCCGGGACGCTGGCTGCTTAGTGGCGCCATCTGGTGGCCAAAAGCTCCACAGCGGCGCCTCCACAGGGCGTGGACGAAGCAGAGGAGGTTCAAGACCTCTAAATCCGCGCGCATAGGCCGCTCTTTAACTCTTGTCTGAACCGAGCGGGCCTCGGGAGGGCGATCTGGTCTCCGGCCACGGACACTGAGGGAGCGCTCTGCTCCTTCCAGGCCGCCTTCGGAGCTCGAGTCAGGCTTCCCTTAAGAATTTGCTCCACCTTCGAAAAGGGAATTCATTTAAGGGGGTGGTTTTGCCTCAGGACTCTTGAAATGAGCCCTTAAACATTTCCTAATACTTAAAATTCGTGCATTTATCTGAATATGAAATACATGCATATTTCTTTATAACCTCACCTCTTTCCAGAAAGGGCTATTAAAGCTGAAATTATGACATATAATTGTCCACCCTCACGACGGTCATCTTAGTCTTGCGAAGAGCAAGTATGATGACCCCTCAGAGCCCTGACCTATGGAGTCAGCATCTGGCAGCAGTCTTGAGGACCTCCTGCACGGGTTCTGAGACCGCTTGACTGGCAGATTGGCCCTTCCCCCTGGCGCTGCAGGAAAATGACACAACTGGAGAGGCAGAACAGTGCTTTGGGGCCCTGGCAGAGGGCACAGTGCTCCATCAGAGCAGGGGTCTGGGTACCAATTCTCCCTCTCCCATTAGCCTGCCTGTACAAGGTGAATTCCCAGGACATCACTGGCTTCCTGAACCCGAAGGCAACCATCTATGGCACATGCTCCCGTTCCTATGGTTGGCACTGCCGTGGGGCTAGGCACATCCTGAAGGAAGCTCCTTCCTGGGCCCTCTTCAGCTCACAGTCACAGGCCATGTGCTGTTCCACTCCTCCTACTACATGAAGCAAGTCCTGGCTGCCACAGAGGTAGGGGACACCACCGCCCCCACCCCACCCCCACCAAAGGTGGCCCCTCACCCAGACCTGCTTCAGATACTTCAGATACTTCAGTGACTGCCCAAGTCTATGGCACCTTTCCTGGCCCAAGACTGTACTGGCCATCTACTTTACCTCGTGAACACTGTTATTGTCCTTAAGGGCACCGCTCTCCATGAAAAGGCAGGTTCTGAATTGAAGGGTGAGGTCATTTATTATGTCACTCCATTAAAAAGAAGGGATATTTCTCAAATCTGATCCTGCTGTCTGAGTAGAGAATATTCCGGTGGGCTGCAGAGCCAGTGATCTCACTTTGCATGTAGAGAGAGAGGATGTCAAGATTGCCAATGAGGGGCCTCTTGGGGGGCAGGGCTGGAGGATGGTGTAGAAATGAGAGACCCAAGGGAGAGTCATGAAGACTTGTTTCAGACCCATTGGGCAAGTGTATAGGTCTCTCGGACACTGAGTGAATTGGGTTAGAACCTGTGAGCTCTGGGGACAAATTAGCTATGTTGGAGGCAACTTCCATACTGGCAGTGCCACTTGTTCTTAGCAGAGTCGAGACAAAACCACCAGACGAGGGAAGGTGTGGTTCTACTCTTAGCCTAGAGCTGGGACAGAAGGCTGTAGACCCGGGTTCCAGTGCAGGGTTGACCTGGTACCTGAAGCGAGAGCACCCAGAGCTTAGTGATGGAGTCAGGGGTCCTTAGATAACCAGCCTTTCCTCTTTGCCTTCTTCTGATGCTAAACCTCGCAAGACCTAGGCTTAGTTTTTATTTAGGAAAACATGTTTCCCTGTAACCAGTGGTTTTTATATGAGCCAATAGAGAAGCTGGTTAAAAAGGTAAATGCCAGGTTTGTTTGCATTAATAGCAGCACAGCGTCTGGGCCAAGGGATGTAATGATCTCACTGTAGTGTATTTATTCTTTCTTGGTTGTCAGCTGTTACTCTGTTGGAAGGAGATGGAGAGCCCTTGGGACTGGGTGAGCTTCAGGCACTCTTTTTTTCCCTCAAACTAAGTGAAAAACCTCTTTGGGCCCCTTTATCTGAACTTTTCTACTTGGTTGATGAGTAGGCCTGGCAGAGGGACCGCAGCATTGCTCTTGGTCTAGAGTGGAGCTCCAGGTCAGTCCCTCCCTATCTCCTCTACCTGGCTTCACCTTGGTCCTGCTGGCCAGGGAAGGTTCCATCCCCACACAGGGGGCAAGTCCTGGTCCTTTTGGCTAGAGGCATGTGCTTCTGTGGGATGGAGATCCTAAAGAGGAGAGTGGAAGAGGTCAGCAGAATGCCCAACTCTGTACCCTTGACCAGGTTCCAGATGCTTGCTTTCCAGACTAAGGGGACCTTGATCGTCCCCTTGTGGCTAACGTGTGGCACAACTCTGGTCCATTAGTATACAGCTAGCTAAACGGTCATCCTGGATGACAGGCCTGGGAACCAAGAAACAGTTGCTGTAACTAAGGGTGTTTAGGTTTAGGATAAAGAAGATATGCAAAGACCAGTCTCTCTTTTAAATATTTAGAATGTTCTTGGAAGAGAAGATTTTTTTTTTTTCCTGTGTAGGATTTGAGGGCAAAATTGGGACCAAGAAATAAATTACTGGGAAATGGAATTTTGTTTGTTTGTTTGTTTCAATAGTAAAACTAGCCCCTATGGAGATATTCAAGGAGATGCTTCTGACCACGTGGTGTCGCTCTGGGAAGGAACATTTTTCTGGAAAGTCATCCAATCCTCCCATCCCTTGTCTCAGGTGTTTGGAACAGTCCTATTTTCAATATTCTCCCTGTGATGGTGACCATAAGCCATCACATGTCCTGGAAACTCCATAACCCTTTGAAAGCCTCTTGATTTTGGAAACAGAATAAAGATGTTTGGTCAAATATATTCTGACTTATGGTTCTTAAAATATGGGCACGATTTTAGGGTTTTATCTGACTCTGAAGGTCTGTAACTCCACATTTACCAGACAAGATTAAGTAATCACTTTTGATTATCTAATGACATAGCAGCAGAAGAGGAGCTAGAACCAAGGATCTCACTTCTCTCTGGATGTTATTTGAGACTTTTACAAACATGGCTCAAGAGGAGTCAGCTTTCCTAAATGAGATGCAAGAACCATCTTTTGGTTTGGAGCAAGCTGTGCCTGCTCCATCCTGCAGGTCTTTACTCATCCCCCTTCTTCCCACTTAGCACGTCTCCATAATGATGGCTTTCACCTGTTAGCTCGCACGTGCCTGGCACAGTATGAGACGAGACAGAGTTCGCTTCTGGACTGAACTGTGTTTTTCTGCAGGTGAGCTCTCATCTGTATTATATCCATCTACCCTTGGCAAGGACAAGCCCTCGTATAACCCAGTGTCCCTACACTAGCAGTATATTTGGAGAGTCTGCTATTGCCTTAGAGGCTATAAGTCCTCAAGGGCAAGGAACACTGAATCATTACTCTAAATCTCCAGGCAGCTAATAAAGTATTACAGCCTGTGGGCATTTGATAGCTATTTGCTATTTGCTTCTCTTCTCCCACATGAAATCTTAAGATTCCACCATTTGGGGGACTTAGTTCTACCAGGCCACTCCTCTTCCAGGCTCAGCTTTGGGAAATAAGGAGTGTGTCTTCCCACATATGGCTCTTTTCAACTTAATGTGTTCATTTGAGCACCTAGAAACCATGGTGACAGGTGCCATAGAAATTGAAAGAGCAGGGAGGTGGAACACAGAAAGGGAGGGCCCAAAACACCAGGGGGCTGGAAGCAGTGCTTTTGGGACACCAGTGTTTATTTAGAGCCAGCGGGATTATTTATCATGTCTTCACGCACAGCCTCTCCCTTGGGAACGTAGATGCTGTCGCGTCCTTACACACTTACATTCTCTGGGTCTCTAGAGGAGGAGAGACGCTGCATTCAATGTTTAAAGATACACGTCACCATCACTATGTCCTACCTTTGTGTCGCTTGTCACTTTTCAGTGCACATTCATGCACATTACTTCCCTCATTTGATGCTAACTGCAGGCAGATATTAATAGTATTCACTCCTATTTTTCTGATGAATTTGAGGCTCAGACTAACTTGTCTAACATCACATGGAAGGTGAGGGGTCAGAGCTAACCTCCAGCTCTGTTTCCTTGAGCGGGCCTGCCTCTGCTAAGATCGGGCTGTACAGTGATGGGAATTCAAAGCAGGCAGGACAGATGGCCAGTGCATTTTGGCCCGTGTCATTCGGGTTAGAATGAGCTGAGTACAGTGAATCATGGAGAGACAGCTGGCACTTCTGCATGAAGCCCATAGAAAGCTGTGATTGGCTGCAGGAGAAATTTTGCTAATTTTATGCCCTGAGACAAAGAAAAAGGTAAACCATAAGTGGATCCTGTTTTCAAGGCCGATGCTTCTTCACTGGCATGAGCAAACTTAAGTGCTGTCAACTTGATCTACCTGTGCTAACCCTCTGGTCCTGAGAAAGGCCACACAGCTGTCTCTGTCCCTCCTCAAAGCAGACTGAGCCAAAGGCAACAGGAAATAGAGTCCTGGGCATAGTGGCTGGGCACTTTCCAACCTCATATCCAGGACCCTGCTTTGTGCATGTCTGATGTAGTTGAACAGTGCTGCCTACAAATCCTGCCCCTTCTTGTCCTCATGTTACTGAGTGGCACCCTGTGGGGCTTTCCTGGGACATATTTCCCTGTCCTTCTGCCTCTTCTATGATTTGCGTAAGCAACAGAATAAGTTCATGTGTCTTGAGAATGAGTGGTGGATAAGTTTGTTTGAACCACCATATGGAGTTTTCATCATGGCTGAAGGTATTTTTTAATATAGAAATTCCTTTTTCTATTTTAAGTAACCAAAGTCCATTCTCAAGAATACGTTGTCCAACAACTAAAACACTCCCAGGATTTGTTTCTTATTTATACTGATTCTGCCTTCTGTTATCATCCAAGAGCCTCTGGAATGGGATTTGCTTTTCGGCAGGTATCTAGAATCTAGGGTCAAGAACTAACTCAGAAAACGAAGTTTCTTTTAAAAATTATAAAAGAGTTTGATCAGACATGACCTCTAGTGTATCTGTGCTACTATGGCACAGGGCTTGTGTACATCTTTTAGCAGAGTCCAGCCTTTCTTGTTGGTGGACAAGCTTTGTTACTTCTGCAGCAAGTTGTTTCTGAAGACCCCACTTCACTGGCTCTTTGCATGCAGCTGCATTATTTATGCATGTGGTCAATCTCTGGAAGGGGCAGAAAAATGAAGAGTTTCAGGAACTTTTCTATCAAATCATCTTGCTATCTGCAAAGAATTGATACAATTCAAATGGTGATGTCTTATCTCTGTTTAGCCAAACAGCATTGCCAGTGGACTTTCCCAGTTTTGCTCCAGTTGTAATTGGAGGAATAGATTCCAAATACGTCTTCTCTAGTCAACTTATGGATGAACTCATATCCAGATATGATATTGCCCAGCTGATCAGATCCACCTAGTTAGACCCAGGGTCCATAACGCTGGAACAGGCAGTAGAAATCACAAGCCTAGATTCAATAGTCAGGACAGGGAAGCAACAGAAAAATGGATAAAGAAGATGTGATACATATATACAATGGAATATTACTCAGCCATCAAAAGGAACAAAATTGGGCCATATATAGAGATATGGATGGGCCTAGAGTCTGTCATACACAGTGAAGTAAGTCAGAGAGAAACAAATATCATATATTAACATATATGTGGAATCTAGAAAAATGGTACTGATGGACCTATTCACAGGCCAGGAATAGAGATGCACACAAAGAGAATGGACAGGTGGACACAGATGGGAGGAGAGGGTGGGGGGCGTTGGGAGAGTGGCATTGATACATACACACCACCACGTGTGAAACAGATAGCGAATGGGAGCCTGCTGCTCGGCATAGGGAGCTCAGCTCCGTGCTCTGTGACAACCTGGAAGGGTGCGATGCAGGGGTGCTGTGAGCGAGGTCCAAGAGCGGGGGATGTATGTATAAGTGTGGGTCATTCAGTCGTGTCCAACTCTTTGTGACCCCTATGAACTGTTGCCCACCAGGCTCCTCTGTCCATGGAATTCTCCAGGCAAGAATACTGGAGTGGGTAGCCATTCCCTTCTCCAGGGGGTCTTTCCAACCCAGGGATCAAGCCCGGCTCCCTGCACTGCAGGCAGGTTCTGAGCCCGATTTATGTATACATACAGTTAATTTACTTCCTTGTACAGTAGAAACTAACACAATATTGTACAGAAATTATTCTCCAAAAAATAAAAGAAAGAAAGGGAAAGAAATCATAGGCCTGGAGTACCTGGTATGAGAGCTTTGCCAGACTATTGCCTTTTAGGCTCTTGAGCCCAGTCTAAGTGCCCAGTCAACTCAGCAGCGTGCCCCTCCCCACCCCTCCTCCCTACCCATGTAAGGGGCTGACCACTGCTTCTAGGAAGTCCATCAGGAGATACTGCTGCAAGCATGCGAGGTGTCCAGCACCACGAAATTGCCCCAGGTCCTCCCATTAGTGAAGAGCTGCAGCCCTAGGCAAAGGCATGCACTCTGCGACCATTGCCTGGTGCTCCTCGTAACCACCACTCCGATCTCCCAGGGGCTCCCGGCGCCGCCCACTAGTGACCTCACGCTGTGGCCAGCTCGCTGGAAGAAAAGAGGTCCAACAGTGCCAGCAGGTGTTCACCATGAAGGAGTCGGCCTGGGCTCCAGGCCGCCATAGATGGTCCTGGGAAAAGTTTTCCGCCGGGTCGCGATGAAAGAGCTCTGGGAGCTCGGTCTTTGTACACGTCTCGGGGAAGAACTCCTTGAACAGACCTCGAGCCTTCTGCACCACCATCAACCCCCAAGTGTCCACGTAGGCCTCATGACGCCCCGGGGACAAGACTCCTAACCCGCCTGCGGTACCAAATCACCGTGAAATGCGCTGCAATAAGGGTGCCGCCATCTTGGTGAAGCCCGGGACTAAGAGAAAGAGGATGATGAGGGTGGGGATGAAGATGATGAAGACGAAGCTGGTCTGCCTGAAGGATATGAGGAAGAGGAGGAAGAGAATGAGGACCAAGATGAACCAGGACTCTGGTGTCTGTCTCGTTTGGTCTGATCTGTGAGATACCTCTGGGGAAGGCAATGGCACCCCACCCCAGTACTCTTGCCTGGAAAATCCCATGGACGGAGGAGCCTTGTAGGCTCCACTCCATGGGGTCGCTAAGAGTTGGACACGACTTCACTTTCACTTTTCACTTTCATGGATTGGAGAAGGAAATGGCAACACACTCTAGTATTCTAGCCTGGAGAATCCCAGGGACAGGGGAGCCTGGTGGGCTGCCGTCTATGGGATCGCACAGAGTCGGACACGACTGAAGCCACTTAGCAGCAGCAGCAGCAGTAGTGAGATACCTCTGGTAAGTGGCAAAACCCAGAGTGTGAGGACACTGGGGTGTATTTCTGTACTGGGGTGCATTGATTGGAGATTTTCCTTTTGTGGGGGAAAGAGGTATGATTTGGTCACCTGGTTTTGAGTGGAGTGCCTGCTGTAATTGGATTTTCCCTTCTGGGATGAGGAGTGCTTTGGCCACCTGGTACCGCCTGAGGTGTGTTTGGAAAAATCCCCGTAGGGCTGAGGCTCATCTGTGCCCCTGTCTGAAACAATAGGTAGGAAATCTTCCATTCTTGTGCTAGGGAACTGTAGCCCTGGGAAGCCATTGAGCACTGGTTTATCTAGTTCTGCTTTGTCTGTTTCTGGTAATATCTACTGTGTGAAAGAACAGTGTGGAAACTGAGGGCCTGAATGATACTTTTTAAAAAACTAGAGTTTCTAAGTATGGCTAATGTGGAACTAAGTTCACTGGCCTGGCTGCCCAACTTAAATAAACTTTGAAAGTTGAAACTTAGTGACGATATAATTTCTGGAGTCTTGGAAGTCCTGGCAGAGAAACGTCTAAATATTCCTTACAATTTGAGTGGAAACGAAATCAAAGCTCTTTCTCCCATGTCTTGGCTGTTGTAAATAGTGCTGCTATGAACATTGGGCTGCATTTATCTTTTCAAATTAGGAAATTTTGTTTTGCTTTTCCCAGATATATACTCAGGAGTAGGTTTGCTGGGTCACATTTGTTGTTTCTCAGTCACTAAGTTGTGTCTGGCCCTTTGCAACCCCATGGACTGCAGCAAGCCAGGCTTCCCTGTCCTTCACTATCTCCCTGAGTTTGCACAAACTCATGTCCATTGAGTTGATGTTGCTGTCCAAGCATCTCATCCTCTGTCACCCCCTCCTCCTCCCCTCAATCTTTCCCAGCATCATTGTCTTTTCCAATGAGTAAGCTCTTTGCATCAGTGGCCAAAGTATTAGAGCTTCAGCATCAATCCTTTCAATGAATATTCAGGGTTGATTTCCTTTAGGATTAATTGGTTTGATCTCCTTGCCATCCAAAGGACTCTCAAGAGTCTTCTCCAAGACCACAGTTGGAAAGCATCTATTTGTCAGTGCTCAGCCTTCTTTATGGTCCAACTCTTACATCCATATGTGACTATTGGGAAAAACCATAGCTTTGACTATACGGACCTTTGTTGGCAAAGTGATGTCTTTGTTTTTTAATATGCTATCTATGTTGGTAGCTCTATTTTAAGATTTTTGAGGAACCTCCATATTGTTCTCCATAGTGGCTGTACCAATTTGTATTCCCACCAACAGTGTAGGAGGGTTCCCTTTTCTCCACATTTATTGTTTGTAGAATTTTTGATGATAGCCATTCTAACCTGTGTGAAGTGATAACTCATTGTAGTTTTGATTTGCATTTTTCTGATAGTGATGTTGAACATCTTTTCACATTTGTTGGCCATCTGTATGTCTTCTTTGAAGAAATGTCTATTTAGAAAGGTCTTCTGCCCACTTAAAAAAAATTGGGTTGTGTGTTTTTTGGTTATTGAGCTGCATGAGCTATTTGTATATTGGAAATTAATTCCTTGTCTGTTGCTTCACTTGCAAATATTTTCTCTCATTCTGAGCGTTGTCTTTTTGTTTTGTTTATGCTTTCCTTTGCTGTACAAAAGCTTTTAAGTTTAACTAGACCCCATTTGTTTGTTTTTATTTTCATTATTAGGCAGTGGATTGAAAAAGATCTTGCTGTGATTTATATCCGAGAGTGTTCTACCTATATTTTCCTCTATCAGTTTTATAGTATCTGCCCTTACATTTGGGTCTTTAATCCATTTTGGATTTATCGTTGTGTGTGGTGTTAGGGAATGTTCTACTTTCGTACTTCTACATGTAGTTGTCCAGTTTCCCCGCACCACTTATTGAAGAGACTGTACTTTCTTCATTGTGTATTCTCGCCTCCTTTGTCATAGATCAGATGGCCGTAGGTGCATGGGTTTATCTCTGAGCTTTCTCTCCTGTTCCATTGATCTCTGTTTTTGTTTTTGTGCCCGCACCATATTGTTTTGATTACTGCAGTAATCAAGCTTTGTAGTATAGTCTGAAGTCAGGGAGCCTGATTCCTCCTGCTCTGTTCCTCAGAAAAAGTATTTTTGAACTGCTGCAGTGAATCACATACTTAGATGCATTTGACCAGGAGGACAGGCCCCATAGGGTCCTGCTAGTTACAGACTCAGTCTTAAATCTGAAGTGATCAAAGGTGACTGGAAAGTTATAGAATACGGCAAAAAAGTGACTAAGGGACCCACTATTTAGGAAAAGAGGGATGGACCAATTTGGACTAGTTGGAGAGTAATTATAGGACCAAAAATCATGTTTTTATTTTCCAACTAGTTGACATTATTCAGTAAACTCTTTAGAATGATTTTTGCACCTGGTTTGTCTCTCTTTTTAAAAATTGTGGAAAAAGACACAAGATTTATTATGTTAAACATGTCTAAGTGTACGGCACTAAGTATATTCACACTGTTGTGCAACCACTGTCCAGAACTTTTTAATCTTGCAAAACTCAAACTCTGTGCCTGTCAAACAACTTCCCCAGCCCCCTCAGCACTATCACTGTACTTTCTGTGAATTTGACTTCTCTAGATGCTGGCAGCCCAATCCAGTGTTTTTGCCTGGAGAATCGCAGTGACGGGGGAGCCTGGTGGGCTGCCGTCTATGGGGTCGCACAGAGTTGGACATGACTGAAGCGACTTGAGCAGCAGCAGCAGCAGCAGCAGATGGCTCACATAAGTGCATTTGCCTTTTTGTGACTGGTTTATGTCACCTAGCATAATGTCCTCCCAGTTCCTTTATGCTGCAGCATGTGCCAGGGTTTCCTTTTTGAGGCTAAATAATATTCCCCTGTACGTATATATACATTTTAATTATCCAGTCACATGTTGATGGATACTTGGGTAGCTTCCACTTCTTGGCTCTTGTGAATAGTGCTGTTATGAACGTGAGGATGCAAATATCTCTTCAAGATCCCACTTGGATTCTTTTGGCTATATTCCCAGACATGGGATTGCTGGCTTGTCTTAGTTTGTTTGGGCTGTTATAACAGAAGACCTTATACTGGGTGGCTTACAAACAAGGGAAATTTCTTTCTCAGGGTTCTGGAGGCCGGAAAGTGTAAGATCAGGACAAATTAGGTGTCTGCTGGGATCTGTTTTTGGTTCATAGATGGCAGTCTTTTTGCTGTGTTCTCACATGGTGAAATGGGTGAGGGAGCTCTCTGGGGTCTTCTTTATAAGGGCACTAATCTGATCATAAGGGCTCTGCCTTAATGACCTAACCACCTCACTTCTCAGGGACCCTGGCTCCAAATGCCATCACAGCAGGGGTTAGGATTTCAACATATGAAAATTAGATGGAAACAAACATTCAGTCCCTTACCTGGATCATATAGTAATTCAATTTTTAATTTTTTGTGTAGCTACCATACTGTTTTACACAATGGCTACACTATTTTACTTTCCCACCAGCAGTGCACAAGAGTTCTTATTTTTCCATATCCTGGCCAGCAATTGTTATTTTCTAGGGTTTTTTTGCAGGGGGCAGTAGCCATCCTCGTGGGTGTAAGGTATTATCTTACTGTGATTCTGACTTGCATTTCCCTGGTAAATAATGATGGTGAGCATTTTTTCATATGTTCGTTGGTCATTTGTATATCTTCTTCAGAGAAATGTCTAGTCAAATCCATTGCCCACTTTAAAATTAGGTGGTTGTTGTTGCTATGGTTATTGAGTTGTTGAAGTTCTTTATATGTTCTGGATAGTGACCCCTTATGAAGTATGATGTGCATGTACGCTCAGTCGAGTCCAACTCTTTGTGACCCCATGGACTGTAGCCCACCAAGCTCCTCTTCCCATGGAATTTTCCAGGCAAGAATACGGGAGTAGGTTGGCATTTCCTTCTTCAGAGAATCTTCCAGACCCAGGGATGGAACCCGCATCTCTTGTGTCTTCTGCATTGGCAGGGGAGTTCTTTACCAGCTGAGCCAGCAGGGAATCCCCAAGTATATGATATATACCATGATTCGCATATACGTTCTTCCATTCCATCGGTTGCCTTTTCACTTTATCACTGCCTGTTTCAACTCCTCAGACCCAGGGGTCGCCTTCCCTGAATCAGCCGGAAGAGGGCGCATCATTGCAAGAACAGAGCTGGGGGAGAATGTCAAGATCTACTGGGTTATATAGCCCCACTAATAAGTTCTCTATTTAAAGGTGCAGCAAAAATTATGGACAGTTTATTGAGGAATTTCAATAAACTTTATTTCCTTTGAAAACTAAAAGGAGCAATATATATGACTGATAAATGTATTTAAAACATTAAATGCTTAAGGAAATCCCCTAGTTGTTCAGTGGTTAAGTGGTTAACACTTTCACTGCTGAGGGCCCTGGTTTGATTCTTGGTTGAGGAACTAAAGTCCCACAAGCTGGTGTAGCCACGAGATGTGGCGAAAATAATAATAATAAAGCTAAACAAATAAAAATAATAATTTTATTACAAATAAATAAAAATAATTTACTGACATATTGTGCTTCATAGGTGCCAGTCACGGCTCTTAGTACTTTACCTATATTTAACTTACATGCATTTAGTCATGGGAAGTAGGTATTATTATCACTCTCCTTTGAAGATAAGGAAAGTGAGGCACTGGAGGCTGAGAAAGTGGTCCAAGACCCCACAGTTAGGAAGTGGCAGAGCTGAAATTTGAACTGGAAGTCTGGCTCTGGAGCCTGTGCTTATGGCCTTGGATGGTTTGATTTTTAAAATTTTAAAAGAAATATAGTTAATTTACAGTATTATATTAGTTTCAGATATTCAGCATACTGATTCAGTATTTTCACAGATTATATGCCATTAAAAGTTTTTAGAAGATAATGGCTATAACTCCCTGTGCTATATAATATATATCCTTGTCACTTATCTGTTTTATATATAGTAGTTCATCCCTCTTAATCCCATAGCCCCAATTTGTTCCTCCTCCTCCCTTCCTTCTCCTCCTTCGTAACCATTAGTTGTTTTCTGTGAGTCTGTTGCCGTTTTGCATATACATTCATTTGTATTATTTTTTAGATTCCACATATAAGTGATATCATATAGTATTTGTCTTTGACTTATTTCACTAAGCATAATATTCTCTAGGCTCATATTGCTACTAATATTCCGGGGTGTGTGTGTGTTTGTGTGTGTGTGTACCACACTTTCTCTATCCATCACCTGTTGATGGGCACTTGGGTTGCATCCATATCTTGGCTATTGTAAATTGAGCTGCTAGGAGCATGGGGGTGCTTGTATCTTTTTGATGGATGGTTTGGATTTTACCTGTGGAGAAAGTTTTTCCACTTCAACCAACTTGATTCAATAGGATATGTGTTACAAAGTCATTCCTTTTAAGATTCCATTTTCTCACTTGTACCCTCTAAAAAATTCACTATTGACTTAGGTGTTTGATGTAGGACTTGGTGTCACAGAGCCCTGGAACATCACCCAGGGGCTCCCAAAATCACCTCTTAGCTCTGTTGTTCAGATGCCTGGGAACCTCACTTATAGCCAAACTTGAAAAAAAAATTCAGAATAAATTAAAACACACAAACACACAAGCAAAAAGACATAGACATAAGGGGGAAAAAAACTCCTAATTAGAAAGGATTTTTAAAAGTTACCATAATACCATTATCACATTCAATAAAGTTAAAAATAATCCCTTAATATCATCTAATATTAGAGTCCAATTTTCTCTATTTCTGTTTTCTTTGATTATTTCAAAACTCTCCTTTCATAGATGTGTTTAGTTTTAGGTCTCTTAAGTCTTCTCTAACCTATAAAATAATGCCTTCCTTATTAGTTTTTAAACATATTATTTGTTGGTGAAATTGGGTCATTTATCCTGTGCAATAACACAGAAGACTGAGATAATCAGTTTAAGATGTTTTTGTGGCTCCCTGTGTCCCTAGGCACTGTTCCACTAGGAGTGTTCAGTCAAAATACCGTGTTTTAAAGTCACTTGAGATAATTCTTCCCTATGTGATTATGAAATCAGTTTGATACACTTTTAGTTTCATTTGTTCCAGTTTGGTTTTGATTGATAGGGGTTGCCTTTTCTAAATATGATTTCATTTTACAATGCTGCAAGATATCTACATGGTTGAAAGTCAAAATTATAAAAAGATATGAACAGAGAAGTATAGCTTCCATGACTGCTGTCTTCTCTATCCAAGAGTCAATCTCTTCCTTGCCTTGGAGATGTTTTTGGTTTTTTTAAATTAGTTTTGGCTTTATCCTCCCATTGTTGTTTATATGTGTGCATGTTTGTATTCCTCTTCGCTTCTTCTAACCTTGTATTTCTGGAGGCCATCCTTATTCCTTTTTTTATAGCAGCATAACATTCCACTGTGTGTGGGTTCTGGAATTTTCCAACCAGTCCCATATTGATTGGTACATACAGGACATTTGAGTTGTTCCCAGGCTTGGCTATTGCAGATAATGCTGCAGAGTGTATATCATTTTGCAGTTTTGGTCGTTATGTTTGGGGTAGACTTCTGGAGCTGTGATTGTTGGGTCAAAGGGAAAAGGCACGTGCAGTGTTGCTAGACATGACAAATTCTTCTCTGTAAAGATTGTTCTATTTTCAGTTCCCATCAGCAATGTAGGAGAGTGTTTCCTTGGAACCTTACCAATAGAGTGTATTGTCACACTTCTGGATTTTTGTTTATCTGAAATATAAGAAGTGATATCTCAGGGTAGCTTAAATTTGCAGTTCTCTTGTGATGAGCAACAGTTCATTGGTTTCACTTGCTTTTCTTTTTCTGTGCAATGCCTGTTTATATCTCATTAGAAAAAGTCAAGTTATTGGGCTTTTTCCTCTTCAGTCTTTAATTGTTAAGGATATTAGCCTTTTGTCTATGATAGAATTTGTAGTTATCGCTCCCAGATTTTCATTTGCCTTTTGATTTTACTTAGGACTTTAAAAAGATTGCCATGCAGCCAAATTTATTATTGTTTTCTCTTATTAGTTTTGGATTTTGCCTCTCCTAGGATATAAAATATTTCCCATTTTTCTCTGTTATTTGTATGGTTTCATTTTTACATTTAGCCCTTTGACCCATTTAGAATTATCCTGGTGTTTAGTATAAGAAATAGATCCAATTTTATCTTTTTCCTATGAGTGTCCACTTGTATGTGAATTATATCTTAATAGGGCTATTATAAATATATATATATTTGGAACAATACATCCTATGCTTTAATAGTGGTTGATTCTGGATGGTAAGATTCAAAATATTCTCTATTTTTTTCTCTATATGAATAGATATGCCCTATTCTATTCTCCTATATTTGCAGAAACTTCTTTATATGTTATATACCTCATAAGGCTAGGATATTTATTTATGAATAGATATAATGCAAGCCCAATAATTGTTTTGGAAGAAGTTTGTCCATGGTTAATGTATATTAATACTTAGGAACCAAACAAGTATTTAAATGTTTACTGTGCACTCTGAACTATGCTATGTGCTGGGGGAAATTTTAGAAGCCAAGTCATCTAGATAGACATATTTAAAGTTGAGTCAGTGAACCTCAATGTGAGTAGGAGCCATGGAAAAAGTTGAATGAATGCTTTAGACAGACAGTGAAAATGGAGGGAGAGGTCTCCATAGGCAGGGCTGGCCCTGGAGGCTTCAAAGAGGACGTGTCTTTTAGTTAGTTCTTGAAGGATGAATACAGTTCAGACAGGGATAAAAACAGGCATGTGCAGGCAAAGATTACTTGTGAGTAGAGGGGAATGGGAGCCCTTCAGGACATTTGGGGCACCAGGTAGGCAGGGCTGGTCAGAGGGTCTGCCCTGAACATCTGACATTGCGCGCTGTGACTGAGCGCACAGCTCTCTGCTCCTGACAGGGGGTGAGCTGTCTTCAGTCTCCAGGGACTGGGAGCCTTTCAGAGGATCCAGTTACACACAGAACCCCTCCCCAAGGAGCTCATTTCTGGTGGTGAACCTGCTTGCAGCTGCTGAAGCCTGCAGGAAAAGGGGCTTTCACAGTTTGCATTTGATTTTCCTCCTTATCATTCCATTCTTTGCTGGCACCCATGGTGTGGGACCCTGGGTCTACCCCAGGACCCAGCCGGCCCGCCACGGTTGGGTACACAACAGCTGCTTGGCAGGGCAACTGCCCAGGCGCAGATTGACTTCTGCTTCTAATGACTCTGAGCACAAACTTGCCTCCTCCTCTTCCAAGTGTCGGAATAAGCAATGGCATATGTTGGGGTTGGGGGTCAGGGAGGTGGGGTGGACAAGTCTAACAGCCTAAAACAGCCACTTCACCACTGGTCGGACATCCCAGCCTCAGTCCTTTGAGACTTAGCGTGAAAAAAGGCCCTCAAATTTTCAGTTATCTTTTTGTTGTGTGTGTGTGTGTGTGTGTGTTTTTTTTTTGTTGGGGGGGGGGGCACCGTCCTTTATGACTCTCCAGAACCACTTTCAGACCACACATACATTCCTTTTCCTCTGCACTCCCTCTCAATTGCAATCGGTGCCCTTCAGCATGTGTTTTCCTAATTCAGGACAGGGCAATAATTCCAAAGGGATTTCTTTAACTTCCTGAGATAATCCATTTCCGTTGTAACCAATCCTACTTATGTGTAACCTAACACTCTCACGCTGAAGAAACAGAGAATCCCTGAGTGCCACCTTTATTCCCTTAATTGCAGACCCTAATGTGTTCTTCCTAGAGAGCCACATGGCGGGATGGACAGAGTGTGGGTCTCAAGTCAGATGGACCCCTGGCTCCGTCACTACTAGCTGAGTGACCTCTGGCAAGTGATAGAGCTCTGAGCCTCTTTGGGCACCTCTTGGTTCTATGTGCGTGTTAGTCGCTCATGTCTGACTCTTTGTGACCCCGTGGCCTGTAGCCTGCCAGGCTCCTCTGTTATGGGATTTCTCAGTCAAGAATACTGGAGTGGGTTGCCATTCTCTTCCCCAGGGGATCTTCCCCACCCAAGGGTTCAACGTGGGTCTCCTGCATTCAAGGCAGATTCTCAACCATTTGGGCCACCAGGGAAGCCCTCGCCTGGTTGTGATGATGACTAAATAACCAGGCAAAACTCATGGGCAGGTGCTACAAAAAAATTTTCTTTGGTACGTTCAGAAGCCCTCAGCCTTCTGTGTTTTGAGTTCCCTAACCTAATCCATCCTGTTTTCTGAAACTTTAATCAGCCCCCTGCCCTCTGAGTGCCTTGCTGTCCCTGAGGCCCTGGCTCACCCAGCAGCCTCCTTTGAGCCTGCAAACAACAGAAATATTTGTTTCCTGGCAAGGTTTCTGTACCAAGAATGGTTTCTAGGCCTGAGGAGGCTGCCCCTGGGAGAGAGCATGCTGGACACGGTTCCCAGAACAGGAGTGGACACAAGCGCCTGTGTACAATCTTGTCCTCAGTTACCTGACACCAGTCTCCAGGGGAATTAGCCAAAGACATCTCAAATGTCAGGGCACATATTTCTGTCTGAGGTTGACCTGTCTTCTCCCTCCATGGGCCTGTACCACATCCTTCCAGAATTAAGTGACCCAGCCTCCTGTGGAATGGCCTAAACAGAAAGCATGCCTTCCCGGGCACCAGATGAGAACTGGGACAGTGCCGAGGGGGAGGTGAGGCTGTTGCAAATTAAAGAGGGCACACATAGCCGGTCAGGAGCGAAGTCATTAGTGTTTCTTTGATTTCCCTCTGGAGTAGTCAGGGACTTTTTCCTCTCACCTTTCTTCCTCTCCTTTGCATCTTGCAACTGTTTGATAATCAAGATGGAGGTACGTACAAACAGGTACCCAGTTGCTCCCTGTCACCTTATTTCTGTGTTTCCTTTCCTCCTTTGCTCTTGAGAAGCCACGCTTATACCCACATCTTCAGGCTGCCCCCTCCTCCCATCTCATTGTTCCCTGGGGCTGGTTTTAGCTGTGGTCCTACACATAGAACTTCATTGCATCTCACCATCTCAGCACCAGAGTGTTAACAAACTAATATAATGAATGTTTCCAAGCGGAATGAGAGAAGACCAGAACGTACTCCAGATTCCCTGTTGAATTCCCTGTTTAGATCCAGACACACCATCCTTGACTTGGTGATCCTGATGTTGGAACTTTCTTACGATGTGGGAGATACTTTTGGGCCAGTGGGTCATTCAGATGATTTCATTAGATGCTGGATACCAAAGTTCTTCATAAATTGAAAACAAAATTGTGAAATGATCATGATGCTCATAAGCAATCAGTTTTTGAATACTGTGTTTGGTGATTGGAACCAGTGCTATAATTAACTATGCCATACAAAGACCATCTGATAATCTGATGCATATTTAGTGATATCATTTTTTCTTCCGTCCAGCCCTATTGGTTGCCCTTTCACTTTTCACTTTCATGCGGGGGCCGTGTTCAATTAGCCCTTGAGGACCAGGAGTAGTCTTGAGGAAGAGTATCTTTTAATTTGGCTTTTTAATGACAGTGTATATTTTCTGATAAGTTTTTAAAATGTTTGGCTGCTAAGCTTGTGGGACCTCAGTTCTCCTACCAGGGATTGAACCCACTGGACCACCAGGGAATTCTTAGATAAACTGTAGTTATCTAAAATTCTCAATCTTAGATTCAAGTTTGAGATCCGATGGTGGAGAGTAGCCCATTAACCAATCAATAATGTATTAACCTGCTGTAGCCTGGAGCACTGGCCCGCCCCTTTGTAGGAAATCTTCCAGAGAAAATACAATTCTTGTAAACTCTCTCTCTTTTCTATCCAAGTTGCCTCATTTTGTTTGGAGCAGTGAATTGAGATGAGGAGGAGGGACCTAGTCTTTGGAACAGCAGAAGTACCTGCTTAGTCTGATTGAGCCGCAAGCAGGCGGTACATCTGGGATTAAATAAATTAAGCAAAATGGGAGGCTCAGACACGCCCTTTGCCCAGAGGGTGTCTGGGTGTCCAGACACCCCCTTCCCAGTGGTAGGTTCCTTGTCTAATCATTCTTCAGTGGGATAAACATCTTTTATTGCTCTGTGGTCAGGTTTTAAAGTAAGTCAGGAACAGGAACAGAATTTATCACAGGGATGGTCTACAAGGGTCCAGCCTTTTTCTTGATGCAGACCTGATAAATTAGATTTTAGATTGGAAATGATTTCTCCAAAGTGTTGCAGTAAAAAGAAAAAAGAGGAATGCATTTTTCTCTTTCTTTCCTGATAACAAAGATGATAAAGAGAATGAACAGTAAGCAGGCCTGAGTATTCATAGTTTTCTTACACCCCACCCCAGTTCTCTTGCCTGGAAAATCCCATGGACGGAGGATCCTGGTAGGCTCCAGTCCATGGGGTCGCTAAGAGTCAGACACGACTGAGCAACCTCACTTTCACTTTTCACTTTCATGCATTGGAGAAGGAAATGGCAACCCACTCCAGTGTTCTTGCCTGGAGAATCCCAGGGACCGGGGAGCCTGGTGAGCTTCCATCTATGGGGTCGAACAGAGTCGGACACGACTGAAGCGACTTAGCAGCAGCAGCAGCAGCAACTCTGCATGTCTGTAACCAAGTTTGCTTTTCTGCCCCCTAACTCTGCAGGAGCTACAATTCACATTTTTCCTTCGACTCTATGCTAAATCCATCCTGTGTCTGGTGTTTACCCTTACAACGTCCTTCCTTATAGTTACATATCAGAAAGAAGGCGGCAGAGCCACCCAATTGCCAGACTCAATTACTGGGTTATTGATGCCAGTCTATGACTGTCTTTGAAACAACACAAGAGAAAGAAATCGAGATCCTATTACCTTTATTCCGCATCTCCGACTCCTGACTTTGAGCCCTTGCCTTCTATAAGCCCCTAGACTCCTCATGGAGGGGGGCACAGTTCTTAAGGCATGAACCTACTGTGGTCCCCTCTCCGCCGACTGAGAATAAAAGCCACCTTTCTGTTTTCTCCAAACTCTGTGTCCACATTTTTTATTCAGCTTCAGTGGGCAGAGAAGGCCAAGATTCTGGCCAGCAACAATTGGAGGTGTTAGAATTGTAATAGTTCACACTGGGTGAGAGCTTCTTACTACAGTGTGGCCACACCAGTTGATGAAGCTTGATAAATACCAACTTGCATTTGTTACAAGTGTCTTCAAGGGAGATACTATTTTTAGTCTATTTATCAACGGGGAAACTGAGGCTCAAAAAGATTGTCAACTGCTTGTTGTAAAGAGACAGAACTGGTACTTAAACTAAGCAGCCTCAAAAGCCCAGGTGTTTAAGCACCAAGCTGGGCTCCCTACCATGAATCTAAAGCAGTGGTCCTCATCCTTTTTAGCACTAGGGACCGGTTTCAAGGAAGACAATTTTTCCACGGACCAAGGTGGGGCAAATGGGGATGGTTTCAGGGTGATTCAAGCATATTACATTTGTTGTGCACTTTATTTCTATTATTATTACATCAGCTCCACTTCATGCCATCAGGCATTAGATCCTGACAGGTGGGGTTTGAAAGGGAAAGTGAAGTCACTCAGTCGCGACTAACTCTTTGCGACCCCATGGACTGTAGCCTACCAGGCTTCTCTGTCTATGGGATTTTCCAGGCAAGAGTACTGGAGTGGGTTGCCATTTCCTTCTCCAGGGCATCTTCCCGACCTAGGGATCGAACCCAGATCTCCCACATTGCAGACAGATGCTTTACCTCTGAGCCACCAGGGGTTTAAAGGACCAGAATCATCTTTTATTAGTTTTCCATGAAATCTCAGCTTCTCTGCCCCTCCCCCTTTGCCTTCCTGCCCCTCTCTCCTATTTAGTCTTCCTCTTTTTTTTTCTTGTTTGTTGACAGTCTTTTCTCTATCCTGGCTGAATGCTTTGTCTTCAGGGGTCTCTATGTGCTGCTTTTTGCCTGATCCATCGATAAGGAATCTAGAAATTTATATTAAATTTTTTTTGGTACTTTCTCAGGCTGAAAAAACACAATAGGTTTTGTATAGTATTTATTTTCTGAATGGAGGACTGGCATCAGACTCTTCTTTAGATGTTGATGGTGTTGGGCTGAGGTGGATACTATGACTAAACCTGTAAGGTATAGTTCGGGCCGAGGCAGAAAAAGGAAAGACGACCTCAACAGAAGTAGGTTACCAATATTCAGGCAAGGAGGGGCAACAGTCGGCCTAAGATCAGGCTGGGTGCGGAGAGGGATCAGGGAGGCTCCATATTTACAGGGAGGTTTGTGGAAGCGATAAGGGAAACGTTAATCAGGCGGGACGTTTTGGGTACTCTTTAGTTGAGATGGTATTTGTAGTTGGGCAGGGGGTGATAAGTCTTCTGGGCAGGTGTAGGGGGTGGAAAGTTTCCGGACAGGGGGTGATAAGTCCCAGATAGATGCAACCGGCCTGGAGCATCAGGGCGGGACCTAAAGTTCAGTTTTGTTTTCTCTGAAGTAAGATGATTCAGCAAGGGCCTTTGAGACTGTTGTTTTCTTTTCTAGGTCCAAAAGACTCCTTCAAAATCAGTGGTTCCTGGAGCCCAGAGCAGTAATCCTCTTGAGGTTGGATAAGTGTGGCTCACTTATCCAAGGGATAAGTCCAAGGGACATCCAAGGGATGTCCGAATCTGAGCCTGGCTATTTCAACTCTTCTCTCCCACTTATCCAAGGGATAAGTCCAAGGGACATCCAAGGGATGTCCGAATCTGAGCCTGGCTATTTCAACTCTTCTCTCCCACTCTGATTCTGAATTCCCTGGATAGGGGTCAGGACACTGGCTGTTATTTAGAGGTCCCCAGTAATTCTTAAGATCAGGCTCTTTAAGAAATGCTGGACTGAAGGAGTAAACCTTGGTTCTTTCATTTGCTTGCACCTCCAGATTACCTATTCCAGAATTTCCTTTTGCAGATCCTGAGGCCAAGGGTCCCAGGACCAAATTCGGGAACACTGCTCTAGAACACATGTCCCTAAATTCGAGCATGCATCAGAATCCTCCCCAAAGCTTGTTGAAACACAGATTGTGGGCTCCTTTCCCACAGTGTCTGACTCAGTTGTTGCGCTGACGGGGACCGGTTGGAATCAGGATGCCGGGAGGATTTCACTAAATCCCCAGGTACTGATGCTGGAGACCTGGGAAACAGGCGGCAGAGGAGAGAGGAGGGGAGGGAGGAGGAGAAGGGGGAGGAGAGACAGGGGGGGGGGGGGGGGGGGGGGGTTGAGAACTACTGTGCTAGATCATTCCATCACATTAAAAAGTAGATTGACCCTCAGCCCAGACCAGAGACCTTTCTTCACTTCAAGCTAAAGTGTATAACAGTAGTAACTCTTGACTGGCCAGAGCTTTTCTCATAAATTACCAGGCTCCTTAAGTATACCTCTGTTCTCAAAAGGTGCAGCAAGTGCTGTCTTTGCTGTCAAAACCAGGTGCTGGGAAACCTGGGTCCTAGGATTTCATTTACATCCTAGATAACAATGTCGTGAATGACCAGAGGGAAGTCATCTACCTTTCTTTGGCTTGTTCTCTCCCCATCTGCAGACTATGACATCTTTAGGAGATAAAATGAGAGAACCAAGTAAAACACATTCAGGAAATATTTAAAGCTCAAGGTACAAATACTGGCCATGAACCTGAACTATTGACTGGGAAGGTGAAGACTGGCTGCCGTGTCGTGGTTTTTCACTTACTTGTGGCAGTCGGTGGTCCAGCTGCTATTTCTTCATCTGAGCTAAATAGAACTAGACCCTGAATGGAGCCTCTGCAAATTTAGCTGCTTTAGTGCTTACTTGTAGCTTGCAAGTTGCATTAAAACTGTCTTTAACATTCATTCTCATTGCTATTTTTGTTTGTAAGTTCTTCTGTTTATAAGGGGAGAATTCTGTGCCAATGGCTCTTGCCTGGGTGTGACCGGTAGGCTGTTAGGCAGCAAAGGCTAAAACTGGGAGATGGGGTCAGAGTTCGGTTCAGTTCAGTTGCTCAGTCATATCTGACTCTTTGCAACCCCATGGACTGCAGCACGCCAGGCTTCCCTGTCCATCACCAACTCCCAGAGGTTGCTCAAACTCATGTCCATTGAATTGGTGATGCCATCCAATCATCTCATCCTCTGCCGGCTCCTTCTCCCGCTTTTGATCTTTCCCAGCTTCAGGGTCTTTTCAAATAAGTCAGTTCTTTGCATCAGGTGTCATTAGAGAACATAAAATATAAACAGCTGTTGTTCTCATTTAGTAGCTCAGTTATGTCTGACTTTTACGACCCCATGAACTATAGCCCTCCAGGCTCCAGGCTCCTCTGTCCATGGGATTTCCCAGGCAATAATACTGGAGTGGGTCGTCATTTCCTTCTGCAGGGGATCTTCCTGGCCCATAGATCTCTCCTGCTTGGCAGGCAGATTCTTTACCACTGAGCTGCCAGAGAAGTCCATAAACAGCTATGAACGTTAATTTTTGTAGTAGTTAAGGACTGACTGATAGCAAGAGAGACTATTTAGCCATGATCACTAGAATTACAAAAGAGCTGACACGCAGTTGTAATTTTCTGTTTACGTGTCCACCGTTGCACTTAGGCTACAAGGTACATTTGGATGGGCCCATCTTGATATTTTCACTGATGTTGTCTCGCTACTATTAGAGTTGGGATTTAATAATTACTTGTTGAATTAAATTATAGAATGCCATGGATGATAGATGTGAATTAGCTTAAAAATGTCATCTTTTGTGTAAATCAGTTTTACCTTCACTGTCTTTTGTAACAAGGCTTTAAAATATTTTAATGTTGAGTGACTGAATAAAACAATGATCAGGTGGTAAATAAACAGCTGTTGCTATTTAGTCGCTCAGTTCTGTCTCTTTTGTGACCCCATGGACTGTGGCCTTCTAGGCTCCTCTGTCCATGGCATTTTCTAGGAAAGAAAGAGACATATGGGCAAAAAAAAAATACACTAGTATGCTGTTGGCTGGTCTGTTTTGGGCTCCACATAGGTCCCTAGTAGTTTAGCCCAATTTCAATGGAGACTAGAGGAATGAGACCAGGGTCATCAGCTTGACTCATGAAGGAGCCCCTTAATTTTGCTCTGCCTGGTGGCCTAAGCTGCATTGTGAAACCAGACCCAGGTCAAACTGGTCTTGATAGATGATGGTGTGAGTAACATATTTGCCTTCTCAGAGATCCTCCCTTGGGGTGATTCTTTATCTTCTTACAAGGGCTGGAGTCACGGTTTACATTCCAGGAGCAAGTTCCCATCACACAAATAACTGCATTCCATGGGTCAGCTTTCCCCCCATTTAATTCATCAAAGGGCCCTTTCCCATGGTATTCCAATCTGCTCTGCTCTTTAGACAGTGAGAAGGACCTGTTAATGGTTAACCTGATCAAAGGAACAGGTCTCCAAGAAGTAGAGACTTTTATGATGAGACTGTCAGACCTAATGAGAGCTTGAGGAGAAGGCATTTCTGGGAAAATGGGTCACACATTCCCTCCTTCTATAAGTTAGTTGTTTATGTGTTCGATTGCAGGCCCAGTGCTGCAGAGGATTAAAAACAGACACAGACAGATCTAGAGGCATGCATATACCCATGTATACACGTACACACACACACACACACACACACACACACACACACACACGACTTTCCGCTTTAGAACCTTAAAAATGGAGGAAGCCTTACAAATGCATAGGTTATTATAATAAAGGCAATAGGTAATAAGAACAATCATTTTCTGTTTAAATAATGATTTGCCTATTCCTATCAATAGTCTCTCTTGCTCCTCTTTTGTTCCCATTAATCTCTCTTTCCTCTCTACCTTTATCTGATTGTGCTTTCCAGCTCCTGGGCCTTACACAGAATGGCAGTTCCTAGGAAAAGCAAAAGCAAGAAGAACAATAGCCTTTCAGTGGATTCTTGTTTGCAGGAAAATACTAGAGACTGGAAGGGTCATGTGAGTCAGGGAACTCTTGCTCCTGGCAATTGAAATCCTTGTCATCTGATAAAGAGAGGTCAGGTCTGCACTGGAGCTCAGCTAAAAGCCCTGGGGTTACCTGAGGTCTGGGACCTGGTGGCCAGGAGCTGGGAAGGGAAATAACTGGGTGGGGCCTGGGCAGCAAAGGCTCCAGGAAGGACTCGGCTTCTTATCTCTGCTCTGCCATGTCCTGCCTCTGATTTCGGGAGTCACACTGCTCCTCTGAACTTCTATTTCTTCATTTACAGTGTGGCTATAACATGCACTCTACCTAATGCAATTGTTGTGAGGCTGAAAATGCTCATTTCAGTAGAACTCATGTTTCTTGGGTCCCTGGAGAATTGGCACATACCTTACACCCCTTAAACTTGAGAAGTGATTCAGCAGTTTCCCAAAGGACCTTGCAAGAAAGCATACAGCTTTATATGGCATCTGCTCTGTAGCGATGTATATGATTCAGTCTAATGATCCCAGCCATCCTACAAAGAAGATACTTTCTTCTTACCTAAACAGAGGGAAAAATCAGAGCTTAGGGGAGTTGACTGCACCATACCTGGAATCCCTCGGAGATTCAGAACTCAGGTCTGTCTGACTCAGCATTTATCCATTTTTCACTGTGCCCCACTGGCTCACACTTTGGATACAGATGGATATAGAAATAAAACCTAGGCTTCTCACAAAGTCATCAGGAGCCTCAAGTAGGCCATGGAGAAATGGGAGAAGAGACAGTGGGACCTCTAGAAGACACCCACCTCAGGACTGTTTTGTGGAGGCAGCTGAGGGCCGGTGAGAGGCCTGGGTCCACCCAGTGGGTGTCACTTCTTTCTCTCTTTCCTTCTCCAGCATCTATTTGGACAAGATCGGGCATGTTCAGGGTAGTTTGGCCATAGACTCCAGTATCTATTTAGGATGACCCCAAAGCCAAGGGTCCACAGAATACATTTCCTGCCCCACACTGGGATCTCAAAGCTGCCTAACTGCCCTCCAGCAGTCAGGCCAGGTGGAATGGAACCTGATTGGGAAACAGCTTGGAAGCTGAGTGGGGGTGAAGGGTCGGCAGTGGCAGGCTTTGCTGTAATTCCCTTTCATGGTACAGGCCGCCTCCTCCTCCTGGCCTGCTTTCTGATATCCCTAAGGCCTCTCCAAGTAGGGAGAGTGGAAGGACAGAACGGAGGTGGCCAATCAAGAGATGCCATCCTCTAATCAGGTCACCCCGGCAGCCCCCTGTCTAACCCAGTTGGCGCTGAGCTTTTTGCTTGGGGATCATTTTGTTCTGTAACAGTAATGCTGACCTCAAGCTAGGCCACTCTGTCCAGAACCTTGCTTGATCTAAAGCAACTCTCCCTGGGAGTTCTGTCTTGCTGGCAGGTCTCCAGAAGGAGGCGGTGCCGTTTAGCCAGGGGAGTCAGCAAATGGCCTTTCCCCCAGCTTGGCCTGCTTAGATAATCTGCTGATGGGTTTTCTTTGAGTACAGAAGGATCTTGATTTCCTAGAGATGTGTGAAAAGGAGCCTCAGTTTATCAGAGAAGACATCAAAGTTGCTATATAGAAGCTCGTGATATAAAAATCAATTTGGATTTTTATCCAAAATTTTTATCAAAATTGAAATTGATTTTCATGACCAGTCAGTTAGGAAACAAAAATTTTTAAAGTGAACGTTTATAAGAGAAACCAAAGCTATGAGGGGCCAGGAATAAATCCATTGAGATATATGCATGATCTCTATGAAGAAAATTATAAAATGTCACTTAGGTATTCTTTGCTAGAGAGATGAGGCATGTTCATGATATGAAGATTCACTGTTAAAAGATTTTAATTCTCCCTAAATTAATCTAGAAATTATAAAAATCCAGACAGGATATTTTGTGTAACTTGGTAAGATGATTCTAACATTGCTTCAAAAAAGCATAGGGCCAAAATACCTATGAAATTTTGAAAAAAACCAAGATGAGTCACTTGCCTTATCAGATTTATTAAAGTGGTATGGTATTAGCCCAGAAGGAGACAAATAGGCCTGTGGAACAGAATAGAGGGCCCCCAGGCAGATTCCTATGCATATGAGGGCTTGATGTATGACAGAGACAACATGCAAATCTGTAGGGAAAGGATGAATTATTCAAAAAATGACACTGGGAATTCAGTAACACATGTAGAGAAACAAAACCAAACATAACCCATTTAATTAGAGGTGAAAAATTTGAAAAGCAGGATTTTAGGACATCTAGGAGAAAATATAAAAAACTCTCAGGATGAGAGAGTAAACAGTAATAACCTGAAAACACAGAAGGACAGGCTATAAAGAATAGTGATAAATTTATCAGCATTCAAGTGTAAAGCTCCTTCTCATCAAAAGATGCCATAAGGCAAAAATAAAAAATAGACAAGTATGACCTGGGAGAGGATGTTGGCAAGTGGGTAGCTATAAGGAGTGCTTGGTCTCTCTTCAGGAGAGAGGCGCCTGCCAGGTGTGTGATTGGCTGACAGCCTGTGGCTGCTGCACCTTCTAGATCCACCAGTGTTCAGGCCGAGACCATGCTCTGCCTGGTCCAACTGCGCATGGTGGGGGGACTCAAGCTGAGCCATTCTTGCCCAGCAATGGTTTCCTTTAAAAGGCAAACTTTCAAAAAAAATAAAAAAATAAAAGGCAAACTTTCTTCTGAGGCTCTCCGTTAGCTGGACAGAGACCTCAGAACTCCCTGCGGATGAAGTCTCTTCCTACCCAATCCTCCTTTCTTCTCTCTGCCATCACAGGTAGCAAGATCTGCATTGGGATCTCCAGCCACTCCTGCTCTTTTTCCCATTACCTTTCAGAGCATTGAAAGTAAAACAAGTTAACATGTTAGTCACTAAGTCATGTCCAACTCTTTGCGATCTCAATAATTTTCTTCACTTCTAATTCCTTCTTGGTGTCTGCTTCTCTGAGGGCCTGAGCAGACATAACCTATAAAGTTGTAGAGGAGTGTGGCTTTCCTGGTGGTCCAGTGGTTAAGACATTACTTTCCAAGGCAGTGGTGGAGGTTCAGTCCTTGGTCAGGGAGCTAGGATCCCACATGTCTGGAAGCCAAAAAAACCAAAACATGAAACAAGCAAGATTGTAATAAATTCAATAAAGACTTTAAAAATGGTCCACATAAAAAAAAATCTGAAAAAACAAGATTGGTATTCAGAATGTATGTGTAAAAACAAGTAAACTACAGATTGATGAGGTAAAAAGAAACAACTCCGTAGAAATGTAGGCAAAAGATGAAAACAGGCAATCCTTGGAAGAAATCTAAAAAGTCAATACATACATGAGAAGATGCCCAACCTCACTATTGGTCAGGAAAATGTAAGTTACAGGAAAGCAGTACTATTTAATACTAAGATAGCCTGCCTGGCTCTTCTGTCTATGGGATTTTCCAGGCAAAAATACTGGAGTGGGTTGCCATTTCCTTCTCCAGAGGCTCTTCCAGGGATTGAACCTTCCTCTCCAGCTTGGCAGATGGATTCTTTACCACTGAGCCACAGAAGAAACTTTTAATAGTTATAAGACTGGTAAAAACCAAAAACATTTGCTGAAATATTGGGGAAGATGTGGAGCAACAAGAACACGTGTACTGTTGGTGGGAGGGTAAATTCAAGTGACCATTTTGGACAGTATAGTGATTACTCATTTAGAAATGATGAGGAAGTGCTTACCGATCTTTAGACTTCCCCACATGTGCATAAGGAGACACACAGAAGAATACTTTGCAGAATTATTTGAAAGAGGAAAAAACCCAGAACAACCTAAATGTCCAGTGAAAGAAAAACGGATGAAAACATTGTGAAATGGACATTGCTAAGAAATGTCATACAGCCATAAAAATAAATAAACCACAGCAAAAATTTCTGCATGGAATGAAAGTGGCAAACTGGCTTTTGGCGGTGAAAAGTCCTGACAACGTATACTTTATTTTAAAAAGCTAAAAGAAGAAACAGAGAAGGAGGTGGAGAAAAAGGGACTTGTTTATCCTCTAGTCTATAGGAACTAAGTTGGCAAATAATTTGATGTGGTTTATCTTGGCCACACCAACTGCTGAAGGAGACTGATTATGATTTTGTAAATCTTCCATCTATTAAAAGCAGACACAGAAAAGGGTCATTTGTTAGCAATATTTTTTCTCATCAATCCCAGCAGACGTTGAAGTTGCTGGAAGCTGGCAGTAGTCTCTCAAATGTCTGCCTTGAGTGGGCCTGGCATTCATGAGTACAAAGGGAAGGAAGAGGGTGGGGAGAGGGCTTTGGAGGGGGTAGGGGGAGGAGTGGGAGGGCTGGGGAGTTGCCCCTCCCTCCCCTCACCCCCCACCCAGACCCAGGCCCTACTTTCCTCTAGCCCGAGGCTGACAGCCCAGCTGCTGCCTCGTGTGTGCTGTCCTGGCATTCTTACTATGTCTCAGGAATCTGGTTCTGGCCTGTGATGAAATTACAAACTGCGGTGTCCAGCCTCACCGATGTGACCTGGGAGGGGAAACCTCTCTTCTGGATGCCTGCTTTGGTAAACCTCCCAGGCCTTTCTGCCAGGGCCTTGTCCCCAGTTGCCTTCCTGATCTGGGACTGACTGACAAGCCCTGGGCTGTTTACGGGCCCCTCCCTTCCCCTAAGAAAGTGTCCCTGCACGGCCTGTGTCCACAATAGCTAGTAAGCACTAAGAAAGCAAAGCAGAGCAGGTCTGAGGCCCAGAGAGTTTCCAATCAAAGAAGTTTTATTTTTAAAAATCCAATTCAAAAAATGTTCTCTGAACCTTATAAGGTACTTGGGGGACAACACAAAAGAAGATCCTTTTAAATAAAGGATTAAAAAATCTTTTTAAAATAAATATTAAAAAATAATTGAATTATAGTTGATTTACAATATGTTAATTTCTGCCGAACAGCAAATTGATTCTTTTTTAAATATTCTTTTCTATTATGGTTTATCGTTGTTCAGTTCCATTGCTCAGTCATGTCCGACTCTCTGCGACCCCACGGACTGCAGCATGCCGGGCCTCCCTGTCCATCACCAACCCCGGGCGTTTACCCAGACTCATGTTCATTGAGTCGGTGATGCCATCCAACCATCTCATCCTCTGTCGGCTCCTTCTCCTGCCTTCAATCTTTCCCAGCATAAGAGTCTTTTCCAATGAGTCAGTTCTTCACAACAGGTGGTCGAAGTATTGGAGTTTCAGTTTCAACGTCAGTCCTTCCAATGAATATTCAAGACTGGTTTCCTTTAGGATGGACTGGTTGGATCTCCTTGCAGTCCAAGGGACTCTCAAGAATCTTCAACACCACAGCTCAAAAGCATCAATTCTTTGGCACTCAGCTTTCTTTATAGTCCAACTCTCACATCCATACTTGACTAATGGAAAAACCATAGCTTTGACTAGACGGACCTTTGCTGGCAAAGTAACGTCTCTGCTTTTTAATTTGCTGTCTAGGTTGGTCATAGCTTTTCTTCCAAGAGTAAGTGCCTTTTAATTTAATGGCTGCAGTCACCATCTGCAGTGATTTTGGAGCCCAGAAAAATAAAGTCGGTCACTGTTTCCACTGTATCCCCATCTATTTCCCATGAAGTGATGGGACCAGATGCCATGATCTTAGTTTTTTGAATGTTGAGTTTTAAGTCAGCTTTTTCACTTTCCTCTTTCACTTTCCTTAAGAGGCTCTTTAGTTCTTCTTCACTTTCTGCCATAAGGGTGGTGTCAACTGTATATCTGAGGTTATTGATATTTTTCCTGGCAATCTTGATTCCAGCTTGTGCTTCATCCAGCCCAGCACTTCTCTTGATGTACTCTGCATATAAGTTAAATAAGCAGGGTGACAGTATATAGCCTTGACGTAGTCTTTTTCCTATTTGGAACCAGTCTGTTGTTCCATGTCCATTTCTAACTGTTGCTTCCTGACTTGCATACAGATTTCTCAAGAGGCAGGTCAAGTGGTCTGATATTCCCATCTCTTTCAGAATTTTCCATAGTTTATTGTGTCAAAGGCTTTGGCATAGTCAATAAAGCAGAAGTAGATGTTTTTCTGAAACTCTTGCTTTTTTGATGATCCAACAGATGTTGGCAACTTGATCTCTGGTTCCTCTGCCTTTTCTAAAACCAGCTTGAACTTCCAGAAGTTTGCAGTTCATGTACTGTTGAAGCCTGGCTTGGAGAATTTTGAGCAATACTTTACTAGTGTGTGAGATGAGTGCAATTGTGTGGTAGTTTGAGCATTCTTTGACATTTCCTTTCTTTGGGATTGGAATGAAAACTGACCTTTTCCAGTCCTATGGCCACTGCTGAGTTTTCCAAATTTGCTGACATATTGAGTGCAGCACTTTCACAGCATCATCTTTTAGGATTTGAAATATTCAACTGGAATTCCATCACTTACACTAGCCTTGTTCATAGTGATGCCTCCTAAGTCCCACTTGACTTCTCATTCCAGGATGTCTGGCTCTAGGTGAGTGGTCATACCATTGTGATTATCTGGGTCATGAAGATCTTTTTTGTATAGTTCTTCCATGTATCCTTGCCACCTCTTCTTAATATCTTCTGCTTCTGCTGAATATAGTTCCCTGTTCTATATAGTAGGACCTTATTGTTTATCCATTCTATATGTAATACTTTGCATCTGCTAGTCCTAAGCTCCCAGTCCATCCCTCCTCTACCCCTCCTCCCCCTTGGCAACCACAAGTCTTTTCCCTGTGTCTGTGAGTCTGTTTCTGTTTTGTAGGTAAGCTCATTTGTGTCGTATGTTAGATTCCACATATAAGTGATATTGTATGGTACTTTTCTTTCTCTTTCTGACTTACTTCACTTAGTATGATAGTCTCTAGTTCCATCCATGTTGCTGCAAATGGCATTATTTCATTCTTTTTAAATGACTGGGTAAACTTCCACTGTATGTGTGTGCCACATCTTCTTTGTCCACTCATCTGTTGGTGGACATTTAGGTTGTTTCCATGTCCTGGCTAGTGTGAGTAGCGCTGCTGTGAACACGCAGGAGTGCATGTATCTTTTTGAATTATAGTTTTATCTGGATATTTGACCAGGAGGGGGATTGCTGGATCATTTAGAAATTCTATTTTTAGTTTTATGAGAAACCTCCATACTTTTTCCCATAGTGGCTGCACCAACAAACATCTTGCAAGATTCCAACCTTGTCCTCACAGCAGGTAAAGCTCAAAGGAGACAGGCCTGTGATCAGGCAGTTATAAAAGGATGGCATAAGGAGTGGCTCGAATAAGAGCACGGCGCTGGTACCCACTGGAGCCGGGTGAGAGATGCTGGTGCAGTGGTACTGGGATAGGAGGAAGTGTGTGGTAGCAGAGTAATGGCCCGCAGAGGTCCATTTCCTAATCTTCAGAACCTGTGATACCTTATAAGGCAAAAGGGACTTTCCAGGTGTGATTAAATTCAGGATTTTGAAATGGGAAGATTATCCTGGATTATCTGGATGGGATCAGGATAATCACAAGAATTCTTGAAAGATGGAGGAAAGCATTTCATCAAAATTAAAAAGAGTTGAAGATGCTGTGCTCCTGTCTTTCAGGATGGAGGAAGGGGCCAGGAGCCAAGGAATGCAGGCAGCTAGAAAATATCAAGGGAATTGATTCCCCCCTAAAACATCTGGAAGGAACCACAGCCCTGCTGACACACTGATTTTAGCTCATTTCCCGCTTCTCACCTCCAGAACTGCAAGGTAATTAATTCATGTTGTTTTAAGGCACTGAGTTTGTAGTGATTTGTTACAGTAGCCGTAGGAAGGGCTTTCCAGGTGCCGCTAGTGGTTAAAACCTGCCTGCCAGTGCAGGAGACATAAGAGATGTGGGTTCGATCCTTGGGTTGGGACGATCCCCTGGAGGAGGGCATAGCAACCCCCTCCAGTATTCTTGCGTGGAGAATCCCATGAACAGAGGAGCCTGGTGGGCTACAGTCCATAGGGTCACAGAGAGTTGGACAGGATTGAAGGGATTTGCACGCACAAACACAGCCGTAGGAAACTAATATAAGATGAATAGATTCAAGAATGATTTAGTAGGGACTTCTCTAGTGGTCCAGTAGTTTTAAGACTCTGTACTTCTAAGGCTTAGGGCAAGGGTTTGATCTTTGGGTGGGGAACTAGGTTCCCACACGCAGACTCCCCCCCACCAAAAAAAAAAAGATTTAGTAAATAATTTGATTAGAGAAAGGAGGGGAGAGCAAGACCTGCTGGGTATTGCTGGGTGAGGCATTAAGGTGAATTGAAGTCCTGTCCCTTGAGCTAGAGCCCACTGGGGAGGGCTGGAGGGAGGAATCTAGGATAGTGATGAGATACGCCGTTTGGGACACATAATGGCGTTTAGTTGGAGTGTACACGAGTGACAAGGTGAAGATGTCCAGTGAGCAGTTGTCTGCCAGGAGAGAGACTGGCAGGGAGACGGGGGTTGTCCATGGCGATTGAAGTCCTGGGCCCTATGAGGTAACCCACAGAGAGTGACACTGTAGGGGGAGCTGAGGACCTGATCTTGGAAGGAAAATCTCTTTTTGGTAGAGACACAGAACACACCTCCAGCAAGCGAATTCTTTTTTGTTCTGTAAACGTTCCTGGTGTCCCCTGTGCTCCCCACCCCCAGGGCTCTTATTAAACCTCCTGTCACATTCAGATGGGCAGATTTCAGTTCTGCACACCTAGATTCTCCCTTTTATCCTGGTTCATAACCTCCCAGATACATAACGGGTTTAAGACGTCCCCGGGCTCTAGCTCCCACACTTTCTTCTTGCAGAGCGGCCCTGCTCTTCCTACTTGGGGCCATCAGGGTCTGCACAGAGTCTGCCTGGCAGCAGCGGGCCTGCCTCCTCTCTCTGGTTGTCCAGCTTGGATTTTGGCCCCGTGAGAAGGAGGCCACGTTCCTAACGCTGCTCCTGGCATTTGAACCTGAGCTTTAATGTGACTGTTTCAGAGTTAGGGCACGTTGCTTTTGTACATACTGTTCTCTCTGCCTGGAACACCCTTCTGGAAAATACCATCACATCTGCCTGACTCAACTTTCAGAACATTTCTGCAGGAGTTTTGTCCAGTGGAGATAGTTTCCTTGTCTTCTCATGTGGACTGTAAATGACTGTTTACTGGCCCGCGTTCCTCTTGACCATGAGCTCCTTGTGAGCATGGACTCTGGTTTACTTAGTTCAGGTTTCCCAGCACGTAACAGAGTCCAGGGTTCAATAACAGCTTTTGCTAAACAGAACCGACCCTTCCCGATGGCGTCTGTCTGCATCTGACAGCTCGGCGAGCCTGCACGGCTGATTGGCAGCGCACTAATCAGCAACCAGTGAACAGCTGTGCTCAAACTCACATGCTTCCTTATGTAACAGCCTTCCTGGTTAGCTAGCTCCAGGGGTAACACAGAAACCCCTGTGGCCTCCTCTTCTCCTTGTGCCAGGTTGCCAGCATCATACATCTGGCCTCCCTGACAGATACCTGTCTCTGGCCTCACATATCTTGCTTGACAACGTGAGCCAGGCAGGAAGCAATTGCTTCTGTCTTGGAATGTTCTGGCAGGCCCAGAACACACAGAGCCAGATGGAATGTGTGGCACGGGTAGAGAGGGGAGCTAAAGGCTGAGGGTAGAACCGAGTGTCCAGGGTGATAAAATTCCATTGTCCTTGGGGATTGATTGGTGGGGGAGGGGAGGTCGATGTTGAGAAATGCTAGGATAAATGAACCTGGGAAATGAAAAGGAACCAGGGCAGCCTGCGAGCCATCTGAACTGTTGCAGCCTCTCTCGTGTCGTCTTCTGAGTTCTGGTTTCCAAAGGGAAGGAACCAACTGCAGCAGGTCTTGAGGACACGTCTCGGTTGCCTGGCCAATCCAGACAGCTCAGAGGGAGCCAAATGCAGCCACAGCTCTTTTTTTTTTTTTACTTTGCTGCACTTCCCCAGCCTAAAAAAGAAAGATACAGGGGATCCAATTACAGATTTGACCTAGGTACCTCCTTTTTATCCCCGAAGTTAGAATAGTTGACTCAACAACATGTATAATAACACCAGAAACCTTGAGCTACGCATCACTGAAAGTTTAAATACAAAAGCCAAACAGAGGTTGGTAAGTAGTGAAAAGGTAAACTAAACCTCTTATAGTTCAGTGGGCCTGCATTCTGCTCAGGAGCAGTTCTCAAATGAGCTGGTATCAGCATCAACCGAACAGGCTGCCGGCCCAGCCCCTAAAGTTTCTGCTGCTCTCCCTCTGGGTCAGGTCCAGGGTCTGTGGTTAAAACAAGTTCCCCTGGGAGATGTTGGTGCTGCTGGTCCAGGGACCCCTGCTTTCAGAACCGCCATTTTCCTAACAGCTTAAGAAGAAATGGGGTCGCAAAGAATCGGATATGACTGAGCAACTGAACTGAAGAAACTTGTTCAGAGAGAAATTGAAACAAAAGGACAAAAGCAGTAACTCAGTTTCCTTAGAAAGGTGTGTGTGTGTTCTTAGAGAAACAAGAGGGAGTAACATTGGCTTTTAAGGTCCCCTGTAGAAGATACTGGGCTTTGCTCACGGCTCAGTATCACATCCAGGGAGATCCAGACCGACGTGTGCTTGCTGCTACCTGGGGAGCTGGCCAAGCACGCCGTGTCCGAGGGCACTAAGGCTGTCACCAAGTATACCAGCTCCAAGTAAATATAATATGCCTAGCCGCTGTTAATGGAGAAGGCGATGGCACCCCACTCCAGTACTCTTGCCTGGAAAATCCCATGGACGGAGGGCCTGGTGGGCTATAGTCCATGGGGTCACTAAGAGTCGGACACAACTGAGTGACTTCACTTTGACTTTCAGTGGTAAAGAATCGGCCTGCCAATGCAGGAGATGTGGGTTCAATCAGAAAAAAAGTACTGGGTGAAAACCTCAAGGCAGTTGCAAATTGAACATCTTTGGACACCTCTCTGCCCCTTGTATGGTAGGTCATGCTCTTCTAGAACTATCCAAGGTCGAGGAGAAATGGCTTTTGTAAAGCAGTACCCTGGGATTCACCTTTCCCTCTTTGGGTTCCCGTGGTGTCCCTCCCACACAGCGTCGATGTACCCAGCATCCTGGTGCAAAACCAAGTGAGGATGAATCTCAGGGGATGGTACATCGAAGACTGCAGGATTTGGAGGTCAGAAGGCTCAACTTGTGTTAACCAAAAACATTACTGTTATTTCCAAAGCTTTCTAATCTCCACTCCTCTCTGCTCACCTAGCCCTGATGTGTGACTCTAGTGTCTTCTAAGTGCATGTGCACATGCTCAGTGGCTAAGTTATGTCCAGCTCTTTGCAACCCCATAGACTGTAGCCTGTCAGGTTCCTCTGTCCATGAGATTCTCCAGGAAAGAGTACTGGAGTGGATTGCCATTTCCTTCTCCGGGGATCTTCCCGACCCAGGGATGGAGCCCATGTCTCCTGCATCTCTTGCTTTGGCAGGTGGATTCTTTACCACTGAGCTACTAGGGAAGCCTAGTATCTTCTAAAGCTGACCTTAAAAGCCAGTGTTTCTCCTCCTGTTTTTCCAAGAATGCACACATACTTCTCTGTGGAAACTGAGTTATTGCTTTTGTCCTTCGTTTCCTGGATGAATCAAGATAATTTTCTGCCTGGGCTCCATGTCTTCCCTTTGATCATTCTGCCAGAGGCTGGAACAGCCTTAGTTCCTTCCAGAGACTTCCTGTGTTGGATTCTGCTGTCTCTTCCCTACTCCAAGATTACAGCATCAGGTTCAGATGATTCCGAGAATTCTCCAGAGAATTCTCATCCCTCCCCCAGTAAGCGGCCTTACAATGGTCATGGCCTACTTTAGACCACTTTGCAGTATAAGGAAGTCTCTCTCTCTCTTTCCCCACTGAGAAGGATCTCTCACTTTCTAAGCAATAACTTCCTTAAATGCAACCCCTCTCTACCCTTTAGGCCAGATTAGAAATTTGGTGGAGGGAGAAGGGTTAGAGGGGTGGAGATCTTTAGCTAGTGAAATATTCCTCACAGGAAAATTCAGATCCTTGTTTTCATCCCTTTGTACTTAAAAAAATGTGATTTAGTATTTTGTTTTTTAATATTTAGGGTGAGATTTCTTAATCGGTTTTGTATTTATGGTCTCTAAAGGTCTTACTTGGACTCTGACCACTACTGCTGAACTGGCAAATCTTGTGACTACAGGCTGTGTTTCAGTGAGAGGAACTTGACACATTGCTTTGCAGGCTGTTTCAATCTTGTGATGTATGTGTTCCCAGTCACTCAGCTGTGTGACTATTTGTGATCCCATGGACTATAGCCTGCTACCCTCCTCTGTCCATGGGATTTTCCAGGCAAGAATACTGGAGCACGTTGCCATTTCCTCCTCCAGGCCATCTTCCCAATCTAGGGATTGAACCCACGTCTCCTGCATTAGCAGGCAGAATCTTGAGCACTGAGCCAACGGGGAAGCCCTGCTTTAGTCTTATGCTGGTCAGATATCTGTTGAAGGAGAGAATGAATTATGCTCCTCTGATTCCCTGGGCCTTTGCTTAGTTGTATAGTGGGATTTGTAATAGCAATATCATTCCTCACATAGACTTTGCCTCAGAAAATACTGAAATTAAAAAAAATGGTTTTTGACATTGGAAAAGGCAAAATCTGCAAAATGTGTTTTGACCTCCACAGAGGAAAACCTCAGTGCCGACACCCTCTTATTGGTGTAAAGAGGGTGGTCCTCCTTGAAGGAAAATGACATCCGTCAAAGGTCAGGGCCTGTGCAGCAGGCTGACAAGGCGGGAGCTCTCTGCCCTTCTTTTCTAACCCAGACCTTTGCGGGGGTTGTGTGTTGTTGGAGCTCTAATGCTGCTTACCTCAGATCACATGTGTCAGTTGTTAGGACTCACTCAGGAGGTGACTGTGCAAGCTGGGCTGGCAGAGTCCACAGTTTGGTTCAGGTCTGATTCAAGGACAAAGGTCTTTGTGCCACCTGAGCAAATACCAAGAACTGGTCACTGCTGCAGTACCATACGCAGCTTGCATCTGGGGGTTAGGAAATCCAGACTTGGGGCCAGAGATGTCATTCTGGCTGCACAAGAAGGCAGTCACTGATCACTACATTGTACACCTGTAACTTACATAATATGGTACATGAACCAGATTTTAATAAAAAGAAATTAAAGAGAAGGAGGTCACTGACAGACGCTGCAGCCAGTGTGGCAATCCAGCCGGCGACCGACCCAGCACGCAAGAGACACTCACAATGCAGTGGGACTCCCCTTGCCTGTCCTTCAGCTCCAGAGGAGACCCTTCTCGGGGTCACCGAGCAGTTTTGCTGAGAACTGCCACAGGAACAGAGTGGTGCGTGGCAGAGACTCCCACCCTGGGCCGCTCAGAGTGCTCAGCCTGGGCCAGGCCCCCAGGGTTTGAGGCTCCTTTGTTCACATCACATGCTTGGCTACAGCAGAGCAAAGGTCACTGAGGCTGGGTGCCCACCCTTCCTGCTTCCTGCCCACCCAGGGGGTCAAGGACCTTTGCTCCCAAGAAAGGGCTTGGCAGAGAGGAGCAGGCTGAATTCTGGAAATTAAAGTCCTTTTAAAAGGTCCACCTCATTTCAAACTCAAGGTGGGCGATTTCTATGTCCCCAACCAGGAATACAAAGGCCCAAGAAAAGGCTGGGCAATCCTTTTTTTTTTTTTTAGTTAAAAGTGGACCAACCTTATTTTATTTATTTTTTAATTGAAACATAATTGCTTTACAGAATTTTGTTGGTTTCTGCCAAATATCAACATGAATCAGCCATATGTCCCCTCCTGCTTGAACTGGGCAATCCTTTTCTTTAAAGGTGTTTAAGGCAAAAACAGTTCTCTGTACTTTTTCCAGGGAGTCGCTCCTCAGCCCTGGACTTGTCTTTTGCCCTGATTCTGTGGGTGTATATGTTCCTACTCCCCCTGCCCCCACACTCAGGGCACACCCCAGAAGTCCAGGGGGAAGGGGTCCCTCTGAAACGCCACTAATAAACCCAGATGATTGTGCCGCTGGCCATTACAATGGTCTTTCTCTGCTGGGGGAGACTGAGGCTCTCAGGTGGGAGGCGGCTGCTGAGGCCCCACAGCACAGGTGCAGCAGAATGGGGGCCTGGCCCGCCTCTGTGGGAGGAGGATCCGCCCAGTCAGGGCTTCATTCCCAAGCGCACAGGAAGGCTGTGGGAGCCTACACAATGTGCTTCTGGCCAGAGGAACGTGATCCTCTTAATATAATGAACATGTATTGAGAGTTCACTCTGTGGTAAGCTCTGTTCTTAAGCCCTTGACATGCATCAACTTCATTATCAACTCTCTGAAGCAGAGGCTGTTATTATCACTCCCTTGTACAGATGAGAAAACTGAGGCGCAGAGAGGCTAAAGTCGTTTGTTTGAGGTCACCTGTGCAGGAAGTGCCAGAGCCATGATCTGACCCCAATCAAGAATGACTCCAGAGCCAGTGCTCTTAATGTCCACATCCAGCTGTCTCACGCCCTTCACTGGGTATGAAGACAACTATTTATCTCACACGTTGTTTATGCCTAACAAGGGTCACATACATGATCTTGTTTGATTTCTTTCTACAACAGCCCTAAGGAGGTGAGTGGATTGAATGATACTGTCCCCATTAGATGCTGAGGAGACAAGACAGAGGTCAAGCACATTTGGCAACATCACCTAGTAAACTACGCAGGGCTCCTGATTTAAAAAAAAGAAAAATTATTTGGTAGCACTGGGTTTAGTTGCAGCACTTGGGATTTTTGGTCTTCCTTTAGACATGTGAGATATTTTTAGTTGCAGCATGTAGGATCTAGTTCCCTGACGAGGGATCAAACCCAGGCCCCCTGTATTGGGAAGTATAGAGTCTTAGCTACCACCCACCAGAGAAGTCCCCAGGGCTCCTGACTAAAGGAATATTTGGTCTGGTTGACCCACAGGGAATTAATCCACATGTTAGATTAGGAGCAAGTCCTGCCCTACATGGGACTCAAGGTGTTGGGTGATTTGTGACCCAGGCCTCACCTATCATGACCCACTTACAGAATAGAATAGATTAACTGCTCAAGGGGCTTAGGGTTGCAAGGACAAGACACGGAGGCCTGGCTCTCCTCAGGTGATGGGTGTTGGCTGCCAGGCCACATTAGGAAGAACCCTGGAAAGTGTCTCAACAGTGGCACAGCTGTGCCTTGTCCGAGTGCTGCCAGCGCTGTCTGCGGGAGTGCCTTGGAGAAGTGGACAGCGTCCAGTCCTTGTCTAGAGCGCCCTGTCTCCTGTGGTTACTCTGACGTGCTCTCCGAGACCCTGGTATTCATCCCCTGACACAGGAGCACCTAAGGATCTGGCCCCCATCAATAAGGAATGTCCCTTTGGGACAGACAACCTCCCTGGTGGCAGCCTCACTTGGCCCAGTGTGTGAATTGTTTTTGTTCTGGGCATCTTCTCTCTTTCAGCTGGCCCTGGGCAGGACATTATCCAAGTAACTTCTCCAAAAGAGCCTCCTAGACGCCTTTTCTTAGAGCAGGGCTCACCAGGCAGTAACCATTGGTGACCTTCTAAACATGAGGGTAGAGCTAGAAGAGCCCTTAGAAACTGCCTTGTTATTGAAAGCCCAGTTGAGTGAGTCGAGACATTTGCTTAGGACCACTGGGAGGGTTTGCATCAGAGCTGGAAGCAGAGCCGGGCTCCTGACTCCAGGTTCGGCACACTTCTTGCTGCCCGCGGGAGAGACCAGGGAGGAGACTTCCATTGGCTTTGCCTGATGCTCACTAATGGCTGCTCAACAGTTAAAAAGAAGAGTAAGACTGTCTTTGTACTAACATTTCCATATCTGCTCTTCCCCTGCAAGTCCCTGATGTCTGATTAAAAAAAATTTTTTTTACCTATTTATTTTTTTAAAGATATTTGTTTGTTTGTTTGTTTTTGGCTGTTCTGGGTCTGTATTGCAGTGCCTGGCTTCTCATTGTGACGGCTTCTCTAGTTGCCGAACACAGGCTGTAGGGTGCGCAGGCGTCAGTAATTGCAGCTCCAGGGCTCCAGAGCACAAGCTCAGTTGTTTTGGCACTTGGGTTTAGCTGCCTCTCAGCATGTAAGACCTTCCTGGACCAGGGATCGAACCTATCTCTCCTGCTTTAGCAGGCAGATTCTTAACCACTGGACCACCATGGAAGTCTCCTGCTGTCTGATTTGATGGAGACTTGGTATAGAATGGGTGAGAAGGCATGAGGAAACCCCACATGACAGAGCCAGGAATCTGTCTGCAAGAGGGAGAAATGTGGGAAGAATCAAGCAGGTGGGCAGAATCAGACGCCTCTCTCCTCAGGCCAGCGGCACTGCCACCTAATGCTGCCCAGGCTTCTGGCACTGTCAGCCGCCTGCCGCCCTGCTCTCTGTCCCCGCACCCCCAGGGATGATGCAGCCAGAGGCCATGGGAGAACCTGTCAGGCATGGAACACCAAGTAAACAGCCCCGAGGAATTTCTCTTACTTGAATTTCAGCTCATTTACTTGGGAGCATCTGTCCTCCCCTCTGGTTGGGGGAAGGGAGAGCAGGGGTGGGAAGGCTAGGATTACAGTGTCCTTCTGCCCAAAGGAGGCTACTGGTCCAGGGAGCAGTGGTTCCCAACACTTCCCATTGCATTCGCTGGAGGCATGGCAAGGGCCCCCTGCCCCCAGATGTCCTTTCTTTTCAAAATTATAGTTGATATAAAATATTATATTGTAACAATAATATGTATACAATACTGTAATATATTACAATAATATTTACACAATATTACTTTCAGACATACAGCATATGGATTCAGTATTTTTGACAGATTATACTCCCTGATAACTCAGCTGGTAAAGAATCCGCTTGCAATGCAGGAGACCCTGGTTTGATCCCTGGGTCAGGAAAATTCCCTGGAGAAGGGATAGGCTACCCACTCCAATATTCTTGGGCTTCCCTGGTGGTTCAAACAGTAAAGAATCCATCTGCAATGCGGGAGACCTGGGTTGGGAAGATTCCCTGGAGAAGGGAGTGGCTACCCACTCCAGTATTCTGTCCTGGAGAGTTCCAAGGACAGAGGAGCCTGGCAGGCTACAGTCCATGGGGTCGCAAAGAGCCAGACACAACTGAGAGACTTTCACACACACACAACAACATACTCCATTATAGGTTATTAAAAGATAATCACATATGGCTCAGGAAACTCAAACAGGGGCTCTGTATCAACCTAGAGGGGTGGGATGGGGAGGGAGATGGGAGGGAGGTTCAAAAGGGCGGGGATATATGTATACTTATGGCTGATTCACGTTGAGATTTGACAGAAAACAGCAAAAGTCTATAAAGCAATTGTCCTTCAATAAAAAACAGATAAAAGGTAATGGCTATAATTGCCTGTTATACAGCATATCTTTGTTGCTTATCTGTTTTATGCATAGTAGTTTGTATCTGTTAATCCCATACCCCAGATTTGTCCCTCTCCCCTTCAATAATCAATCACAGATTTGTTTTTTGTATCTGTGAGCCTGTTTCTGTTTTGCATATACATTCATTTGTATACTTTTTAGATTTGTCTTTGTCTGACAAATCTTATTTGTCAGATTTGTCTTAGATTTGTCTTTGTCTTATTTCATTAAGCATAATATGCTCTAGGTCCATCCATATTGCTGTATATGGCAGAATTGTATTCATATCATGGTTGAGTACTTGATATATAGATTAAGAAGATGTGGTGTATATATGTGCTGCATCTTCTTCATTCATTCACACATTGAAGGGCTCGTGGATGGCTTCCATGTCTTGGCTATTGTAAATATTGCTGCTATGAACATTGGGCTACATGTATCTTTTCAAATTAGTATTTTTGGTTTTCCTGGACATATACCCAGGAGTGGAATTGCTGGGTCATATAGTAGTTCTGTTTTTACCTTTTTGAGGAACCTCCATACTGTTCCTGAGAGTGGCTGCCCTAATTTACATTCCCATCAACAGTGCGTGAGAGTTTCCTTTTCTCCACATCCTCGTCAGCATTTTTCATTTGTGGACTTTTGATGACAGTGCTGCAGTGAGAAGGAAAAAAGAGGAATGAGTTTTTCTCTTTCCCTTTCCTGAGAACAGAGATGATAAGGAGAACAGTGAGCAGGCCTGCACATTCCTAGTGTTTTTACTTTAACCGCTCCTAGCTCAGCATGTCTGTAACTAACTTTGCTTCTCTGCTCCCTAACTCTGCAGGAGCTACAATTTACAATTTTCCTTTGACTCTCTGCTAAATACATCCTGTATCTGGTGTTTATCCTTACAATACCCTTCCCCTTGTAGTTCCATATCAGAAAGAAGGTGAGAGCCACCAAACTGCCATATTGAATTGCTAGGTTACTGACTGCAGTTTCTGACTGTCTTTAAAACAATGCAAGAGGAAGAAATCAGGATCCTGTCACTTTTGTTCCTCATCACCACCTCCTGACTTTGAACCCTTGCCTTATATAAGCCCCAGACTCCTCACAGAGTCGGGGTACAGTTCTTGAGGCATGAGCCTACTGTGTTCCCATTTCTGCATCTGAGAATAAAATCCACCTATTTCCTCCAGACTCTGTCTCCGTATTTTTTATTTGGCTTTGGTGGGCAGAGAAAGCCAAGATTTTGGTCAGCAACAGTAGCCATGTGTTGGATGGCATCACTGACTCAATGGACATCATGAGTATGAGCAAGCTCTGGGAGATGGTGAAGGACAGGGAGGCCTGATGTGCTGCAGTCCATTGAGTTGCAAAGAGCTGGGCACGATTTAACAACTGAACAACAACATTCTGAACTTCAGTCTGCTTTGAACAGTCGATTCGGCCCAAATTTTGTTTTACTTGAAGATCCTGTTGCTAAAATATTTTAAGACGCACTAATCTATGAAGTGGTCCCATCACTTCATGGGAAATAGATGGGGAAACAGTGGGAACAGTGTCAGACTTTATTTTTGGGGGGCTCCAAAATCACTGCAGATGGTGATTGCAGCCATGAAATTTAAAAGATGCTTACTCCTTGGAAGAAAAGTTATGACCAACCTAGATAGCATATTGAAAAGCAGAGACATTACTTTGCCAACAAAGGTCCGTCTAGTCCAGGCTATGGTTTTTCCAGTGGTCATGTATGGATGTGAGAGCTGGACTGTGAAGAAAGCTGAGTGCCAAAGAATTGATGCTTTTAAACTGTGGTGTTGGAGAAGACTCTTGAGAGTCCCTTGGACTGCAAGGAGATCCAACCAGTCCATTCTGAAGGAGATCAGCCCTGGGATTTCTTTGGAAGGAATAAGGCTAAAGCTGAAACTCCAGTACTTTGGCCACCTCATGTGAAGAGTTGACTCATTGGAAAAGACTCTGATGCTGGGAGGGATTGAGGGCAGGAGGAGAAGGGGAAGACAGAGGATGAGATGGCTGGATGGCATCACTGACTCGATGGACGTGAGTCTGAGTGAACTCCGGGAGCTGGTGATGGACAGGGAGGCCTGGCGTGCTGTGATTCATGGGGTCCCAAAGAGTCGGACACGACTGAGCGACTGAACTGAACTGAACTGAATCTAGTGAGAAGATGCAGGAAGGGAGAGAGCACGATTTTAGGCAAATGCCTGCCACTGGCTTTGGAGTGACCTTCATCAAGGCTGCTCATCCCTTGGTCAGACCTTGGTCATTTTTCCACTTGGAAGAAGTCTCACCTGGGCTGTGTCCTCTCTTGCTTCATGAGCACAGGGTCAAGGTCATGGTCTGGGCAGGCTGTCTTTCTTGAAACCTTTCTCAGCCTTCCACCTGTGCTCTCAGGCCAGCCCCAAGGCTCCCCCACCCACCTGCCATCCCATCCCTGAAGTCTTCAGTTCAGTTTAATCGCTAAGTCATGTCCGACTCTTTTCAACCCCATGGACTGCAGCATGCCAGGCTTCCCTGTCCATCATCAACTCCCAGAGCTTGCTCAAACTCATGTCCATCAAGGCAGGGATGCCATCCAACCATCTCATCCTCTCTTGTCCCCTTCTCATCCTGCCTTCAATCTTTCCCAGCATCAGAGTCTTTTCCAAGGAGTCAGTTCTTCACATCAGGTGGTCAAAGTATTGGAGTTTCAGCTTCAACATCTATCCTTCCAATGAATATTCAGCATTTATTTCCTTTAGGATGGACTGGTTGGATCTCCTTGCAGTTCAAGGGACTCTCAAGAGTCTTCTCCAACATCACAGTTCAAAAGCATCAGTTCTTCAGTGCTCAGCTTTCTTTATAGTCCAACTCTCACATCCATACATGACCACTGGGGAAACCATAGATTTGACTAGATGGACCTTTGTTGACAAAGTAATGTCTCTGCTTTTAATATGCTGTCTAGGTTTGTCATAGTTTTTCTTCCAAGGAGCAAGTGTCTTTTAATTTCATGACTGTAGTCACCTTCTGCAGTGATTTTGGAGCCCCCAAAATTAAGTCTCTTACTATTTCCATCGTTTCCCCATCTATTTGCCATGAAGTGATGGGACTGGATGGTGTGATCAAAGTCTTTCTTAGATGGGATCAAAGGTATGACACTAACTGAAAAGTTTTTTTTTTTTTTTTTAATGACTCAAGATCAAGGTGTTATTATGATATAAATTGACAAGGAAGAGGAAAAACTGGAGGGGATGGCAGAGAGGGCAGGAAGGGAGGGGGAGGAGAGATTCAGAGTCCGTAAACACTCCCAGGGCTACTTTTAGCAATTAGCTTGTACTGTCTAGTCACACAAGCTTCATAGACTCAGTAGAAAGCGATGCAGAGAGTGTGTGGCAGCCCCTGCTGGTGCTGGTTAGGTAAAGTACACTAATTAGAATGGGGTGGGAAGCCAGAAAACACAAATTACTCATCCAATTCCGAATGAGGCTCATTGAACCAATGGGAAGCTTGCTGTGGTAACACACCCTGTTGGAAAGGTCAAAATCAGCAAATGGAAGCTTCAGGCAGATCAGGAGTGTACTCTTACATTCAACCCAAGACTGACTGGTCTCCAGAAAAAAGACTGGCACCTTTGCTGACTGTCGAATTCCCAAATGCAAGCTTGCTCTCCAAATTCCATGACGAGCTCGATAACTCCACCTCCCCTGAGGGCCTCCTTGCTGTTCTGTGCAGTTATCTATTAAAGGAAAGATGACTTTTCGAAATAGCATTCCTTGTGTGGTAGGTGTTCAGGTAGGGGGAACTTAAGTGATCTGGGGAGTCATGACAATGAGGAAGAAGATAAAGATAAAATAGGGGGGAAAAAACTCACCAGATTATAAACAGATCAGAAAATCTGGATTTTTAGAAAATGGTTTTTGAAGAATGTCTATTCTCCCAAAAGTAGAGGATATGGAAGAAAAAAAACAGGCCTAACCTTTCCATTAAGATTCTTAGGAACAGATGGGTTTCATCCCCAGGGGACGATAGCATAGTAATTCAACTCCCTTGTCCCCACGACTAAAAATAAGGATGATTAGAGAATGGAATCTTAGCTCTCTGTCATCTCAGACAGCCAAGCCTTGTCGCCGGACTTGGGAATTCAGCAAGCAAACACACATTTATAAAGGCAAAACGTTGGCCCTTTGTAAATATTTTGACTGTCATCCACCCATTATTAAGGCAGTAAGATTGAGGACCACAGGGTTGAGGACACCCATGGAGTCCTTTGGCCGACTGCTGTCTGGGTGGGTTAGAGAATACATGCCTGAAACGACTCCAAAATCATCTGCCCTTTCTCAGACCGTCTGTCCACGGGTTCCTGTATCTTCAGCAGCTGGTGGCCAATTGCACGTCCTCCAGAATTTCTCAGGCTGGATCTCCAGATGCCTTCCACACTGTTTGGAATGTCATCTTCATCTCACAGCCTGTTCTCTGCATCCAGGGATTTCTCCTGTAGCCTTGACTGCATCTACATCGTGTGCTCATGTTGCCAGAGCGGTGAGAAGAGAGCCAGCCGTGGACAGGTGAAGCTGTCACTTCAGCAGTTTCTCAGATGTGGCAAAATTATTCCAGCAACAACAAAACCCAAAGAATGTCTCCTTTATGGGGGCTGGTCAGGGGAACATGTGAATCCTTAGAGGCAGGGCTCAAAGATTTCTGCAGGGTCAAGGCCAATACTGTGGTCATGGGGCAGTAAAAGACTGTGCCTAGGCCTGAGCCTTTGGCTCAGACAGTAAATAATCCGCCTGCAATGTGAGAGACCTGGGTTCGATCCCTGGGTTGGGAAGATCCCCTGGAGGAGGGCATGTCAACTCATTCCAGTGTTCTTGCCTGGAGAATCTGCATGGACAGAGGAGCCTGGTGGGCTATAGTCCATAGGGTCTCAAAGAGTTGGATATGACTGAGCGACTAAGCACAACATAACAACAGGCCTGGGAGAAGGAAAAGTGGGGGATACAGATGAATCCTGAAATGCCTTGAACTGGGCCAGAGAAAGACAGATTAAACACCAGCTTGTGATTTTGTGTGTGTGCACATGTGCATCTTTATTTTTTTAACCGGAGGATAATAGCTTTACTGTGTTGTGTTAGTCTCTGCTGTACAACAAAGTGAGTCAGATATATACATATATACATGTATCCCCTCCCTCCTGAGCCCTCGTCCCACCTCCCATCTCACCCCTCTAGGTCATCACAGAGAACAGAGCTGAGCTGCCTGTGCTAGGCAGCAGCTTCCCCCTAGCTATCTTTAAGTTACTTTTGAGATTCCCCAAATACTAAATTCTCTGAGACTTTGAAATGATAGCAAGTGGAGGGTCTAAGTTGCTCTGGTTCTGTTTCCCTTCAACTAGAGTTGTACAATTTGTGATAGTTCTTTGGCCCCTGTACGTTGGCTACCAGATGGCGTGGAATCCATAAGAGGTAAAGACATATTTATTTAACTCTTCCAGAATCCCACACAGGGATCTACACATATATACATGCGTGCACATACACTCACGCACAGCAGGACTTTATTATTATCTGTGTTGAGCTGATGTTTCTGCTCTCCTAGGAAAAGGAAGGAGGGAAGTTGTTAACGGTGTCTGTATATACCTGAGTTGGTATAGGGCTTTCTTTTTTTTTTTTTTTCAGGGTTTGCCTCTGGCACTAGAAAATGGAAAATCAACTTGAAGGAGAAAACCAAATTACCCTGCCATCTAGAAATCTCAGGAGATAGGCAACACAAAGTGAACTTGATTTATTGGTATCTTCAGGGCCTCCTGTTGGCTCCAGTCATCCTGAAGATCTCAGGGGAGCAGATTCTCCTTCCCATAGAGGTGCTTATGGGTGGGCTGGCCGCATGGGCTGCTCCAGGAGAGAATGGGGTCCTCACACAGCCACTGAGGACCACAGGTTGGATAACAAGGATGCTTCTGAGATACAGTATCATAGACAAGACCTGGTTTAGAATCTGGGCTCCACCATCTACCAGCTGTGTGATCTTGCCCATGTGCTTTGAGTTCTGGGCTTCAGTTTCCTCTTGTGATGCAATGATCAGAATTGTCTAAAGTGACATTCCAGGAATGGAATTGTCTAAAGTGGGTGCTTACTCTGGGTTGCAGGGATACTGAGCCATCTGGGGCTGGATGGGCTTTCCTGCCTTCTCCCTTGGGAGCTGCTGCATCTCAGGTAAGCCTGGGGGCCCAGGGGTTCTTTCCCTGACAGGAGGGTCTCTAGTGTCCACATTGGTGTCTCATATCCTAAGATCTGGGCAGTTGGCATTTTCAGACAACTCCTGTAAACAGCAGGCAAATACAGACTGCCTGGCACCACTGTCAAGTTTGTCCTGGCACTTGGACTATGTGAAGAAGGAGTAATGGTTGGGATAGGGGCCTCCATTGCCACGAAGACCTGCACTGTGGGCCCCAAAGCTTCCTGGCCCCTGTGTGTCTCTCTGTGGGAGGACGGAAGGATCCAAGGGACCTTCGTCCCGTCCCCGCCTCACCCCTCCCCTCTCCTCCTCCCCCAATCCTCCCAGCATCAGAGTCTTCAAGGGACCTTGCTTTCACTTATTTTGTCAGTCCTTGCTTGATTCGCTTGCCCTCCCCCATATAGCATATTGCTTAGTCCATGCCTGTGATATTGTGGAATTTGTCTTGGATACTAGCAAGAGCATCCCATCTTACATGCCACTTTGTTTGCAGAGATGGGGTTAATGACATTCTCCTTAAAGAGACTGGGGTAAAAATCCACTTGAAAAGCCAGGCCCAGTGGCAATAGCCTGAATAAAGGCATGAAGTGGTGCCTGGGGTTGGCCTACACAGGAAATGATAAATGCAGTGTGGCTTTAGTGTGGAATGCCTGGTAGGGTGGGGATAAGACATGAGAGATGAAGCTCCAGAAGGATATGGGGCTAAGGAAATGTTTCTTTTCCTTAGAGGAATTGAATATCTGTAAAGGCATCTAAGCTTGGGAATGACAGGGTTAGCCTCTCTTTCCCCCAACCTCTGGTTCCTCAGAAAATACTTAGGGCAGGCAGTGTGAGAGTCGCCTGGAGGAGGGGGGAATGGTTGTTAGGGAGCGAAGGCAATCTCTGATGAGGCCCAAATGGAGCTGTGAAAGTGGGAATGGAGAGAAGAGATCTTTCAAAAGAATAATGAACAGGATTCACTGGTCATTACGTGTTGGGGTGGGATGTATTTGAGGAAGGAGTTGAAAGGAAGAAGAAAAGCAAATGATGCTCAACAGATAAAATTTTTCTTCCCTTCTTTCCTTCTAGTGGATAGAGGTACCTGAGGGCCAGGAGATCCTCCCTGGGGAAAGGGCTGACTGGCTGGTTTTGAGAGACCAAGATGGAAGCCTTGGTTCTCAAGCATTAGAATGTCCCCTGAGCCTTTTCATCTAGCGTGGTGGCCCATCTAGCAAGTGGGCTCTGCCCACTTGGGCACACCTGTCCATGTCGGGCCCCAAAATACATCCCCTCTCTCCCTGTTTAAAGACAAAGAATACCAATAACCATGACTATGTTGAGACCTTATACAGTTTATCTAAAAAAAGAATCTGCTGTCAAGTTATGAGGATCTGGACTTCCTTGGTGGTCCAGTGGTTAAGACTCTGTGCTTCCACTGCTGTGGGCACAGGTTCAGTCCCTGGTTGGGGGATCCCACACGCTGTGTGGCATGATGGAAAAAAAGAGGATCGACCATTGAATATGTCGCTCAGGTTTGGCAGGCGCCACACATCTGTCTATCCAGTATTTTTCAATACAAGGCTTTTCTTTCATCTTTAAAATATTCAATGTCACAGATAGGTCTGAGGAATCATCTGGCATTTTCTTGTGCCTGTAGTTGGACAGCTCTGTTGTTGTTTGGTCACTAAGTCTTGTCCAAATGTTTTGACAGTTTTTGCAGCACACCAGGCTTCCCTGTCCTTCACTATCTCCCAGAGTTTTTTCAAACTCATGTCCACTGAGTCAATGATGCCATCCAACCATCTCATCCTCTGCTGCCCCCTTCTCCTCCTGCCCTCAATCTTTCCCAGCTTCAGGGTCTTTTCCAGTGAGTCAGCTGTTTGTCTCAGGTGGCCAGGGTACTGGAGCTTCAGCTTCAGCATCAGTCCTTTCTATGCATATTCAGGGTTGATTTCCTTTGGAATTGACTGATTTGATCTCAACTACTTAGATCTTATTAATCACCCTGTGAAATAGCTCCTTTCTCAGACACATAGAAGCCATCCAGAATTTTTCTAGTGTCTTTGCTTTTAAGTAGCCATGGCTTGCTGAATCAAAGCAGCTGAATTTGATGTCAGTTCAGTGTTTCCTTCCAGAATTAATTCATGTTTATGGTCTTGAGATACTTAACAAGCAACATCTGGCCTCATCTAAACCCTGTGTATGTATTTTGTGTCCAAGAAATCTTGGAAATAATGTGGATGGAGAAGTGAGTATACACAGACGTCACCTGGTAACAAAAGCCCAGTGTAGCACCCTTGATTGTGTTCTGTCCATGGCCACAGAGAGTGCAAACAACAGCCAGTCCCTTTCTGTTGAATAGTGCCCCACCATTTGTCAGGCTGGAGCTGCTGCTTTTTCTTCACAAAGAAACTGAGTTCTACACTGATGTCATTGAACTCCCTCTGCAGGGTTCCTCCGGGCTCCTCCACAGTAGTTGTGCTTCTCTTCAGAGTGATCTTAATGTTTTCTGGAACGCTGGCAGTCTAATTGTTGGGAATGGTCTCCATTCTCACAGTAGATGCAGCAAAGAGCTGTGTATTTAGGTTAAACCTGGTAAGCAAGTATGAAGCATGGTGAAGCCATGTAGGGAGGGCTGGGAAAGCTTTAGTCTTGGCTGGAAGTGTAAGTTGCTCAGTCGTGTCTGACTCTTTGCAACCCCATGGACTGTACAGTCCATGGAATTCTCCAGGCCAGAAGACTGGAGTGGGTAGCCTTTCCCTTCTCCAGGGGATCTTCCCAACCCAGGAATCAAACCCAGGTCCCTGCATTGCAGTCACGTTCTTTACCAACTGAGCTATCAGGGAAGAGGCCAAATGCTTTACATATCTGTAAACATCTCATTTAATCCTCCCAAGACTCTGTGGGCATTCGTGTTCCTCTTTCATAGTCTGGGGAACTGTGGCTCTGACAAGTGACCGTATCTACCTGAAGCTCTTGACCTGCCCCCAAAATGCATTCCTGGGATAGGCAAGGCTGTCAGTGGTCTAGGGTGTGATTTCCAATGGCTGCATGTTCTGCTCAGTGCTTAGGGAATGCTGCTTTCCTGAGAATCCTCATGTGGTCTCGAACCCAAATCAGTGGTTCCTTTGACCATCCTCAATATAACCATTGTTAGGATAATCAATATGAAGTTGAAGCAAGATAGTTAAAAATATCCACAAAATCAAAACAAATTGCAGCACAGTGTTTATCTATTAGTAGAAAAGTAAAGCAGGCAGCCTCTCAGTATTGGGTTCTCCTTTGGCCCATGTGCAGATATTGGTTTTCTTACTACAAGCACAGTGCCATTTCCTGGTCACCATGATTATTCTATAAACTAATGTCAAAAATTAGCAGGTCATAGGCTGTATCCAGGCTGCAGATGTGTATTATTAGACCTGGAAGTTGACTTTAATTTTCTTTTTTTTTTTAAATTGAGATAGTTATCAACAATGAAATAAATATTAAGAAATTTTGCCTAAAAACCTTATTCTGACTTTTCTTGAACATTCAGAAGAGCTCATAACCGAAGACCCACTTTCTCCATAGCAGCAACCGGCCAGAACTGGCAGCTAACCCCACAGCTGTCCCAGTCCCTGGCCTGTTTGCCACATTCCCCGGGAGCTTGCTTCACTCACCTGGGTTTCCTACCTGCCTCTTCCAGGCATCTGAGTTCATGACTCCTGTGTGCTGCAGATTGAGATCTAATGACTATTTACATTAGATCACATTAACGGTATGAATACTATCAGAGAAGTGTGCGCCCCAAGACCTGAGGTCTGTGGTTGAGTACGATGGTGGTGATGGTGTGGATCCTTATGCTAACTGAGAGCAGGGATGTGGACATATAAATGTTCTTACATCCCAGTGCAAAAACACTCCACAGCCAGCCCAGCAGACTCCAAATCCTGATGGGAGTGAGTGCTTCCTAACTCTCCTGGTCCTAGCCCCCAGCCCCAACCATACCCAGAAGCCAGCCTCTCCAAGGATTAGCCATTCTCTATTAGCCCCTCTCTAAAGGCATGAGCAAGATTAACACCACCAGCAACTGTTCCTGGCCTGCTCTATCCTGGGGTAGTGTCTTCAGCTGCCAGATGAAATCCTGGGGATGAGATCCTGGGAGAACATTGTCTGCAACAAATCCAGATTCCTGAAGTGGCAGAGTGGCTCTGGGTTACAGGGGGAGAAAAGTCGAGGGGAGCTGTACCTGAAAATTCATATTTCTTGTCCAGTTATGGATTGGTTTTTGGTTTATTTGTTTGTTTGTTTTTTTACTCTATACAGCTCTTTGAATTTGCCTCAGAATAAATTATAGTAAATATCTATTTTCCAAAAAGTTTTATTGAGATGTAATTCACATGTTATACAGTTCACCCTTTTCAAATACAACCCGATGGTTTCTGATATATTACAATATTTTTAAAAACTGTGGTAATGAAAACGTTTACCTCAGATGGGGACTTGAACCCATGTGCTGGGACCTGAACCCTTGTGGCTAGGACTCGAACCTATGTTCTTCCAGCTGAGATTGTAGACCTGGTTTTAGGACCTAATGAAACTCAGGTTCTTGATGTTTCATCTCAGAAAGAATTCAGTGAGAGACAAAATGATAGGTTAGAAGTGGATTTATTCAGAGAGAAATAGGCTCCTCAGACAGACTGTGGGCCATCAGAGAGGGTGAGTGGGGCCTCAAAATGTGGCATGGTTAGCTTTTATGGGCTGGGTAATTTCATTGTCACCCTGCTTATTTAACTTATATGCAGAGTACATCATGCAAAATGCTAGGTGGATGAAGCACAAGCTGGAATCAAGGTTGCTGGGAGAAATATCAGTAACCTCAGATAGGCAGATGACACCACCCTTATGGCAGAAAGCAAAGAGGAACTAAAGAGCCTCTTGAAAGTGAAAGAAGAGAGTGAAAAAGCTGGCTTAAAGCTCAACATTCAGAAAACTAAGATCATGGCATCCTGTCCCATCACTTCATGGCAAATAGATGGGGAAACGATGGAAACAGTGATGGATTTTATTTTGGGGGGCTCCAAAATCACTGCAGATGGTGACTGCAGCCATGAAATTAAAAGACGCTTGCTCCTTGGAATAAAAGCTATGACAAACCTAGCACTAAGATTAGCATACTAAAAAGCAGAGACAATGCTTTGCTGACAAAGGTCTGTCTAGTCAAACCTATGGTTTTCCCAGTAGTCATGTATGGATGTGAGAGTTGGACTATAAAGAAAGCTGAGCACCAAAGAATTGATGCTTTTGAACTGTGGTGTTGGAAAAGTCTCTTGAGAGTCCCTTGGGCTGCAAGGAGATCCAACTAGTCCATCGTAAAGGAAATCAGTCCTGAATATTCATTGGAAGGACTGATGCTGAAGCTGAAACTCCCAATACTTTGGCCACCTGATGTGAAGATCTGACTCCTTGGAGAAAACCCTGATGCTGGGAAAGATTGAAGGCGGGAGGAGAAGGGGCCGACAGAGGATGAGATGATTGGATGGCATCACTGACTTGATGGACATGAGTTTGAGCAAGTTCTGGGATTTGGTGATGGACAGGGAAGCCTGGCATGTTGCAGTCCATGGGGTCACAAAGAGTCAGACATGACTGAGTGACTGAAGTAACTGACTGAATTTTATAGGTTAATGGGTGGCAGGATTATTTCAACTATTTTGGGGAAGGGGTGGAGAATTCCAGGAACTGGGCCACCACCTACTTTTTGGTCTTTGATGGTTGGCCTTGGAGCTGTCACAGAGCCTCTGGGTGTGTCATTTAGCTTGAAAGTGAAAGTTGCTTAGCTGTGTCTGACTCTTTGCGACCCCATCGACTGTAGTCTATTATAGTCTCCTCAGTCCAAGGAATTCTCGAGGTAGGGATACTGGAGTGGGTAGCCATTCTCTTCTCCAGGGGGTCTTCCTGGCCGAGGGGTTGAACCCAGATCTCCTGCATTGCAGGAAGATTCTTTACCGTCTGAGCCACCATGTTACAGTGAGCATATACTGAGGATCAAGGTCTAGTCAAATTGACTTGTCTATCATCTTGGACCCATTTGAATCTGATCAGTTTATGTTGTGTCCTTGGGCTATGTCATTCTCTCAAAAAGTGTGCCCTTCCCCCTTCCCTTCTGCTTCAGAAAAACACAGAGCATAAAATTATTTTAACTGTTTTTAAGTGTACAGTTCAGTGGGACTGATATAATTCACAAGCTGTGGAACCATCACCACTATTTCCAAAACATTTTCATCATCCGAAACTGAAATTCTGTGACCTTTAAACAATAACTCCACATTCCCTCTTCCTCCCCAGCCCCTGGTAACCCCTAATCTACTTTCTGTCTCTGTGAATTTGCCTTATAAAGGTATTTCATTTAAGTGGAATCATGCAATGTTTGTCCTTTTGTGTCTGGCCTATTCCGTATAGAAAAGATTCATTCATGTTGTAGCATGTGTCAGTACCTCATTCCCTTTTATGACTGAATGCTAGTTCATTGTGTGTATATGCCCCATTGTGTTTATCTGATCATCTGTTGATGGGCCCTGGGTTTTCCCCCCACATTTTGGCTCTTGTGATTATTACTGTTGAGAACACTGGTACACAAGTATCTGCTCGAGTTTCTGCCGTCAATTCCTTTGGATGTATATCCAAACATCTTACAAAAAAAACTGTTGCAGGAAGGGGGACCCCTTCCAGGGCCCAGGAATGGGCTCTTGTCTAACACTTGGAAATGAATTGTCTGAGGAGACATATGTGCTGACAAAGCAAGAGATTTTACCAGTAGGGTAAGGGAACCCAAGAGAACTGGTCTGCCACGTGGCTCGAAGTCTTGGGTTTTATGGTGATGGGATTAGTTTCTGGGTTGTCTTTGGCCAATCATTCTGACTCAGGGTCCTTCCTGGAGTTCATGTATCTGTCAGCCAAGATGGAGGCCAGCGAGGATTCTGGGAGGTGGAAGGACACGTGGCATCTCCTTTTGGCTATTCCTGAACTCTTCTGCTTCAGTCAGTTCAGTTCAGTTCAGTCACTCAGTCATGTCTGACTCTTTGTGACCCCATGAACCGCAGCATGCCAGGCCTCCCTGTCCATCACCAACTCCCGGAATTTACCCAACCAAACTCATGTCCATTGAGTCAGTGATGCCATCTAACCATTTCATCCTCTGTCGTCCCCTTCTCCTCCTGCCCTCAATCTTTCCCAGCATCAGGGTCTTTTCAGATGAGTCAGCCCTTTGCATCAGGTGGCCAAAGTATTGGAGTTTCAACCTCAACATCAGTCCTTCCAGTGAATACCTTAGTGGTGGCTTATTAGTTTTGTGTTCCTTAGCAGCAGGACCTCCTGTCATAAAATAACTTGTGCAGATGGTTATTATGGTAGCTGGCCAGGGAGGGCGGTTTCAGTCAGTGTGTCTCCCCTGACAAAACCCAATGAACTTCTGGCCAGCCCAGTAACTGGGAGTGAGACACCATCCACTCTAGACTTCCACCGCCATTTTGGCAACTCACGCCAAGCCAGAAGATTAACTCTGATCCTAAAAATAGACAGAGATTTAGATGTTCTAGGGCATGCTGACTGTAGTGTGACCACTTAGGGGTAGCTGTGTGAGTCCTTTGTATCTTCAAAGCCACAAGTGATATCAACCCTCTGCAAATAGCCAGGCCCCCATGGAAGGCAGTGTGTGGGGAGTCGGTCACCCTCAAGGGGGCTCCTGCTGCTCCCCTCCTCCCTAAAAGAGCAGAAAAAGAACAAATATCCTTTTCTGAGGAGGAGTGGCCATTCAGGAGGAACAGAGAGGGAATCGGCATGTTGAGCTTTTGGGGGGACCAGGTGCTGGCGCAGGTGTCACACATGTGTTTGCTTATTTAATCCTCTGGAGTATCACTGTTCCCATTTTCTAGATCAGGAAACTGGCTCAGTGGCAGAAACTGAGCACACACCAACTAGGAAATGCAAGCAGATGATGCCTGCTGAAAGGGGTGGAAGGGAGAGACCTTGGCTTCTGGGGTTCGGAGAGTTTGCATGGAGAAGGCGGGCTATGAAGCTGGACCATGAAGGATGATTTTATTTCCACAAGAAGATGGGGCAGGAGGACTAGATGCTGTAGAGCAATCTGGAAACTGGTTTGGCATCTTTCCTGTTGTACTGTGCTGTGCTTAGTGGCTCAGTCATGTCCAACTCTTTGTCACCCCATAGACTATAGCCTGCCAAGCTCCTCTGTCCATGGGGATTCTCCAGACAAGAATACTGGAGTGGGTTGCCATGCATTCCTCCAGGGGATCTTCCCAACTCAGGAAATGAATCCAGGTCTCCTGCATTGCAGGCAGATTCTTTACTGTCTGAGCAACCAGACAAGCCCTCTTTTCCTATTGTATCTGGTTAAATCCCACAGTCTAGAAACTCAGCCCCAGACTGCGGTGCTGCAGGGGCTGGGTGGGGCTACTGGGAAGCCGACTCAGATGGAGATTAGAGGGCAGGTTGTTTATTGGGCAGTGCCATTGGGTGGGTCCACCCCTGTGCTGGGCACCAAAGAATTGATGCTTTTGAATTGTGCTGTTGGAAAAGACTCTTGAGAGTCCCTTGGACTGCAAGGAGATCATACCAGCCAATCCTAAAGGAAATCAATCCTGAATATTCATTGGAAGGACTGATGCAGAAGCTGAAGCTCCAGTACTTTGGTCACCTGATGTGAAGAGCCAGCTCATTAGAAAAGACGCTGATGCAGGGAAAGATTGAAGGCAGGAGGAGAAGGGGACGACAGAGGACTAGATAGTTGGATGGCATCACTGACTCAATGGACATGAGTTTGAACAAGCTCCAGAGATGGTGAAGGACAGGGAGGTCTGGCATACTGCAGTCCATGGGGTCGCAAAGAGGCAGACATGACTGAGCGAGTGAACAATAGCAACAACCCCTGTGGAAGGGAGGGGGAGGGGATAGAAGGGAGCAGGAGTGGGTAGAGGTGAAGCTGGACTGTGGCGTCTGCCCAGTGAAGGCCTTCACTCACCCACAGCAAGCTCTGGAGCTGGGTGGGCCCTTTGGTTATCCCAGGAGGCCCAGGGAGCCTAGTCTTTCTTTCCTAGATTGACCCATCACTGGATATGAGCTGTCTTTGGGGAAAGTGGTGTGACCTTGGTGAGGCAGTAACCTTCAACCAAGATAATCCCCAAGGAGGGTTGACAGCTGAGACCTGACAGCTGACAATCTTGCCAGCATCTGGGGAATCAGCTTTCCAGTCCCAAAGTGGGATCTGGTGACACATCACAGGATCCTCATGAGCTGATGCTCCAAGCGAGGATCCCCTTGTCCTGTCATGCATTGCAGGCTGAGGACAGTCAGACTTCTTGGGTTGCTTGTCTCTCCTCATCCAGGCGATGGTTTAAAAAGAAGCAGCTTGAATATGTTGAGCTCTTCATATGTGCAGCGTCTTCAGTACTAGACAGGAAGACAAGTGTATAAGTTCTTATTAATTAGTTTATTTGATCGATTAAAAATATGTATATTTGTTCAAAATGCAAAAGGTTAAATGTTTATATTTAAAATGTAAAATTATATTCTGACATTATTATAACTTTTAAATGGAATCCCCAAAGAAAATGTTAAGACCCTGTAACCTTTCCAAACAAAATGAACAAATCTCCAGCCTGTCAGGGATTCACAACAGGAGTGGTTTTATGTCAGTGGAGGAAAAAAAAAAAAAATCAAAGCCTGCAGCTGTCCATGCTGCCGCCCTTGCTCCAGCTGCTCACATCTTTCCCCATCTCTGGACTTTCTCACTTCAGTGTGAGTAGTTAACCCTTAACAAGGACGTGGGGGACTACTCTCAGTAAGTCTGTGAGTACCTCCTGTGCTCTGTTATAAAGTTGGACCACTGAGTTGAGATAGGGCCAAGATTCTGCCAGCAAATTCAGTTGGAAAGGTGCTTGTTTTTCCTGTAGTATCCATAATGGAAATGTCAGCACCCAGTTCTTGGCCTTGTGGGTGTCAAGAGGTGGAGTGGGCCGTTTGTTGAGCTGGTGTGGTCCACAGCAGACACCAGGTAGTCAAGGAGCTGGCAGTAGTCCCCATGGCTTCCTGACTTGGCCATGGCAGTGTGGTTCCAGAACCTTTGGCTTTCTGAGCACTGACCAGGTTTATTTCTGCAGGTGACTTTAGGCCTTTTTTCTGAACACTCAACCCAGAATCCACTTCTTCAGCCCGATTTTTTGGCCAATTAATACCCTGAAACAAATTCCTTCTGTTTTATTTAGTGAGAATGAACTTCCTCCTCTGCACCTGAACGCTCTTGTCTATCTTACAGCTGTTTCTTCTGCACCACTCCCTTCATCCTTGCCTCCCACGTCTTCCTTGCTGCCAATCCCCACTCCCACTAGAGAAGTTGAAAATCTTTCCAGCCTCTTTTGCAGCTGGTTCTATGTTGGGCATGTTGTGTGTAAAAAGGGGAGCATTTGGGATAGTTTCTGCCCTAATCAAAAGAGGCGTTTAAGAAAACTCTTTCCTCCTGCTTTTGGATGTAGTTGGGAGAGAAAGTGCTGTCTGATGCTGAAGAGACCCTTGTGCAGCCCTATGGCAATAAGTCTGAGGACATAAGCCAGCCCCTGTGCCCCTAAATTAAGAAGCCTTGGAACAGGAAATTGTATGAGAATTTTCTAAATTTTCTATTGGTTAAGCCACTTCTAGATGGGTTATCTGGTTACCTGCAGCTGGAAGTGTCCTATATCTCTCTGTCTGTCTCCCTATCTATCTATCTGTCATCAGCCTCTCTGGGGCTTCCCTGGTGTCTCAGATGGTGAAGAATCTGCCTGCAATGTGGGAGACCTGGGTTCGATCCCTAGGTTGGGAAGATCGCATGGAGTAGGGAATGGCAACCCACTCCAGTATTCTTGCCTGGAGAATTCCATGGACAGAGGAGCCTGGCGGGCTACAGTCCATGGGGTCGCAAAGAGTTGGACATGACTAAGTGACTGACACACATCATCTATCTATTTATCATCTATGTATCATCTGTCATTTATCCATCTAGAGGGAATGGAGATGGAGGGTTGCTGCTGCTGCTAGTCACTTCAGTCGTGTCCGACTCTGTGCGACCCCATAGACGGCAGCCCACCAGGCTCCCCCATCCCTGGGATTCTCCAGGCAAGAACACTGCAGTGGGTTACCGTTTCCTTCTCCAATGCATGAAAGTGAAAAGTGAAAGTGAAGTCGCTCAGTCGTGTCCAACTCTTAGCAACCCCATGGGCTACAGCCCACCAGGCTCCTCTGCCCATGGGATTTTCCAGGCAAGAGTAGTGGAGTGGGGTGCCATCGCCTTCACTGATGGAGGGTTAGAGGGGGATAAATTCCAATTCTTGTAGAATTAATAGCACCTGTGGGTGTAGGCAGGAAGCCACAGTCTTCATTTTGGGGGGGATTCAGACACTAATCTTCCGGCTTCTTTAGTGCTAAGTACATCAAGCTTGGCAGAGGGGAGGTGGTAATGACTTCACTGCTGGTTGACATGGGTGGTGCCACCCTCATGCCTCCCATCCTCATTTACATTTCATGAATAGTGCAGCTCGTACGCATGCTTTTCCAAGGCTGCTTCTGCCTATTTTTATGTGCTCCTTATAAAAAATCTTCAAGGTGATAGGGCAGATATTATTTGTTCTGTATTTCCAATGAGAAAACTAGGACGTAGACTTAAATTGCTTGGCCAATCACACAGAGTTAATTAGGTACAGATTTTGTGATCCCTTGCCCTAGTTTTCTTAAAAACCTGATTGTTATTAAAAAAAAAAAATTAAGTACCTAACAGGGAAACAGAGGCTGTGGGTTCACCCTCTTTTTTCCCAAAGAGCAAAGGGCCCTATGAGGTTGAGACTTCCTTCTTCATAGGGAGACCTCATTGGTGTTCTGGGGACCACATCAGGCTTTTTGGCTTTTTATGCTCAGCAGAGGCAGTGGGCCTCTTGCAAAACTGTGGCTCATATGTTGGCCGGAGACACTCAGAAGTTTTTCGTAAGAATGGCTCCACACAGCTGCACCTTTGCCAGACTCTTGAATGAGCTCTGAGGATGGATTTTGCTTCTCAGGACCCTGGGTTACTGCTGAGTGTGATATGACCTTCTCTACTCTGGACCTTGCTTCATGCTTCTTTACATTTTCTGCATCCAGCTGTGTGCAGGCCTGGCACACAGGAGATGCCAAATGTTAGGGAATTTTATGGATGGTTCACTGCAGTTTTAACTTTGTTTGAAGGGAGACGAATCAAAAGGAGGATTTAAAAGACTTACTAACTTTCCTCCTAAATCACTCCAAACCTTTCCAGCTCCTGAAAGCTCCATGTTCAATGTTTTCTTCCCGGTCTCTAAAAATAAAATCTTGGGGGCTTCTTTGGTGGCTCATTGGTAAAGAATCCGCCTGCCAATGCTGGAGACACGAGTTTGATCTCTGATCGGGAAGATGCCACATACCTTGGATCAGCTAAGTCTGTGTACCACAACTACTGAGCCTGCGCTCTAGAGCCCGGGAGCCGAGACTACTACGGAGCCCATGTGCCACGACTACTGAAGCTCGAGCACCCTAGAGCCTGGGCTCTGCAGCGAGAAAAGCCACCATAATAAGAAGCCCACACACTGCAACTAGAGAGTAGTCCCCTACTCTCTGCAGCTAGAGAAAAGCCCATGCAGCAACAAAGACCCAGCACAGCCAAAATTTAATAAATGAAAATAAGTTCTTGGGCTCAGCTTTGGAGGATGGGCCAGGATGTGGTTGAGTATCAAGATCGCAGAGAAGACCCTCTTCTCTTCCAACATTGGCTACAAACTGTGGACTCAGAAGACCAGGAAACCTAATAGGGTTTGGCCACTGTTCTAGTTTGGAATTAGACTATTTTTAGATGAACTATTTTAGTATTATCCCCACCTGCTTTGTATTCATATTTTTATACTTCGCTAAAATTTCCATTTGTCGATATTCTGTCTCACTGAATTCTAAACTGCTGCTAAAGGTGTGATATGAGCACCTGCCTCGTGAGCAGTTGTGGGACCAACTGCTGATTCATAGATCAGCTCTGTTGCTGTTGATGTATGTTTGAGTGCAGTTTTGGCTTGCTAATCAACTTGCCTAAATTTCTGTTTTATATAGCTATGCTCAATACTAAGTCCTGAAGTAGAATTAAGGTGGGGATATTGGAGCTTAATAAACACATTTTGAATGAAGAAATAAATAACTAAGGAAAAGAGGAAATAGCTTTAGTTTAGATCCCCTGGGGTGCCTTATCTCCCCTCTCTGGACTCTCTTTCCCTCCACCCTTGGGTACCACCTCATATGCAAGGTGCCCCTGGCTACCTCTAGCCTTTGGCACACCATCCAGGCCTGCCCTCCAGGATCCTGTTTTCAGATGGGATTATGGGAGATAAGATGGTTAATCCAAAAGGAAGGAATCCTTTAACGGGAAACCTTCAGACAATGACAAGACTGGTCAGAGGAGAGTTTTGGGGTGGTAGTGGGGCAAGAAAACCTTTCTGAGATTCCAGCTCTGTGAGGCTGGTCTTCAGTATCTGAAACCCAAACTCTAGGTAGTGGAATCAATGATACAAGTTCTTCCCCAACCCTTTATCCAGATAAGCTAAGCAAAGGAAAAAATACACTTGTGAATGGGGAAATCTGAGAGCTGTCCCTTGTGGAGAGGGAGAAGCAGCAGGAGATGCCAAGTTGTTGGATTCCAATTTGGATTACAGGACATGCCTGCAAAGCTTAAAAACGTGTTCATAGCTTACACATCCACATGGGGGTCCTATAAAGAGGGCAGATCACGCGTCTCAGTGATTCTACCCTAATTTTACTTTTTAAAACAAAGAACAGCATGCAGTTGAGAATTGCTTTCAAGTCAGTCTGGAAGACATACAATAAAAACATTCTCTTATCTCTTCATTAAAAATAAATAAATAAAGGGGAATTTCTTAGGATGATGAGCTTTAGTTATTATTCTTTGTAACAAAGAACTTTTAAAAAACAGCTTTGAGATATAGTTGACATACAGAAAACTGCATATATTTACATGTACATTTTGATGAGTTTTGACATGTGTGCATTCATGAAACCATTATTATAATTAAGATAATAAACACATCCATCACCTCCAAATGTTTCCTTGTGCCTCTTGTGTTCCATTCTGCCCCTCCCATGTCCCCACCTAGCCTGTGCCAGGCAACCACTGATCTGCTGGTAGCAAATGACATTTCATCTTTTCTAAATATCAAATTTTTCCCCAAAAGATGAAGATTTTCTAGTTTTGTGGATATGGTCATGAAGGATGGTCCTCCAAAGAAGTCCAGAGTGGTCATCAGCAGTGGCAACATTGTAGGAACGAATGTCTGGCTTCCAAGGAAGGGATAATATTCATTTGGATAATATTCATTCAGCCTCCTAGGAAGGGATCATATTCAAAAGCCTGGTATGGCTTCTGAAGTGTTAACCACATTGTCTTGTATTTTATCTTGTACTTTATGATATTCTCTAGTTGGAATCTACTACCCCAAAATTAATTGGCCAATTCGACAACTACATGTTAATGCAATCATCTCTGAAAGTAATAAGCCTTGCTTTATTACAGTTGTGTCATTTGAGGAATTCTGAACAGCCTACAAAACATAATTTTTATCCTCTGGCTCTGTCTTCTATGAGGGAATGACTTTCTTTCCCCTTAAAGCTGTTTCTTATGCCCCAGTATTGATTTCATTACCGATTTATACAAATTTCGTTCCATTTCATCCCACTGTGTCTTCATCAGTGTTTTAGGGAGGGCCGCCTGCCTTCCTCACCTGGATTCCTCTGGACCCATCAGCATCGTCAACCTCTTGACTTATTTTCCTGCTAACAGTCTCTCCCTCTTTTTATTCTGCATGTATAAATGGAATCTTTATTAAAGACAAATCTGATCATATCATTCCTCTGCTTCAAATATTAAAATTTATGACTCTGAGGTAGCTCTGATTCTCCTCTTTAGGACCTCCTTCCTCAAAGCCTCCTCATCCCTCCACAATGCTTTCTTGGTTTCAACCAGGAAAGATTTTAATAGTATTACGGAGAGTAGTGTTTCCTTTCTGCCTTATTCTATTCCCATTTCCTGAAACTCACCTTACAGTCACACCAAACAACTTGAAGGTCCCTGAGTGCACCATCCACTCTCTTGGGTCTGTGCCTGTAGTCCTGCTGCTGCTTCTGCTTGAAATCCCCTTAGACTTTCATTTGGTTACCTCCCTCCTGTATACGGAGAAGGCAATGGCACCCCACTCCAGTACTCTTGCCTGGAAAATCCCATGGACGGGGGAGCCTGGTAGGCTGCAGTCCATGGGGTTGCTAAGATTCGGACATGACTGAGTGACTTCACTTTCACTTCTCACTTTCATGCATTGGAGAAGGAAATGGCAACCCACTCCAGTGTTCTTGCTTGGAGAATCCCAGGGACGGGAGAGCCTGGTGGGCTGCCGTCTATGGGGTCGCACAAAGTTGGATACGACTGAAGCGACTTAGCAGCAGCAGCTCCTTTATAACTAGAGCTTCCCTGGTGGCTCAGATGGTAAAACATCTGCCTGCACTGTGGAAGACCCAGGTTTGATCCCTGGGTCAGGAAGATCCCTTGGAGAAGGAAATGGCAACCCACTCCAGTATTCTTGCCTGGAGAACTCCATGGACAGAGGAGCCGGGCGGGCTACAGTCCATGGAGTTGCAAAGAGTTGTACACGACCGAGTGACTTCACTTTCACTTTCTTTCTCCTTTATAACTACCATCATACCTCTGACTTTAGTGAGTAGTAATTTTTTTGATTGTTCACCAATTTTGAGAGCAAGGGAACATCTCTATCTTTCATTACAAAGTCTCTGAACTTGGCACTTGTGCTGGTGGGCAGAATGAACCAATGCAACTTATTCTTAAATCAACATCTAATAACCTCTGGGACTGTGTCACTAGTAAGGAGGATTTAACAAGTCAGAAATATGATGAAAAATATGTGTCAGTTCAGTTCATTTGCTCAGTCATGTCCGACTCTTTGCGACCCCATGAACTGCAGCACGCCAGGCCTCCCTGTCCATCACCAACTCCCGGAGTTCACTCAGACTCACGTCTATCGAGTCGGTGATGCCATCCAGTAGCCTGACATAAATGCTCTTCACTTATTGCTTTTTTTCCTCATCCAGGAACTCTCTTTTCCCAGAGTGACATGCCTCACTCCCTCAGTTCCTTCGGGTCTTTGTACCTCAATTAGCAAGGCCTTCCCTGCTCACTCTGTGTAAATAATATTGACCCACCTCTAGCAATCCCTTTTCTCTTATATCCTGCTTTTTTTCCCCCACCTTCTCCCTTATTACCATCACACGTACCATATATTTACTTGTGGATTTGTTTACTGTCTGTTCATTTGTAATCACTGGAAAGTAAACTCTGTAAGAGCAGAAATTTTTTCTGTGTTGTTTCCTGCTGCATCTCTGGTGCCTGGTACAGTGCCCAGCATGTAGCAAGGGCTTGTGTATATATGTGTTGAAAGACTGAGTATGTGTGTGGGACTTCCCTAGTGGTCTAGTAGTTAAGAATCTGCCTTCCAATGCAGGGGACGAGGGTTCGATCCCTGGTTGGGGACGTAAGATCCAACATGCTCTGCCACAACTGCTGAGTCCGAGTGCTGCAACAAGACAGAAGTCCTTGAGCTTCAGTGGAAAGCCCCTGTGCCACAACTAAGACCCAATGCAGTCAAAATACATAAAGAAAATCTTTTTTTAAAAAAAGGTTTGACTGTGTGAAGAGAACAGTTCATGACACTGAAGGACAGAGGTAGGCATTTCAGTTTCTATATGATTGGTGTTTCATCGCTCAGTCCTGTCCAACCCTTTTGCGACCCCGTGGACTGTAGCCCGCCAGGCTCCTCTATCCATGGGATTTCCCAGGCAAGAATTCTGGAGCCGGTTGCCATTTCCTTCTCCAGGGGATCTTCCTGACCCAGGGATCAAACCTGCATCTCCTCCTTGGCAGACAGGTTCTTTACCACTGAGCCACCTGGGAAGTCTGCATAGGAACTATTATTTAATTCACGAGACTTCCCTTGTGGCTCAGGCTGTAAAGAATCCACCTGCCAAGCAGGAGATGTGGATTTTATCCCTGGGTCGGGAAGATCCCCTGGAGAAGGAAATGGCAACCCACTCCAGTATTCTTGCCTGGGAAATCCCATGGACAGAGGAGCTTGGCGGGCTATCGTCCATGGGGTCACAAAAGAGTTGGACACGACTGACCAACTTAACCACAGTGCAGAGACAGTAACAAACTGTGCTTATAGGGACGGCTTAGGAAATCCAAGAGTGAACAGAGCCTCTCTCGGCCTCAAGCAAGATAAAAAGAATAGTAAAAAAGGGCTCTCACCTTGTGTCTGGAATACTAATAATGTATGTGAAGAAACATGGGCAGAGCAAACAAAGAAAAATGAATTCTAATAAATCAGGAGAGAGAGAGAGATGCTTGACCACACTCTTTCAATGCCACCAGCAGTTCTTTGGTATTTGCTCTAAATTCTGTACAACCAATTGCACTGAATTATGAGAAAAAGAAAATGCCCAAGACAAGCTGAAAACTGGGATTTTATTTTGAGAAGCAATCCCCAGGGTTATGAACAATTTTACTGAGATTCAGCTGAATATCACAGGAGCTCTGAGCAGGTGATTTGTGGGTCTGGGTCTCGTCTCCGCCCTCCACCCCCAACCCCCTCTACCCCTGTGGCCCCAGAGACCATGGCAAGCTGCTTCCTCCTTCTGGGCCTCAGCTTCTGCCAGCAGGAAAGTGAGGGAATTGGTGAAGACTGATTCCCAGCGTCTCTTCCACCGATAGAGTTTCTATGATTTTGCATTCTGACAAGGATTTTTAATTTGTCCTTATTAACGCAGAGATTCAATTAACCAGGACATTAAGTTCCCTGAGCATTCTGATTAATTGGATCTTTACTAAAATAGCCCCAAATTTTGTTTGCTGCCTTAAAAAAAACCCTACAAAAGCATTTTTTTTGTGTGTGTATATATTTTATATCTGTGGGAAATCTAAAAGCTAGAGGTTAACTGGAAGTTATTCCTTAAGTCAGTGTGTCCCAAACATTTTTGACGGTGACCCAGAGTTTAAAAAAAAAAAAGAGATTAACCTGCCCTTCCCGGATGAAGGTGGCCACCGCGTGTAACTCATTCACTCGAATGGGACGTGTGGTGATAGTTTTGTAAAACAGAGAGAAAATATACTGACAGGAGAGCACGTAATCCACCAAAAGAGAGCTGAGAGAACTGGGAGGAGCACCAAAATAATCTACTACAGGGGCATGGCCAAGTTGGGCAGCTTCTAAAACAGACTGTGGCCAGGGGACCCAAGAACACCTGGATGGGAGTGGGGCGACCTGCTGCTGTGTTCCGTCCTCTCCAGGCACCATGATAGTGGCTGTACTTAACGTTTTGTGTCCACTTATAAGTTGAACAGGGACAGACAAAATGCCCACAAAGGTTTTGATTTTTGTGGTAAAAATGGTATTTAAAAAACCCTCTGGCTTTTAAATGAATAATTTCTGGATTGACTGTTCCCTGGGAGACTCTGGCTGTGTCTAGTGCTCTCTGCTTAAGGCTTCTCTCTCTCTCTGTTTTTCCCTCAAGCATTATCCCCCATTGTCCCAGCTGCTGTCAGAAATTCTTCTTGGACTTTTGCTGTTTTCCCCTCCTCTTTTATGTGTGTTATATTTGGGTGGGGGACAGGAGCCTTCCTTGTCCGCTTCATCCCCCTTCCTACATCACTGTGAGTGATGGACCTCAGTGGAAAACCCTGGTGAAGAGCGCTTCCGGGAGCCTTGTGTGAGATCAGAGTTGAGGCAGGTGTGGTCACGGGGTTCCCCCAACCAAAGCCGTTGAGCCAATACCTGAGCCATGACAGAGAAGAGGGAATGACCCACACCACAATGTGGTGACCTCAAGTCTCCCAATGACTTGAGACTTTTGGTTTGGCCTTTTTTTTTTTTTTTTGTCATGAGGCATGTGGAGGGATCAAACCCACATCCCCTGTACTGGAAGGCAAAGTCTCAATCACTGGACCACCAGGGAGGTCCCTTGGTTTGGTCTTTGCACCAACAGACATCTGAAGGACTAACCACCATTCTTCAAAAACATCCCTCAAAACCAGCTTTGCGGCTCAACGGTCATCCTTGATTACAGCTTTCTTGCTAGAGCAAAAGGATAGAGTATTCATTTTCTTTCCAGACATGGAAACATAATTCTAGCCAGCTTAGGCAAAGAGGAGAAGCCAGGAACGGGGCTGAATGACTGACTGGGGAAAGGTAAGGGTGAATGCAGCTGGGCCCAGGAACCCAGGAGTCTGGCACTGCTGTGCGGACAGGCTCTTGTTCCTGGTCTGATCTTGTTCTCCGTGTCTCAGTTTCTTGTCACCACAGACCAGCTTCCACCCCACGTGGTAACGAGCGTGGCCGACAGCCCCAGTGAACAACAGTTTAGCTTCTGCACTGGAGATATACTGACCCCATTTTTTGGTTCCAAGATGAAAATGCCAGGAAGGACTTTGACTCTTCCAGCTTGTATGTCAGGGGCTTCCCCAGTCTCTGGACAAATTAACTGGGGAGGTGGGGTTCATGAAGAATATAGAAGCCCCTGAGGTAGTTGTGTGGGTGGGGAAGGGCAATTGGCTCATCTCTCTTTTCATTCATTTTTATTGAGCAAAATTGAGAGGCTGAGTGAGGGGTCAGAGTCTTTACTGATTAGAGAGTGATGACCTGGAGGTTGGTAGATGAAGATGGAGAAAAAAGGCTGAGGGCACCAAGTGCTCTGCAAAATGCCCGAGGTAGGAAGGAATAGGGAGCTTATGTCAAAATGTAAATTGATTGCTTCTTCCCAACGGAGTCCTACTATGAAAAATGCCAATTGAACTACACAGTCTACTTAATAATGTAGTTGCCTGACTTCCTGCACTGGAGGAAGTTTCTTATCTTGTTGTAAAGTGGAGGCAGTTTGAGCACCAGCAGTTCTACAGCTCCAGCAGTCTTAGCTGGAAAATCCCATGGACAGAGGCGCCTGGCAGGCTATATGGTCCATGCGGTCACAAAGAGTCAGACACGACTAAAGCAGCTCATCAGCAGCAACAGCAGTGGGTCTGCAGGACCATTCTCCAAGTAGCTCTGCCCTAGGAAATTCTGGCGTGTGTTCTATAGGAGGGGCTTCTAGGGTGGCACTAGGAGTAAAGAACCTGCCTGCCAGTGCAGGAGACATAAGAGATTCAGGCTCGATCCCGGGTTGGGAAGATCCCCTGGAGGAGAGCATGGTAACCCACTCTAGTATTCTTGTCTGGAGAATCCTCATGGACAGAGGAGCCTGGTGAGCTACAGTCCATAGGGTTGCACAGAGTTGAACACGACTGAAGTGACTTAGCAGGCAAGCACATTCTATGGGAGACACAGAGAAGAATGCTCATAATAGCTTTGTTTATAAAAACTGAGAAAACAAACAATCCAGATGTCCACAAACGATAGAATACAGAAGTAATCATGGTGTAGAATCCTATAGAGCAGAGAAGATGAATAAACTGCAGCTACACACATCAACATGGATGGATTTCAAAACTCTTGAACATAAAAGGCAGATTGAGATGATGACAGTTAGTGTGGATTCATTGCAGGAAGTTCAAAACCAGGAATCACTAAAGAATACAGTGGTTAGGGCTGTATAACAAACGGACTGAAACTGTAAAGAAGAGCAAAGGAGTGGGCAGCACATGTGTTAGGTCAGTGGCTGGCCTGGGGGTGGGAAGGGAGAGGGAGATGGTGGGGAAGGGGGGCCACAGAGGAGACTTCAGTGTATTGGCAATATCTGATTGATTACATTGGGTGTTGTGTACGTGGTGCTTGGTTTTTTATTTTCTTTAAACTGTGCGTATATGTTACACACACTTTTTTGTAAGTATGATCTATTTCACAATGAAGAAAATTTAAAAATGTAGTCAAAACCAAAGCGTTCCCACTCCCGCAAAGGCAATAAAAGGTACGAGGCTAAATGGTGTGTGCCTTGAATGAAGAACTGTGGTGCCTTGATTGTCTGGAAAGGTATCAGGGAGAAAGGAGGAAGGTAGCCGCCGCCCGCTCACACCCCCTCACGCCCTGGGCAGAGGTGTGTCATGCTGTCTTTTGCGGCTCACGTGGCTCTGAGCCCACAGCTTGCTCACTTTATCCCCGTTTTGTTTTTGCACTGCAATCCTGAAGATTTAGCCTGTTTTGCTTTCCTTTCAGAGCTCCATTTCTTGAAGCTTCCCCAAGGCTGCCTGCTGTAAAAGGTGTTTTATTTATCCTAACTTTTCACTTCTTGACTGCTCTCCAAAACCAGTGCACTGATCCATTTGGGTTTCAAGTGTGAAAGCATTTGGAATGGTGCAGAAAACTTTCCTAATACCACTTCCAAAGTTTGGTCACTCACCATCTGATTACCTTTTTAGGGAAGGTTTAGTTCGCTGGCTGAAGTTTATTTTAAATTCTGTCTGGTTTGCAAACACATTCTTTGTAGACAGCTCTCGTTTGAAATGTTTGGGCTCGCCTTGCTCTGGGTAAAACAGATTGTCAGGTCTTTTTTTCAACCCTGGTTGTTAGATGGCTTTTCTTGTCCTACAATTTGGTGTTCATGAACCGTAGTCATCAAAGTTTAGGGTTAGGAAGGGACCTTGGAAGTCATCTATCCAACTTTCCACCTAATGAAAGAAGTTTTCCTGAGACATGCCTGATTACCAGCCTCTAGGAGCTTGCTTTTTAAGGGCATGGCTGTAGGGACAGAGAGTACCATAAATTTTAAATTCCTCATAAAATTTTGCGTCAATTCACACTTTGTCTTGGAGAATCAGAGATCTGAGTGAACCAGTCCCGGTTTGCTAATTGAATTAAAATTAATACAGACTCTTGCAGAACGGGTTCCACAGCTATAGCCTACCTCACGTGGTCCCGGTCACCTTTAATCTACTTTATAGGATCACATCCCGGATTAGGAGGGTCAGAGACCACGGAGGAGAAGCCAGGGAGATTTGGCTAATCCCTTGGCATTTGCATGTGCACATTTGTCTTTGCTTTCCTGTCTGCTTAAAGGGACAGAAATGTGGGGAATTCTTTGGTGGTTCTGTGGTTAGGACTCATGCTTCCACTGCAGGGGACACGGGTTCAATTCCTGGCCAGGAAACTACAATCCTGTAAGCCTCACAGTGCAGCCAAATAATAATAGTAATAAAAAAATGAAATAAAAAACAACAACAAAAAGTGCCGCTCACCAACTCCTGCTGAAGGGAGAGGGGCTGGTCTGTCACCCTTGCCCACTCTTAGTCTTTCCCACTTCCTGGGTCACCAACTGCCTTCTTCTCATGAGAATGGGCCTACTTCAGTTTCTGAGCCCATCCAGTGGCAGTGTGATGTGTGTCAACAGTTGCCTTTCCCACCGGTCTCCCCGTCTTTTGTTCTGCTCTGCTAGAGCTTGGAACCAAGCCATGACCCCAGCTGCAGTCATAGTTCACAGAGTCTGGGTCCCAAGTCAGGCTGGTACCTTGGAGGCAGAGGACCTTCAAGGTGAGGGAAAGAGGCCAGCCTCGAAAAGACCAGAGTTAACCCACTGGAACAGGAGGGCTGTTCCATGTCCAACTCCCAATCTCATGCCAGCCAGGGAGAGTTTCTGCATTTAAAAAGGGTAACTGAAGATGCTTTTTAAAAATTGGGGGGAGGATGAACGATGATGTACCACCCATCCTGGCACACAGCGTGCAAGGCTCAGTAGGCCTGGGAAACCCAGGCACGGCCTGGTAGAGGTTATGATGAGTCTCCACTGGTGAAGCGCTGAGGCACTGGGCCCTTCCCAGCAGGTGGTCCCTGTCAGAGCCTGGGCAGGTGGGCCTAAGAGGTGAGGAGTTTCATGGTTCAGCTCATGAGCCAGGGGCAGGCCATAGCCAGGCAGGATGTTGGTGCCACAGCCTGATGATCAGGGCAGCCCACTGTGCCCCACTGCTGCCCATGTAGGCTGTGATGAGGCCCCTGTCTAGGGACTGGGAGGAGACTGGGGAGTCCCCTGGGGCTCCTGAACTGCTGGCCTCCAAGTTCCAGCCAATATTTTGTTGATTTGAAACAACTACTTGGCTGTGTATTTGTGTGCAAGGGAGCTGTGGTAGCAAAGACAAGCAGTTGGGTGGCAGCCTGGGAGATGGACTAGGAAATGACATCCGTACACCGTACAGGTTTCATGGCAGATTACAGAACCAAAGTACACGGTCTGTATGAGCCATTTGCATGGGGAGGAAGGGGAGTGGGGAGGCACATATGGGGAGAGGAAGATGGGGAGAGTCTTTCACAGACAAGGCGGTACTAGTCTCTGGCCTTATCTCCAGGGCCAGTGGGAAGCTCAGAAGGAAGGGACGGACCAAAGGAGTCATTTTCACAAGAGCCTCAGGCAGACAGAGGCCACAGCTGTGAGCTTTGCTTCCAAAGGGACTCCCACAGACACTAAATGGAGTGTGCCCATCTTCCTCCTGTCCCTGTGTGACAAAGCATCTCGGTGTTACCCTGTCACCTTTGGCATAGTGCATTCAGTACCCTTGGCAAGAGTACAGGTGTATTCCCAGAGGGCAGCCTGAGAGCACCCGAGTGTGCTTCCCAGACTCTGGGAACACAGGCGGACTTGAGTAGGGCTGGAGAGCCCCCATCCAGTCGGTGGAGGTGGAGCCAGTGCTCTGGTTAGTTTCCCTGGGTCGGTTCCCAGAGCCCGGGGGACCTGGAAACCCTCCAGATACGGGAGATAACAAAGTGCTACATAGAGCCATAGAACGCTTTCATCTTCACCGTCATAACAGCCTTGAGAAATTCCACCTCCTGCCCTTTTTAATTTCCTAGAGCTTGTCTGAGTCTGTAATTACCTTGTTTTTCTTTTTAGTCCAAGGGTCACCAAATTTTTTTCTGTAAAGAGCCAGATAGCAAATACTTTCAGATTCATGGGCTATATATATAGTCCTGGTTACGACGGCTCAATTCTGCTGTAGGGGCACAGATGCAACCACAGACACTATATCAGCTAACAAATGTAACTGTGTCGCAACATTTTACTTGTGGACACTAAAACTGGAATTTTACATAATTCTTCACAGGTTGCGAAATATGCTTTTTCGTTTTTTCACTAGTTCAATAATGTAAAAACCATTTTCTAACTTGCAGCATTCAGGGACGGACTGTGGCTGTCACTTGCCTCTCCCTGCGAGGACAGGAAGTAGGTTCTCTCATGTCCCTGGTGCCCCACTTTCAACATATACTAGTTGCTTGTAGAAGTTTGTAGAAGGAGTGACCTTCTCCACTTTATAGACAAGGAAACCGTGGCTCAAGAGGTGAGTCCCCGTTCTCGGATGCGGGGCTAAAATTCAAACTTGCGTGCCAGTTGGATCGCTGTAGAGCTGGGTAGGTGGTAGTTCTACTAAATCCTGTGCATTTTCTACCCAATCAGTTTCAGCTTTTGCAGAAAAAATAATATATATATTGTCACATGAAAGTTCAGAGTTTAGGATCCGGAACTTCACTTGAGCAGAAAACCAACTGCGTAGATTCTGTAGTGTCCCCTTTTAAAATGGTTGAGCTGTGGAAATTTAGCTTTACTGCTTCAGGTGACTCTTTTTTTTTTAATCTGGGGAACACACCAGTGCTAGTTTACTTTGGTACATGGCTGTGAAGAATAATGTTTGAGGTTTTGCACATATTAAAAAGTCACAATGAGTATAATCTTCAGATTGGGCATTTTCTTACAGTCTAAACTAGTAGATTTTTCAGAAACCGACTTACAGACTTAGAATATGAATTTATGGTTATGTGGGGAAGGGTAGAGGTAAGGGATGGTTAGGGAGTTTGGGATTGACATGTACACACTACTATATATAAAATGAATAACCAACAGGGACCTACTGTATTGCACAGGGAACTGCTCCGTATTATGTAACAACCTAAATGGGAGAAAAATTTGAAAGAGAATAGATACATGTATATGAATAACTGAATCACTCTGCTGTACACCTGAAACGAACACAACATTGTTAATCAACTATACTCCAATATAAAATAAAAAGTAAAAAATTTGGGGGGTTTCTTTTTTTTTTTAAACCACAGCTCTGTGTCAGTTGGGGGCTACCTAAGACCTCAGAAAGTCCAGTTCTCTGCTGGAAAAACTGGTTCTCCTTCAAAGTTAGCTGAAGTCTGTCTGTATCTCCGCCCCCATCGCTGTCAAGTCCTACACCCTCTTTCAACTTAAGTCTGTCTTGATCACTGCACTTTTCTTTCTCACTCCAATGACTCACTCCCACACTTGTTCTCACTTGGCCTCAGGCTGCCCTGCTCCTCGGGAGGTGCAGTTAACCGAAAACCACCAGCCTTCCAGGAAGCAGGTCAGGATGCGCTCGCCTTCGCTTGGAATCTTGAAATCCTCACCCATGTTTTGCCCGGATTCTTATACTGAAGGCTCTGCAAAGGGCGCGCTGGGGCTTGGCTTGGCCGCGGGCTGGGTGCCACCATGGCACCTCCCACAGTCCTTGGGTGCTGTCCAGGCCAGCAGCAGCCCCAGCCTCCCTTCTCTCACTTCTGCTTCCCAATGTTGACAGAAGTATGCCCCGCCCACTGGTGTGTGTCTCAGGGGTGGGCAGTGGACAGCCCTTCCTGAGGCAAAGAAGCTGCAGTGCAGGAGACCTGGGTTCCATCGCTGGGTTTGGAAGATTCCCTGGAGAAGGATATGGCAACCCACACTAGTATTCTTGCCTGGGAAACCCCATGGACAGAGAAGCCTGGAAGGCTACAGTCTACAGGGTCGCAAAGAGCAACTAAACCACCACCATCCTTTAGAAGGCCTCATATTGCAATACTGTTTTGTTACCCGATTTGTATTTTTACTTAATACATTATGAGCACATAACCACATCATTCCGTATCTTTTTATACTATGATTTTTATTGCTATACTGGTTCCATGATAGATGGAGCACAATACATAATAAACGCTGATTGTTGGACATTGAGTTTGTCTCTTGTTTTTCATGCCAAGATGAACACCCTTAATTATAAATGCTTTTATGCATCTCTTTCTGCTTCCTTAAGATATATTTCTAGAAGTGGAATTAATTGGGTCAAAAGCTCTGCATATTTCTAAAGGCCAAACTGCCTTCTAGAGACAATCCAATTTTTGTTTCTACCAGTAGTGCAAAAAGTCCCTGTTCCCCACACCTTGCCAGCATATTACTGGATATGTGATAACTTTCAAATTTTTTTTCCCCACACTGCATGGCATGTGGAACTTCCCTGACCAGAGATTGAACCCGTGCCCCCTGCATTGAAAACGTGGATTCTTAACCACTGGACCCACAGGGAAGTTCCTTTCCTTCTCTTTTTTATGTGGTGTTTTACCTTAATATTTTTGGAGATCACTGTTGCTGCTAAGTCGCTTCAGTCATGTCCGACTCTGTGCGACCCCATAGACAGCAGCCCACCAGGCTCCCCCATCCCTGGGATTCTCCAGGCAAGAACACTGGAGTGGGTTGCCATTTCCTTCTCCAATGCATGAAAGTGAAAAGGGAAAGTGAAGTCGCTCAGTCATGTCCCACTCTTAGCGACACCATGGACTGCAGCCTACCAGGGTCCTCTGTCCATGGGATTTTCCAGGCAAGAGTACTGGAGCGGGGTGCCATTGCCTTCTCCTTTGGAGATCACAGGTCACTTAAAAATGTTTTAGGTTTAAAGTTTTTGCAGATATTTTTAAGGCATTCACAGCCCTCTTTGGGGGTGTTCATGGATGTTATATTAAGAATTTTGACTTAATAGAATGAATGTAAGTCAAAACTCATTCTATTAATTTCTGAAAGTTTTATATTGAAAATCCTACTAAAAATATTAATTTATCTACTAAAAACAAACAATTGTAATATATAGTGGAACTATATGTAACTTTTTTCTGTATTTTCCAAGTCTCCCTTAAGTGTTCCAAGTCTCCCATATTTTCATAATTTAAAAAATAAATGAAAAAGAATGATTAAAAAAAAACTGAAGTAAAAAATAAAGTCATGTGACTAAAAAAAAAAAAAAAGAATTTTGATTTGACAATGGGGATGACAACCATCTAGTCATGTCCACCAGGTAGACAAAACCTTGTATAGAGGTTTGAGTCTTCATTGAAGACAGATACTCTCTCTAATGAGAGGAGCTTCCCATCTTTGATTGGAGTCTTTCTTCCCCAAGCAATAAATCTACAGATAGCATTGGGAATACTTTCCTCCTCTTACTGCTCTATTAAAACAAACAAACAAAATCCTCCTCTTCCTGGATTCTCTATCTGGATTTGGATTCCTTCAGAATCACTATAAGTCAGACTGGGCTGTTTGATTCTTTTTCAACCAGACTCCTCTTTTTAATTCAACAACCCTGCGTGATTTCCCTGGCGGTCTAGTGGTTGACACTCCATGCTCCCACTGCAGGGGGTATGAGTTTCATTCCTGGAAGGGGAACTAAGATCCTGCGTGGTGCAAGGCATGGCCAAAATAAAATACACAACAACCCTGAGCTTTAATGTTGTTGCTCTTGTTGTTCAGTCGCTCAGTCGTGTCTGACTCTTTGTGACCCCATGGACTGCAGCACGCCAGGCCTCCCTGCCCTTCACCATCTCCCGGAACTTGCTCAAACTCATGTCCGTTGAGTCAATGATGTCATCCAACCATCTTGTCCTCTGTCATCCCCTTCTCCTCCTGCCTTCAATCTTTCTCAGCAACAGGGTTTTTTCTATTGAGTCGGCTCTTTGCAACAGATGGCCAAAGTATCGGAGCTTCAGCTTTAGCATCAGTCCTTCCAATGAATATTCAGGACTGATTTCCTTTAGGATGGACTGGTTTAATCTCCTTGCAGGTCCAAGACTGTATATTTCCTGAGTTGTTGTTGAGTTCTAATAACCCACTCATGTTCATCCATCACTTTCTTTTCTCAACCTCTCATTATTACTATGATTCCTAAGAGATGGGAAGGAAGAAACACAACAGATCTTCTCTGGAACACTGAAGAAAGGAGCTAAGGAGAGCCCCTGGGTTATTTGGGCCTTGATGACTTTTATTACTGAAGGATTCTGTGCCTTATAAACTCCATAATGTAGGTTTTTGTTGTTATCCCGGGTGACACTTTGTACACACCTCTGTGCACAGAAACGTGATCTCACCTAGACAATGACGAATCCAAAGTACCACACAGCAGTTTGCAACAAAATTTGCATAAATCTCTCATTATGCAAGAGGAAGCCTCCCTTCCAGTACTTGCTCTCCTGTGGTAGGGCCAGAAAAAAGTCTCGGGGAAGGACAGACCTTTGGATATGCCTTTTACTACATTTCAGAGACTCATTTAATATCTTCCCAGCCAAACTTCTTAATTTCTTTGCCTTGAACATGATTATTGCTGAGGGACTTTGAGGCTTTTCTGAGATGTAAATTGGTGGGATGAATTTTTTTTTCCTTTGCAAAATTCTCATATGCAACCTAATCCAGTCATGCAAAGCAGCAAGGTCCAAGGACTTTGGATCTAATGCTTAAAAAAAAAAATAGGTGGCAGGTAAGGGAAAATGTTAGTAAATATTAAACCCATGTCTCTCCTGTCTTAGACTGTATATTTCCTGGGTTGTTGTTTTAAATTGCTAAATTGTGTCCAACTCTTTGTGACCCCATGGAAAGTAGCCCACCAGGCTCCCCGTCCATGGGACTTAACAGGCAAGAATACAGGAGTGGGTTACCATTTCCTTCTCTAGGGAATCTTCCAGACCCAGAGATCAAACCCGTGTCTCCTGCATTGCAAGCAGATTCTTTACCACTGAGCCACTGTTGTTCAGTTGCTCAGTCATGTCCGACTCTTTGCCACCCCATGGACTGCGGCACGCCAGGCCTCCCTGTCCAAATTGATGTTCATTGAGTCGGTGATGCCATCCAACCATCTCATCCTCTGTCATCCCCTTCTCCTCTTGCCCTCAATCTTTCCCAGCATCAGGGTCTTTTCCAATGAGTCAGGTCTTCACATCAGGTGGCCAAAGTATTGGAGTTTCAGCTTTAACATCAGTCCTACCAATGAACACCCAGGACTGGTCTCCTTTAGGATGGACTGGTTGGATCTCCTCACAGTCCAAGGGACTCTCCAGAGTCTTCTCCAACACCACAGTTCAAAAGCATCAATTCTTTGGTGCTCAGCTTTCTTTATAGTCCAACTCTCACATCCATTTATGACCACTGGAAAAACCATAGCCTTGACTAGATGGACCTTTGTTGACAAGGTAATGTCTCTGCTTTTGAATACGCTGTCTAGGTTGGTCATAACTTTCCTTCCAAGGAGTAAGCGTCTTTTAATTTCATGGCTGCAGTCACCATCTGCAGTGATTTTGAAGCCCCCCAAAATAAAGTCTGTCACTGTTTCCATTGTTTCCCCATCTATTTGCCATGAAGTGATGGGACCAGATGCCATAATCTTAGTTTTCTGAATGTTGAGCTTTAAGCCAACTTTTTCACTTTCCTCTAGAGGCTTTTGAGTTCCTCTTCACTTTCTGCCATAAGGGTGGTGTCATCTGCATATCTGAGGTTATTGATATTTCTCCTGGCAATCTCGATTCCAGCTTGTGCTTCTTCCAGCCCATCGTTTCTCATGATGTACTCTGCATATAAGTTAAATAAGCACTGTGACAAAATATAGCCTTGACATACTCCTTTTCCTATTTGGATGATATACTTTGCATATAAGTTAAATAAGCAGGGTGACAGTATACAACCTTGATGTACTCTTTCCCCAATATTGAACCAGTCTGTTGTTTCATGTCCAGTTCTGTTGCTTCTTGACCTGTATACAGATTTCTCAGGAGGCAGATAAGGTGCTATTCCCATCTGGTATTCCCATCTTTTGAAGAATTTTCCATAGTTTGTTGTGAACCATACAGTCAAAGGCTTTAGCATTGACAATGGAGCAGAAGCAGATGTTTTTCTGGAATTCTCTTGCTTTTTCTATGATCCAACGGATGTTGGCAATTTGATCTCTGGTTCCTCTGCCTTTTGTAAATCCAGCTTGTACATCTGGAAGTTCTGAGTTCACATGCTGTTGAAACCTAGATTGAAGGATTTTGAGCATTGCTTTGCTAGCGTGAGATGAGTGTAATTGTGCAGTAGTATGAACATTCTTTGGCATTTCCCTTCTTTGGGATTGGAATGAAAACTGACCTTTTCCAGTCCACCTGGGAAACCTTATATTTCCTGGGTACTGATACCAATAAACATCAGAAGTCATATTCAGCCAGTCAGCTGAAAAAATATTCATGCTGCTACAGACAAATATTTATTGACTGTCTTCTAATGTACATTCTGCTGACCACTGGGTTGTAAACTGTGTCCTTAGTGAGCTTTACATTTTGGTGGTGTTACTGAGTCCAAGCTCACTCTGCTCGCCGCACAACAGGCCAGTGATCCCGGAGACGAGATGTTGAGGCAAGGAATACGATTTTATTTGGGGAGCTGGCTGAAGGAGAAGATGGCAGGCTAGTACCTCATAATAATCTTCTTGCCAGGGTCTGGATGCTAAGTTCTTTTGTAGAGTCAGGGAGAAGGAAGCAATGAGGAACTAACATCAAAAAGCAGAATGGAGAGGAAGAGGCAGTGGGGAAGTAAAGTGAGAGGGTCTTCAATCTTGAGAAACATCTCCAAGGGAATGGCCAGCCTTTGGAAAGGGTGTGTTAATCTCTTCTGTTCACAGGTGGGTAGGTGACGACAGAGGATGCGCTGGTTGGATGGCATCACAGACTCAATGGACATGAGTTTGAGTAAATTCCTGGAGTTGGTGATGGTCAGGGAGGCCCGGCGTGCTGCAGTCCATGGGGTCACAAAGAGTGGGATATGACTGAGCAAGTGAACTGAACTGAGGGTCAGATTGTGTCTCTGTGAGCTGAAAAAAGGCACTTTAATTTACAGTCAGGCAGAGGGGCAGGGTCCTCTGAGGCAAGCTATTAAGTATGATTATAATAACAAAAGCAACAAAAAGCAAATCAAAGAAACAGCTTCTTCTCTGCAACCCACTCCAGTATTCTTGCCTGGAGAATCCCATGGACAGAGGAGCCTGGTGGGTTACAGTCCATAGGGCCACAAAGAGTCGGACATGACTGAGTGACTAACACTTTCTTCAACAGTGGGAGCAGCAGGTTGACAACCAAGAAAGAATGAAGCCACAGCTACATAGAGGGGAAAGAGGTATGGGGATTGTAACAGGCAGAGTTGTTGCTTTCTCAGTCCTCTTGGTTAATAGACAATGGCTGTCAAAGGGACATTATTCCCCTCTCACCCAAGTGAGTCATTTGCTGAGCTACCAATTATGTGCCGCAACAGGTGTTAGCTACACTCTTTCTTTGTGCTTATTGAATCATCACATTGATACTATGAAGTAAGTACTATTGTTAATTTCATTTTACAGATGAGAAACTGTGCTTTGGGGAAATTAAGTAATTTCCCCAGGATCACATTGCTAGTGGGTGGCTGATGCGATATTTACAATCAGGTCCAAGACCCAGTTCTCAGAACTGGCAGTTGGTGACCTAATTCTTCATCATTGTGAACACAGTCACAATAAAGTGAACAATTTGTAGTTCAAACACTACTGGTGAATGGCCAGAACTAGTACCCAAACAGGGAGCTGAGGACCCGGACCTGCTGCAAAGAAAGAGTGAAAATGCCTATTTATTGAATATGAATATAGTGTTATAATGAATATGATGACTCTTTAAACTTTGATGTTTGCTCCAACCTCTCTATGTTCCATAGGAAAAAGGGAAATTTTGCACCAATTCCCCAAGTCCTTAGACTTTGCAGGACAAGAAAAAATTAAGAAGCAGAAAACATACCTTCCTTGCATTGAATTAAGTGGAAGATGAACTCAGCTGCATGCATCATCGTCTTAAACGCACAGCAGCTGTGTTGACAAAATGGGTCAAGACCCTCAGGCTGGTTTTAGCACTAATATTTTTCCTAACCCTTTTTGCAAAGAGAGGGCAAGCCATGAAGACTGCTGATGTAGGCTTGGGGCAGATGAATGGATCAAGATGGTGACACTGAAAGCTTGACCTTTGTGAACCAGCTCTGACTTCAATCTCAAGGACAGAATTTTGGGTGAAATAGAAAAGAGTAGCTTTATTGCTTTGCCAGGAAAAGGGGGACACAGAGGTCTCCTGCCCTGAAAAACTATGTCCCGACCCTGGAGGATTTGCTGAGGAGTTTTATAGCAATGGTTCAAGGTGGGTGGAGGGGTTGGTGGTTGCTGACAAGATTAGGGTATGTGGAAGGCCTCCACGCCTGTACGCTAGTCTCAGATGATCTTCTTGATGAACTGATGAGCTTCTTTGGTTCCTTTAATGTAACCTCAGTTCAGTTCAGTCGCTCAGTCATGTCCGACTCTTTGCTACCCCATGAATCACAGCACACCAGGCCTCCCTGTCCATCACCAACTCCTGGAGTTCACTCAGACTCATGTCCATCGAGTTGGTGATGCCACCCAGCCATCTTGTCCTCTGTTGTCCCCTTCTCCTCCTGCCCCCAATCCCTCCCAGCATCAGTTTTTTCTAATGAGTCAGTTCTTCACATCAGGTGGCCAAAGTACTGGAGTTTCAGCTTCAACATCAGTCCTTCCAAGGAGCACCCAGGACTGATCTCCTTCAGAATGGACTGGTTGGATCTCCTTGCAGTCCAAGGGACTCTCAAGAGTCTTCTCCAACACCACAGTTCAAAAGCATCAATTCTTCAGCGCTCAGCTTTCTTCACAGTCCAACTCTTACATCCATACATGACCACTGGAAAAACTACAGCCTTGACTAGACGGACCTTTGTTGGCAAAGTAATGTCTTTGCTTTTCAATATGCTATCTAGGTTGGTCATAACTTTCCTTCCAAGGAGTAAGCGTCTTTTAATTTCATGGCTGCAGTCACCATCTGCAGTGATTTTGGAGCCCAGAAAAAGAAAGTCTGCCACCATTTCCACTGTTTCCCCATCTATTGCCATGAAGTGATGGGACTGGATGCCATGATCTTCATTTTCTGAATGTTGAGCTTTAAGCCAACTTTTTCACTCTCCTCTTTCACGTTCATCAAGAGGCTTTTTAGTTCCTCTTCATTTTCTGCCATAAGGGTGGTGTTATCTGCATATCTGAGGTTATTGATATTTCTCCCGGCAATCTTGATTCCAGCTTGTGCTTCTTACAGCCCAGTGTTTCTCATGATGTACTCTGCATAGAAGTTAAATAAACAGGGTGACAATATACAGCCTTGACGTACTCCTTTTCCTATTTGGAACCAGTCTGTTGTTCCATGACCAGTTCTAACTGTTACTTCCTGACCTGCATACAGGTCTCTCAAGAAGCAGGTCAGGTGGTCTGGTATTCCCATCTCTCACAATTTTCCAGAGTTTCTTGTGATCCACACAGTCAAAGGCTTTGGCATAGTCAATAAGGCAGAAATAGATGTTTTTCTGGAACTCTCTTGCTTTTTCCATGATCCAGTGGATGTTGGCAATCTGATCTCTGGTTCTTCTGCCTTTTCTAAAACCAGCTTGAACATCTGGAAGTTCTCGGTTCACGTATTGCTGAAGCCTGTCTGGAGAATTTTGAGCATTACTAGCGTGTGAGATGAGTGCAATTGTGCAGTAGTTTGAGCCTTCTTTGACATTGCCTTTCTTTGGGATTGGAATGAAAACCGACCTTTTCTAGTCCTGTGGCCACTGCTGAGTTTTCCAGACTTGCTGGCATATTGAGTGCAGCACTTTCACAGCATCGTCTTTCAGGATTTGAAATAGCTCAACTGGAATTCCATCACCTCCACTAGCTTTGTTCGTAATGATACTTTCTAAGGCCCACTTGACTTCACATTCCAGGATGTCTGGCTCTAGGTGAATGATCACACCATCGGGATTATCTTGGTTGTGAAGATCTTTTTTGTATATAGTCTTCTGTGTATTCTTGCCATCTCTTCTTAATATCTTCTGCTTCTGTTAGGTCCATACCATTTCTGTCCTTTATTGAGCCCATCTTTGCATGAAATGTTTCCTTGGTATATCAATGTAACCTCCAGTAGTCTTATCTGGTATGAAGAATACTGGCGTCTTCAAGAGCTTATTGTTATGTGTATCCCTTGAGGTGGAACCAGGCCCCTGCCCTATGGTTTTCTGACTGCACCCTCCTTGTCTTTGCAGCCCTTCCCTTCTCTGATTAGCAACTATTTCAATCTGCCCTTTAGAACTCAGGGAAAATCTTGGAGACTCAGAGAGCCCCACAGGGTCCTGCTTGGTTTCAGTGGTGGCACTGGCAATTACAGGTGGAATGCATGGGTGACCAGGCTTTCCTTGCCTCCTAGTCCCTCCTCTAGCACAGATGTATAGTGCATTCGGAGGGAAATTGCAACAGAGTTTGGCTTAGTTATCACTGGGGAAACACCAGAAGACTGGCTACAGTGAAGGTGGGAATTGAGGCTGAGAAAAATGGATGATGTAAACAATTTGAGAACTTCCAGTTAAACCTGTCTCATAGGATAGGTATCATACTTTATTGTCAGTTCTCCACTCTTAGCAGAGAAAGGACCTTCTGGTTTGCTACTTCCTCTTTCTAGTCTTACTCTTTTTGTGTTTCTGGTGCCTAGTAAAGTGCCTGTCACATAATGGGTATTTACTTAAGGCTGACCAACTTAGCCTTAAGTAAACTTAACCCAGAGTAAACTTACTATAAGTAAACTTAACTCAGAGTAAAGTAATTAAAAAACTTTAAACTTACTTAAGTTTACTTAAGACCAACTCAACTCAGAGGGAGACCCTAGGGGAAGGCTTTAATACCTTTTGGAAAATGGCCTTTGTGTTGGGTGGACCATGTGCTAGAAAAGGGAGGAACTGCTGGATAAGGTCTGGGATGTACCAAGCTCCAGCCTGGGAGCAGTTTTTAGGGGTGGCTTTAGGTGGACTCTGAATATTCTGAGGCTGGAGTCTGTGAGAACTTCCTATTGAGGAGGAAAATTCTACCAGCTAGATCTGGAGAGATGGAGGTAAGAACCGCATCCTAAAGTTAGAGTGGAAGAAGTACAGTCTGAAAACGTGGCTGATGTTGTTACCCAACTCAGGCTCGGCTACTTCCACTCAATAAGCCAATCTGAGAGACAGGTGTTGGGTAAAGGAAAAATAGCTTTATTTTAAGGAAGGCTGTAATGTGGGGAAAAGATGGACTCCTATCCAAAAGAACCAGTTCCCCACTCCCCAAGTTTTAGCCAGGATTTATATAAGAAGTGAAGTAAAAGTGGCTGCATGCTGCATGCTGGGAGTAAGTACACATTCAAAGATGTGTATGTTAATAGCATTGGAACTGGAGTGTAGTCATTGCAATTGTTCAGGTCAGCACATCTGTTCTAGCGGGGTGGTTGTATATTTCTGGAAATACAAGAATGAAGACAGAGCAAAACAGGCAAAGCAAAACAGGAGCTAGTCCCTCAAACCCTAGAGCTGTGTTTAGCTGTTAACAAGCCCTTCGTTCTAAAGTAGTGTTTTTCTCTAAAAATTCAAATGGTCTCCAGCCAGTAATGCTTGAGGTAGAATTTACAGTGGAGGGCAGAAAGAATCTGGCGTTAAAGAATACTATCAGACTGGGCAGCCTGGTGGAGAACGCATTCTGGAGGCTTCCAGCTATTTCCTGGAGAGAACACATTAACCCCTTCAAGAGCAGGTGCTGTAGAAACACTCCGGACACAGATGTCATATTCTTCATCTGGACTAACCTTTTTTTACTTGCCCTCAGCACAGTGTCACTGATCCCACCCTTTATTTGCATCTGCTTTAAGGGTGTCGCGACTGAGCGACTTCACTTTCATTTTTCACTTTCATGCATTGGAGAAGGAAATGGCAACCCACTCCAGTGTTCTTGCCTGGAGAATCCCAGGGACTGGGGAGTCTGGTGGGCTGCCATCTATGGGGTCACACAGAGTCAGACACGACTGAAGTGATACATCATCATCATCATCATCATAAGGGTGTCAAGGGCTTCCCTGGTGGTACAGATGGTAAAGAGTCTACCTGCAGTGCAGGAGACCCAGGTTCGATCCTTGGATTGGGAAGATCCCCTGGAGAAGGGAATGGACACCCACTCCAGTATTCTTGCTTGGAGAATTCCACTGACAGAGGAGCCTGGTGGGCTACAGTCCTTGGGATCACCTAATCACATCGAGTTGGACACGACTGACTAACACACACTCATGAGGGTGTCAGTGCTTCCCTGATGGCTCAGGTAGTGAAGAATCTGCCGGCAATGTAGCTTTCAAGTTCAATTCCTGGGTAGGAAAGACCTCTTGGAGAAGGAAATAGCAATCCACTCCAGTATTCTTGCCTGGAGAATTCCATGGACGTTGGAGCCTGGCAGGTTACATTCCATGGGGTCACAAAGAGTTGGACACAACTGAACGACTGATACTTTGACTTCTTTAAGGGCATCAAGCCAGGCCTTTAAATTCCTCTGTATGATTTAAAGCTGACGGTCTCCCAGGAAGAGAGACTTTCTTTCTTTTTCAGAACTTTCCTCTAGACCTCATTTCCAAGCAGAGCTGCAGTCCTGAAGCAAGGCCCTCCAGTCTGGACTTGCCCAGCAAAGATGAAGAGCTGGGCCAGCCATACCTGCCCTGCCCTTGTCCAACCTGTGCATCTCCTTCTGCAGCAATTGCATGTGCCAAGAACAGCCAGGAATTTCCCGCAGAGCCAGAGCCTTGTGGGGGAATTCCACCAAGTGGTTATAATACACCCTCAGGTTCCAAGGGAGAAATGTAGCCTGTCTGGAAGATGTTCATCCTCCTGCGTTCAGCAGAGCTCCTGGGAATGTCTCCCTCATCCACGAGTGCCCCCGAAGGGGGTCCTCCCTCCCTCTCTCATTCTCATCACTCTCTCCCCATTCCCCAGCCCCAGGATATACATGGCCTTAGCCTGAACATCACAATTGCCGCTGGGGAACAAGTGAGCAGAGAGGCTGCTCCAGATGAAATCATTCCTTTTAGTTCCAGTTCCTCAAGCAGAATTCTGACTGCTGGGCTGACTCCAGGTTTGGCCAGCTTGGAGTCAAGACTTAGACTTCTTGCTCTACTATCCGGCTCAAGGGGGCTGGAATGAGGACTCTCATGTATATCTCTCTCTCTCATGGTAGGTGGGTTGAGGGGACTTGGCTGAGGCCTAGTTTTTTTCTCCTTTAAGTTGCTACAGCATCTGAAATTCCCATGAATTTTCCAGTGCTTTAAAAAGATAACCCTGGGGAGTATTAAGAAAACAATCATGGATGTATACCTTTCGTTTATCAATCAGTCAGAAGTTTCTTCATAATACCCAACCGAGGTCCAAGATTCCTGGAGGAAGAGGTGCTTCTGGAAGATGTGAATGGCCTGAGGAGTCCAGGAGAATGGCCGGATGACCAGGATAGGCCTCGTTTCTCCTGGGCAAGGCAGATTTGTCTCTACTTTCTATTCTGTGCATGGCTAAAGGCTCCTCTGAGAGAAGGCCCTAGAAGCAGTTCTCAAAGTGCAGTTCCAACCTTGTGGTCTTAGAGTCTTGCAGGTGGTCTGCAGACTGGTTCAAGTTACATGGGTGTGGTTCCTTGGTATAATACTACACCCTTGGGCTCCAAATGATGCTGGAGTGTTAAATCCGAGATGCCCAATTCTAGGGGAGGGCTTGCAGTGTCTCATAGTCATCATCGTCCTTGTTATTATAGAACATGTCAGAAGTTTGGCCTTTGACATTCTTCCATTGGATGCTGCTGCTAAGTTGCTTCAGTCGTGTCCGACTCTGTGCGACCCCATAGACGGCAGCCCACCAGGCTCCCCCCGTCCCTGGGATTCTCCAGGCAAGAATACTGGAGTGGGTTGCCATTTCTTTCTCCTTCATTGAACTTTTATCAATATCTTTTTTCTGTGTACTGTGTTAGGATAGGAGATAGACTAAGAAGAAAGTGCCCCCATTTTTCAAAAGAGCTTATTTATCCTAAAAGATGCATGAGCAACACAATACTGAGTGACAACATGGAACAATTCTCTAAATACTGACAGAGGAATGCAAAGTGCTGTGGGGACATGACCAATGTCTGCTGCTGTCAAGGACGCCTTCCCTGAACAGGTGACTTTCAACAAAGCTTTGAAGGCTACCACGCAGCTGACAAGGCAGACTTCTCAGGAGGCCAGATGCAATGACGTACTCTGGGCAACATGTAGAATAAACTTGCTGAAGTCCACTCCTTTCTTCCTTCATTCAGAAACCAGGTTTTCAAAGGAAGCGTCATTGATTTGAGACCTACAGGATATATCGTATATGACATCTGGAGATGGAGGAGGGGTTGGTGTCCTAGACCCAGGGGGACAGCAGAATCAAAGAAAGTGGGAAGCGGGTTCAGTTCAGAGGATATGAAGAGGAAGGGAGAAGTTAGGTTAGAGTCAGACTTTCTTGCCCCTTGGCCAACCAACCACCTCATCCTATCAACTCCAACTTCTTAGATGTCTTTTCTTTCCCTCTTTTTTAAAAAAAATTATTGTTTACTCGAGTGCAGTAGGACTTAGTTGCGGCACACGGGATCTTCAATCTTCGTTGTGGCATGCGGGATCTTAAGTAGTGGCATGTGGGATCTAGTTCCCTGATGAGGGGTCAAACCCAGGCCCCCTGCGTTAGGACTGTGAACTCAGACCTAGACCACCATTAGACCACCAGGGAAGTCCTCAGTTCCACCTTCTAAACGTGATGCATCAGGGCGGAGCTCAGAATTCAGGTCCTGTCTGTCCACAGCTTGCAGTCCTTGTGGCCCCTGCCTGGTTCATTCAGATCCTCATCATCTCTTTGCCTCCCCTCTCAGCTGGTCTCCCTGCCTCTGGCTCTTCCCTTCTAATTCATCATCCACACCATCAGTGCAGTAGTGTCCCTACAGGGCATGTTGTACTTTGTCCTTTTTCCTACATGACATATCTCAGTGGTTCACTGTCATTTCAGGATTGTCCTCAACCCTGAGAATGACGTATATAGGGCACTTTGGGATCCTGCCTCTGTCTACCTCCTTAACTGTGTATCCACTGCTGTCACCTTGGACTCTGCTTTTGATGCATCAAAGTACAAATGTGCATATTGGTTCATGCCTCTGGGCCTTTGCATGTGCTGTTACCTCCCTCTGGAAAACCCTTCTGCATCTAGTCCTCTTAGAAGCTCATTCATCTTATTCAACTTACTCATCCTTTAAATGTGGATTCAAATGCCACCTCCCTCAACCTTCCCATACAGAGTTAACCACTGCGGTTATTTAATTATATCTATAGTGGTACTCTTATCAGTCTGCTGCTGGCATGAGCTCTTCACAGAAGGCTCTTCTGCCAAATGCTGAGCAGCTATAGAACAAGAACTGAGTTAATTCATTTTCACAGCTCCAGTCTCTAGCAAGGGCTGGGCTCTTCATGAAACACACAGCTGAGTCAAGCTAGGCTAGGGCTCTGGGCACTCAGTTCTTACACTCATCACCTAGGCAGCTGTAAAAATACTCACATCCAGGCCCCACCTGAGGTCAGTGAAACCAGGATCTCTAGGGGTGGGGCTGGGTAGGTTTATTTGTTGTAAAGTGCCCAAGTGAGAGGGGGAGGGATAAATTAGGAGTTTGAGATTAACAGGTACACTGCTATATATAAAATAGATAACCAACAAGGACCTACTATATGGCAAGACAACTATACTCAATCTTTTGTAATAACCTACAAGGGAAAAGGATCTGGAAAAAAAAATATGTTCATGCATCACTTTGCTGTGCACCTGAGACACAACATTGCAGATCAGCCATACTTAAATTAAAAACAATATTTTTTAAAAAGGCTCACAGGTGATTCTAATGTGAAGCCAAGCTTGAGAATTACTGGAGAGGAAAAGCTGAGGAATCTCAGACTCAGATCTGAGTCCTAGGCTCTACTGACGAGTCTCTGCAGTTATTATTCATTCTCTCAGTTGTGTCCGATTCATTGTGACCCCATCCAGCCACTGAATCACTGCAGGATCTTGAGCAAATCAGTTGCTCCTCTGGCTTCATTTTCTCATCTGTAAACTGGGAATTCTGAGTCAGATTTCAAATGCCCATTCCACATCCCTGACCCTGGTCCAGTGTTGGGGTGGAGGTATAGGGAGTGTTCCCAGCCACTGCTGGGTTCTGCTCTTTACCCGATGGATGGGTGGAGGAATGAGTAGCCACTCTCGATCAGCCCTGGACTCTTTCTCCTCTGCTCTCCCTCTGCCACTAGGCTAGAGTTTGCTGTTAGCCAACCTCTATAGGAAGCTGGGAGCGGTTCTGGTAGCAGCCAGGCTCCCTACGAGATCACACTGTGGAGCTGAAGAGGGATTGCAGAGAACCACGGACCAGGGCTGCCTTCATGTCACTGCAGATGGTTTCTTTGATGAATGGGCTGTCCCTGCCACGTTTTCTTTTCAAAATGTCATGCTGTATTTTTGAGAGCACATGAAGAAATAAATAAAGTGTTAACAGTAAAAAATAAACAGAAGTGGGACTTTCCTTGTATTTTGCTGATTGACCTGGAGGAGTGGGACTCAGGATAGGGAACTTCGCTGCTGTGACATGTGGGCTGCTAGGTCCAGCGTATGGAGACTATCCAATATGTAGTCACATAGAGGACAAGAACAGCCTCTTGTAGCCCCTGCTAACAGTTTCTGTTATCAGCCATCCAGTGTGTCCTGATCACAGAGGAGACTTTGTCTCACAGTAATGAGCAAAGACAGAGCCCATGATGCCTCCATTTTCATTTGAAATAAATCATGTCGGCCTGGCCTGCAGTCAATATGAATTTGATGTCTAGCAAATAAAAGCAGCTCTAACTTGAGCAGACACAATCCATTACCCTGCCATCTGTTGTGTCCTGGTTTCCATATAGGGATAATAAAAAGATAGGAGTTTCCTGAAAGCTTGGCATTTTGCATGCAGGGGAAATCACACTACCTTTGTGTGTGTGCTCCGTCGTTCAGTCACGTTCAACTCTTTGCGACCCCATGGACTGTAACCCACTAGGCTCCTCTGCCTACAGGATTTTCCAGGCAAGAATACTGGAGTGGGTTGCCGTTTCTTCCTCCAGGGAATTTTCCTGACCCAGAGATCGAACCCGCATCTCCTGCAATGCAGGTGGATTCTTTACCACGGAACCACATGGTAATCCACCTGCAATGCAGGAGATGCAGGAGATTAGGGTTTGATCCCCTGCAGGAGGAAATGGCAACCCACTCCAGTATTCTTGCCTGGAAAATCCCGTAGACAGAGAAGCCTGGTGGGCTACAGTCCATAGGGTCCCAAAGAATTGGACATGACTGAGCGACTGAGCACGTTGAGCACATCTAACAAAGAAAAGCAGCTCTAACTTGAGCAGACACAATCCATTATCCTGCCATCTGTTGTGTCCTGGTTTCAATATGGGGATAACAAAAAGATAAGGGTTTCATGAAAGCTTGGCATTTTGGGTGCAGGGGAAAACGCCTTTAAAAGACACGAAGCTACTCTCTTGGATTAAATACCGTGAAACCAGCCTTGGCTACATATTACCGAGTTGTCTCATTTGTCTCATTTTCTACTATTTTATATTCTTCATGACAATTAGGTAAAAGAAACAAAACCACTTTTTCTCTTCCAGTTATCTGTCATTTTTTAAGGATTATCAGCCCCTAGCCCTGGTTTCACATTTTAATTCTCTGGGAAGCTTTGAAAACATACTGATGCCTGAGACTGCCCATCCCCACTTCCAGATCCTGATGTAACTAACTGATCTAGGGTAGGGTCCAGATTCCTATAACTGTGGAAAGTTCCCTGGGTGATTCTAATTTGCAGTCAGGGTGAGAACCACTGCACCAAGCACATAGAGCTTGGTCTGCCCTTCCTTTATGAAAGTAATTTATAGAGGTTGAATATACTCTTGTATATCTTGTGAATCTGTCTTTGAATTTCAGCATTTATTGCACTGTGGTGAGTAGACACTATGAGGGATATGAGATGAGCATAGCCAGATTCTTGCCTTCCAGAAATTACAATTTAGTTTTTTCCCCCTTTGTGTCTTATTAGCACTGATGTTTATTATCTTAAAAAACAAAAATCTTAAAAAGCAACTAAATCAAAGCAAAACACTAACCTCCCTGTAGCTATTTGGCAAAATTGCCATAAGTATTAAAATATGCATACTTTGTGCTCAAGAGATTCCACTTCTAGGCATTTATACTGAAGACACTATTAAGGATGTACATGATGAGAATATTTGTTGGAACATTTTTTATTCCAGGAAAGTGTTGAAAGTTCAAGGGGATTGGCAAATAAAATGGTAGGACATCCATATCTTCTTGAACACTATGCATCATGAAAAATGATAATGTAGAAGATTTTTAATGGATTAAGGAAAAGGTCTACAATATTCTAAGTTAAAAAAAAGAAAAACACAGACTCTAGAACAACTTCTTATTGAAGTAAAAGAATGATTATATACTTACAGGGGAAAAAGTCTTGAGATGAGAGATTCCAAGATGTTGGCAGGAGCTATCTCTGGGCTGTGGGACCGCAGGTGATTTTACTGTTTGTCTTAAGAAGAAGCTGTAAAGCAGGACTTGGATAACTAAGTGAGGCTGGCCAGTATTAAGAGTCAGAGACTTCTCTGAGGCAAGTCGAATTCCTAGTGGTTGATGTTCTATAGTGGGGATCCCACTCAGAATCACAGCTCTCTCCTTGCTAGATTGGAGGCGGCCTCACCCTTCTCCTCTCTGCAGTGCCAGAGTATGACATCATGGGCTGCCTCACGACACAATCACTGCTGTGATCAGGGTGGCTACAGGATTGCAACACGGGAGAGCTTGTGTGTGGATGAAAGGGTGGGTAAGCAGGCTGGGGTCCTTATCTTGAGGATGCTAGCACCCTATACCTTGGATCATACACTTTAGATAAACAGTTTTTTTTTAAGCAGATGTCGTCATTCACATTTTACATAAGATGGTGAAAATATCAATTGTCTCTGTTATAGACTTTATTTTTATCATACTTTGGAGGCCTGGAGAGAACTAAGAGATTGTGTCTAGCAGGGTGCAAGCAGGAAATCGAAATCACCCAGAGTGTTTTTAGAGGGAATTGATTGGGGAGAATTGGTTTTACAAGTGATGGATGAGACTGAGAAATCAGCCAGAGGGCAAGGAGACAACTGGAAAATTAGTAGTCTTTGGATGTCACTACCATCCTTAGTTTGGAGGGACCATGGAAGGGAGGAGGTGAATTCTCAGATGTTAGAGTCAGGGGTCACCCCAAATACAAAGATGGCCACTGCTGTCAGCGCAGCCCAAGACAGAAAAGCGGTCAGAAATGACAGGGGAACCTTCCTGCTCTAGAGAGCAGGTGGGAAAGTGGGAGGAATGGAGCTGAGGTCATTCAGGCCAGGACTGTGTTATGTAAATAAGCCAAAGAACTCTGTGTATTGGCCTCTGGATGGTTTATTCACTGCAGGCTGGACCCATTAGCTCAAAAGTTAGCCTGCACCAAACTCAAATTTTTACATACCTGCTTATTTTTAAAACAACCCAGACAAGTAGTTAATTAAGCCTTTTAGAGCCTGTCTGATTTGCATATCCCATGAAACCTCATCTAGCATCTGCTTTCCATTGATAAGATGAGCCTTGTGGTGATAGGACCCCATGGTGCCACGGACCTTGGCCTTGTCTGATCCAGAGACTCACCACCACGCTGCTGAGAGACATCTCCTAGACCTGTAAGCCCCCTCTCAGAGCCCCCTCCCCATGCCCTCCTTCTCTTTGGGACAGTGGCCCCCTACCATAAGCTTCTGGGTAGTCTTCCCATCTCATACAAACCAGTCAGGGCACGGCTCAGTAAAGCTGGTATTTTTTTTCCTCCAGCAATGTTGTTCTTTTTTTATTTTTTAATTTGTATTTTAAAAACATTTGTTTTATTGAGGTGTAGTTGATTGACAATGTTATGTTAATTTCTGCTGTACAGCTTGTACGTTAATGCCTGTGGTGGTCATAGCTTTCCGTGCGTGTGTGCTAAGTTACTTCAGTCTTGTCTTACTCTCTGTGACTCTGTAGACTGTACCCAACAGGCTCTTCTCTCCATGGGATTCTCCAGGTAAGAATACTGGAGTGGGTTTCCATGCCCTCCTCCAGGGGATTTTCCTGACCCAGGGCTTGAACCCAAGTCTCCTGTGTCTCTGGCACTGGCAGGTAGGTTCTTTACCACCTGAGAAGCTCTTAGCTTTCCTTGATCAGCCCCAAATCTCTTGAACCCTTTCCACATTGGCCTAGAGATTACAGAAGGGAACTAAAACCCTCTCTGGTCATCCCTTGGAGTCTCCACTGGTTTCAAAGAGCAAGTGACATACTACTGCACTGATAGAAACAAACTTACATGGTAAGTTTCATCATTCAGTTGAACTGTATAAATTGCCAATATTCATCCAGTTGTGACCTGTAAAAATAGCTATGTTGGGACTTCCCTCGTGGTCTAGAGGTGAAGACTCCACACTCCGGATACAGGGGGCCTGGATTCAATCCCTGGTTATGGAACTAGATCCCACATGCTTCACCTAAGACTTGGTGCAGCCAAATAAATAAATAAATATTTAAAAATTATATGCCAATTATTTAAAAAAATAGCTATGTTATGTGTACCTTATAGCATATAATGTATGTTAAGTATGCTATGCTATGCTATGCTAAGTCACTTCAGTCGTGTCCGACTCTGTGTGACCCCATAGACGGCAGCCCACCAGGCTTCCTCGTCCCTGGGATTCTCCAGGCAAGAACACTGGAGTGGGTTGCCATTTCCTTCTCCAATGCATGAAGGTGAAAAGAGAAAGTGAAGTCGCTCAGTCATGTCCAACTCCCAGCGACCCTGTGGACTGCAGCCCACCAGGCTCCCCCATCCGTGGGACTCTCCAGGCAAGAGTACTGGAGTGGGGCACCACTGCCCTCTCCGTATGTTAAGTATAAGTATCTTATATTTTGGAGTTGACCCCTCTCCACCCCATCAGTCTCAAAAACCTGTTTCTATTCCATTCACTCACTTATCAGATCAGATCAGTCGCTCAGTCGTGTCCTACTCTTTGCGACCCCATGAATCGCAGCACGCCAGGCCTCCCTGTCCATCACCAACTCCCGGAGGTCACTCAGACTCACATCCATCGAGTCAGTGATGCCATCCAGCCATCTCATCCTCTGTCGTCCCCTTCTCCTCCTACCCCCAATCCCTCCCAGCATCAGAGTCTTCTCCAGTGAGTCAACTCTTCGCATGAGGTGGCCAAAATACTGGAGTTTCAGCTTTAGCATCATTCCTTCCAAAGAAATCCCAGGGCTGATCTCCTTCAGAATGGACTGGTTGGATCTCCTTGCAGTCCAAGGGACTCTCAAGAGTCTTCTCCAACACCACAGTTCAAAAGCATCAATTCTTCGGCGCTCAGCCTTCTTCACAGTCCAGCTCTCACATCCATACATGACCATAGGAAAGACCATAGCCTTGACCAGGCGAACCTTTGTTGGCAAAGTGATGTCTCTACTTTTGAATATGCTATCTAGGTTGGTCATAACTTTCCTTCCAAGGAGTAAGCGTCTTTTAATTTCATGGCTGCACTCACCATCTGCAGTGATTTTGGAGCCCAGAAAAATAAAGTCTGACACTGTTTCCACTGTTTCCCCATCTATTTCCCATGCAGTGATGGGACCAGATGCCATGATCTTCGTTTTCTGAATGTTGAGCTTTAAGCCAAACTTTTCACTCTCCACTTTCACTTTCATCAAGAGGCTTTTTAGTTCCTCTTCACTTTCTGCCATAAGGGTGGTGTCATCTGCATATCTGAGGTTATTGAGATTTCTCCCAGCAATCTTGATTCCAACTTGTGTTTTTTCCAGTCCAGCGTTTGTCATGATGTACTCTGCATATAAGTTAAATAAACAGGGTGACAATATACAGCCTTGACGTACTCCTTTTCCTATTTGGAACCAGTCTGTTGTTCCATGTCCAGTTATTGTGTGGCTACCTGTGTAACAGGGTGTTTGCTTACATGTTTCTTTATTAGTCTCCTCTTTAGTACAAGGCCCTGTCTTCTCTTGCCCAGGCCACTGCTTGCAGGCTTTAATGTGTCCCCAGATAACCAGGAATGTAGATTCTTAGGTCTCTCCATTGAATTCAAACACAGTAGATCTAGGGCACAGTTAAAATGATGCTTCTTCATTTTAAATCAGCATCCAGGGTGTTCTGAGACGGGTGGATGGTTATACCCTTCAAGAAAGGTTATTTTCTTCCACGGTGCTACCTGAGTGTTCTTTCTTTCTAAAATGATATTCTTTGTCCCTCCCCAGCTTAAAATACTATCAGTTTTCCAATTGACTACAAGATGAATTGAAGAAAGTAGGGGAAACCACTAGACCATTCAGGTATGACCTAAATCAAATCCCTTACGATTATACAGTGCAAAAAATAGATTCAAGGGATTAGGTCTGATAGAGTGCCTGAAGAACTATGGACTGAGGTTCATGACATTGTACAGGAGGCAGTGATCAAGACCATCCCCAAGAAAAAGAATTCAAAAAGGCAAAATGGTTGTCTGAGGAGGCTTTACAAATAGCTGAGAAGAGAAGAAAGCTAAAGGCAAAGGAGAAAAGGAAAGACATACCCATTTGAATGCAGAGTTCCAAAGAATAGCAAGGGGAGATAAGAAAGCCTTCATCAGTGATCAATGCAAAGAAATAGAGGAAAACAATAGAATGGGAAAGACTAGGGATCTCTTCAAGAAAATTAGAGATACCAAGGGACCATTTCATGCAATAATAATCACAATAAAGGACAGAAACAGTATGGACCTAACAGAAGCAAAAGAGATTAAGACGAGGTGGCAAGAATACACAGAGGAACTATATTTAAAATGATCTTAATGAACCAGATAACCAGAATGGTGTGATCACTCACCTACAGCCAGACATCCTGGAATGTGAAGTCAAGTGGGCCTTAGGAAGCATCACTATGAACAAAGCTAGTAGAGGTAATGGAATTCCAACTGAGCTATTTCAAATCCTAAAAGATGATGCTGTGAAAGTGCTGCACTCAATATGCCAGAACATTTGGAAAACTCAGCAGTGGCCACAGGACTGGAAAAGGTCAGTTTTCATTTCAATCCCAAAGAAAGGCAATGCCAAAGAATGTTCAAACTACTGCACAATTGCACTCATCTCACATCCTAGCAAAGTAATGCTCAAAATTCTCCAAGTGAGGCTTCAACAGTATGTGAACCAAGAACTTCCAGATGTTCAAGCTGGATTTAGAAAAGGCAGAGGAGCCAGAGATCAAATTGCCAACATCTGTTGGATCATAGAAAAAGTAAGAAAGATCTAAAAAAACATATGAAAGTAAAAGTCGCTCTGTTGTGTCTGACTCTTTGCAATCCCATGGAATATACAGTCCATGGAATTCTCTAGACCAGAATACTAGAGTAGCCTTTTCCTTCTCCAGGGGATCTTCCCAACCCAGGGATCAAACCCAGATCTCCCACATTTCAGGCAGATTCTTTACTGGCTGAGCCACAGTTGACTACGCCAAAGCCTTTGACTGTGTGGAGCACAACAAACTGTGGAAAATTCTTTAAGAGATGGGAATACCAGACCACCTTACCTGCCTCCTGAGAAATCTGTATGCATGTCAAGAAGCAGCAACAGAACCAGACATGGAACAACAGACTGGTTTGAAATTGGGAAAGGAGTACGTCAAGGTCGTATATTGTCACCTTGCTTATTTAACTTATATGTAGAGTACATCATGCCAAATGCCTGGCTGGATGAAGCAGAAGCTGGAATCAAGGTTGCCGGGAAAAATATCAGTAACCTCAGATATGCAGATGACACCACCCTTACGGCAGAAAGTAAAGAGGAACTAAAGAGCCTCTTGATAAAAGTGAAAGAGGAGGGTGAAAAAGGTGGCTTAAAACTCAACATTCAAAAAACAAAGATCATGACATCCGGTCCCATCACTTCATGGCAAATAGATGAGGAAGCAATGGAAACAAACAGCAAGACTTTATTTTTTGTGGGGGAGGGGCTCCAAAATCACTGCAGATGGTGACTGCAGCCATGAAATTAAGACACTTGCTCCTTGGAATGGGATTCCCTGGTGGCTCAGAGGTCAAAGCGTCTGCCTGCAATGCAGGTGACCTGGGTTCGATCCTTGGGTCAGGAAGATCCCCTGGAGAAGGAAATGGCAACCCACTCCACTATTCTTGCGTGGAGAATCCCATGGACAGAAGAGCCTGGTGGGCTACAGTCCACAGGGTCGCAAAGAGTCGGACATGACTGAGTGACTTCACTTCTGCTCCTTGGAAGAAAAGCTAGACAGCATATGACCAACACGACCAACCTAGACAGCATATTAAAAAACAGAGACATTACTTTGCCTACAAAGGTCAGTCTAGTCAAGACTATGGCTTTTCCAGTAATCATCTAGGAATGTGAGAGTTGGACCATAAAGAAAGCTCAGCGCCAAAGAATTGATGCTTTGGAACTGTGATGTTGGAAAAGACTCTTGAGAGTCCCTTGGACTGCAAGGAGATCCAACCAATCCATTCTGAAGGAAATCAGTCCTGAGTAGTCATTAGAAGGACTGATGCTGAAGCTGAAGTTCCAGTACTTTGGGCACCTGATGTGAAGAACTGACTCCTTGGAAAAGACCCTGATGCTGGGAAAGATTGAATGTGGGAGGAGAAGAGGCTGACAGAGGATGAGATGGTGGGATGGCATCACTGACTCGATGAGTTTGAGCAAGCTCTGGGAGTTGGTGATGGACAGGGAAGCCTGGTGTACTGCAGTTCATGGGTGGCAAAGAGTCGGACACAACTGAACTACTGAACTGAACAAAGTGAAGCCCAAATTCTTCAGGCAGCAGGGAAGACCCACGCTGATCAGCTTCTGCCCCACTGTTTGGGTTGTTCTCCTGCCTCTTCACTTCCCCCAAGAACACACGCTCCTGTTCTCCTGGATGCTTGCTGTTCCCCAAACACTCATCTCTGGGTTCCCCACCCCTGTGCCTGGAAACTTGTCTCATCTGGTCCACACTTGTAAACCAGACCAACCAAGCAGCAGCCTCTAATAAACAGGCACCTCCTTCTTTTCTAGGTCTCCTCTCTCTTCCTGTTCTGCCAGCTCTGACCCTTTACCTCTGTTGCCAACCGATCTGGACTTTGTTGGTGATGACTTCCCAGCTCTTTAAAGGTCTAGGCTGGCACCCCTTCCCCGGCTCTCCCCACTCCTTGTTGAGTTTGACTCTGAGGTTCATGGCCCAAGCCCTGGAGGGGTTCATTCTGGTTCCGGGCAAGCAGAGATTCAATAGCTCTTGCTTTTCTCTTTCACCTGAAACACCCTTTCCTCACAGCCAGAGGCGCTTTCCATGACTTAGCTCAAAAGCCATGTCCTTGGGACTTCCTTGGCCTTTCAGTGGTTAAGAATCCATGCTTCCATTGCGGAAGCATGGGTTTGATCCCTAATCAGGAACTAAGATCCTACATGCCTCATGATGTGGCCAAAAAAAAAAAAAAAAAAGGTCATGTTCTCAAAAGATAGTTTTTCCGATGTTCCCAGGAAGAGCTAGCCACTCCTTTCTCTGGGCTCTCCTGGTACTCTGTGCAGACTTGGAACTGCCCTTATCATATTGATGTGCACAATTGCCTCCTCCTTGGGGCCAGGAACTTATCTTAATAGACCTGCTACTGTGCCAGGTGTTCAGCGCGTGCTTCCTAAATGTTTGTGCAAAGAACGGAGGCTTGTTGACTTCCACTCTGCCCCAGGTTGACACCCCGGGTTCATATGCTGGTTACCTAGGGGACACCAACCACAAATTGCACCATCAGTAACAGAACAAAGTTTAGAAATGTGCAAATCCTAACACAGCGCTGGTTCTTTCTTCCTGGGCTCATTCAGATCTCTTAGATGAATTTATGGCCTTGTTCTTCATGGTTACCTTATTAATTATTTTCTATACTGCATACTTTGACATTGCTGCTCAACATCACCTGACCTAAGGAATTAGTTCACTTTCTTAAGAGTTGTGCACTCTCTGAGTGCTATTCCCAGATGACAGTTATTATGACTCCCTCTGCAACTTTTTAATAATTATAAGCAGGAAGAAGCTTAGCAATGTTTAATACAGGTGTTGTTAAAAACCCAGTACATAATCCTCACAGATGAACACAGCAAACCTTATTCTCATGGTTAATTTCAACTTTTTCTTTTATTACTCAGCTCACTTTGTTACTCATCTCACCCGTAAAAGCCTAAAAATCTGTGTCAGGACAGGTTACATCTCATCTGAGGGTTGTTTTTGTTGGCTCTATCAGGAAGAGCTCATTATAGAAGTTTTACTTGTGACTTGATCCCATAGCAGGCCCCTAAGGACAGTGCTGGGCTGCAGTCAGGCTCCAGTGAATACTGTAAAGGTGAAAATTCATGAGGGGTGTAAAATGTATACCCAGGTCTCCACTTGAATTGTTTTCCTTTTCTTCCTGCGTGGCATGCAGGATCTTAGTTCCCTGACCAGGGACCGAACCCATGCTCATCATAGTGGACGCTCACATTTGTAACCACTGGACCACCAAGGAAGTCCCTAGGTCTCCACTTGAGATGCAACACCCAAACATGAGACAAACACAGGTAACGACCAGCATTATCTTAGACAATGATTTGATATTTAGGAACAAGGACCAACTTTGGCTTAACGATGGGGATATTCACCATCTTCTGAAAGTAATCAAGATAATATCAGAAAGATTTTTGGTGATACTTTTTAATTTTATAGGCATTGTCTCACTTATTCTCTGCAGAGTTATAAACTCTGCTTGTATGCAAGGAAAACAAAATTAATCATTTTGACCAGGATCACAAGAAATAGGAACTTTGTAGGTAGGTTTCTAGCTTTAGGCATGAAGTGGATTCTGTTTCCTGTGGAGCAGCTAGGTGTGTCAGTTGGATTGGTATGGCCTAGGTCATGGGTTTAGGTCTACCTAGCTCACTTAGCCACCTGGAAATGTTTCTTCATTTCTTCCAGTATACATGGTTTCACAAATATGTCATTGGTGTTTTAGCACTTACAATTTATTGAACGTCTCTTTTATGCAAGGCTCTGTGCTTGGTGCAGGAAATGCAGTCTCACCCTCAATAAACTCAGAATTTAGTAGCAAAGACAAACAAGGAAACACAATGTGCTAAGGAATTTGACAGAGGTATACTCTGGCATAAATAGAGCCAGGTGAAGCATATATAATTCAGAAGGAGCATTGAGGTCAACAAAAGTTTCTAGGACTCTCCTGATCACACAGATCTTGAAAGCTAATTAGCCAGGCTAGTAGGAGATAGCCAGGGGAAAGCCATTGTAGGAAGAGGGGACAGCATGTGTGAACACGCATTATTGTGAAAAAAACATGGCAGATTCAGGCAATAGTGAATGGTCTGGCTTGGTGAAACCTTTAAGTAGACAAAGTGAGGTGCAAGAGTTAGGAGGATCCAAAATTACAGTGGCCTTAGAGTCCATGCTAAGAGACTTGTCTTAACAGTTTTTATGAGTCATGCAGCATTTAAAATTAGAGTAGGGATATATATGTCATAAAGATCCCTCAGGAAATCATATATAAGAAGAATAGGTAAGCCTGAGCAAACTCCATGAGATGGTGAAGGACAGGGAAGCCTGGCTTGCTGCAGTTCACGGGGTTTCGAAGAGTTGGACCCAACTGCTGAGTGACTGAGCAACAACAACGACAAAGCTTGGAGGCAGAGCCCAGAATATCCTGGGGAGTGGCCAGAGAGGGGATGAAGATATCAGAAAGGGACAGGGGGACTTCCTGGTGGTCCAGTGGCTGAGTGTCCACTTTCCAATGCAGCGGGTGTGGGTTTGATCCCTGGTTGAGGAGCTAAGATCACATATGCTGTGGGTCAACTAAACCCACACACTGCAACGATGATCCCTCGAGCTGCAACTAAGACCCATCGCAGCCAAATAAATAAATGTTAAAGAAAGGGCCAGAGAACATCCACGGAAGACCAGGTTGATCTACCATCATAACAAGCCTTCTGTGCCAGGTGTTCATACACTTTCTCAAATCGTCACACCAACTCCATGGGTGCTAGGTCGTGGGTATCAACCATTCTAATTTACAGATGGTAGATTTGAGACCGTGGCTTCACAGCTACACATGTTGGAGCCAGACATTTGAACTCAGCCCTTAATCAACTCCAGAACCAATGAGCTTCATCTCTCCATCCATTGCCTTTTGTTGAGGATTAGCCTTATCCAGAATACAGAGCAGGCTCTTTGTTTAAAACACAGGGACTCTTCAGACTGGGCGGCTCAGATTTTTTTTTCTTCCATTGCACAGTGGTAGAAAAGGGGTCCTCTGTATTACAAGCCAATAAGTGGTAAGGATTCCACAGTGGCTTACCTAAAACACACTGCAGCCTCTATCTTTGATGTAGCTGGGGCACAACAGAGAAATTCTTGTTTTGCTGAATGAGGCTGGGATTGGTAGAGCTCAGGAACAAGTTGAAGTGATAACCCTCACTTTTTCTGATCAATTGTGACAGTTCCCTTTTGGGAGGGCTATCATGTCATGCTGTACCTGCCATGTTGCCATTCCCATCAAGGGCCTGCAGTGGAAGCAGCCACGTTACAAAATGGACCAGTGATCTCCTTCTGAAGATTTAGATGGCAGACTCGAAGGGAGTGGGCTGGAGGTCCTTTCTCCAGTGGATGAAGCCAGGAGATGAAATAGTTAAGAGTTGTTGGTTTTCTACCATGAGGAGAAAGCTGGACTTGAATAGAAACTTGATCTCCTGTACAAAGAAGCAGAGACTGGCAGAGATGGGGTCCTTGATTCTAGTTGTTTCTGAGACTCACCTGTATCCCAGCCTTTCTTAAGACTGGATTCTTTGATTCATTCCTTGGAGCTTATAAACGCCCCCAGCATCCTTCTAATGCAATCTGTTCTTTGTTTAAGCTAGTTTGGATTGGTCCTAACTAATTCATCAACTTCATCCCAAATTTGCTTAATAGTAATTGGCCCCTGGTTTCAAAAGAATGATTTGGGGGCTATAAAAGGTGACCACTAGGTGTGAAGTGTACATCAGTGTGGTCACCAACACATAAAGGCTCAACAGTGGGTGAAGAACCTTTCAAGAAGAGTGATGTTTATGCCATGTTTGCAGATGCTTTTCTAAATGAAGGTCTGCCTTAATGGGGTGCATTAGTCTATGCAGCTTGACTGGTGAAATGGGTTGGCTACTTTTGGTCTCTGCGTTGTAGCTGGGTATCTGAATGAGGTGGGGTCATTAGGAAGACTCAGTAACTGCCCCATCTGGTAAAAATTGACTTACTTTCCATTTATGTCCAATTCTCCATGTGAGAAACAACAACTTGCCCAGCAAGGCGCTCAGTGATGCCTGTAGGCTGGGGTGTGTTCCCAAGAGAGCTTCGGGTTAGTGCAAGTTCAGCGCTGGCAGTCAAAGCAAGGGAACCGAATTAGATTACATTCTCCAGGGATCCAGAAACAAGACACAAAGTCCAAAGGGTCACAAACATGGAACACAGGTCAACAACCTAATAAAGTGGCTGCCAGTGGCCCCGGACGTGCCAGTGGCACTCTGATTGGTGTATGCTGACCTGTGTCTATAAGTCTGTGTTTGTTTTTGTTTTGGCTGTGCGGCTTGTGGGATCTTAGTTCCCTGACCAGGGATTAAACCTGCACCCTTGGCAGCAAAAGCATGAATTCCTAACCATTGGACTGCCAAGGAATTCCCCGTAGATCTGTTTAGATTAAAACACAGGTTGCTGCTGCTAAGTCGCTTCAGTTGTGTCTGACTCTCTGCGACCCCATAGATGGCAGCCCACCAGGCTCCCCCGTCCCTGGGATTCTCCAGGCAAGAACACTGGAGTGGGTTGCCATTTCCTTCTTGAATGCATGAAAGTGAAAAGTGAAAGTGAAGTCGCTCAGTCGTGTCCGACTCTTAGTGACCCCATGGACTGCAGCCTATCAGGCTCTTCCGTCCATGGGATTTTCCAGGCAAGAGTACTGGAGTGGGGTGCCATTGCCTTCTCCGAAAACACAGGTTACAGGTGGACAATTCTAGCAACCAGTCAGGATTAGCTTACCTAATATACAGTGAACCCTGGACTTAGGGGAGCACCAGATGGGTAAACATAGAGGAGAAGAGGAGGGTAGCAGGCTAAGCAGATAGATTTTTACATGGATCGCTAGTCCCAGGGAGCCCCCTCCTTCCCCTTTGCTTGACCATGGAAGCCATGCAGCCATGAAATGGAACACAATCGAGTAGTGTTCCATTATATGTCAATTTGTGTAAAAGTGACAGATAGGGAATTTCATACAACATCTTTATTTATCCAAACATTTGGCTCATGTGGGTGAAGATAACAAGCACTATTTGGGCTCTCTGCAGAGGCTCACCATGACATAAATAGACACAGTTGCCCAAAAGCATGATTTTTGTTCTAATAGCTGTCTGGCACCCACTAATCAAGACAGTTGAATAAATAATGCTTCTCTCACTTTATCCAGCATGGTGTCTGCAGTGTCTTGTCACAGTCAGAGAGTTTAGTTTAGTTTTGGTTTTTTTTAATCTTTTCCGGGTCTGAGAAAATAAAGTATAGGTATGGTTATTGAATCAACAAACCCAGGGACTCCGTGCTTCTTTCTTGTGGGGAAGACGCGGCAGGTTGACCCAAACAACGATGAGAATCACTCTGAAGGTCTGGAGAAATGTGTTTGGCCATCAAAGGAAAGTCACAGTGAGCTGGTGGTAGGTGGATAAGAAACTCAGTCTGCCAGCCCTCACTTCCCATGTGCGGAGCAGACCCCTGAAGTCCAAAGCTGAGCTCCTCTTGTTTTACCCTTGACTGCAGAGATAGATACTTTACAAGATGAAACAGAGGGAAGGAAGGCGAGGTTCCTGCACTGTCTGGAAGTTGAAAGCCACCCTTTGTTCGATGGTCATGAGCAGTGGAGAGGGCACTAGAGGCCACGGCCGACTTCTCTAGTCAGCTGTGGAGAAATAGTGGCTGGTTGGTGAGTCAACAGATACCCACTTCTCTTCTCCTTTCTCCCACAAAGCAGGATGTGACACAGGTGGCAAGAAACAGCTGTTGGACAGATTTTCCATGTCTCAGATTACCTCAGGATCCTGGTTAGAATTCTTTGGGGGGTCTTCACCCACTGTGGACTGGTCCACACTGCTCCACTGTTGTTCGCTTAGCTTGCATCCCAGTGAGGTCCCAGCTGCCTTTTAGGTCCTGGCCACAGAAGGCTCTTGTCGTGCGCCCGTGTGCATGCTGTCTCTGGTCTGGATTGCTTCTCTCAGTCCATTTGGCTGAGATCCCTTCATCCTTTACTTTATTTTTTGGCCTCACCACGTGGCATGTGGGAATCTTAGTTCTCTGACCCACGATTAAACCTGTGCCTCCTGTTGTAGAAGCTCTGGTAGTGAGGAGTCTTAACCATTGGACCACCAGGGAAGTGCCCCATTTATCCTTTAAGACCCAGCCCAGAGGGTGTTGCAAAGAGGCTTTCCCTGACTCTCCCAAACTTTTGCTCAGGGATACCATTCTCCTTGGGGTTTCTCCTTGCCCATCAGTTCAGTTCAGTTCAATTCAGTCGCTCAGTCATGTCCGACTCTTTGCGACCCCATGAATTTCAGCACTCCAGGCCTCCCTGTCCATCACCAACTCCTGGAGTTCACCCAAACTCATGTCTATCGAGTCCGTGATGCCATCCAGCCATCTCATTCTCTGTCGTCCCCTTCTCCTCCTGTCCCCAATCCCTCCCAGCATCAGAGTCTTTTCCAATGAGTCAACTCTTCGCATGAGGTGGCCAAAGTATTGGAGTTTCAGCTTTAGCATCATTCCTTCCAAAGAACACCCAGGACTGATCTCCTTTAGGATGGACTGGTTGGATCTCCTTGCAGTCCAAGGGACTTTCAAAGGTCTTCTCCAACACCACAGTTCAAAAGCATCAGTTCTTCGGTGCTCAGCTTTCTTCACAGTCCAACTTTCACATTCATACATGACCACTGGAAAAACCATATCTCATGCAATACTTAACGGTCACTGGAATGTCCTCAACCCACTTCCATACTTCCCCAGGCCTCACTAGGTTATGGGAACAAATGAGATCACATTAATATTTAAATCCAAAGCCCATTGGCTGCAGAATGGTGACAGGACCTCAAGTGACCTTTCTGTGTCCCCTTCCACCCAGCCTCTTTCAGTGGGTCGCCCTGGTCACTGCCTCTGCTGCAGTGCGTACCCCTGCAGTTCTCAGGAAGCCACAGTGGCCCTGGCCCCAGGGGATGCTGGGGCTGGGTACCATGCCAGCACACAGGATGGCCACAGACTTGTCCTTGCTTCTACTGCACTGAAAGCTCTGGCAGAATGGGAAGGAAAGTAGAGAGCCCTCTTCCTGGCTTCTAGACATGGTGGCTCTCAGAGCTCATAGGCCCAGATCTGTTCCCATCTTTGCTTATAGGGGCTTCTCTGTCAGATGGCACAGGCACCTCTCAGCCGAACCCCTCATGGGCCTCCCTGTCAGAGCCAGCTTCCCTCACCACCACTGGTAAGGCCAGCTCAGTGCACAACTCTAGCAGGCAGTGTTTTCATAAAATGCAACACGAACACACCCCCTGGAGTTGTTCAATAGAGTAGCTCTGAGTGTACCTAAATCTCAGACTCCTCGGGATTCAAATCTTGAGAGTAAGCCCAGAAAGGCTGGGGAGTTCTCGCCTTTCCCTGGCCCAGGCCCTCCTTCCAAGCCCCCCTTAGACATGTTAGCCTCTGCCTCTTCCCAGCATGTGTGACTGCCACTGAGCTTGCCCTTTACCCAGATTGGGGTGCCTCGTAATACAAAGTCCAGGGGCAACTTCTGTTACACAATAACACTTAGGTGTCTGTCTCCCCTAAACACTGCATGCTCCCCGAGGGCAGGGCCTGGGTCTCTCTCATATTTATATCCCTGGAACCAACTACTGTCAGTATTGGTGAATGAATGGATTACTGAAAAGTATTAAGTTTAAAAGGCATCAATAGGTGATTTCTTTTTGTTTTTTTGTGTTTTTTTTCTTTTTTGGTTGCACTGCATGTGGAATCTTAGTTCCCCAAACAGGGATCTAACCTGGGCCCTCAACAGTGAAAGCTCAGAGTCCTACTGCTAGACTGCCAGGGAATTCCTTTGATTGCGTGTTAGAATCACCCGGGGAGCTCGAAAAATATACTGATGCACAGACCCCATTTCAGACCAACTGAAGCCCTCTGGGTTTGAGAACTGCCCGCCCCTCAGGCCCCCAGAAATTGCCTCACGGCATTCTCAGAGGAAGCAGTTCTCTTTAAAAGCATCAGTTGGTATTCATTGCACTCGGTGTCCATGGTACAGAGGAGAAGTCCAGAGAGGAGTAATAAAAAGGAGGAAAGGAATGCAAAAAATGTTTCTGGTCTGGATAAGAGCCAGCCTTGTGGTAATACACTAGGCACCCATACCAGGACTGTCTCCTGTGAGGTATGTCTGTACCTCTGCCCTGGAACTTTGCTCCTGCAATCTACTGTTGGCTAATCTTCCAGGGACCATGGGCCTTTCAGACACTGTGTGCCGGCCTGTGACCAATTTACTGAGGCCTCAACAGCCACTGCAGAGCAGAGCCTATGCTACTGCTGCTAAGTCACTTCAGTCATGTCCAACTCTGTGTGACCCCATAGATGGCAGCCCACCAGGCTCCCCCATCCCTGGGATTCTCCAGGCAAGAACACTGGAATGGGTTGCCATTTCCTTCTCCAATGCAGGAAAGTGAAAAGTGAAAGTGAAGTCGCTCAGTTGTGTCCGACTCTTCGCAACCCCATGGACTACAGCCTACCAGGCTCCTCCATCCATGGGATTTTCTAGGCAAGAGTACTGGAGTGGGGTGCCATTGCCTTCTCCGAGAGCAGAGCCTACCCCTCCTCAAAGCCAGGCTGGCCACCACCCTCATCAGACCCAGATGACCTCTCATTTAATTGGCATGGGTGTCCTCCCAGGAGGTTGAGCTGAGCTTGCTGACTTATTACCCATGGCCTTGCATCCAACTCTGAGGGGGTAGCAGAATAATTGCATAACCATTAGGGCGGCCCAGCCATGGCCCAGGGTCAAGCCCACTGGCTTCTGAGCCTGTGAAGCAACTTAATTTTGGCTTTAGCTGCCCCTGCGGCCATGAGCTCCCGTAGCAGTTTCTGTTTGAAAATTCACTCACTAACCTTGTTATCACTGTTGTCTCCTCGTCAGCCTCTTTCTACCAGGGAACCAGGAACTTAATTAAAAACCTTTAACCTTTTTAAAAACTCAGTCATTTTAATGACAGCGTTTAAACAGTGCTCTGTCCAGAGAAGCCAAGTCAGGAAATGGTTCCTTGTTATTTCTCAGAGGATCAGAGAATGTCAGAGGTGGTGTCTTAGAGCTCACCTACCATGGGGTTCTCAAATGTGGCAACACATTAGAACCAGCTGAGGGGTTTTAAAAAGTGCTGCTGGCCAGGCCTGACTAATTAAATAGCAATTCCAGAAGTGGGGCTCAGGCACCTGTGTTTTTAAAGCCCCCTCGTGATACTAATGTGTAGTCAAGCTTAGAACTGTTCAGCGATTAACATTCCTTTCATCTTCATGTGAGAAAATTAAGACTGAGGTGTTTAGGGGCAATTCTGCGACGTTAGCCCCGCTTGGATGTCCAGAAGAGTGGTCAGCGGCCACCATTGCGGTTCCGCTCTTTTCTGCCAAGTAGCTCCCTCCGGCCCACTTGCCTGCTCTCTCATTTTTTCCCACATCAGAAATCTCAGAGGCTCTCAAGCCTGTCATCTTTCTCAGTCCCCAACCTCCTCAATTTCAGTTAAATCTGTATCAGTAGGGACTTCCCTGGTCCAGTGGATAGGACTCTACGCTTCCACTTCTGGGGGTGTGGGTTCGATTCCTGGTTAGGAAACTAAGATTCCGATAGTCGCCCGGTGTAGCCCCTCCCCACCCAAAAAAGAGAAAGATTTAAAACTATATTGGTTGTAACTTGGGGGGACTAGAAACTGGGGAATTGTTGACTCCTTTTTATTTTGTAGACGCTCAAGCCTCATGATGATACCTCAGAGGTGGAGGGGTGAATGGTGGATGGGGAAGGAGGTAACCGACATGGAACAGGGGTGAGGCACGAAAAAGGCCCCAGCGTGCAGAGCTGAAGCTGCTGCTCATTCTCAAGGTTGTGCAAAGGCCTCCTTATATTTTATACTCTGCTCACTTGCTTCACCCTAGACTTGACCCTGAGGCAAGAAGAGGGAGGAGAGGAGAAGAAAAATTCTATCCTAGCTGAAGAGCTAAATCTAGAATTTATTTCAAGTTAAATAAAGTTGGAATGCTAACATGCCTGCCTTAGGCGCTGCGTCCAGCTCACAGATCAGTGACCTCGCAAGCAGAGAAGCCACGAACAGGGAGGCCCCTGAGGGTACCAGGCAGCTCTAAGTGAAGTTCCACTTTTCTCCCTCCAGCCTGGGGCTGGCTCAGTGCTACCACCAGCCACATGGCACCTCTGGGCAAAGCTGGTCCCTGGGGAGGCAAAGAGCAGACTCCTCAGGAGCAGCAGGTCTAAATATTTAATTTGTTGCTTTTGTTCCTTTAACCTGAGAACTAGCTTCAGAAGTCAGCCTGTGTCCTGAGGCTTTGCACTGTTCCCATGTCTAGGGCAGGGAGTACGGTTTCAGACCTTGAGAAAGTCTCCCGTCTCTTGCTTGGAAATGCTCAGCCTCTTGGTCTTGTTTAGTCCCCGAGTCCATGATTAGAGCTCTTGATCTTTCATCCAGTACAAACCGCAAGTTCCCTGGGTGGTTAGTACACACTGAGGCATATCTGGTATTACTGAGAGCTGGGATGCTTGCCCTGACCTGTCTGCCATAATACCAACTCCCCGTTCCACCAGGTTCAAGTCAGGTCCCTCCTCTTTGAGTTTCATGTCCAGGTATCTCTCACCAAGGGAGGATGCTCTTTACTGGATGCATTTGGCATTTCCTGTGTTGTTACATTAACTATATTAATGATCGATGTGGGATCCTAGACCAGACAAAAAGACATTAATGGAAAAACTGGTGAAATCCAAATAAAGTTGTAGTTTAGTTAATAATAACATACCAGTGTTGATGTGTGTGTTGGAGAAGGAAATGGCAACCTACTCCAGTATTCTTGCCTGGAGAATCCCAGGGACGGTGGAGCGTGGTGGGCTGCCGTCTCTGGGGTCACACAGAGTTGGACACAACTGACGCGACTTAGCAGCAGCAGCAGCAGCAGTTGATGTGTTAGTTTTGACAAATGTACCCTGGTTGAATAAGATGTTAATATTAGGGGAAGCTGTGTGACATTCATACAAGAGCTCTTTGGGCTATCTCTGCAAATTTTCTATAAATCTAAAATTATTGGAAAATATATATATTTTTTAATTTGTTAGATGCTTTGTCTATAGTGAAGTTGAGAGACTGAGGTTTTAGGGTAAGAATCTTGGCCCAGCCACTTGCTAGTTTGGAGTTCTTGGGCAAAGAAATCAACTTGAGTCTGTTTGGCTATGAAAGGGAGAGAATACCTGTATAGTCAGGGACTGGAGCTTGTCCAGCAACACTGATCCTTTCCTTCTTCCACAGTAATAGAGCATGGCTGCCCACTGTAGTCACTGTGGTTAGGTAACTATTGTGTCAATGGCCAGGGACCTGATCACGCTCTAGAAGCCTGTGATGAAGTTGGGTAATGCTGGACACACTAGGCTAGACTGGAGGGAGTTCACACTGGTGGGGTTTTGGTGGATTTAGAGTATCAGTGACTATGGTGATCCACATTAAACCACCTGGAGAGCTTTAAGGAAACCTAGATGTCTAGGCACACCCAAGACCAATAAAATCTGAGGGTAGGATCCTGGCATTTTTTTCCTCCCAAGCTCTCCAGGAGATTCCAGTGTGTACCAAATTAAAAAAATATATTATATATATATATTTTGCTACACAAGTCTTAGTTGTGGCACATGGGATCTTTGATCTTCATTGAGGCAAATGGGATCTTTAGTTGTGGCGTGTGGGATTTAGTTGCCTGACCAGGAATGGAAGTTGGGCCCCCTGCCCTGAGAGCAGGGAGTCCTGGCCACTGGACTACCAGAGAAGTCCCACCATAACTGAGACTCAGTGAGCTAGACGGTCTTTAAAATCTTTTCCATTCTCAAGCTTCTGGATAGTGCAGAAACCATGTTTTTGGACTGTAGAATGTGTTTCTATATCTACGAATAATAGGTGTGTTTGGGAAGTCAAAACACTCTGAAATGAAGTCTTTAAGTCTCACATCTAGGGGCTGATTTAGGAAGATTTGGGAAGTTGTTACATTTCCTCATTCTGACTCCTTTCAATCCTGCTTTACTCTTTTCTCGGTGTGTAGAGCAGCATGAATTTTCAAATAGAGACAGTCACCATGCTTCTGAACCAAATCTTCTGGACAAGGAGGAATTATTAAATGGACTTGGGGTAAGGTAGTAGAGAGAGAACTAATGGGGTTAAGAAAGATTGTTTACCAAAGCAAATGTGACGGTTTAGAAAAGTGCATGCATGGAATTGGTGATGGACAGGGAGGCCTGGCGTGCTGCGGTTCATGGGGTCGCAAAGAGTCGGACACGACTGAGCGACTGATCTGATCTGATCTGATGTAGTAGGTGGAAAATACAGATCAGCAGAAAGAATAAGGTTTAAATCACTCTCAATATCAATTTTAGAGATGCACAGGTTGGAAAAGAATTTCCGGACACACGGCATTTCAGAAGGGAGTGAGTTTTTATTAAGAACGAAGAGCAGATATAATGTGGGTACTGTGAGCCCAGTGGGGTGACCTCCTGACAGACCAGAAAGTCGACAGTTTTTGTGGGTAATAGCCAATTTTTGTAGCCTCAAGACGAAGAAAATTCCTACTGGATGGTTGGCATTAGGTGATTAGTTAGGGCTCTATAGGTGCTTACTGAAGTGGGCATCTTTGCCTAACTGGGAGTCAGGAAGCTTGTTAGTGAACATCAGGGGGTTTTGGGCAACGGTTACAAAAGGGCTCAGTCAGCTTCGGAGATGTCCTTGATTCTGGGCTCCGCTTCTGTGGCCTTGGTGCAAGGCCTCGCACCTGTGGCCTTGGGGCAGGACTCAATACAGACTACCAACATTTTGGTATACTTAGTTCCCGTTTAAAATTTGAATAAAAGTGGAATGATGGCGAATATAAAGTTTTGTATCCTGCTTTGCCACTTAAAATATCTATGTTTTGCACCTTAGATATCGTTGAAATCCTGATTTGAATGGCTACATGATATTTTTAACAGTTGTTCTATATTTTATTCAACTGTTTTTTAGCAAGTATCATAAAATCTGCACTTAAAAAAAATTCCCTTTTATAAATTTCCTCTCTAAATGGACATTTTTGTCCAAAATGCCTTTAAAAATACCTTTCTGTGGGGTGTGTGTGTGTGTGTGTGTGTGTGTGTGTGTGTGTGTGTGGTTGAGCCTCCTTTCAAATAATGGAGAGCTTGTTACCACACACAGCAAAAATCCACTCATGCACATTGTTTGAGAAAGTCTTGCTTGTTTTCTTAGAAATAACTGGAGGCTCTACCAAATACCTGTGACTTCCTTCTATTCAGTTTACATATTTTGGTATACAGATTTCATAATTCTGTCTCCACCCTGGCTATTCCCTAGGGTGGCAAGAGAAAAAAGAAAAATATTTTTTAACAGGCAGGGATTATACTCTTTCCTTGGCATGTTCTCCCACAAAGTACTGTGTACACTTAAGGCTCTGTTTAAATAAATGACATAAATATAGATCGAGTGGGGAAAGAGTCTTGCCCTGCTGTTTCTCTTGGGGCCCAGTGTAACTGTTTTGTTCACACGTTTATGGATTGAAGTTGGTTTGTGTTTTGAATGAGGACCAAGAAGAGATGCATTTGCATATTTGAATTGGGACCAAGTAGAGACAAGTAGATACTGATTTTCATGCATAACTTGTTTTGGGAATTTAAGAAAGAAGATGATGAAAGGTGAAGAGGAGGAGATTGAAAAGAAGGAGAACGAAGAAAAAGAGGAGATAAGGTTGCAACTGCTCTAAAAATTCTAGGGCTGAACTTACTGTGCATCGAGTGCCCTGCTAATCCTGTCAATATGTGGATTCTGATGCAGTAGGTCTGGGGTGAGGCCGGAGAGTCTGCCTTTTCCAGCACGCCCCAGTTGAGACTGATGCCGAAGTCCCATGGACCTCCTTTGAGAAGCAAGGCTCTAGCTTGGGTTGAACCTTTTTAGAACTCATGCAAAGACATGCTCTCTCACTGTGGCTATTCTTGTGCTGTTTCACCTGTTAGTTACCTCCTTCATCACTAATGATGCTTTTTTCGTCTTTGTGTCAAAAATGAGGAAGTTTTTACAAAACTTCTCTCAACGTGACATGGGAGTCACTTTCATGCCCCAAATTCCTTCAGTAGCTCCTCCTTCCTCTCGAGCATGACTTTTTTAAATTTTGGGTTTTTTATTAAATTGAAGTATAGTTGATTTACAATGTTGTGCCAATTTCTGCTATACAGCAGAGTGTACACTCTTTTTAAAATATTCTTTTCCATTATGGTTTATCCTAGGAGATTGTATATAGTTCTCAGTGCTATACAGTAGGACCTTGTTGTTTATCCATTCTAAATGTAATAGTTTGCATCTACGAACCCCAAACTCCCAGTCCATCCCACTTCCTCCCCCTCCCCTTTGGCAACCTCAAGTCTGCTCTCACTTTGCAACAAGTCTGTGAGTCTCTTGTTTTGTAGATAGGTTCATTTATATCGTATTTAAATTCCACATATAAGTGGTATCACATGGCATTTTTCTTTTTTTTCTGACTTCGCTTAGTATGATAATCTCTAGTTACATCCGTTTTGCTGCAAATGGCATTATTTCATTCTTTTTATTTGTCTTTTGTTTTATTTAATTTTGGGCCATGCTTTGTGACTTTTGGGGACCTTAATTCCCAGAATAGGGATTAAACCTGCACCTTCAGCAGTGACAGAGGGGAGTCCTAACCATCGGACCATTCAGATCAGATCAGATCAGTCGCTCAGTCGTGTCCTACTCTTTGCGACCCCATGAACTGCAGCACGCCAGGCCTCCCTATCCATCACCAGCTCTCGGAGGTCACTCAGACTAACATTCATCGAGTCAGTGATGCCATCCAGCCATCTCATCCTCTGTCGTCCCCTTCTCCTCCTGCCCCCAATCCCTCCCAGCATCAGAGTCTTCTCCAATGAGTCAACTCTTCGCATGAGGTGGCCAAAATACTGGAGTTTCAGCTTTAGCATCATTCCTTCCAAAGAAATCCCAGGGCTGATCTCCTTCAGAATGGACTGGTTGGATCTCCTTGCAGTCCAAGGGACTCTCAAGAGTCTTCTCCAACACCACAGTTCAAAAGCATCAATTCTTCGGCGCTCAGCCTTCTTCACAGTCCAGCTCTCACATCCATACATGACCACAGGAAAGACCATAGCCTTGACTAGGCGAACCTTTGTTGGCAAAGTGATGTCTCTGCTTTTGAATATGCTGTCTAGGTTGGTCATAACTTTCCTTCCAAGGAGTAAGTGTCTTTTAATTTCATGGCTGCAGTCACCATCTGCAGTGATTTTGGAGCCCAGAAAAAGAAAGTCTGACACTGTTTCCACTGTTTCTCCATCTATTTCCCATGTAGTGGTGGGACCAGATGCCATGATCTTCGTTTTCTGAATGTTGAGCTTTAAGCCAACCTTTTCACTCTCCACTTTCACTTTCATCAAGAGGCTTTTGAGTTCCTCTTCACTTTCTGCCATAAGGGTGGTATCATCTGCATATCTGAGGTTATTGATATTTCTCCCAGCAATCTTGATTCCAACTTGTGTTTCCTCCAGTCCAGCATTTCTCATGATGTACTCTGCATATAAGTTATATAAACATGGTGACAATATACAGCCTTGACATACTCCTTTTCCTATTTGGAACCAGTCTGTTGTTCCATGTCCAGTTCTAACTGTTGCTTCCTGACCTGCATACAGATTTCTCAAGAGGCAGATCAGGTGGTCTGGTATTCCCATCTCTTTCAGAATTGTCCACAGTTTATTGTGATCTACACAGTCAAAGGCTTTGGCATAGTCAATAAAGCAGAAATAGATGTTTTTCTGAAACTCTCTTGCTTTTTCGATGATCCAGCGGATGTTGGCAATTTGATCTCTGGTTCGTCTGCCTTTTCTAAATCCAGCTTGAACATCAGGAAGTTCATCGGACCATTAGGAATCCCCTATTTTGTTCTTTTTTTATGGTTGAATAGTGTTCCAGTGGAGAAGGCAATGGCACCCCACTCCAGTACTCTTGCCTGGAAAATCCCATGGACAGAGGAGCCTGGTAGGCTGCAGTCCATGGGGTTGCTGACGGTCGGACATGACTTCACTTTCACTTTTCACTTTTCACTTTCATGCGTTGGAGAAGGAAATGGCAACCCACTCCAGTGTTCTTGCCTGGAGAATCCCAGGGACGGCGGAGCCAGGCTGCCATCTCTGGGGTTGCACAGAGTCAGACACGACTGAAGTGACTTAGCAGCAGTGTTCCAGTACTCTAGCCTGGAAAATCCCATGGACAGAGGAGTCTGGTAGGCTGCAGTCCATGGGGTTGCTGAGGGTCAGACACAACTGAGTGACTTCACTTTCACTTTTCACTTTGATGCATTGGAGAAGGAAATGGCAACCCACTCCAGTGTTCTTGCCTGGAGAATCCCAGGGACGGGGAACCTGGTGGGCTGCCGTCTATGGGGTCGCACAGAGTCGGACACGACTGAAGTGACGCAGCAGCAGCAGTGCTTCATTGTGTATACGCACCACATCTTCTTTGGTCATTCATCTGTTGATGGACATTCCGGTTGTTTCCATGCCTTGGCTATTGTACATAGTGCTGCTGAGAACACAGGGGCACATACATGGTTTTGAATTACAGTTTTGTCCACATGTATGCCCAGGAGTGTGATCACCTCCTTCAGCATGATTTTTATTTCTCAGTCTCATTCCCAGTCCTTCCTGGCTTGAGTCACTCATTCATCAATTCTCCTGTCCTTCTGCCTCTGCTACACCTGGTTTTATTTCTCTGGAGATTTTAACACATGGTCCTTGCATGAAGAACAAGCTTCTACTTTTTCTTTCTGGTTCCGCCTCAGAGCAAAATTACAAATGGAATCTCCCAATGTTGGATGAATTTAGACAAGACAACTTACAGCTTCGATGGGACAGCTTTAGTTCAGCTCCCAGACCACTTCTTCACAGAGGAATGGTCACCACAGTGTTTGGTTTCCAAGAAGTCTGGAGGAAAACAGGTGTTTTCCCTGGAATGCAGTTTCTGTGTCACTGTGGTAAACAGGAGTTTTCAGACTTGCAGTTAATGAAAGCCTTTAAAATTCTCTTTGGATGAGACTAATCACCAAGGCTGCCTAACCTTCCTATAACTTAGAATCTGACAAGGTTTGTTGCCCAAATGTTTGATTTTTGAAAACAATGATTTGCATGTGAATCACTGACCACATCGTAATGCCTAACGTCATCCCTTTAAACCCGTTGGAGACCAGCGAGTGGTGATTAAACTGACAGCCCTGGAACAAACCTTTCTAGGCCTGCTGCTGAAGTCGCTTCAGTCGTGTCCGACTCTGTGCGACCCCATAGACGGCAGTCCGCCAGGCTCCCCCATCCCTGGGATTCTCCAGGCAAGAACACTGGAGTGGGTTGCCATTTCCTTCTCCAATGCATCAAAGTGAAAAGTGAAAGTGAAGTCACTCAGTCGTGTCCGACTCTTAGCGACCCCATGGACTGCAGCCCACCAGGCTCCTCCGTCCATGGGACTTTCCAGGCAAGAGTATTAGAGTGGGGTGCCATTGCCTTCTCCATTTCTAGGCCTAAGTATGCATTTATCTCAAAAAACCTTAAGGCTCTTTTGGCAATAACCTCAGTAGATCATTCCGTAGTATGTCAATTTGAAAACAATACAATATTATTAAGAAATTGGCTTATGTTCCATTCTATCAAATAGAACTTTCTGTTAACTGGTATTTTCACAGATTTATGATGTAATGGTAAAGAATGTTTATAATGAGCCTGAAGTACTTGCTGAAATACCTTCTGAATCATCAAAGACAGATGCAATTTTTGCTTAATATATTTTGATGTTAAGTTTATTTGAGGCTCATTCTTAGAAAATTAATTATCCTATGCCTAACAGTACCTTGTATCGGCAGATCAACTTCCAGTTTATTTACTATTTCATTTTATTGTTACTGTTTTTATTTTTTGCTCTCCCACATGTGGAATCCTAGTTCCCCATCCCTGGATTGAACCTGCACCCCTCTGCAGTGGAAGCCCAGAGTTCTAACCCCTGGACCTCCAGGGAAATCCTATTTACTATTTTAAACAAGAATCCTTTATCGTGTACAGTCTAAAGCTGGAGGAATATGAGATGAAGTGACTTTCCTAATTCCACAGGACATAGTCAGTGAAAAAGCCAGGATCCCAGATCCAGGTCTCCTGTTCTCTTTCATGGCAGTTCCAGCTCTGTCACCTTAATCACTGCAAGCTCACACCAGAGAGACTGCACGATTTTGTGTCCCAAATCATATTTACCTGCTTTATTTACTTGACCTAAATGGTCAATTACATTACTTCATAGTCAAGATAAAAGAAATAGAGACTTTCCAGGAAAGTCTCAGAATATCTCAGGACAGATATTTCCTGTTTCCAGGAAAGAAAACAAAGTGTGACTCCCTGTCCCAGATCCTTAGATATTCTGAGTTCGGGGTTGTGCCCCTTCTCCGTGTGGCAGACTGGTGAACTGTAGAGATGAGTAGGTTGAGTTGTGATTCCAGGAGGAAGAGATATAATCCAGACCCACTTGATGCCTAAGTGGCTCCCTCCTTGGCCATGCTGAGGCCCTGGTGGCTTTGTTGAAAGGTGCCTCAGCCTCTTTCCCAAGTAGACAATTTCCAGCCTCTGCACTTACCTCTGTCTTTCTAGTTTGCTCAGAGTGTCCAGTCCAACACCCTGAAGCCACCTGTCTCCAACTGCTACTTGGTTTCCAACCAGCCTGGTTTGGCATTGGGTGGGGTACAGGTCTCAAGATGACGCCTCTCGGATCACTCTCCTCTTCTCCCAAAACATTTCAAGGGACATTCCACTCTTATTCAGTCCCACAGCCCACCTTCCTGACCTAGCAGAGAAATAAGCATTGCCTGCCATATTTGCAAAGAAATAAGCATGGCCTGACATATTTGCAAACTGTTAGGCACCTTGGTTAACATCTCCTGGTTAAGATGTGGGTTTGATCCCTGGGTTGGGAAGGTCCCCTGGAGAAGGAAATGGCAACCCAGTCCAGTATTCTTGCCTTGAGAATGCCGTGGATGGAGGAGCCTGGTGGGCTACAGTCCATGGGGTGGCAAAGAGTTGGACACGACTGAGTGACACACACACAGGGGAATAACAAAAGCCCTCTCATTCTGTCTGGCCTGATAGCCTCTTATCTTCTTGTGCTTATTTGAGCATCACTCAGCACATCACTCTGGTGTTTATATAAAACCATCAATGACATGTGTAGTGCATACCAGTGCAATTATTTCATAGGCTTTACGGCTTCTGCAAACTTTATCATTTCAATCAACTAAGCTGTTGAAGTGGAAAGGTTTTCTCTCCCCCTGCTCAGGCGCAACACACTAATTTATAATTTAAAGAATATGCAAATATAATTCTTCCTGCAAATATAAATCTATCTGTGCTCCCTTCACTAATATTTTAATTATCTTTGATTCTTCCTTTGAAGGAATAAAAATTTAAAAGTACATGCTTCATATTTCTTTTGAGTCTTTTATCTTGTGGCTTTCTTGTCTTTGCTGATATTTTTAGAGAAACATATTAAAAACTGTCATTTTCTTTTCTGTGAGCCCCCAAAGAAGAAGAGGGACACAGTTACAACTAATGATGAGTTGAGGGTAGAGAGGAACTAAGCTGATGGGTGGGGAAGATGGCTGCAGACCCGTCTCCACCAGGAGCAGAGTCCATCGTCAAACCATTAAGCCTGGGGAGTGAGGCTGTGTCTGATCCAGGCTGGGCTGCTTGGCCAGGGTGGAGGTGGGGATTCTATCTGGGTTGAGCAAGCAAGGTACAGGGTGGTATTTTTAAGGAGAGTTTGGGTGTCGAATGTATATCAAAGATGTTTATCCAAGGGTCCATTTGTCCTGGGGAGGAGACTAGAATGAGCATGGCCACAGCCCCTGGGACCAGGGTTCAGGGATAGGCTCTGACTCCAACAGGAAGGTGGAGAAGGAATTGAAGCCAAAAATGATGGCAGAGGACAGTTAGTCAGGCCATATGTGGTAATGGTGGATGATGCTTCTCAGAGACTCTGTGGAGTGCATATGTCTCCGTGCCACATGTGGGAATGATAAGGGATGATAAATTCCATTCAAGTCACAAACCAAGTCAGAAGTGAGACAGAAACAGGCTCTAAATCTCTTTACTCCTAAACTGAGTCTCTCTCTCATTGGACAGGCAACACTGGAGAGTCTGGACCCCTGTTGTATTCAACTGGGATCAAAAGAGCTAGTTACAAATCTCCTGCAGTAAAGTGTCCTAAAAATGATCAAAGGAGACACAATGCCACCAGTCATTCTTTTCTCATCTTTTGGTTTGTTTTCTAATATCCAAAGCAAATGTTTTCGAGAAGATGTTAAGGGTGGGATGGTCACAGAGTAGGGCTTTACCAAGTGCTCAGCATCACCACCTTCACTCTCCCACTGCCTAATTCCAAAGGTACATAGAACTCTTAATCTGTGGACTATGCTCAGGGCCCAGGATGGACCTCAGGTTGCTGATCATAGGTCACATTTCTGCAGGCAGCTGAGTATCAACTGCAGTGGGTCTTGGAGGCTCATGGCTTTTTGACTGTATTTGAAAGTAGACCAGACAGATTTTGAGATAGGAAAGAAAGGACATTTTTCTTATCACTCTCTGTCTCAGGTCAGGTACCGTGGAAGCCACGCCCCAGGCCGGGTTTCAGTGTGCATGTCTTGATGGCACAGTGCTCTAGGAGAAAGGGAGTGAGAGAAGCTGAATGAGATAGAGGAAGAAGCTAAGCAAAGATGTCATCTGGGCTGGAGTCAAGCTTCAGTCTAATCCCAAAGAAGCATGAATTTAAAAATTGTGAATCACTATGTCATATACCCGAAACTTTTATGGTATTGTAAATCAATTATACCTGAATTTAAAAACAAAAAAGAAACATAAAAGAAGCATGGATTGCACCATAGCTGGTCCTACCTTCAGGACTGCTGCCTTTTGTTACGTGGAGGGGGCTGCTCCCCATCACTCAGACTTTGGTTAGCTGCCTCAGATGAGGGTGGTGGTAAAGCAGGATGAAGGGATCCCAGGCAGCAGAGAGCAGATTCTCTAGAGAAAGGAAGCTGGGTGTCCTGCAACCATCCAGCAGGGCATCAGCAGAGCCCACCGACTACACAAGGATGAATGGTGATCAGTAAGGGCCAGTTGGCAGAGGTGAAGTCATAGCGATGCTTGTCCTATCCTTGCTTTCTGGTAATAGACTGAGAAGCTATTATAAGACCGATCTAGGTTTTATGGGTCCCAAAGCTTATTACAATTTGGGGATCCTTTTAAGAAAAGAACACAGAACTGAATTCAAAATTAGGTTCACAGTCTGTGCAAGTGGCAGATCCTAAAGCTAAAGCTCTATTAGCTTCATCCATCTCTGGGTGTTTAAGCTCCTTTATGCAGAAAGAAAAACTAAAGTTTAGAGTTAAGTGGAATTGCCCAAGATCAGTCAAGGAAGTGGTTGGAGCCAGAGCCCGTCCTTCTGGCTCATAGTCCAGAGCCTGCTGTGATAACACCAGCCAAGCCCACTGAAGAGGACTACATGGAGGGTGAAGAGATATCAAAGGAGAACATGCTGTGTAAGCTGTCTCTCCAATGCCATGTGACTAGAAAGCATTATGATCAAATGGGAAATTGATCTGTAAGATGGGATCATGCCAACTTGAATATATATCCCCATATATATATGGGCTTCCCTGGAGGCTCAGATGGTAAAGAATTTGCCTGCAATAAGGGAGACCCAGATTTGATCCCTGGGTTGGAAAGATCCCCTGGAGAAGGGAATGGTTACCTAATCCAGTATTCTGGCCTGGAGAATTCCATGGACAAGGGGCCTGGCGGGCTACAGTCCATGAGGTTGCAAAGAGCTGGACACGACTGAACAACTAACACACACCTGTGAGCAACGGACAAAGACACACATGTATATATTCTCTCCTGAGTTTTCCACACTGATTAACTAGATTTGTATAATATTATAGCAGATATCCCTGGCTTGATTCTAAGATGCAAGCTTCAAAAATTGGCATGAATAATAAACAGATAAATATCCCAGGCTTGTGGCTACTTGCCTAAGCAGGGAAACAAAAAACGGGCTTTATCATAGAAAACAAGAGCATTCCTCGTTATCATTCCAGGATGAACAGTTGATGAATATTCAACAGTTCTTAAGAGGCAAGGCTGAGGAGATAAAAGTAAGCAGGGAGGAGCGCTTGAATTTTGGTGCTTAGCAGTGATGGGGTAGGTTCCTAAAAAACGTGGCCTGTGTCCAAAAACTCTCTAAGTCCTGGATGCTACAGTTTGTGCCCAGTGAGTTTTCCTTTATCCAGGTTTTCATCAGCAGTGGATCAGAGGAGCCCACCAACCCCCTGAAAATGTGAAAAAAGCCTTTCTTTCAGAGAGCTTTTATTCACTTTGTTGGGGGTGAAGTCTAAGATGGCAGGACTGGAGAACCTGAGTTGGTAGAGAGTGCTTAAGCCAACCTCCTACCCTATGTGGGCATTTCCTGTGGATGGTGGTTTCTGGCAGGTGGTCATCCAATCTCCAGTTGAACCCTCCCAGTGACAGGGCTCACTTCTTGATTGGGAGCTCAGGACAGCTCTTCTTATTCTGCCCTGGAATCTGCCTCCCTTTCACTTCTACCCACTGATATTTCTACCCATGAAGACTCATTTTAAAACCCAGACTCCTTGTCATCTCCTTTCACTACCTTGCAAACTGTTATACTTGCAATGATTTCTTTTTTTTTAATTAAAAAAAAAATTGGCGGCCCTGTCTTCATCATGGCACAAGGGCTCTTTGCTGTGGCATGTGGAGTGTCTCTAGCTGCATGCTTCTCTTGTTGTGGTGATTCTAGAGTGCATGGGCTCAGTAGTAGTAGCCTGAGGGCCTCTCTAGTTGCAACATGTGGGTTTAATTGTTCTGTGGCATGTTCCCCAACCAGGGATCGAACCCGTGTTTCCTGCATTGAAAGGTGGATTCTCAACCAGCAGACCACTAGGGAAGTCCCTCAGTGATTCCTTTAAAATTGGTCTTCCTGGTCACACTGCGAAGGTATATTTGGCTTGTTTCTCACTGTTGCCCACCACCTAGCTCAGTGCCCAGCATGTGATTAATATGAGAAAAGTTTCTTGGATGAATGAATGAACAAGATGCATTTCTTTTTCTGCATGACAGCTTTTCAAATATTATAACAGAGTTGTTAGATTTTCTCTCCTATTCCCCTTCTTGCCTTTTTTCTAACAGGCTGATTACTCTTCAACAGCCCCTTGCATTCTTCAGACCCACCTAATCTTATCAATCTCCCTCACTGGCATCCTTATTAACTTGTGGTTTTTACAAGTGTTCACAACACCACAGATGAGACCTCCTCACTAGTGTGAGTAGAATACGATCATCTTGTAGACACCATGAACCTTTTTCAGAAAGAAGGCTCTGTGAGTTCTTTTCAGTATTTAGATGGAGAAAGTGAAGTAGAAAGGGTTCCATGTCATGGCTATTCCTACTCAGGCTGCAGTATGTCCCATCACTGCCCTGGGAATCAGACATATCTGAGTTTGCATTTGGGTTCTATCATGTGCTGCTGTGCTCTTGAATAAGTTACTTATTCTTTCTGCCTTTAGATTCCATATCTAAAAACTGGAGATAATAAATACTACAAGTCTGTTGTAAAGATGAAATGACATTATGTATGTGAAGAACCTGGGACATTTAATGACGTGTACCTACATAGTAGGCACTCAGTTCATGGGGACTAGAATATTTTTCATGATCTTTGATTAGGGGAATATCAAGAGAATCAGTTAGATTCAGGTCAGATTCACACAATTAGAATACATAATCTTTAAAGCATGCTAGTAAATAGACTAACTTTCAGAGCCTTGGGTGTGAAAAAATATTCAATATATATTTTGCACTCAAAGAGAAATGTATAAAGTAATTATAAGAGCAACATGATAATACTCTGAGATGTCCCAGAAGTTTTTATCGTGTAATCTACAATATAATCTATCTAGGTCAGACAGGCCTGGGTATATCCACAGGGATATATAAGCTGACATACATGGGAGATTTTGCTGCTCCCACGGGCTACAGGTTAGGCCACGGAACTGTCTCATGTACTTTCTAGACTTCAAGTACAGGACACAGCAGAAAGCTCACACCAACTTTAGAGCTGCCGGATGAGCAGAAATAGTATAAAACTGGAGAACTTAGAGGACTGGTTTTCTCCTCTTCCTGTATACTTGACCACTAGGCTCAGATCTGTGCTTGAAAGCTCTGACAAGTGCTCGCCAAGGGTACCTAAAGCTGAATCTCTGACCTTTGCTTTCCAGCACATTGACTGGAAGGAAGTGCTCTGAGCTTCAGGCCCCAACCTCCGTCCTCCCTCCATTTCTTTTGATGGGACAGTGGATGTTTTCAGCTCCTTGGAGTTCCCTACTCCAAGGTACTCAAACTCAGTCAGCCAAGAAAGGCCAGCTCTTGGATGGCCTATCTGCTAACAGAGGACACACCACGATCAACTTGTAAGGTCTATGGAGAATAAAGGCATGAGAGTTTGAGACGTGTCCCTTGCCTATTTATGTCATTGGCCTACTCATCTTGCATGAGTAGAAATGACTGGTGGCATGCTATTTCTTCATTGTCTTCTAGCCTTTTCTAGTTTTCATGCTGTGAGGCCATTTCTTTCAAGTCTCTCTCAGCTCCTAGAGGATGAAGATAGGGTGGGGGCATGTGGGTATTTCCTCTCACTCATCACTCTGTTTGCAGACCTCCTTTCTGCTTGGCCTTGGAGAGGTTCTTCAGAACCATGAAGGTGTGGGAGGGGTAGAGGGATGAGTGTGGGTGGGGGTTAATGGGTATGATGATACACAGCTGAGGAGACCGGGTTTTCAAGATCCTGGGGTTTTAGGATCTTGTTGAGTCAAATGTGATGTTCACTGCCTAGACTGTATATTGAAGATCAACCCCTTGAAATACAAGCAAACCATTCACCAAGGCTGAGATGGGAGCCAAAGAGGGAAACACAGCTTTTTGGAATCTTCTTATCTCTCCTTTTTGTGCATCCCAGGGCTGCAACCAACAGTCCTTTTGATGTTACATTGAATGAGGCATTTTGACTAGGAACTTTAGGTAAATAATAACCAAAGCCAGTTGCAAAGAACTCCAGAATTAGAATGTGCACGGTTCAGACTTTTGTCCATGGCAAGTGACATGCTTGCTATTGCCAAAAAAGGAACAAGGATAACACAGATTGATTTTTTCTTTCCTTCAAAAGAAATACCACACAAACAGGAGATGCAAGTTAGAAAGTCTGGACTTTCTATCTGTGCTAAAATTCTCTAACATTGACTAAGATCAGTAAGATGGAAACTGTTCTCATTAGTAAAATGGAATGGACAATGGACATCACCTTCCTGCCTACTGTGATTAGAAATAATTGAAGTGTGTTGGGACTTGCCTAGTGGTCCGATGGTAAAGAACTGTCTTTCAATGCAGGGGATGTGGGTTCGATTGCTGGTTGGGGAACTAAGATCCCACATGTTGAGAGGCGACGAAGCCTGTGCACCACAACTAGGGAAGCCTGTGTGCCTCAGTGAAGACCCAGCATAGCCAACAACAAAACAGCACTAATAATGATAATAACCATAAAATAATAATAATTGAAGTGTGAGTGTCCTGGGAATAATAAGACTTCAGGTGACCCATAGGCGTGGTTCCTATAGAATGGCAACCTCCCTCCTCCCTACATTTCCACTGATAGCACTGAAATTGGCCATGAGGCCAAAACGCGATGCCAAGAGCCCCTTTCCTTGGATAATATTGGAGGTGGTGGGAGCCAGTGTTTATCGAGCACCTTTATGAGCTTTATCGATGTGTGTTAAGAGCTTAATCAATATTCTCTTATTTCTCACGATAAACCTTTGTGGTGTCATCACTTTTTAGATGCAGAAGCTGAGACTTGGAGGTTGTCACTTGCCTGAAGTTTCACAGCAAATAGAAATATAATTCTTTCACTTCCTCCCAGTGTCCTTATTCACTTTGGCTCAGATCAGCTTTTTTTGTTGTTGTTATTTTGGTCCTCTGGTCTCTTTCTGAGGTTTTCACCTTAGCTGCCTGTTAATTTCATTGGAATAGTTATAAATTCAAGTGGATTCAGCTGGATGAATTTATCAAATTGCAAATTTTGTAAGAATAAGGAATTTTGCCTGTCATGTTCCGGGCCATATCTTCTGACTCATAGTAGGTGCCCTGCAGTTATTTGGCAAATAACTATTTGTTATTGGATGAATGATAGATCTACAGAAATTAGATCCAAGGAATGTCTGGACTAAGGTCAGGCTTCTTGGGGCTTCCAAGGTGGCACTATTGGTAAAGAACCCTCTTGCCAATGGAGGAGACGCAAGAGACATGGGTTCGATCTCTGGGTTGGGAAGATCCATTGGAGGAGGGCGCAGCAACCCACTCCAGTTTTCTTGTCTGGAGAATCTCATGGACAGAGGAACCTGGTGGGCTATGATCCATGGGGGTCACAAAGAGCTGGACATGACTGAAGCAACTTAGCACGCATAAATTCAGGTTTCTTGAAGCCCGGGGTCTGGGTTGGCTGTCCATGGGAGATGCCCTCTGGGTTTGAGAGTCTGGGCAGGCAATTTCTTCTCAGAGCAGCCCTGATAGAACCAGAGATGCAGGATCTATGCAGGATATATAACTGTGTTCTTAAGACTTTTTCCAAGAAAACGAAGTCCTGTAAGGTATTACAGCATTATGGTTCAAGAGATGTATGTCTATCCTCGGTATTAGGACTAGAACAAAATTTGTTCTGAGGATCCTGAAAAAGAGAGTCTTGTGTGATGAATACACTATGTCTTCAATGAATGACATTCATGCCAGAGACACCATGGAGAAATTCTGTGGCACTTTCCTATGGCTACGCTCAGTAGAGGTGGATGGCAGATTCCAGAAGCTCAATCAGAAGCCATCAGGCCCAGCCCTTGGAGGCCACTGAAGAGGCAGTCCTCTCCTTATTTTAACCATCCCTTCTCCCTGCCTGACTCAAAGGGGTTGGCCTCTGGGACTGTTGGGCACCCTGGGGAGATATCATTCTTTGATTGTTCTAAAAGTAGTGCTAGAAATTTAAACACACGCTCTCTCTGACCCATAACTTATCCTGAAATAGATCAGATCAGATCAGTCGCTCAGTCGTGTCCGACTCTTTGCGACCCCATGAACCGCAGCACGCCAGGCCTCCCTGTCCATCACCAGCTCCCGGAGGTCACTCAGACTCGCATCCATCAAGTCAGTGATGCCATCCAGCCATCTCATCCTCTGTCGTCCCCTTCTCCTCCTGCCCTCAATCCCTCCCAGCATCAGAGTCTTCTCCAATGAGTCAACTCTTCGCATGAGGTGGCCAAAATACTGGAGTTTCAGCTTTAGCATCATTCCTTCTAAAGAAATTCCAGGATTGATCTCCTTCAGAATGGACTGGTTGGATCTCCTTGCAGTCCAGGGGACTCTCAAGAGTCTTCTCCAACACCACAGTTCAAAAGCATCAATTCTTCGGCGCTCAGCCTTCTTCACAGTCCAGCTCTCACATCCATACATGACCACAGGAAAGACCATAGCCTTGACTAGGCGAACCTTTGTTGGTAAAGTAATGTCTCTGCTTTTGAGTATGCTATCTAGGTTGGTCATAACTTTCCTTCCAAGGAGCAAGCGTCTTTTAATTTCATGGCTGCAGTCACCATCTGCAGTGATTTTGGAGCCCAGAAAAACAAAGTCTGACACTGTTTCCACTGTTTCCCCATCTATTTCCCATGCAGTGATGGGACCAGATGCCATGATCTTCGTTTTCTGAATGTTGAGCTTTAAGCCAACCTTTTCACTCTCCACTTTAACTTTCATCAAGAGGCTTTTTAGCCCCTCTTCACTTTCTGCCATAAGAACCCCATGAACAGTATCCTGAAATAAGCTGGACCTAAAAGACCATTCCACTTGGAGGGAGCCAATAAGAAAGAAAAAAAATCTCATTGCTTTCTAAATAAGATGATGGAAAAATGCAAAACAACACAGCCACAGCCACCCAGTTTGAAGCTGATGTCCTTTGTTCTGATGCAAATTGAAGACAGCCACTGTTCAGTAAAGAGAAAAGAGGCACCTCAGGACCTCGCCCCCACCAAAATCCAAGTTGTCATTCTCTCTGGCGTGCTTGGCTGATGTGGCAGGGATTTGGAAAAGCCAGTTAATCCAAACTAGCACTTCTAAAATTCTGAAGCCCCCGGGGAGTCTTACAATTTTCTTTGGAGTGGCAAAGTAAATTTCAGACCTATCATTTTGTCATTTAAAGCCCCCAGACCATTTAGAGCCAGAATGATGAGGGATGCTGGCAGAGGTGCAGGGTAAAAAGCTCTTTCCCAAGGCCTTGCTCTGTTCCAGGGAGCGTGCCAGTTCTGCCTGTCCGTCCAGTGAGAGACTGTGTAATTCCCAATACCCCTGCGAAACCACCCATCCTGCCAGAGCCTGCCTCCTACTTTAACCTGGTCCAGCAGGTCCCTGAGACAAAGAGTCACTTCAGCGTCCATAGAACCAGCTTGGACCACTCTGCTGGGTTTAAAGCTCTAAGCCACCCACCTACTGTTGGCTGGCACCCAACTACTGTACCCACTGGCAGGAGTGGCTAGGGAGTAGCCCTTTTCTCTTTGTGTAAGTCAGGATTTCCAGGGAGGATAACACGAGAGGGCATGACCTCTGATTACAGCATGGGAAATATAGGTTCCACTAAAGGCAGAGTCTTGGCCAGGGCTGGTGATGGACAGCAGGATGAGATTATTGATTAGTCTCTGAAGGAGGCAGTGCAGGGCGTTGGGCAGCTCTGATTGCCCTTTGAGCAGCAGGATGTGGAGTCCATTGCCTCTAAGCTATCATCTAGACTAGAGATCTCTTCAAGAAAATTAGAGATACCAAGGGAACATTTCATGTGAAGATGGGCTCGATAAAGGACAAAAATGGTATGGACCTAATAGAAGCAGAAGATATTAAGAAGAGGTGGCAAGAATACACAGAAGAACTATACAAAAAAGATCTTCACGACCCAGATAATCACGATGGTGTGATCACTCACCTAGAACCAGGCATCCTGGAATGTGAAGTCAAGTGGGCCTTAGAAAGCATCACTACGAACAAAGCTAGTGGAGGTGATGGAATTCCAGTGGAGCTCTTTCAAATCCTGAAAGATGATGCTGTGAAAGTGCTGCACTCGATATGCCAGCAAATCTGGAGAACTCAGCAGTGGCCATAGGACTGGAAAAGGTCAGTTTTCATCCCAATCCCAAAGAAAGTCAATGCCAAAGAATGCTCAAACTACCGCACAATTGCACTCATCTCACACGCTAGTAAAGTAATGCTCAAAATTCTCCAAGCCAGGCTTCAGCAATACGTGAACCGAGAACTTCCTGATGTTCAAGCTGGTTTTAGAAAAGGCAGAGGAACCAGAGATCAAATTGCCAACATCCGCTGGATCATCGAAAAAGCAAGAGAGTTCTAGAAACACATCTATTTCTGCCTTATTGACTATGCCAAAGCCTTTGACTGTGTGGATCACAATAAACTCTGGAAAATTCTGAAAGAGATGGGAATACCAGACCACCTGACCTGCCTCTTGAGAAACCTATATGCAGGTCAGGAAGCAACAGTTAGAACTGGACATGGAACAACAGACTGGTTCCAAATAGGAAAAGGTGTACGTCAAGGCTGTATATTGTCACCCTGCTTATTTAACTTCTATGTAGAGTACATCATGAGAAACACTGGGCTGTAAGAAGCACAATCTGGAATCAAGATTGCCGGGAGAAATATCAATAACTTCAGATATGCGGATGACACCACCCTTATGGCAGAAAGTGAAGAGGAACTCAAGCCTCTTGATGAAAGTGAAAGAGGAGAATGAAAAAGTTGGCTTAAAGCTCAACATTCAGAAAACTAAGATCATGGCATCTGGAGCCATTACTTCATGGGAAATAGATGGGGAAACAGTGGAAACAGTGTCAGACTTTATTTTCCTGGGCTCCAAAATCACTGCAGATGATGACTGCAGCCATGAAATTAAAAGACGCTTACTCCTTGGAAGCAAAGTTATGACCAACCTAGATAGCATTTCGAAAAGCAGAGACATTACTTTGCCAACAAAGGTCCATCTAGTCAAGGCTATGATTTTTCCAGTGGTCATGTATGGATATGAGAGTTGGACTGTGAAGAAGGCTGAGTGCCGAAGAATTGATGCTTTTGAAGTGTGGTGTTGGAGAAGACTCTTGAGAGTCCCTTGGACTGCAAGGAGATCCAACCAGTCCATTCTGAAGGAGATCAGTCCATTCCGCCCTTTGGGAGGAATGATGCTAAAGCTGAAACTCCAGTACTTTGGCCACTTCATGCGAAGGGTTGACTCATTAGAAAAGACTCTGATGCTAGGAGGGATTGGGGGCAGGAGGAGAAGGGGACGACAGAGGATGAGATGGCTGGATGGCATCACTGACCTGATGAATGTGAGTCTGAGTGACCTCCGGGAGTTGGTTATGGACAGGGAGGCCTGGTGTGCTGCGATTCATGGGGTCGCAAAGAGTCAGACATGACTGAGCGACTGAACTGAAGGGAGGTTAGGACAGCCCTGTCACCAAGCATTTATTTGTTAAATGTGTCTGCTGTCAGCACTCTTGTTTCTTGTTGAAAGCTGTTGGGAATTAAAGAGTGCCTTATTAAAATGCTGTTATCTTGAGGAGGGTCCTGCCTTAAACCTGACTGGTGTTGTAGTACTGATTGTAGGAAACAGGGAGGAAAAGGCTGGGGGTGCTGGTTGAAGGGCCACCAGGCATGGCAAGGCTTAGACTGGAAGAGAGGGGAAAGAGAAGGCTGAAGGAGAAAATGTTTTGTTTCTGGGCCGCACTGCCTTCCAGTGCCACCAGCAAGAGAAACAACACCTGAGGTCCCTCTGTGCTACCAGTGGGTTGAGGACATAGCTGGCTTGAGGAAGGAAAGGAGGAGAAAAGAAGGAAGAAGAAGAAGAGAAAGGAATGGGAGAAAAGAGAAGGCTTCAAACGGGCAGGATAGGGGTCAGCACCTATCACCGAGTTTTGGAGGCCGAGGGCAGTGTGCTCGGTGTTACCCAGCCATTGGCTCCCAGCTGCAATCATGGGCCATTGGGTGTCAGAGGTATAGTAGTTTGGTGGAGGGGAAGTGGCCCCTGCCTGCGTGTCAGAGGGTCTAGGCCTGCACTAACTGCCTGGATGACCTCTTGGGCTTCTTATCCAGAACAGAAATGGGTTAGCCCAATGGTGTCAAAGGTTGCTTTCAACTGGAACAGTTCTCCTGTTGTGAAATGGTAATGATTTTGAAACTCTGTAATTCCACCAGCACGGGGGATCCACACCTGGCCCAGAAGATGCCCTAATTAACCCCAGGGAATGTCTAGCTGGGTAGCCTGTGTCACCCCTAGTTCCCAATGCCCAGCCTCACTGTTGGCTGAAAGTTTATTGGAAAAGTGCTTGGAAACTGCACCTAGCCTTAATCCCTCTCTTTAACCTTGAGATAAGAATGTCTTTGTTCAAGTCTCAAGCAAGTCTCAAGTTATGTAACTCACTCTTATTAAAACTCTCCCTGACTGTTTTATATTCAGCCTTTTCCCTGCCCTGGTTTGCAGCTTTAACTGAATAGGTGGCCTTGTATTTGTGCTAAGTTTTTTTGTCTTTCTCTTTCAGAACTTGACAGGATAATCACATTGGTTTGTTTAGTAAACACTGGAGGCCAGCTCTGCAAATCCAGCGGCCTGACAAATGGCCAGTGACGGCTCTGGGAAAGAAAGCTTTGTTCCCCTTGCAAGACATGGGAAAGGCTTCCTAGGGGACAAGCCCTCACTAAGCCAGACCCGCTTAGGGAAGCAATTTCCTTCTTGTTTGTTGAGCAAACCCTGGGGACAAGATTCATTTATCCTTTACTTCTCAGAGAGGTTGTCCCTGATGCCCTGTCTAAACTACCTCCTTCCCCTCACCCCACCTCCCAGCTGTAGTCCTTTTAAAATGGTCTTCATAACACTTCCTGGGGCTTCCCCAGTGGTTCAGAAGTAAAGAATCTGCCTGCAGTGCAGGAGACCCACGTTTGATCCCTGGGTCAGCAAGACCCCCTGGAGGAGGGCGTGGCAACCCATACCAGTATTCTTGCCTGGAGAATCCCACGGACAGAGGAGCCTGTCAGGCTACAGTCCATGGGGTGGTAAAGAGTCAGACACGACTGAAGTGACTGAGCACACACAACACTTCCTACTATCTGAAATCATCTTATTACTTATTTGTGTTGTCACGTAATAGTATTTGGCTTCTACATAAAGGTTTATGGCAGACAGCCCAGACTTCACCTCTGGGTTCAGCAGAGAATCAGGACAATGATTATATAGTGCTAATGATTAAGTTTGGACAATAACAACACATCCCTCAGGGGCAGTAGAGTTTTATTACCTGTCATGAAAATGATGAGGGACTTGAATTTTCATTTTGATTTAATGTCAAAAGCACTGACTGCTAGGCAATTTCACATATTTCACCCATAAAGGTAAATCTATTAGATGGTGAATGAAGAATGAAAGTCAATTTTACTGTTTTTTTTTTTTTTAAAAAAAAAACAGAGGCATTGGACATTCCAATATGCAGTAGATACAGACAAATCTGTTTGATTTTACCTACATGAAGTGCCTAGAATAGTCCAATTCATAATCAGAAAGTATATTTTGTTAGATGTCAAGAGTCAGGGTAAGAGGTGGTAGGGGTGTTGGGGAGGGAGAATGGGGACTTAGTGTTTAATGAAGACAGTTTCAGTTTAAGAAAGTGAAAAATTCAGCAGATAGTTGATGTTGAGAGTTGCACAACAATGTGAATGCGCTTAGTGCCACTGAACTGTACAGTTAAATATGGTGAAAATAGTATGTTTTATATTATGTGAGGTTCGCCACAATAAATTAAAAAAACAAACCCAAAAAACAAACAAAAACAACTCCAGAGGTATCAAAAGTAATGTTTTCCTAAAATTTTCTGGAGAATCAGTGACAAAATAGAGAGTTTAGAACTTTGGAATTCCTGGCCCTCATCAGAGACTATTGAAAGTTAATTTCTACAACTCTTTGGGACTTTGATTTTCTACTAATAGAAATCTTTAATAGAAAACTGTGTAAATCATATAGAGCTCAATGAATTCATACAAAGTGAACATACTCATGTAATCAGCTCTCTGATAAAGAAACAGATCGTTACCAGCACCCTATAATCCTCCTCTCAGCACTCATCGAAGTAACTACTCTCCCTAAATAAGGGTAACTGCCGCCCTGTGTTTCACCACAATAGATGAGTTTTACCTGAGCTTTAAACAAATGGAATCATGTATAATGTAGTCATCTTTTTCTGTCTGGCTTATTTTGCTCACATTATGTTCATATGCTATGCTATGCTAAGTCACTTCAGTTGTGTCCGACTCTGTGTGACCCCATAGATGGTAGCCCACCAGGCTCCCCCGTCCCTGGGATTCTCCAGGCAAGAACACTGGAGTGGGTTGCCATTACCTTCTCCAATGCATGAAAGTGAAAAGTGAAAGTGAAGTCGCCTAATTGTATCCGACTCTTAGTGACCCCATGGAGTGCAGCCCACCAGGCTCCTCTGTCCATGGGATTTTCCAGGCAAGAGTACTGGAGTGGGCTGCCATTGCCTTCTCCGTTATGTTCATAAGACTTATTCATATTGTTGCATATAGTTGGAGTTCGTTTTTGCTCACTGTTCTATAATAGCTTCTTGCATGTGAGTAAGGTACATGTCTTTTCGACTACTGGTGGTCATTTGGGTTGTTTCCAGTTTGGGGCTGTTATGAACAATGCTGCTGTAACCACTTTTAACCATGTCTTTTGGTGAAAATATATATGGATTTCAGTAGCACATAAATCCAGAAGTAGAATAGATCATAGAATAGACTTACATTCATAGAGATAATTAAAGAGTTTTCCAAAATGGTTTAAACCAATTTATTGTCCCATCACTGATATATGAGAGGTCCAAATGATTCATATTCTTCTTAGCAGTTGGTGTTATCTATTTTCTTGTTTTAACTCTGCTAGAATGTGTCTTATAATAGATTTCAATACATTTAAACAATAATTAATTTTTATGATTTTATAAATACATTTGTGAAATGGTACATAAGGAATCTGAGATTAGGTAGACATTACATCAAACAAAATTTTTTTAATTGTACTATAGTCAATTTGCTACTTTAAGTCAATTTTCATGCTCAGTTATAGTCTTGTGTTGGTCTATAATTCCTTCATATAATATAGGTTCAGCACACAGAAAAAGAGGGCCAGCTTCAAGTGGTCAAGGACTTTGTGTTCCTTTCATAGTTGTTATAGCCCTTTGAACAGTGCTGGGTACAGAGTAAGCATCCAATAAATTTTGATTGAATTGAACTGAACTAAATGAAATGAGGCAGTTATGGCTCAGATGGTAAGGAATTTGCCTGCAATGCAGGAGACCCAGGTTTGATCCCTGAGTTGGGAAGATCCCCTGGAGAAGGAAATGGCAAACCACTCCAGTATTCTTGCCTGGAGAATTCCATGGATAAAGGAGCCTGGTGGGCTGCAATCCACGGGGTCGCAATGGAGGCAACCCACCTAGGTCTGTGGAATGTCTTTCTATTCATAGTTCCCTGCCTAATCGGTCCACTTTCAGGTAATCCCTAAGGTAATAAGGGGACCAGGAGAGAGTAATTCTAGAAAATGTCCAATTCCTTCATATTCCTCTAGAGCCCACATTCTAAGCGCCGAAACTTCTTAGGTAAAATAAGCCCCTCTGTTTTCAAAAGGATTTTCCTGAAGCACATACCTAAGTCCACTAGAAAGAGGAACACACAGTGGACTGTCTTACCCGGGGTTGTCAGGGTAGAGCATGGGTTGTGCCCTTCCATGCTGGAAGGGGTGCTCTGGACTCAAAATGTCTGATCTTATTACACTAACCTGATTTCCTTATGGCTGCATCCAGTTTGATAGGAATTTCTCCAAAGGCCACAGTATCTCTAGGATACTTAGTTCCTTTTTTTTTTTTTTAAATCTGTCCTAATTTTTAAGAACTATTTCTGTCATTTCATCAGCTAAAGACCTGTACGCAATTGCCCATTTCAACACACCGCGTTGTGTCATGTTATGCACATTTTTGTTCATACTGAATACTGGCTATTTATCTATGGCTGCACTTGGCTTTCGACGCTGTGTGGACTTTCTTTAGTTGTGGCGAGCAGGGGCCACTCTTCCTTTCTGTGCGTGGGCTCTTATTGTGGTGGCTTTTCCTGTTGCAGAGCAGGGACTCCAGAGTGTGTGGGCTTCTGTAGTTGCAGCACGTGGGCTCAGTAGTTGTGACTCCTGGGCTCTAGGGAGCCGGCTCAGTGGGCTCAGAGTTGTTCCTCGGCATGTGGCATCATCTTCCAAGACCAGGGATTGAACTCGTGCCCTCTGCGTTGGCACGCAGATTCCTAATCACTGGACCACCACCAGGGAAGTCCAAATATTGGCTATTTCTGGACTGAGATTCTGAGATGTTAAGTTAGTACATTTTAACTGTTCTAAGTTTGGAATTAGCACTTATTGAAAACAATTGGGGGAAATATCCACCCTCTACCTGCCTTCTTTTAGTTTTGAAATCTTTCTTTGGGAAGGTGGATCTAGAGGAAGTGGTCATAAAGGAAGGATTAAAGAAGGCAGAAAATACAGACCTTGAGAAATGTGTAGAGTGCTGATCAAACTAAGCCAGTTTTCAGACTCCATTTGGGCCCTCTGCTGTCAGGCACATCAAGATAGAGAGTATGTGTGCTTGTGTGTGGTGACTGGTGGAAGAAATGAGAAATCCCTGAAAAGAATATTGTGACTAGATCCCTAGAGCATAACAGATTGTAACTGTATAGAGTCACTAATAGGAACAGGCTTGTCCTGCAATCGGAAATCATGATCAGCAGGTAATCAGATCTAGTGCTCTGGGGCCTCTGCAACATGGTGACTGTTGTAGAGTAGATCAAAAAACAATGGGCTGTTTGACTCTCTTGGCTGGGCAGCTTCCCAAGACTGATGTGGAGAGGGAGGGCTATGAATTTCAGAATGTTTGTCCTTTGGGGATGGGCCTCATGTCTCAGATCTCCTGCTAGGAGATCACATGTCACATACGTATATGTTTCTTCCTTCATGTGTGAATTTGCTTTCCAAGCTCAGATTGAACTGGCTATGACTCTAGGATTTATCAAATTCAAGTCCATTAGATTACTCCATGGGTGTATTTGTTACATAGCCAGGTGCCATAAGTTCAAATGCTTGTGGTAGACAAGCAGGCAACATGAATATGAAGTGAGATTGGTCGCAAGCTGGGGAATCTATTTATTTCTTTTCCAAAGAGGATATACTAGTCAGCATCAGACAATGGTTACTATATAGGTAGGCTGGCCCAGGTGGCCAGATTTTCTGATTTTTTCAAGAAAAGCCAGAAATCCAGATTTTTTTTTTTAGATAAAAGAGTGTGTAATTTGCTGATTTTCCCAATGTTTGTAATTAATTAAAAGAAGTCATTTTGCAGGTCAACTATGTAACAAACAAAACAAATCTGCAGGTCTCATTCAGTTCCCAAGCCTGAACCTCCAGGTTAGATTGATTTTCTGGTGGGAAAAGCCCAATTTATTCAAGTCACTTCAAGTTATTGAGGACTACATAAACGGTCCCTGACTGGTGATAATTTGACTTGATGATTTTTCAACTTCACAATGGTGTGAAGGTGATAAGCATTCGGAAGAAACTGGACTTTGAAGTTTGAATTTTGATCTTTTCTGGGCTACTGATGTGCAATATGGTCCTCTCTTCTGAGGCTGGGCACTGGCCGTGAGCCACAGCTCCCAGGCAGCCACACCATCATGAGGGTAAATGACTGATACACTTAAAACTGTTCTGTTCCCATACAACCATTCCGTTTTTCCTTCCAGTCTTCAATACATTATATGACTATTCAACACTTTCTTATAAAATAGGCTTTGTGTTAGGTGATTCTGCCCAACTGTAGGCTGATATAAGGGTTCTGAGTATGTTTAACGTAGGCTAGGCTAAGTGATGATGTTCCATAGGCGAGACCAGAAAGAAGAAATGACTTCATGAGACTTTGAGGCAGTGAGAAGTAGGAGGAAAAAATTGAAAACTCTCCATTCAGGAGAGACCTTGGGAACCTTTAAGCACAGGCAGGACTGCTTCGAACAAAGCATGGCAGGGCTGGTTGCAGCCTGACCTCTCTATCTCTGTACAGAATTTTCTAAGCTGTGGTACCCAGTGGACCAGAGGCTTTAGGAGCATCAGCAGTCTGTAGGCTTGGCCCAGATCCTAGTTCTCTCCATCGGCACTGCCAGCAAGGGGACGGCTGTGCCTTAAGAGCTCTGAAGAAAGTAGATGCTGATGGGAGTGTTGGAGGAGGTGGCAAGGCTAGGAGGAGAAGAACCCTGAACACCAACATGAATACTTGCTCAAAAAAAAAAAACCAAATTCACCTGCCTGTAAATGATAATAGAATGTCACACCCACTTCAGTTTGGTGGAAATGAAAGTCCATAAAGGTTAAATACATTTTCAAGGATTCTTATCATAGAGACAAGAATTGCAGTCTAGAGCCCTGGCTGCTCCAGTTTCTGGGTTACCCTTAGCAAGTGTGGTTATGTTTAAGGATGAATTTCCATGGATTAAAACATGGCTGTGCTGGGAGTTGAGCATGCCTTTACAATGCACCATAGCTTCTGGAATGGAGTGGAGAAGGAGTGCGTGGTGGAGGGTGAGGTCAGCTGTTGCCAGCATGGCCCAGTGTGCTATCCACAGGGTGGTGGCGGCTGATGTGAAGTTCTTCTCCAGCGACAGGTGACTCTCCTCTGAGGCGGTCTGGGCTCTGGATTTGAGAAGCAGACTGCACCTGATACATTGAAACAGCAGTCTTATATTCTGAGATCTGCCACTGCTGGCATGTGGTGACAAGGAAGGGACTTGTAGTGGGGGATAGTCAGGCCACCCCCAAGGAGCTATTGGTACCACACACCTGGAGTTCCTCAAGTTGCTACAGGAAAACAGAATTGATAATTTCAAGTGTGAACTCCCAAGTGCCACCAGTGGGTTTAAAGCCTTAGCTCTGCTTTACTGCTGCTCTACCTGGGAAGACCCTCCATTATTTTATAAGCTGCGTAGCCTTTGGCAGGGCTTCCCTGGTGGCTCAGCGGTAAAGAATCCGCATGCCAATGCAGGAGATACAGATTTGTTCCCTGGGTTGGGAAGATCCTCTGGAGAAGGGAATGGCAACCCACTCCAGTATTCCTGCCCGGAGAATCCCATGGACAGAGAAGCCTGGCAGGCCATAGTCCATGGGGTCACAAAAGAGTTGGACAAGACTTAGCCACTGAACAACAACAACAAACCTTGGGCAAATTATTTAATTTGTCTAGGCTTCAAGCTTCCTGGTGTAAAACAGAAATAGGTAATAATACCTTTGCTTTGGAGTTGTGAAGCTTAACTGAAAAACAAGTAATATAAATATATTACCTTATTATGGTAACGTGAATTATCAGACACGTGTAAGTACCTGATAAATGTTACTTTTTCCCTTTTGCTGTGTACAAGAAATGGACTTTATTTTTTTCTGTCAGTTTTATTGAGATATAATTGACATACAGCACTGTATAAGTTTAGGGTGTACAGCATAATGATTTGACTTACAGGCATCATGAAATGATTGTCACAGTAAGTTTAGTGAACATCCATCATCTCATATAGATACAAAATTAAAGAAATAGAAAACAATTTTTTGCCTTGTGCTGTTATAAGTCTTAGTAGAGGCTTCCAGGGATCCTCTCCTGTGACTTGAAGATCCAATTCTAGTATGTTAGGTTCCATTGTTTCTACTTGCTCCCAGAGCTCTTAGCTAAAGGAACAGGGTTGCAGAGTGGAGAGGTTACTCAGGTTTACCAGTTGTCAAGGGGAGGTTCCCAGATATGCATCTGGGTCCCATTGCTCTTGTGAGGGGCCTCGCTGGACTGTGCTGTGAGGTGGCTTGGCTCCTCTGTCCCTAAGCCCCTTGCACTCATCTGTGGAACTGGAGATGATCTGCTTGTGCTCTGTTCTCTGGGGGGTTCAGGACCCAGTGCTCTTTTTTTGCTGGTTCAGGTCACCTCGGTGTGGCATACCTGTCTGAATCTTGCCTGCAGCCTCCATCTGATTCCTACCTTAGGTTGAACATGCTGTACTCACAAACCATATGACCTCTGGTTCCCAACTCAGCTGCCTTCCTAGTCCTCCCTGGTATATGTGGAGAAGGCTAGACTCCAGCCAAGGGAGGTTGAGAAGGAATAACCAAGCCCTGTTTCCTCCTATCCCCATGTCCATCGTTTTTATCTTAATTTATTTCTTTGGCTGCACCATGCAGTATGAGGGATCTTACTTCCCTGACCTGGGATTGAACTCTAGTCCCCTGCAGTAGAAACTTGGAGTTTTAACAACTAGACTGTCTGGGAAGTTCTGCACCATCAGTTTTAATCTGCTATGACCATTTCTTGAAGGAGCAAGGCCACTCAGTGGACGAGTTCACTCCCCTAAGTACTGAGTAAGGGGTAGGACACAAAATCCCTCTGGTTTCTGTTTAACTTTGACTTCTTGACATATGCCTGAAAGCGGCAGAGCAGATCACACGTACCCTTTGTCTCTCTGTTCCTGTTCTCAGGCTCAAAGGTGACAGAAACACATGCAAGGTCGGGAGTTAAAGTGTCCTATATGCCCAGCATCAGCAGTATGTATGTGGGGAGCAGAGGAAAAACAATGTTGAAAAGTCTTGAGCCAAAAACTAATCTCTGGAAAATTCTTCCAACCACTAGATGGGTAAAATTATAAAAAGAGGATTTTGTCCTCATCAATGATGATGGAAAATGGAATTTCTCTCCTGTTAAGACTATTAGGAAAAGCAAGAGAGGGAGCCGGTGTCCTAGGTCAGAGCCGCCGCCGGGGAGGAGCAGCCGCTGCCGCCCAGGACTGGGCTCTTAGGGAGGAGGAGGCGAGAAGATGGCGGACGACCCCAGTGCTGCCAACAGGAACGTGGAGATCTGGAAGATCAAAAAGCTCATTAAGAGCTTGGAGGCGGCCCGCGGCAATGGCACAAGCATGATATCGTTGATCATTCCTCCTAAAGACCAGATTTCACGAGTGGCAAAAATGTTAGCAGATGAGTTTGGAACTGCATCTAACATTAAGTCACGAGTAAACCGCCTTTCAGTCCTGGGAGCCATTACATCTGTACAACAAAGACTCAAACTTTATAACAAAGTACCTCCAAATGGCCTGGTTGTTTACTGTGGTACAATTGTAACGGAAGAAGGAAAGGAAAAGAAAGTCAACATTGACTTTGAACCTTTCAAACCAGTTAATACGTCATTGTATTTGTGTGACAACAAATTCCATACAGAGGCTCTTACAGCACTACTTTCAGATGATGGCAAGTTTGGCTTCATTGTAATAGATGGTAGTGGTGCACTTTTTGGCACACTCCAAGGAAATACAAGAGAAGTCCTGCACAAATTCACTGTGGATCTCCCAAAGAAACATGGTAGAGGAGGTCAGTCAGCCTTGCGTTTTGCCCGTTTAAGAATGGAAAAGCGACATAACTATGTTTGAAAAGGAGCTGAGACTGCTGTGCAGCTGTTTATTTCTGGGGACAAGGTGAATGTGGCTGGTCTCGTTTTAGCTGGATCAGCTGACTTTAAAACTGAACTAAGTCAATCTGATATATTTGATCAGAGGTTGCAATCAAAAGTTTTAAAATTAGTTGATATATCTTATGGTGGTGAAAATGGATTCAATCAAGCTATTGAATTATCTACTGAGGTCCTCTTCAACGTGACGTTCATTCAAGAGAAGAAATTAATAAGGCGATACTTCCATGAAATAAGCCAGGACACGGGCAAGTACTGTTTCGGAGTTGAACATACACTAAAGGCTTTAGAAATGGGAGCTGTAGAGATTCTAATAGTCTATGAAAATCTGGATATCATGAGATACGTTCTTCATTGCCAAGGCACAGAAGGGGAGAAAATTCTCTAACTCCAGAACAAGAGAAGGATAAGTCTCATTTTACAGACAAAGAAACAGGACAAGAACATGAGCTGATTGAGAGTATGCCCCTTCTGGAGTGGTTTGCCAACAACTGTAAAAAATTTGGAGCTACATTGGAAATTGTCACAGATAAGTCACAAGAAGGATGCCAGTTTGTCAAAGGATTTGGTGGAATTGGAGGTATCTTGCGGTACCGAGTAGATTTCCAGGAAATGGAATACCAAGGAGGAGATGATGAATTTTTTGACCTTGATGACTACTAGGTAATTGACATGGGTCCGGGAAAACGTGCCTCACCCTCCAGCATCCAACCCAAGGAGCATACCCGTGGTGGAATCCAAACAGATCCCTGCCTTATAGTTGGAACATTTCCAGAACTTAATCCATGAGCATTGGATATTGAAAAGAAAACTGAAACAAAACCAGACCCAACCCTACACTTTGGTTTGTCATGGTGTCAGCGCAGCAGCCTACAACTAGTTCCTAAATGCCACTTTAAAAAAGAATCTCGGTTTTTACTTTTACTCGATGGTGAAATTGGTTGCTCTTGTATTTTATGGGGAAAAAAAAAGATTTTTTTAACCTTCATACATAGAAGCAAAAAAAAAAATAAAAAAAAGACTATTACGAAAAGCAGCACATACAGTTACAAACACCTGATGCATTTTCAATTCGAAGAGTATTTGAGATTCATTGCTAAAAACAAAACTTGATATGCCCTGAAACCTGAAGCTCCTACATGAAAGAGACCTGACAGATTTTCCCAAATTTGACAGTAATCCTAAAAATTTACATACCAGGAATAAAATGTTATGAAGCTGAAAGAGACTTTCCTAAGCTATCAATAAATGAAATTTTATTAACTCTGCTAGAGGAAAAATTAATTGTCTTATTATTTTCTCTTCGTAAAATGATACTCCAAGTCATATAATATGAAAAGCCAATCAAAGACTGTGCAGCCAAAAATGTCAGAAAGAAAGTATGAGATGTATATGTACATGCTAAGTCAGTTCAGTCGTGTCCAACTCTTTGCAACCCTATAATACATAGCCCATCAGGCTCCTCTGTCCATGGGATTCTCCAGGCAAGAATACTAGAGTGGGTTGCCATTTCCTCCTCCAGGGGATCTTCCCAACCCAGGGATCGAAACTGTGTCTCTTAAGTCGCCTGCATTGGCAGGCAAGTTCTTTACCCCTAGTGCCACCTGGGAAGCCCATGGGATGTATGACATGAGGTTAATCAATATATAATTTTTCTGTATATTTGTAAAATGTTAACATTACAAAATTTGTGAGTTCTTGGGATTCCTTTTCTCATTCTAAGTAAATATTTTCTTTCTGAGACTTCCCTGGTGATCCAGTGGCTAAGACTTCACCTTCCAATGCAGAGGTTATGTATGGTTCAATCCCTGGCTGGGAACAAAGATCCCACATGCCTTGCGGCCAAAAAACCAGAAACCTAAAACAGAAATGATATTGTAACAAACTCAATAAAGACTGAAAATGGCCCACTTAACAATGCAGGAGACCTGGGTTCGATACCTGTATCGGGAAGATCCGCTGGAGAAGGAAATGGCAATCCACTCCAGTACTATTGCCTGGAAAATGCCATGGACAGAGGAGCCTGGTAGGCTACAGTCCATGAGGTCGCAAAGAGTCGGACATGACTGAGCGACTTCACTTTCACTAAAAAAAAATTTACTTTCAAATCTAATTTTAACTCATAATATGTTGTCTTAAAAAAATTCTTCAAATTTACAGGTGCTTTAGACCCCACAAATCCTGGATCTGCTCCTGATGGGAGTTGCATGGCCACAGTCATTGACAGTGGCCGCCAGTGGATATTTGTGCGTGCATAGTGAGGGAAACTGACCTGCAAGCAAATGCTATATATCCTCTGTATCACCTGTATTTATTTGTCAAATAAAACAAAACAACAACAAATTAAGTACCACTGCTCTACACAGCAAAAGCAAACAACTATACCAGAGTGATATCCTGAATTCAATCTTTATTGTTACTATGTACTAGTTTATACTTTTACTACCTATATATGTTCACACACTGGTAGTATGCTATGTCCATGTGGTCTGATTATCTATTACTGTATAACAAATTACCCTAAAACTGAATGTCAAAATAACAATCATTTCATTATGATTTATGTTAGCTCACCTTCTTGGAGGGCAATCAGGACAAGCTTCAGTTCAGTTCAGTTCAGTCTCAGTCGTGTCCAACTCTTTGCGACCCCATGAATTGCAGCTGAAGTTGAACGGTTCTATGAAGACCTACAAGACCTTTTAGAACTAACACCCAAAAAAGATGTCCTTTTCATTATAGGGGACTGGAATGCAAAAGTAGGAAGTCAAGAAACACCTGGAGTAACAGGCAAATTTGGCCTTGGAATATGGAATGAAGCAGGGCAAAGACTAAAAGAGTTTTGCCAAGAAAATGCACTGGTCATAGCAAATACCCTCTTCCAACAACACAAGAGAAGACTCTATACATGGACATCACCAGATGGTCAACACCGAAATCAGATCGATTATATTCTTTGCAGCCAAAGATGGAGAAGCTTTATGCTGCTGCTGCTAAGTCGCTTCAGTCGTGTCCGACTCTGTGCGACCCCATAGACGGAAGCTCACCAGGCTCCCCCGTCCCTGGGATTCTCCAGGCAAGAACACTGGAGTGGGTTGCCATTTCCTTCTCCAATGCATTAAAGTGAAAAATGAAAGTGAAGTCGCTCAGTCGTGTCCAACTCTTAGCGACCCCATGGACTGGAGCCTACCAGGCTCCTCTGTCCATGGGATTTTCCAGGCAAAAGTACTGGGGTGGGGTGCCATTGCCTTCCCCGGGAGAAGCTCTATACAATCAGCAAAAACAAGACCAGGAGCTGACTGTGGCTCGGACCATGAACTCCTTATTGCCAAATTCAGACTTAAATTGAAGAAAGTAGGGAAAACCACTAGACCATTCAGGTATGACCTAAATCAAATCCCTTATGATTATACAGTGGAAGTGAGAAATAGATTTAAGGGCCTAGATCTGATAGATAGAGTGCCTGATGAACTATGGAATGAGGTCTGTGACATTGTACAGGAGACAGGGATCAAGACCATCCCCATGGAAAAGAAATGCAAAAAAGCAAAATGGCTGTCTGGGGAGGCCTTGCAAATAGCTGTGAAAAGAAGAGAAGCGAAAAGCAAAGGAGAAAAGGAAAGATATAAACATCTGAATGCAGAGTTCCAAAGAATAGCAAGAAGAGATAAGAAAGCCTTCTTCAGCCATCAATGCAAAGAAATAGAGGAAAACAACAGAATGGGAAAGACTAAGGATCTCTTCAAGAAAATCAGAGATACCAAAGGAACATTTCATGCAAAAATGGGCTCTATTAGGACAGAAATGGTATGGACCTAATGGAAGCAGAAGATATTAAGAAGAGGTGGCAAGAATACACAGAAGAACTGTACAAAAAAGAGCTTCACGACCCAGATAATCATGATGGTGTGATCACTGACCTAGAGCCAGACATCCTGGAATGTGAAGTCAAGTGGGCCTTAGAAAGCATCACTACGAACAAAGCTAGTGGAGGGGATGGAATTCCAGTGGAGCTATTCCAAATCCTGAAAGATGATGCTGTGAAAGTGCTTCACTCAATATGCCAGCAAATTTGGAAAACTCAGCAGTGGCCACAAGATTGGAAAAGGTCAGTTTTCATCCCAATCCCAAAGAAAGGCAATGCCAAAGAATGCTCAAACTACCACACAATTGCACTCATCTCACACGCTAGTAAAGTAATGCTCAAAATTCTCCAAGCCAGGCTTCAGCAATATGTGAACCGTGAACTTCCTGATGTTCAAGCTGGTTTTAGAAAAGGCAGAGGAACCAGAGATCAAATTGCCAACATCCGCTGGATCATGGAAAAAGCAAGAGAGTTCCAGAAAAACATCTATTTCTGCTTTATTGACTATGCCAAAGCCTTTGACTGTGTAGATCACAATAAACTGTGGAAAATTCTTCAAGAGATGGGAATACCAGACCACCTGATCTGCCTCTTGAGAAATCTGTATGCAGGTCAGGAAGCAACAGTTAGAACTGGTCATGGAACAACAGACTGGTTCCAAATAGGAAAAGGAGTATGTCAAGGCTGTATATTGTCACCATGTTTATTTAACTTATATGCAGAGTACATCATGAGAAATGCTGGACTGGAAGAAACACAAGTTGGAATCAAGATTGCCGGGAGAAATATCAATAACCTCAGATATGCAGATGATACCACCCTTATGGCAGAAAGTGAAGAGGAACTCAAAAGCCTCTTGATGAAAGTGAAAGTGGAGAGTGAAAAGGTTGACTTAAAGCTCAACATTCAGAAAACGAAGATCATGGCATCTGGTCCCATCACTACATGGGAAATAGATGGAGAAACAGTGGAAACAGTGTCAGACTTTATTTTTCTGGGCTCCAAAATCACTGCAGATGGTGACTGCAGCCATGAAATTAAAAGACGCTTACTCCTTGGAAGAGGAAAATTATGACCAAACTAGATAGCATATTCAAAAGCAGAGACATCACTTTGCCAACAAAGGTTCGCCTAGTCAAGGCTATGGTCTTTCCTGTGGTCATGTATGGATGTGAGAGCTGGACTGTGAAGAAGTCGCTGAGCGCCGAAGAATTGATGCTTTTGAAGTGTGGTGTTGGAGAAGACTCTTGAGAGTCCCTTGGACTGCAAGGAGATCCAACCAGTCCATTCTGAAGGAGATCAGCCCTGGGATTTCTTTGGAAGGAATGATGCTGAAGCTGAAACTCCAGTATTTTGGCCACCTCATGCGAAGAGTTGACTCATTGGAGAAGACTCTGATGCTGGGAGGGATTGGGGGCAGCAGGATAAGGGGACGACAGAGGATGAGATGGCCGGATGGCATCACTGACTCGATGAATGTTAGTCTGAGTGACCTCTGGGAGTTGGTGATGGACAGGGAGGCCTGGCGTGCTGCAGTTCATGGGGTCGCAAAGAGTCGGACACGACTGAGCGACTGATCTGATCTGATCTGAATCGCAACTTTGCCATCAGATCACGTGGCAATGGCATTACTTGCAGATATCTCAGCGTGAGCATAGAACTCTTATGGGAAAAGAAATAAGGAACTCACTTTCTTGGTGTTTATACCAGAAGACCAACCTCAAGAATATAAGGGTCAGGAGAAATGGCATTGGGCTGGGGAGGTGGAGGTTGGGGGGGGGGGTGGGGAGTGTTTGAAGTGAAGTGCAGCTTTAACAGTCAGAATATAATGATGGAATTACACTGGTGGTGGTGAATCCAAGGATTAAGTAGGTTACAACAGGGTTACAACAGGGACAATTAATTCTATTAATTAATCATCAAGGTGGAGCGTTTTGCCTGCCAACTCGGCAACCAGTTTTGGGGAGTCTGGAATTAAGCCTGGGTGTGAGAAAGATCTGACTGCTCTCTGGTTACAAAGAAAATATTGAACATGTTGATTGTGATATGCCTAAGTGGATATTGTCTTAATCTTAGAAGAGGCTAAGATGTGCAGCTCCTTCTGTGAAGCATGGATTTCCCACTGACTTTGAAGGCATTCCTAAGGATGGGAGTGATGGGGGAGGGGTGCTGTAAACTGTGTCTGGATGAGCTCTCTAGCGTGGGTATCATTCAGGGGCCTGTTCTCAGAGGAACTGATAGCACGTGGCAGTGTTTGCTTTAAGATACTGGCATGTTTTGTGTACCCTGGGGGCTACATTCACTCCTTCATCATTATTTTTGAAAAGATGTTATTGACTATAGTGTAGTTAGTTCCTAAAGCGTTCCTACCAGTGTACTTTTGTATGTCTTAATTAAAAAACCAAGTCACTACCTACTTTTCACAATGTATTCCATCAAGTCCAATTCACGAATTTGGATTTTTGTTTCTCCTATCACTAAACAATTTTAGTGACCACATGATTCCATAGCATCTGTGAATTCCATAGAATTCTTTTGTAAATTCCATAGACATTGAACATTCAGGTAACGTTTCTGTTATTGTCACTGTGTTCCTGGGTGCCTTTTTTCTGGACTTTGAGTTCTGTTTACCTCCACTCCAGCCACTTGAAAGTTTCCTGGATATCCAGAAGCTGTTTAGTGATCAATATAAATGGTTCTTACGATTATAGCGTTTCCAACGTCTAACCCTGAGGCCAGTGTGTTATCCAAAGATTGATGGTTAAGAACATAGACTCTGGTGGAAGACAGAGCTGCATTTAGATCTCAGCTTTTCAATTTACTAATCATGTGGCCTTGAACAATTTATGCCACCTTTTAAATTTATTTTTTCTTTAGAATTCTATTTATTTATTTATTTTTGGCTTCACTGAACCTTTGTTGCTTTCCGTGGGCTTTTCTCTAGTTATAGCAAACTGGGGCTACTCTTCAATGCGATTCTCAGGTTTCTCTTTTCAGCGGCCTATCTTGTTGGGGAGCACAGGCTCTAGGGTGCACAGGCTCCAGTAGTTGCAGCATGCATGCTCACTAGGTGTGGTGCACAGCCTGAGTTGCTCCAAGGCACGTGATGACTGAGTGACTAACACACACACACACACACACACACACACACACACACATTCTTATCCACTGTACCACCATAGAAGTCCCTATGCCAACTTTTAAAGCCCTAGTTTCTTCTTTTGTAAAAGGCTGATGGTGTCAATAGTCCTTGCCTCATAGAGATATTTTATAGACTAAATAAAATTATAGGTGTTATCATTTTTAATATGCTCCTACTCTTCAATTCTTCTTAGACTTGATTGGAGTAATCATCATGATGGCTATCATTTATTGCCATGTGCCAGCCACTGGGCTAAATACTTTATCTATATTGTCTGTAATCATCATGAAAAAATGGCAAGAAGAGACCTTTATAGCAGAGGAAACTGAGGATCAAAGAAGTTAATTAACTTTCTGAAGGTCATAAAACCAAGTGGTATAGCTGGAGTTTGAACTCCAGAATTGGTGTTCTTTTCACTAAGTGACTCTGATGCTCACATCTCCTGATTCAAATCATTACCTCTGAGGATGAATATGGATTGGAAGGGTCACTATTTCCTGTCACGTTCATGAGGGACAGCTGTCCCATGCTTCAGAGAACAATGGACACCTAATATTATGCAGCAAGCTGGGTGGAAATCCATCTGCCCACAGTGTTCCACGCAGAGCAAGTGCCTTTCATGATGCCCACAATTCTTAGCATGAGACCAGCCTGGCTGTATCAGAGAGGCATATATGCATGTTCAGGGTCCTGCTAGAAGTAGCCTCATGGAACCCTTGATGTTCTTCATTTGATTTCCTTTATAAGATATAATTCAATGACTCTGGCTTAAGTTTGGATAGAAATAACATTTCCCTGCCAATCAATAACTCAGAGTCTATATTACTGTTCACAGCTGTTCCAGCAAGAACCTTGATTTCCCTCTTTCCCTGCAAAAATTTCCTTTTAGGCCCCTCCCTCAAAATGTTAATCCCAAATAAAACCAAAGCCAATATGGCAAATTGGTTGGTTAGCCACAGTTGCTGTGCAACTTCTGAGATCAATCAGTGGCCACTGCTTCCGAGGTCAGTGAGAGGAGCCTGCAGAATCCACCAAGAGATGCCAGTTGATGGGGTCAAGCTCCCTAGTGCTCCCAGGCTGCTGGACCAATTTTCTAGCCTTGGTCTTCATTTTGTCAACTAGGCCCTGGAGCAGTCCTGCCTGTGCCCAGATTTAGTCTCCCGTAGCCTCAGGGAAATGACTCATTCATCTTCTGCCAACCACTGTTGGACAAAAAACATGTATCTTCACGTGAAGGAGCAACAATGTGCAAACGTGGTGTGTACCTTAAAGTAAATTTCTAGCAAACACATCACTGAAAGGAAAAGGTCTACAGAGATGCAATTTTCCTTTATCACAACCTTCTTCATTCTCAGAGAGCAATTTATCTCATTTTAACCACAGCAATATCCAACTTTTCTATTGTGGCCTTTGTTTTAAATATGTTTTCTTGTTCCCCTACTCTAGCCCTGCCCAATCCATTTGCTGTCCCTCCCCTAAATCAAGGTAACAGTTTTCATTAATGGTTACCCAAATCTCTGACTCTTACAGGGAGGGAAGTTTCCGTCTGTCTTATACCATTTCCATGAAGGTTAAAAAGATCTTACAGTTGGTTCCCGTTAGATCTCATACACAGTAACCTGTGCTTTCCTTCCCTAAAAGACTCAGAAGGAAAGTCTCTCTGAGACATATTCCATCATATTTTTGACTATTTCCTTCATTTCTGCAACAAAGGTAATGCTCATGGCTCACCTTGTATGCATCCTACCCCAGCTCTGGAACCAGTCATTTCTTCAAGGACTCCACTTCTTTTTAGTAGGGAATAGTATTTAGAGCCGGAGAAGGCGATGGCACCCCACTCCAGTACTCTTGCCTGGAAAATCCCATGGATGGAGGAGCCTGGTAGGCTGCAATCCATGGGGTTGCAAAGAGTCGGACCTGACTCAGCGACTTCACTTTCACTTTTCACTTTCATGCATTGGAGAAGGAAATGGCAACCCACTCCAGTGTTCTTGCCTGGAGAATCCCAGGGACGGGGGAGCCTGGTGGGCTGCTGTCTCTGGGGTCGCAGAGTCGGACACAACTGAAGCGACTTAGCAGCAGCAGTAGCAGTATTAAGAGCAAGAGTGGGCACTAGGTCATGATCATTGCTACTTGGGTGTCTGTACTTATAGGGCTTTTCTGTGGACAAAACTAGGAAATATATTCATGTACATACACATCTGCTGAAGTTGAAGCTCAAAACTTTGGCCACCTGATGCGAAGAGCTGGCTAATTGGAAAAGACCCTGATGTTGGGACAGACTGAAGGCAAAAGGAGAAGAGGGCAGCGGAGGATGAAATGGCTAGATAAAATCACCAACTCAGTGGACATGAATTTGAGCAAACTCCTAGAGATAGCGAAGGATAGGGAAGCCTGGGTCGCTGCAGTCCATGGGGTTGCAAAAAGTCGGACGTGACTTAGTGACTGAATAACAACAACAATCATTTTTTTGGTTTGCTTTCAGTTTTAGCACTCTATTCCCTTTCTTGTTGATTTTACTTTTTGATCATGTAACAGAAGTCAACACTAGATAAAAAGGTATTCTCTAGTCTGTATTACTTCTACCTTATCCCCCTTACTCCCAACTCCTTGGAGGCAACTAACTTTAATTTTCACCTTTCCAAGTTTCTTTTGGGATAGGTTGGTAGATATATGTATGTTTTCTTATTTTTTTCTTTGGCACAATAGGTAGGCTCTACATAGGCTCTTTTGCAGTTTGGCTTTTTCTTAGGAATGTCTCTTGGAAATCACTCTGTATCAGTTCATAGATATCCTCCTGTTCTTTCTTTACAGTTAAGAAGTGCTCATCATGAAGAATTATCATAGCTCATTTAACCAATCATTTATGCTCAGATATTTAGCTTCCAATATTTTGCAACTGCAAATAACACTACAGTGAATAACCTTTTGCACAAATTTTTTTTTTTTTTTTTTTTGGATTATTGGAGTTGTATCTTCAGGGTTAAAGCCCAGAAGTGAGATTGGCATGTCAAAGTGTAAATGCGAATGAAATTTGTTGAATATTGCCAAGTTCTTCTCCATAGGGGTTATACCGTTTTGCATTCCCAGTGAGGATGCAGTGTAGGAGCGTGCCTGAGTTCCCCCACATACTTGCCAACAGAGTGTAATCATCAGCTTTTGATTTTTTGCCAACCTGACGGGTGAGAAATGGTGTCTCAGTGGTTTTAATTTGCATTTCTTTTATTATGAGTAAAGCTAAACATTTTTTTTATATGTTTAAGTCCATAATTTGATCATTCTTTTTGGTGAATAGTCTATGGATGTTTTTGCCCATTTAGTAACAGGATTGTAAACATTTAAAAGTTGTTTATTTGGCAGAAATAGCTTTTAAAATAATTTATGCTACCTGAGAGAAGAATCCCAAAGTACCTGGCTGTGGATAAACTCTGGACTCTGCCCTCCAGGAATTACAGTGGGTATGAGCATAAGCTGTGGGCCCAGACTGCCTGCCTTCAAATGCCAGTCCTGCCACCTAGGCAAGTTTTTAATCTCTTAGTGCCTCAGTTTCTCCATTTTTAAGATGAAAGTAACATTAGCTTTTATCTTTTAAGATTATTGTTAGGATTAAATGACTTAGCATATGTAAAGTACTTTGAGCAGGAAACATTCCATAAATGTTGGCTATCTTGAGTCAAGAAAATCCTCTCAGTATGTTGATTTGATCCCATAAGAATCTTGTTATATGCTGCTGCTGCTGCTAAGTCGCTTCATTCGTGTCTGACTCTGTGCGACCCCATTGACGGCAGCCCACCAGGCTCCCCCGTCCCTGGGATTCTCCAGGCAAGAACACTGGAGTGGGTTGCCATTTCCTTCTCCAATGCATGAAAGTGAAAAGTGAAAGGGAAGTCGCTGAGTCATGTCCGACTCTTTGCGACCCCATGGACTGCAGTCCACCAGGCTCCTCTGTTCATGGGATTTTCCAGGCAAGAGTACTGGAGTGGGGGGATATAGTTAGTTATAAAAAATGAAGACCTGGAAGTGTAGAAACATTAGTTGAATCAGTAGATAGAATTGGAATTGTAAGCCATTCATTATTTATTCATTTATTCTCAGCTATTTTTTGAGGCCCTACCAGGCACTGGCTTAGGTACTGGAGATATAGTCTGAACAAGACAGATCTTTGGGCTCCTGAAGGCTCACTTTTTTGTGGTGGAAGAGGCCTGTGTAGGGTGTGGAAAGAAAGAAAACCCAAGGAAACCAATTTTGTTTTTTGGCCACACCATGAGGTGTGTGGAATCTTAGTTCCCCAACCAGGGATCAAACCTGAAGCCCCTTTATTGGAAACATGGAGTCTTAACCACAGGACTTCTAGGGAAGTCCCCAAGGAAACCAGTTTTGTCTGTCTTGTTTGTCCGTAGTCTGTTCAGCACACACAACAGTGTCAAAATTCATTTCTTTAAATGAAAGAATGAAGGAAGAAATGACAGAGTAGTGAAAAATGAGGCTTGATGCATAGGTAGGGCCCAGACCATGAAAAGCCTTGTCAACTCTTTTGAAGAGTTTGGACTTCGTCCTGAGCAGAGAAATCACGTGAAATAGATTTGCATCTAAGAAAACTCAAGTCGGTCTGTGTGGAGCATCTACACAGGGAGAGAACAACAGGGAGGTTGTAATAAGTCCAGCGCAAGATGATGAGGTCCAAATCAAGAGGGAAGCTGAGGGGATGGAGAGGAGGTGAGCTGAAGGGAGGTTTAGAAGTCAGAGTTGACATCACCCAGACTTGCTGGGTTGTAGAGGGAGGAAGAAAGCTGCAGCATCACTGAGATTTCACTGTAATGAGAAACTGAAGACTGTCCAGTGGTTAACACTATGTGTTCCCAGGGCAGAGGGCATATGTTTGATCTCTGGTTGGGGAATTAAGATCCTGCATGCTTCTTGGCACAGCCAAAAAAAGAGAAAGAAATTGAAAAGGGATGACTGATGGGGAAAGTGGAGAAAGGCTTTAAAAACAAATAATTACTTATTTACTTATTTTTAGCTGCACTGGGTCTTCATTGTTGCCCTCCGGCTTTTCTTAGCTGTGGCGAGCAGGGGCGACTCTGTAGTTGTGATGCAATGGGCTTCTCACCATGGTGGCTTTTCTTTTTGTGGAGCATGGGCTCTTGGTGCAGAGGCTTCAGTGGTTGTGGCTAATGGGCTTAGTTGCCCCACTGCATGTGGGATCTTCCCAGACCAGGGATTGGACCTGTGTCCTCTGCATTGCAAGTCAAATTCCCAACCATTGGACCACCAGGGAGGCCCAAGGATGGCCTTTTAAACTTATGGATTTGAGGTGACCATAGGACAGTGCTCAATCTCCTGACTGTACTTGCTTTTGGCTTCTTTACACTCCTTGGAGTCAGGAGACTGGCCCCTGTCCAGCACACTGTAGTGGCCCATGAGGTAAACGGTCTAATACTGGAAGGTACACTGGTTAGGGGCATTACTTTGCCAACAAAGGTACGTATAGTCAAAGCTATGGTTTTTCCAGTAGTCATGTATGGATGTGAGAACTGGACCATAAAGAAGGCTGAGCACTGAAGAATTGATGCTTTTGAAATGTGGTGTCGGAGAGTCCGTTGGTGGAGAAGGAAATGACAATCCACTCCAGTATTCTTGCCTAGATAATCCTGTGGACAGAGGAGCCTTGTGGGTTGCTGTCCATGGGGTTGCACAGACTTGGACATGACTGAAGCGACTTAGCAGCAGCAGCAGAGTCCCTTGGACTGCAAGGAGATCAAACCAGGCAATCTTAAAGGAAATCAATCCTGAATATTCATTGGAAGGACTGATGATGAAGCTGAAGCTCCAATACTTTGGCCACCTGATGCAAAGAGTGGATTCATTAGAAAAGACCCTGATGCTGGGGAAGATTGAAGGCAGGAGGAGAAGGGGACAGAGGAGAGATGGTTGGATGGCATCACCAACTCGATACACATGAATTTGAGCAAGCTCCAAGAGATGGTGATGGACAGGGAAGCCTGGCATGCTGCAGTCCCTGGGGTCGCAACGAATTGGACACGACTGAGCAACTGAACAACAATAACAGTGGTTGGGAGGTCTCTTGACTAGTAGTGCAGCCTTAACCCCCCAGGGGTCCCTGATGGGGCATGCTGGTGCTAAGTTTACTGCTAATTGTAACTGGAAGTTTATTCTTTGATGACAAAAATAACTCGTCTTTGCATCTTCTCTCACACCTTAGAGGATGCATAATGCAGACTGTGGGCAATATTAAATAGATGTCTCATAGGAGATTAGGAAATATAGGAAATCCATCATAGGAAATTAGGAAATCCATCATCAAGCAGGGCTCATGGCTTGGGGGGTTGCCCCAGGGTCACTGAGCCAAGATGGAGAGTTATCACGTGCAGGAGGAACTCCAAATCCCTTTCCATTGATACAGAAAACAGATGAATAAAGAGTTCAACAAAACCCCCTCTAGAATGGCACTCTGCAAGCTTTGATGACACCAGTGCTTTTCTAGAGGTCATGCTAGATGAAAGGCTGTAAAAGACCTGGACAAGACTGCAGTTGGACACCTGGACACATGCCTTTACCAGAGAAAAGGAATTCCTAATGAAGCTGGTGATAAGGGCAAAGATCCAAAAGAATAGAAACCATGTTTCACAGAAGCCTGCACAGGCAGATATTTATTTTTAAAAGTGACCTGAACTTTCTCTAGGATGTCACTGGATCCCCACAAGAAGGTGCATCAGTTAGGAAAGGACCTGCTATTCATTTTACAATTCTGATTACAGCGCTTTCTGGTTGACCCTATAAGGGGCTAGGAGCAGAAGGGCAAGGGGATGCGCAGTTAAGAAGATAGGAGGAGGGTCTCAAGCAGAAGGAAGCTATGATAAACAAAGCAGAGGATGGTCTCTAGATGGGAAACGGTATGAGAGACTTCTGCGAAGAAAGATCAAAAGGAAAAGCAGGCCACCAGCAATAGCTCGGAAATGGAGGGAAAGCGAGGGAAGGAGGGAGAGACTAGCATTGGGGGAGGAGATGGGGGATAAAAAAGGAGAGAAGGAAAGGAGTATGAAACATTTGCGGTGCACGAGTCAACGATTATGGAGAAGAAACGTAAAGAGAATTGGGTTACTGAATTGGGAAGGGGGGACTTGGTTCTCCGGAGAGTCCTGCGATTACACAGCACTCGGGGGGTGTGGTCCTGAGTTTAGGGCGGTGGGAGTGCGAGAAGGTTGCGGTGGGGGCGCCGCCCAATTTCTCCCCGAAGTGGAAGCCTGGGAAAACCCAGGGGCAGGCAAGCAGGCTAGCAGGGAGGAGGCGGAGCGAGGGCGTCGAGGGGCGGGACGAGGGAGGGCGTGGGGAGATGGAGGAGGAGGCGCAGACTGAGGGCGGCGCTAGGACCTGCCGGCTCCCCGTCGGCTCCCGGGAGGTTGATAAAGCGGCGGCGGCGTTTGACGTCAGTGGGGAGTTAATTTTAAATCGGTACAAGATGGCGGAGGGGGACGAGGTAACGCGAAGCCAAGAACCGCACCAAGGGCTGCGGCGCCGGCGGCGGACCAGCGACTCAAACACCGGGGTTAACCACGTCTCGTCCACGACCCGCCTAGGTACGGGCCGGCAGGGTGGAGGCCGCAAGGCTCGCGCAGGGAGAGGGCGCGGGCCGTTCGGGCTCGCGGGCACCGGCCGCAGGCGGCGGGGTCGTCGTCCGCGGCTGGCCCCGCTCTCCTCCCGCCGCCGCGTCTGGCCGCCAGGCCTAACCCCCTTCGCGCCCCGAGCTCCGCGGCGCGCGGCCTGAAAAGGGCGGCCCTGAGGCCGCGGCTCCGGCAGCTGCCGGGTGAACGGGCGGCGCGCGCGTCTGCGTCCGACCCGGCCCCCCTGCCCGCCCGCCGCCGCGTGGCTGTCGCGGTGTCCGCCCCGACCTGAGGGGGCGGCCTTGAGCAGGGGCTGCAGACCCAGGGCGAGGGGAGGTCGGCGGCGGCGCGGCTCTGTCCTCGGGAGCTCCGGACTCGCCCGGGCGACCTGTCACCCGCCGCCACTCGCTGCCCTGTGTCTCGCGCGCGGAGAGGGAGGAAGGGTTAACCAGGTCGTGATGGGCCCGGCGGTGGAGGAGGACGCGCAGCGCGCGGGAGGAGCAGACACCTCGCTGCCAGGTCGGGAGGCTCTCCAGACACCCTTCCAGGAGGGAACCGCAGCCCGCAAGCCAGGGCTGCCTCCCGGGGCTTGGGTTCCGGGGCCCCGCAGTTCCCAAACCTATTCCTGCGGGTAGTGCGTGGCTAGAATGCAAGTTCAGATTTAATTGTCAAAACTGGGCTTTTGAGCTGTTTACTAATATTAAGACCATAGTGAGGCCCAATCGGGCTGAACGTGTCGGTGGTGTGAAGTCACCTGATCCTTCGCTCCCGGGTTTTGCTGAATGTGAGCTCCTACTGTACGGGTAAAGGAGCGCCCCTGACCCTTGGAAGACGCACTTGCTTTGGCAGCAGAGTGTTATGTGTCTCTCTTACTCATTACACCCTATTTTTAGGAGTTTAGCATTTGATCTTTCCCTGTGGTGTGAATTGAACGCCTGAAATCTTGATTGAGAATTTTGATGGTACTTAAAGGCATAAAGTTTTCCCAAGGCTTATTAATTAGTAAAAGCTTGAGCTTAGGTAAGTGTGGTCATGACATAGATAAGAGTTTATTAAGTATGAACTGTGTTTTTCAGATTTCTCTCCACAGTCTGATAAAGGTTTTGTGAGGTAAAATATAAAACACTTTGATGAAAAACTCCCTTTAATAGAAATGTTTATGTGAAATCTATTTTATCATTTACGTTAGCCCTTGGACGTGTTGAACGTATGTCAGAGGTAAGGACAAACTGGAAGTTTTGTTAAGGTACAGGGAACAGGAAATAAAGTTGATTTTATTATTGCTTGCCAACCAAAGCACTTGACAGAGCTGTTTATGCAGGAAAAAAAAATGCCACCAGAGAAGAGAGGTATGCCTTAAGTCTATTCTGGTTGGAATTCTCAAGTCATTAGTTGTTCTGGAATGCCGATGGATTGGTTAGTTTAGCTCTTTTGGACTTGGGAATGTGTGTGCACGTGTTTGTTTACTTAGACCGTTTTAGATGTAGTTTCAGGGCGTCTTATGTGTTTGCCTTATTAGGAGAAACATTGCTTTATGACTCACAGTTAGGAACATCGTTTTTAGGCTATGGCATATTGAGAAGAGATGCTGTTCTTAAGACTTGATATATCGGGTCATCATTTATTAAATGCTCTGTCCGCTACTCACAGGTTTTTGTCTTTTATGTGTGTTTGTGAAGTTAGTCCTTCACTTGAAAGCCATTTCTATCAAATGACTGCCCAAAATAGTCCCTCTCCCAGCTAATTTTCTCTGAGTCACCCATTACTACATTAAAAACTAAGTAAATTGGCTGAAATTTGTGCAAACAGGCTCTGAATGAGTAGGTACGCATCTGGTGATTTCTGCTGTAGAAACTGCCTCCCTCTGCTTTCTGGATACAGTTGAAGAGTCGGGGTGAGTCAGGTGCTGCTCTTGTAGTTCAGTCTTAGGAAGATGCTTTGTGTCGCTTTAGTGTTTATTCTTTTTAGGATTGTAAGACCTTTATAAAAGACCTAGGAACTCTTCCGTTGACTTTGTAGGATGATAAAAATCTGTGGCTGTGATTAAATATATTTAGTAAAGTGTTTTGAAATCCTTCTGATTTTTTTATTTGGGGAAGAAGGAGCTGCCTTATAGTAGAGAGGCACTTATAGGGCAAATAGGCGTTAAAATGAGATTCAGGCTTTAAATGGAATGCACCTGTTTTCAAATTCATTTTTAGGTTGCCTCTCTGTTTTAACTTTAGGGTAGGGTTTTGGAATACTCACAAGTGAAAGTAAGGTTCTTGAAATTTTTAGACCATTTCCAAAATTGTGCCTTTTCCATTTATCTGCTATTAAGCAGCTACTAAGAGTATACCTGGAGGACTGTCACCTAGTTTGATGCTGGAGTTCAAGACATATTTAAAATTGTGAGACCTCGTAGTAAGATGCATTTTAAAAATGCATCTTATGCATTGTTTATGTTGTGTATGCTTAATTGGGAGACCTTTTTGACACACAATTGTAAGTAAAGCTGTTTGGCAGTCTGTTAAAAGGCCAGAAATGTACGGGGTGGGAATAGAAGTTAGACTTCTTATAATAGTCTCTTAGAGCTTTACAGAAGGAGTTTTTCTCTAGAGTGGGTGCAGGGAAACAGCTTTAAAATTTTTTTTTTTAAAAAGTGTGATAGTATTCTGATTGTCTAGCCATTTTGGGGTTGTATTGTTTACTCTTTTGGGCATTATTCAACTTTAGAAAGATAGATGTGAATATAGAATAACCAAACTTCATCCTCCAATTCATTACTAATGTAAGTTTCTTGCTATCCTTTACTCTTCTTTATCACCCATAATACAGAAGACCTATTGAGGGCTTTCTCCATAGTTTTAAAAGTGGATATCCAGAAAAAAAGACCAACCTGAGGATATAGTGTCAGTAGGATAATACTTGATACTTTATAAAGCACTTCAAACATCGTTCTTTGATTATATACTTAAAACTTTCCTCTGGAGGAATTAAGTTATTGCTGCTGAAGGGAGTGATTGAGACAGGTCTACAGTCACAGAAGTGACTCAGAGGTGCTCTTACTGCTCCTCACCAGACTTGGAGGAGGGTAGGGGCCTCTTCATTCAGATTGTCATGTATCATAGCCATGAACGGGTAAAATTTTGTGGAATGAAGTCTGAAATCATACTAATGAGAAGATGGAGCAGTTAAAAAGTAAAGGTAGGGCAAATCACTTAAGTGGAGTGGGAAATTTTAAAGTAGGAAGGGAAAAGGTGGATATTGTAGAAAGAATTAATAAAGTAGACGTTGGGGTTAGTCTTCTGGCCAGTACAGGTAGAATCTAGGGGATTCCCTTGATAAAGTACCAGTTTAGTAAAGTTATTTGTACAACTTGTATTTCTATGATTGGCATCAAAATAAATAGTAACTAATAACTTGGTGAAATGTGTAACTGATGAAAGAGTATCTAGGCTCTCTAGCAGGTTTTCCCTTTCTATTGTGTAACACTGATCGTGGGGACATTGTTTCTTTACCCATGTCGCTCAGTCACGTCCGACTCTCTGCGACCCTGTGGACTGTAGCCTACCAGGCTCCTCTGTCGTTGGGATTTTCCAGGCAAGAATACTGGCGTGGGGTGCCATTTCTTTTTCCAGGAAATCTTCCCAACCCAGGGATCGAACCCAGGTCTCCCGCACTGTAGGCAGATGCTTTACCGCCTGAGCCACCAGGGAAGTCCAGTGGAAAAAAAATAAGGAATCAAAAGCTGAGTGACTTCCTTTAAACTCTGAGCTTGGAGCCCCTCACACACAGTAGTGATAATCATCCCATAAGGGCTGTTGTGGGAAACAAATGAGGTGAGGGTACAAGTGTTTCATAAATTATAAAGCTGTGTGTAAGATACAGTAATGTATAGGTAAGAATATGCCAGTTGGACTGCTTGTTCTATTAATATATGTGTATATTTGCAGTCAGAAAGTTTCTTTTTTTCTCCTGTAATGTGAACAGTTTAGTGTGGTCAAGAGTGGTGGGTGAATTTTTAACTTTATCTATAAAATGCTGATAATATATTCATGATTAGGGCTATTAAATGTGATTAAAGTGCTTAACTCAGTATCAAACATTCTATTTGGTGGTACTTACTACTATAATGTGTGGTTATTTAAGATGAGACTTTGAACTAAACATTTAATTTTTAAAATAGGTGATTTGAAAAGTCTTTGTTTAGTTTTTATCAGATAAAAACAGACATTTCTCAGCTACCTTTATTTTAATAAATTGCATTTTAGAGAATCATTTAATCATGTGGCAAATAATCTTCTGAAGTTTATTTCAGTTTAAGGATTCAATATGAATTATGGCAGTTTTCAAGTAGAAAACATTGGCTTTTCAAACAGTAAAGGTGCAAAATCTAATTTATGTCTGTATGCACAAGAATGCCTGAAACAGTGATTGATTTGAAAGCACACTAATCATGAATCCCATAAAAAGCTTTTTTTCCCCCTTTCTGTAGTCATTCATAGAAGAGTCTTTGGTAGTGATAAGAAAGTACTTATTTTAACTCAAGACTTAATTTTGAATTTTGAGTACTGTAGACTTCCATGGCCTTCGGAATGGAATAACATTTTTTCCTTCCTGAAGGAAATATCTACCCTAGCAAGCTGGTAGATCTTTTTTTTTTTTTATTACTAAGTAGTTAATCTGTGGAAGTACTTTAGAAACTTTAAAGCCTCCTGTAACGAAACTCTGTAAAGGGGTGAAATTGGCACCCCTTGAGTTGCTCTTTTCCTATTTGAATGACTAGGTTTATGAGCTGGATTAAAAGCTGGATTAAGTTCACTGTTATCAGAATGGTGGGAGGGAGTTTGAATTTTGAACGATAAGTTGGAGAGAAATTTTGACGAAATTTGAACGAAATTCATCATTGTTCTTAGTTTTTTTGATGTCACTGGGTGATGCCATCCAACCATCTCATCCTCTGTCACCCCCTTCTCCTGCCCTCAGTCTTTCCCAGCATGAGTCTTTTCCAATGAATTGGCTCTTCCCAGCAGGTGGCCAAAGTATTGGAGTTTCAGCTTCAGCAGCTGTCCTTCCAGTGAATATTCAGGACTGATTTCCTTTAGGATTGACTGGTTTGATCTCCTTATAGTCCAAGGGACTGTCTCAAGAGTCTTCTCCAGCACCACAGTTTGAAAGCATCAGTTCCCCTGCACTCAGCCTTCTTTATGGCCCAGCTGATGGACCCGTGTTGGCAAGGTGATGCTAGGCTCACTAAGTGATCCTAGGTGCTCAGTGATCACTGTCTAGGTTTGTCATAGCTTTTCTTCCAAGGAGCAAGTGCCTTTTAATTTCCTGGCTGCAGTCACCATCCACAGTGATTTTGAAGCCCAAGAAAATAAAGTCTCACTGTTTCCACATCTGTTTAGTCTTCCTTTTGATTATGGAGTTATTTCTTACTGAATAATGCTGGCCAAACATCTTTCTAGATAAATCTTGACTTACATCTTAAGGTCTTAAAAGTAGATTTCAGAGTTCAATGGCCTGTACAGTTTCAAAATTGAAGACCACATCAGCATATCCATTCAGAAAGGTTGTACCCATTTATTCTGTCTCCATTTGTTCACAAGTGAGTGTTGTTAATTAAAAATAAATACCAACACATGGGAAAAATGGGGATCCCACTGTTTCATTTGCATTTCTTTGATTACAGTTGATATTGAAATTTTAACATGGTAATTGAATGTGCATTTTTTGGTAATTGACCTGCTGTCAGTGTTTATCTTATCTTTGTAAAACTTCTTTTGTATACAAGAAATTCTTTTTCATGTTTGCTTTTTGACTTTGTGGGTTGTTTTTGGGAAATGTATATAAAAAAATACTTAAAATGGTTCAATATGAGTTCTTTCCTTAAATTGTCATCTCTGATGGCATGTCTCAACTTAGTAACTTAGTGCTAGTCTCTTGAATTTTTAGGTATGCACACCTGGAGGTTTTTTCCTTCTTTTTTGTTTTGACTTCTTTGTGAAATATTGATTGTTTGTTCCTATCTCTTTTTAATACCAAAGTATGGGCATCTGCTTCCCTGATAGCTCAGTTGATAAAGAATCAGCCTGCAATGCAGGAGACCCTGGTTTGAATCCTGGGTTGGGAAGATCCTCTGGAGAAAGGCTGGGCTACCCTTTCCAGTATTCTTGGGCTTCCCTTGTGGCTCAGCTGGTAAAGAATCTGCCTGCAATGTGGGAGACCTGGGTTCAATCTCTGGGTTGGGAAGATCCCCTGGAGAAGGAAAAGGCTACCCACTCCAGTATTCTGGCCTGGAGAATTCCCTGAACTATAATATAGTAGTCCATGGGGTTGCAAAGAGTTGGACACCACTGAGCGACTTTCACTCACATAGGCATCTGCTTCAGTGCCTAGTAGGGTGGTAGAAGCTTCCAAACTTAGGAGCTGGATTCAGATCACCATCATTTTCAAGCTTTGGCTTCCTTAACAAAAAAAACAAACCCTACTTTAGAAATTTAAGGTTCAAAGATAATATTTTTCAAAGCTCCTGAGGTCTATTGAGTGTACAGGGTTACTCCTCAGGGTAAAGGAGAGCCTGAAGGGGCTGTGGCTAGTTTTTTCTTTTGGGGGTAAAGAGGTGGAATAGGATAGTCAGGTAGAGGGCCATCCTTGGACAAAGAACTAGCTTTTTTCTTCCCCTGATGTTATGTTGCTATATTGACAACTTATAAAAAGGCTTTCTGTTTCTTGTAGTGAATACCTATGTAGAAAAGTGTAGAAGAGATTACTTTTTCTAAAGCTTTCATGTAGTTGGGAGATCAGATAGACCTTATGCATATTTGTGAGTAAAGTTTATCATCACAGGACTTCCTTGGTGGCTCAGACGGTAAAGTGTCTGTCTATGATGCGGGAGACCCGGGTTCGATCCCTGGGTTGGGAACATCCCTTGGAGAAGGAAATGGCAATCCACTCCAGTACTATTGCCTAGAAAATCCCATGGATGGAGGAGCCTGGTGGGCTTATCAGTCCTTGAAGTCCTTAGCAGAGTTGTAGGCTATACCACTTGTTTGAAGATAGAAAGATAGGCTTATGTTGGGAAGCTTTAGTTAAAGTACTTGTTCCTGCTTTCTAAGAATTTTTCTAAAAAGGATGCTTGAAATATTTAAAAGCAATTAGAAGCAACTGAAAGATCAAATTTGTTAGAGCATGTTTAATAAAAAAGGATATGAGTTTTTCTGTAGCCAAGTACAGGAAAGAATTGATTTAAATAACTGAATAACTACTAGAAAAACTGTTTGAATAGCCCCCCCAGATGTACCTAAAAACTGTAAAGATGCGTGCTCCATGCCACTATTTTTGATTATGTATGTATTTCTCTGCCGCAAGAAATCCTGACACTTACTCTAAAATTGCCACACTTAGAGAAAGAACAAAGGAGAGGATAGTGAGAACCTTTGGCACTCTTATCCCATTTGTTTTTTTGAAAATAATTGCATTTTATCTAGCTGGAAAGATGGTTATTTGTCCCTTTTTGGCCCTATTTCCTTTTTACCCCTGCTTTTAGTAGGATTTTGCCTGCACTGAGCCAGGGTTGGGATTTGAGTACACTCTTTGCTTTCCTTTCTTTAAACTGCTGCTGTAATAAGTCATCTAAGGTTGAGAGTTGAAGCAAAGTGGAGCGTAGTGTCTTGTTTCCAGAGACTTGACAGATACCTGTTTTAAATTTGTCATGAAAAGCCTATTCGAAATTTAAGCTTGAGTGTATTTTTTTTAATAACTTCTTTGCTAGCCTGTTACCCCAAATTTCAATAGCTCTTCTACGAGTTTAATATCTTTTGTCTTACTGCAGAGTTAGTTGGGAGGCCTTCAAAGTGAATGATTAAACCATTTGCCTAAATTGAGGCAACGTACTCTGGTTTTGTTGGATTCCTGATTGGTGTGTTAAAATGTCTTGGGAGTCACTGTAGCAACAGTACTTTTGGAAATGGGAATTTAGTGCTTTGTCACTTTATAAAGGCTTATAGAGAAGAGAATGTCCCTTATAAAAAATATGGAATAATTTGGTATCATCTGTTGCCTACTCTAAAGAAGGATATTGAAGCTAGCTAGCTCTTGTATGCATCACTTTCTATTTTTACTGTGAACTCTTGACTTTGAGCTTTTCACCTTATACTCAGGCTCCTTCGTTTGCCTTATATCTGATTTCCCTGTTTTTAGACTCATTATTATACTTCTTACTCACTCATCACTTTCAGTTTATCTGTGCAGCACAGCTTTGATCCTATCACTCTGCTTCAGAATTTTCCATGGCTCTCCTCAGGATAATGCTTAGCATTTTAAAACTTTTTTATTCTTTTGTTTTAAAAAATTTATTTTGTGGCACTGGGTCTTAGTTGTGGCACATGGGATCTTCCATTTTTGTTACAGCATGCAGGATCTTTAGTTGCTGCGTGTGAGACCTAGTTCTGACCAGGGATTGAATCCAGACCCTCTACACTGGAGTGCATCTTAGCCACAGGACTACTAGAGAAGTCCTAGTTTAAGATAAGTTTAGCTTAATCTGATTCTCATGACTTAGAGAAATGCAGCCTTCTCCAGGGTATCTTCATTGATAACCCTGGTTTAAATAATCCCATATTATCTCTTTCTTATTATACTGTCACTTTATACTTGTTTGTGTCAGAACTTTGAGTAAGGACTGTTAGTAGCAAATTGTACTTCCCTAGTGTCTAGCAATAGTGCCTTGCTCTCTAATAATTAGTCTGAAGTAGTTAGGTGGAGACAATCTTCATGACACATCGCTGAGCACTGTTGGAATCAGTGAATATGAAACAGTAAGTTGCATATTTGTTTACATATACATATATATGCATATCTTACCAAAGATGGGAAAGTATAATTTTATTGCATCTTATGTTTTTAAAGTCTTCAATTAAAACCTGCCCTTCTAGAGGTTATGAAGAAAAAATTTTTTCCCTAATGGGGGACTGTATAAATGATTTGCTAACTATAAATGATTAAGTTTTCACAAGGAAATTTTTTGAAAAAATAAAGAGAAAGATAGCTGTATGCTAAATTTGTTATAAAAATGAGAAATAAACTTCTTTGCTTTTAAACTGTATTTTTGGTAACTTTTTTTTAACTTTATAACTTTATAAAGATCTTGAGCACATAAGAATTGACTTCTGAGTTTGTCAACAAACATGCTCATTTGGCATAGTTGGAGAATGATGGATCTGACAGTTACAAAGACTGGGTGCACGTTGTGATCTGACCACTTCAAAATGTTAGATTTTGTTTACATTAAGCAAACCTCAATGTCCTCCTTCATACAGATACAAAACTCTTAGCTGCTTTTGAGGCTTATATAGTTATTACCACAGAGGAGGCATTCTAAGTGTTTTTCTCTCTTCTAAAGTAAAAGGTATAACATCTAAGCTTATTTCGTACAGTAAATTATTTCAAGGAATGAGAAAATTCTTAATAATATCCCTTCTCCCAGATGACCAGTTCTTTCAGTTCTCTGTTCAAATGCCTCCTTATTAGAGGAGCCTTGCCTGACTGTTCTTCTGTAAAATGGTAACCCCTGTTTTCATTTCCCTTGACTGGTTTTATTTTTCTCTATAGCATTGGCTTCCCTGGTGGCTCACTTGGTAAAGAATCTGCCTGCAGTGTGGGAGACCTGGGTTCTATCCCTGGGTCAGGAAGATCCCCTGGAGAGGAAGTGGCAACCCACTCCAGTATTTGTGCCTGGAGGATTCCATGGACAGAGGAGCTTGGTGGGCTACGGTCCTTGGGGTCTCGAAGAGTCAGACACGACTGAGTGATTAACATTTTTCACCTCACACATTTGGATCTTATGCACTAATTTTAATTCTCTTTCATAGTTTATTTATCAGTAGATATTTAGGTTCCAAATTTTTTTTGCAGTTAGAGACAATCCTCTATTGAAAAGGAACCATGTCTCTTCTGTGCATTTGGGTAAGAATTCCTCTGGCATGTAAATAACTTATCTAAAATTAAATTAAAAAAATTCAATACTGTTTACTCAAATTCTCTAAAATAGTGTACCACACAACAAAAAGTATGTCTCCCATCCTTTTTTTTTTTTAAAGACTTTTCTATAAGACTTTCCTTTAGGAAAGTCCTTTCCTACTGAGGACTCTTAAGTTGCAGAACCTAAATAGAATTTTTCTGAATTTCTATCTTGTTGCTTAGAGCCTCCCAAGCCATTATTTATTCTAGCATTTTTGGCTGCTGCTGCTGCTGAGTCGCTTCAGTCGTGTCTGACTCTGTGCGACCCCATAGACGGCAGCCCATCAGGCTCCCCCGTCCCTGGGATTCTCCAGGCAAGAACACTGGAGTGGGTTGCCATTTCCTTCTCCAATGCATGGAAGTGAAAAGTGAAAGTGAAGTCTCTCAGTCGTGTCCAACTCTTAGCGACCCCATGGACTGCAGCCCACCAGGCTCCTCCATCCATGGGATTTTCCAGGAGTGGGGTACTGGAGTGGGGTGTTCACTTCATAAACTGCCACCTTTTAAAAAATAATCTAATTTCAATGAAAATTTGCTAATCTTAAAGTATATGCATGTATATTTAAATGTATGCTTTAAGAGCTGGTTAATATTTGATGATAAACTTTGAGAGAAATATTTTGTGATCTCTTTTACATTTTTCTTCTATTTAGATAAATGAATAAAAACATTTTTATTTTTCATTTTTTTTTAATAGATTCAGATTTTATTGTTTGCTCAATGTGGGAAACAATCTAAATCCTCCATATTGAGGAAAATCAACTTTGTTTTATATAAACTTAAAAGCCAACCAAAGTCAAATCATGTTTGATAAAATGAACAGTTTTAAATTAGAAGTGAGTATATAATGAACAGTTTTAAATCAGAAGCCAATACTTTGGCCATCTGATGTGAAGAACCACCTCATTGGAAAAGACTGAAGGCAGGAGGAGAAGGGGACGACAGAGGATGAGGTGGCTGGATGTCATCACTGACTTGATTGACATGAGTTTGAGCAAAGCTCTGGGAGTTGGTGATGGATAGGGAAGCCTAGCATGCTGCAGTCCAGGGGCTTGCAGAGTCAGACATGACTGAACAACATTTTTGTCTCCCAGAGAAACCCTGTATATACAATAACTTATAGTTACCTTGTCTTTTATTAACAATGTTCGGGCATACTAATTTTATCTTTTTTAAATCCTATTTTTAAAGCAGCAGTGGCAATAACAAAATATCCTTCATTCTTGAAAATATTTTTAGCATAGTCTTGTTGTTTAGTTGCTAAGTTGTGTCCAACTCTTTTGCGACCCGATGGACAGGCTCCTCTGCCCATGGCATTTCCCAGGCAAGAATACTGAAGTGGGTTGTTCAGTATTCTTTAAATGGAAATAGCAAAAATTCTATGTCATCACTACCAGTTACTGTGGAAACAGTAGATTACAAGTGGGAAATAATGTTTGAGTCTTATAGGAAAACATTTTTTTTGTTTATCTCATGATTTGAGAGTAATGAAGGAAGGAAATATGAACTACTGTATGTGCTCTTTAAAAGTATTTTTAAAGCTTGGTGATTTAGGATGGTCTTGTTGGTCAGATGGGCAAAGCTGATGGGGGAAAGTATCTGATGTATAACATTGGTGGAAGGTCTCCTGGAGTCTTTAAAGTTTTCATTTTTACCATTTGCATCATAGTTCCAGTTTTATAGGAGAGAAATTTAAGTTATTAATAACAGTATTTTATAGGAGCAAGTTGTTAAACTCTTTTTTGTGGTACCTGTTTGGCTAATAGCTACTTCTCTTCTTAAAAAAGTTTGAAGTCTAAGTTTGTGTCTTTGTCGGTATGCTTATTCTGGGCTGCATCTGTTTGGGCAGGGAAAGGGAAGCCTGCTATTAAAAGCTCACCAGGTGATTGATGATGGCTCCAGACCAATACTTTTCAACCCTAGCTATATATCATATTAACAAATTAGAAAAAATTTTATATTTATATTTTGAAAGTAGGGGTGTCTGTGTACACTGCCTCTTTTCACTTTATACAGCATCCAGAGTAGCTCAACTAGAGTGGTTAGCAGTCTCCCAGGAAAATGGAGGATTATAGCATAGCTTGAAAACCTGTTTTCCTTTACTGAAAACGTTAGCATCACTGGAAGCTACATGAAATAAAATGAAATGAATGATCTTTACCTTCTAAATACCTGTACAATACCGTGATCATCAGTACTCTGTTCTGTTCAGAGGACCATCAATGTTGGCATCACAACATTATCAAGTTGAGAGTTAGAAATGCAGTTTTAGCTTCCCATCCCAGGTTCCCTGAATCAGAATGTTCATTTTAAGAAGAGCCAGGTGATTCATATGCATTTAAAAAGTTTGAGAAACACTAATGTAGAGGAAATAACACTAAATAAAATCACAGTCAGGTTTCCCTCCACACGGTGGTCCAATCATGTGTTTTCTTTGTCTTGAAAATGAGTGAGTTTGGCTGCATAATCTCTAAAGCCCCTGTGAGTGATATATTAGATTTAATTTTAAATATGGAGGCTAATTTTTCAGCATCTGTACTAGAACTTGAATGTCCTAAAATTTCTTGACATTCTGGGGAGTGTATTCATATATTACCTTTATGCGAGAACACTTGTAAGGAGTTTAAAAATGTCCCCCTCTCCAATTTAGAAAGCTGTTTCTTGAGTTCTTTAAAAAAAAATATTCATTGTTTAACCATAATATCTTCGTGTGATGAGGACTCACAGGAATTGATTCACAAAGGAGTGAATTTGTCACTATTGGAGATACTCAGAATTACCTTTTTTGTTTTAATCTTTCATGGCACCATCCTGCCCCTCCTAGTCACTAAAATGCTGTGGAAGTAGCAGAAACATTGAGAAGTACAGTTTGAGAGACCTTTTCTCACTTCTAATAGCTCTGTCTATATTTCTGTCTTTTATAATTAGATCTACTTCATTTCCTAATAAAGACTTTATTAGCCTCACCACATAAAAAACTTACTATTATGGGAGATTTCAGATATGTACAGAAGAGAACAAGGTTAGAAACCTGGGTATAAACATCTCCAAGATTAAACGATCATCAATATAATGGCCACTTTCTTGTATCTATTTTCCATACCCAGCCTCCCTACCAGATTACTCTGAAGCACATAACAGATTATATGAATGTTCTGTATCTTTAAAAGAGTAAAGCTTTTTAAAGAAACAACCTTGGTACTATTACCACGCTAGAAAAACAATTCTTTAATACCACATATCCAGAGTTCGTATTTCCCTGATTGCTTCAGGTTTGTTGTAGTTGATTTGCTTGAACAAGGCCCCCTCACTGCATTTGGTTGATATGGCTCTTAAGTCTCCTTCTCCTTTTTCCCCCCTTTCTTTCTTCAATTTTTTTGTCCAGGTTTGCTTGTCCAGTGAAATTTCCTATATTCTTGTTTTCTGACTCCATCTCTGTGGTGGTAGTGAATGTGTCTCTTTTCTTTTCCATAGTTAGATCTAGAGGCTTGATCAGTTTGATGTTTTTAAAAATTTTCCTCAAACATAACGTCTTTGGTGGTATCTTTTGGTTTCTGATACATCACACTTCAGTTCAGTCACTTGTGTCCAACTCTTTGCAACCTCAAGGACTGCAGCATGCCAGGGCTCCCTGTCCATCACCAATTGCTGGAGTTTACTCAAACTCGTCCATTGAGTCAGTGATGCCATCCAACCATCTCATCCTCTGTCGTCTGCCCCTTCTCCTCCCACCTTCAATCTTTCCCAACATCAGGGTCTTTTCCAGTGAGTCGGTTCTTCACATCAGGTGGCCAAAGTACTGAAGCTTCAGCTTCAGCATCAGTCCTTCCAATGAGTATTTAGGACTGATTTTCTTTACGACTGATTGGTTGGATCTCCTTGCAGTCCAAGGGACTCTCAAGAGTCTTCTCCAACACCACAGTTCCAAAGCATCAATTCTTCAGCACTCAGCTTGCTTCATAGTCCAACTCTCACATCCATACATGACTACTGAAAAAACTGTAACTTTGACTAGACTGACCTTTGTTGGCAAAATAATGTCCTTGCTTTTTAATATGCTGTCTAGGCTGGTCATAACTTTCCTTCCAAGGAGTAAGTGTCTCTTAATTTCATGGCTGCAGTCACCATCTGCAGTGATTTTGGAGCCCCCCAAAAATAAAGTCTGTTACTATTTCCATTGTTTCCCCATCTATTTGCCATGAAGTGATCGGACCAGATCAGAGATACCAAAGGAACATTTCATGCAAAGATGGGCTGGATAAAGGACAGAAATGGTATGGATCTAACAGAAGCAGAAGATATTAAGAAGAGGTGGCAAGAATACACAGAAGAACTGTACAGGAAAGATCTTCACGACCCAGATAATCACGATGGTGTGATCACTGACCTGGAGCCAGACATCCTGGAATGTGAAGTCAAGTGGGCCTTAGAAAGCATCACTACAAACAAAGCTAGTGGAGGTGATGGAATTCCAGTTGAGCTATTCCAAATCCTGAAAGATGATGGTGTGAAGGTGCTGCACTCGATATGCCAGCAAATTTGGAAAACTCAGCAGTGGCCACAGGACTGGAAAAGGTCAGTTTTCATTCCAGTCCCAAAGAAAGGCAATGCCAAAGAATGCTCACACTACCGCACAATTGCACTCATCTCACACGCTAGTAAAGTAATGCTCAAAATTCTCCAAGCCAGGCTTCAGCAATATGTGAACCGTGAACTTCCTGATGTTCAAGCTGGTTTTAGAAAAGGCAGAGGAACCAGAGATCAAATTGCCAACATCCGCTGGATCATCGAAAAACCAAGAGAGTTCCAGAAAAACATCTATTTCTGCTTTATTGACTGTGCCAAAGCCTTTGACTGTGTGGATCACAATAAACTGTGGAAAATTCTGAAAGAGATGGGAATACCAGACCACCTGATCTGCCTCTTGAGAAATCTGTATGCAGGTCAGGAAGCAACAGTTAGAACTGGTCATGGAACAACAGACTGGTTCCAAATAGGAAAAGGAGTACGTCAAGGCTGTATATTGTCACCCTGTTTATTTAACTTCTATGCAGAGTACATCATGAGAAACGCTGGCCTGGAAGAAACACAAGCTGGAACCAAGATTGCCGGGAGAAATATCAGTAACCTCAGATATGCAGATGATACCACCCTTATGGCAGAAAGTGAAGAGGAACTCAAAAGCCTCTTGATGAAAGTGAAAGTGGAGAGTGAAAAGGTTGGCTTAAAGCTCAACATTCAGAAAACGAAGATCATGGCATCCGGTCCCATCACTTTATGGCAAATAGATGGGGAAACAGTGGAAACAGTGTCAGACTTTATTTTTCTGGGCTCCAAAATCACTACAGATGGTGACTGCAGCCATGAAATTAAAAGACACTTATTCCTTGGAAGGAAAGTTATGACCAACCCAGATAGCATTTTGAAAAGCAGAGACATTACTTTGCCAACAAAGGTCCGTCTAGTCAAGGCTATGGTTTTTCCATTAGTCATGTATGGATGTGAGAGCTGGACTGTGAAGAAGGCTGAGTGCTGAAGAATTGATGCTTTTGAAGTGTGGTGTTGGAGAAGACTCTTGAGAGTCCCTTGGACTGCAAGGAGATCCAACCAGTCCATTCTGAAGGAGATCAGCCCTGGGATTTCTTTGGAAGGAATGATGCTAAAGCTGAAACTCCAGTACCTTGGCCACCTCATGCGAAGAGTTGACTCATTGGAGAAGACTCTGATGCTGGGAGGGATTGGGGGCAGGAGGAGAAGGGGACGACAGAGGATGAGATGGCTGGATGGCATCACTGACTCGATGGGTATGAGTCTGGGTGACCTCCGGGAGCTGGTGATGTACAGGGAGGCCTGGCGTGCTGGGATTCATGGGATCACAAAGAGTCGGACACGACTGAGCGACTGATCTGATCTGATGGGACCGGATGCCATGATCTTAGTTTTTTGAATGTTGAGTTTTAAGCCAACTTTTTCACTCTCTTCTTTCATTTTCATCAAGAGGCTCTTTAGTTCTCTGCTTTCTGCCATAAGAGTGATGTCGAGTCTGAGTGACCTCCGGGAGTTGGTGATGGACAGGGAGGCCTGGCGTGCTGCGATTCATGGGTTCGAGAAGAGTCGGACACTACTGAGCGACTGATCTGATCTGATCTCATCTGCATATCCCGGCAATCTTGAATCTAGCTTGTGCTTCATCCAACCCGGTATTTTACATGATGTCCATGAAACTTTTGATTGTCTCATTGTGATGTTGCTGCTGCTGCTGCTGCTGCCAAGTTGCTTCAGTGTGTTGACTCTGTGCGACCTCATAGATGGCATCCCACCAGGCTCCACAGTCCCTGGGATTCTCCAGGCAAAAACACTGGAGTGGGTTGCCATTTCCTTCTCCAATGCATGAAAGAGAAAAGTGAAAGTGAAGCCGCTCAGACGTGTCCGACTCTTTGTGACCCCATGGTCTGCAGCCCACCAGGCTCCTCCGTCCTAGGGATTTTCCAGACAAGAGTACTGGAGTGGGGTGCCATTGCCTTCTCTTCTTTGTGATGTTAAGGGTGGGTTAATCTGTCTATTGTAATCTATCCCCTTTGCTTTTCACTCAGTTATCTTAGTAGTTTTCACTCAGTAGTGTTAGTAGTCTTCGTGCATTGCTGCCTTTTGAAGTCCTCATTTCTAGGGAATGAAGACTACCTGAATTTTCTTTAAGACCTTACTACTTAATTGTTTTCCTGGATAAACAGTCTTAAGTCAGATCATTAGTTCCTATAAATGTGTTTTATTTCCAATTGAGTTTTGTTTTAGGGAATCATATCATGCTTGATCTTGAAAATAAATGAAAAGAAAATTGGACAAAAATTTTTAGGCATTAAAAATATAAACTAGACATGTAACATATAAATAAATAAATGAATGTATTATTACTTAGTAATGATCATATGGCTTCCCTGATGGCTCAGTGGTAAAGAATCCACCTGTCAGTACTGGAGACTTAACGTCCCATTCCTGGGTCGGGAAGATCCCCTGGAGAAGGAAATGACAACCTAAGTCCAGTATTCTTGCCTGGAAAATCCCATGGACAGAGGAGCCTGGTGGGCTGCAGTCCATGGAGTTGCAAAAGAGTCAGACAGGACTTAGCAACTAAACAATAATAATGATTATATATTTACTGCTACTACTGCTACTACAACCTTTTAAGGAATATTTTTTCTTAAACTAGGTTTACTGAATTATTAGATGAACCAGGGGTCGAACCCGTGCCTTCTGCAGTGGAAGCATGGAGTCCTAACCACCAGACTGCCAGGGAATTCTCTGTAACCAGCCTCTTCTTAAGAGCAAGATAAAGTGCACGTCAGGAGTCCTTCATTCCTTGGTAGAATTTGCTTTGGCAAGTTAAGTCTGCATTATTCCAAAGATCTTATATTATTTCCAAAATTAATATTAAAATTGTTTCATATTTTTCTTGGTGATTCTTTAAAACTTTGAATAGCAAATGTCTTCAGTGATTACTTGCTTTTTCCACTTTGAAAGTGCTTTGTCGCTGAACTATTTTGAGTGGTGACTATATTGACTTACAGATCTCTTCGGCCTTCAGTTATATTTTCTTGTCTTTCACAACTGTATTTTGTTGAACATGGTAGTTTGAACCTGGAAGATAACTTGTACTCTTTCATATCTCACTTCTGTAGATTTAAATACCATCATTTATTTCTAGAGTGACAATTTTTTTATTTAAGATTTTTTTTTTTTTGGTGATTTACTATTTTTATTTTTTTTTGAGATCATAGTTAAAGCAAAAAAGTTCCAGAGTTTGAAGAAAATATACAAAAAGTAGAGAGCAGAGTATGTATTTGTGTTGAGCACTGACTCCAGATTTTTTTTGCTGGATTATTAACCTCAGCTCATTAGCCAATGATCCTTAATTTTGAGTTGTTCACAGTGTTTATAGTTATAGATTTGAATTTTGACCCTGATTGTGGTAATATTAATTGTAATAAAGGTCATGGAAGCAGAGTAGGGTTATTGAAAATAGAGCCATTTCTTTCTGAGGCTTTGTCTGTATGTCTGTAAGAGAGGCAGCAATGGGACTTTAACCATCTCTGTTGTGTGTTTATAGCCAGTTCCAGCTTTTTAACCCCATTCAGTTGAGAGAACCACAATTATTCTAATGGGAAAAACACAGTTTGCTTTATAATGTTAAATTGAAATGAAACATTCTTGACTGAGCATTCTGTAAGAAGTAAATCATTGATATATTATGCAAGGAACTGTATATCAACTAAATCTTTTAGTTTTCAGCATTAAATTATGTGTTGTATACAAGGTACCCCTCTGTGCTCTAAAATATGCAAACAGCACATGATTGTTTTTGAATTAAAAAAACTGTCTGCAAAATATACTGTTTAAGCATTTAATAATTTGCTACTGTTGAATTAAGGGGCTTCCCTGGTAGCTCAGTGGTAAAAAATCCGCCTGCCAAGCAGGAGACATGGGTTCAGTCCCTGGGTCTTGAAGATCCCCTGGAGAAGGAAATGACAATCCAATCTGTATTCTTGCCTGGGAAATCTCACGGACAGAGGAGCCTGATGGGCTACAGTTCGTGGGGTTGCAAAAGTCAGACACGACTTAGCGACTAAACATAGAATTAAAGTAACTTCTGGGTTACAGTTTATGACTGTGTGTTTTCTTAAAGCTGCCTAGATTATGAATAGATAGTTCATACAAGAGGAAACAAATATGCATAGAAAAATGATCAGCCTCAGTCAAGGATATGTGTATTAAAGCAAAATGGATACTGTGACTAAAGAAATGAGTTTTAAATTTTCATTTTAGTTTATGTTTTAAAAACAGTTTTGTCAGTATAGGTTTACATATGAATGGAAAGTGATTTTTTGGTATTTGATTCAGTTATTGGAAAACTTATGTTGGGAACACCTTATGTATGTAAATCTTATTCAGTTGTAAATTTTATGAACTCTGAGTGATCATGTATTTTTTTTTTTTTATTTTATTATTATTTTTTTAATTTTTCTTATCTTTACAATATTGTATTACTTTTACTATACATCGAGATGGATCCGCCACCAGAATACACGTGTTCCCCATCCTGAACCCTCCTCCCTGCCCCCTTCCCACACCATCCCTCCAGGTCATCCCAGTGCTCCAGTCCCAGGCATCTGTTATAGGGCATCGTACCTGGACTGACTCGTTTCAGATATGATATTATACATATTTCAATGCTATTCTCCCCAATCGTCCCACCCTCTCCCAGTCCCAGAGTCCAAAAGTCTGTTCTATACATCAGTGTCTCTTTTGCTGATCATGTATTTTTAATAAGCATTTAATGTCTGAGTTGAAAGGTGTATAAGTGTAAAATACACAGTGAATTTCAAAGACAGTATAAAAGAGAAATGTAAATGCCTTAATTTTAAAACATTGATTTTGAGTCAAAACGAGAATATGTATGTTGCATAAATTAAAATTATTTGCTTCTTTTTTACTTTTTAATGTGACTAAAGAAAACTAAAAATTACCTATGTGACTCATCTCTCTTGTGGACAGGCCCACCCTATATTGGTAATTTTTTGTCTCCATATAGTAGTTACTGAGACAGGGTTGTCATCTCAAAATATGAATATGCATTTGTCTGTTTTTCTCTTTAATTCATGTACTTTAAGTCTCTTATTTAGGGTTATTAAGTTTTTCTGATGTTGACCCATTTATATCTAGAAATACTTTTAGTCTCTAAGTCTACTTTGACATTCTTATAGCTGCACTGTTTTTCCTGTGGTTATTTGTATATGTATCTTTTTTCCTACCTTTTACTCTCAACCTATCACCGCTTTTATATTAAAAGAGCTGCTTCTTTACACAGTATACAGTTTTGATTTTATTATCCAGTGTGACAATCCCTTGTGTTTTCATTGGAACGTTTAGTATATTAACTTTTAATGTGATTATTTAACTGGATTTAAGTTTGCCATCTTGCTGTTTGTTTTCCATTTGTTCCTTTTGTCATTTGTTCTTGTTTTTTCTTTGGGTTAATTGGATATTTTTTAGTGTTTCATTTTGGTTTCTTATTGTCTTTTTGAGCTTATTCTTTACTTTTTTAGTCATTGTGCTAGAGCCAATAGTATGCATCTGTAATGTATCAAAGTCCATTTAGAATCAGTGATTTTATGTTTTCCGCTTCAGAATCTTAATAACCTTAGAATGTAATTTAATTTATTTGTGCCCACATAGTTGTCATAATTTTTAAAAATCTTCTACATACTTTATAAACCCCCTTGCAGTCTGTATTTTTGTTCTATATGATCAATTATCTTTTAAGAACATTACTTGGGGGAAACAACCAGTTTTTTATTTTTGTATCCATTTATTTGCTACTTTGGATACTATAGGAAGGAGTGAGGAGGCTTTCCATCTGGTATCATTTCTTTTCTGCTTGAAGAATGAAGAACATCATTTAGCATCTCATGTAAAGCATATCTTCTGGTGACAAATTTGTGTAGCTTTTTTGCTCATTGTCTATATATTGGTTTCATTTTTCAGTAGTAGTTTCTGACTATAGACGTCTCAATTGGCATTCTTTTTTTAATTTAAAGATATTATTTTTTTGTCTTCTGGCTTCCATTGCTTCTGATGAAAAGTAGTCATTTGAATTATTCCCTTTACCATCTGGTGGCTTAGATGCTGAAGAATCCTGCGGAAGACCTGGGTTCCATCCCTGGGTTGGAAAGATCCCCTGGAGAAGGGAATGACTGCCCACTCCAGTATTCTGGCCTGGAGATTTCCGTGGATTGTATAGGCCATGGGGTCTCCAAGAGTCGGACACCGCTCAGTGACTTTCACTTTCTTCACCACATCATTTCTTTAAAAATTTTCCCTTCATCTTTGGTTTTTAGCAGGCTGATTGATGTGGTTTTCTTTTTGTGTTTACTCTATTTGAGGTTTGCTTTTTGGATCTATAAGTCTCTGACACCAAATTTAGTAACATTTGACTCAGTTCAGTTCAGTCACTCAGTCATGTATGACTCTCTGCGACCCCATGGACTGCAGCATGCCAGTCTTCCCTGTCCACCAACTCCCCAAGCTTGCTCAAACTCATGTCCATCCAGTCGATGATGCCATCTGAACATCTCATCCTTTGTCGTCCTGTTCTCCTCCTGCCTTCAATCTTTCCCAGCATCAGGATCTTTTCTAATGAGTCAGTTCTTTCTCATCAGGTGGCCAGAGTCTAGCCAGTGAATATTTCATTTTAATTATTATACTTTTCAGCTCTAGATTATTCATTTGTTTTCTATTCATCTATTTATTGGCTAAAACTCCCTAACTATTCACTTTTTAAGAGCTTATTGAACATATTTGTAATGTCTTCTTTAATGCTTTTGTTGAACATCTGGGCCACTGCAGGATTGTTTTCTGCAACTGCTTTTTTTTTTTCTTCTCTGCATTTCTAATGATTTCTGATCATGTTCTTTAATTGTTCGTTAGCATTCTGGAGATCTGGATTCTGTTGTCTAATTTGTGTTGTGGCTCAAAGTTCAGTTACGAATTGCTCTTGACCTTTTATAGGCTTGACTTTGTATCTTTTTAGTATGACTCTGTAGAAAGCTTAGAGGAAATCCTCCTAACCTGGGGATACTAAATCTCTAAAGTGTCTCCTCTCTTTGCAGGTCTTAGTGTTAGGCTTTGTTTGGGTGGATCTTCAGTAGATCTTAAAATAGATAAGCATGGGCTTTGAATCTAAGATGTGGCCTTCCTGGTGTTTTAGATTGCTGCCTGAGGTGTTGTGCCCGCAGTGGCTGGACCAGAATGTCACAGTGTCCCAGTACAGTTTGACTTCTGGTATCTATTGCTCTTGCAACCCTGTGGTTGCTGCTTTTTGGTGAGGCTTACGTAGTGTGTTCTCCTGTGCCTGTGAAGCTTATCACCCTTGGCCAGGGACTTCTGGGCTCTGCCTCTGCATTGGTGGTGTTCAGTCTCAGTCGTGTCTGGCTTTTTGCGACCCCATGGACTGCAGCATGGTGGGCTTCTCTGTCCTTCGTCATCTCCCAGTTTGCTCTGACTTATGTCCACTGAGTTGGTGATGCCATCCAACCATCTTGTTCTCTGTCGGCTTCTTCTCCACCTGCCTTCTGCCTTTCCCAGCATCAGGGTCTTTCCTAATGGCTCTTCACGTCAGGTGGTCAAAGTATCGGAGCTTCAGCTTCAGCATCCGTCCTTCCAATGAATACTTCTTCATAGTTCCTTTTTCTCTGTCCTGCCTCACAGCTTCCCATCCCACTGCATTTAGTAGTCCTGAACTTAGATCTTTGCTTGTGCTTTGGTTCCCCACTCTAGATTTAGGAAATTGTTCTTAGGCAGAGAGTGGCCATGGATGGATGTCCGTGTGCGTGCGCAGAATGGCTGTGGATGGAGGGGGTGTGTGTGTGTGTGTGTGTGTGTGTGTGTGATCTTTTCCCAAGGATTCTTCTCTCTGTTGTCCAGTGCTTGAAAAAAGATGCCTTGTATATTTAGTTTAGTTTTATAGTTTGTGGCAGAGGGCCAGTCTGGTAGCAGTTATTCTAATGACTGAAAGAAGCCTCAAATGTTTCTGTCTCCCACCGCAACTCCCAAGTGAGCCTGTGTTTTTAAAAACAAAGCAAAACAGAATTGGGGAAGATTTGTACTACTTTGTGATCTGCCTTTTTCCTGCTTATTTTATACCAGTCTTAAAGATATCTTTAATTTCTTAAATGTGTATATGTGTTTTAAAACTGCATAATATGTCTATGTAGTTAAAATATTAGGCCAGTTTCCAGTTTTGAGACATGCAGCATTAATTTTCCCTACCATAAATAACACTGATAAACCAACTTGTATATCTTTGTTAGCATCTTTATTTATTTTCTTGTAATAAATATCTAGAAATAGATTTACCATGATATAACCTCTTTAAAGCTTTTAAAATATGTGTTGAAATAAACTTTTGAGCACTTATATACTATTTTTATTTTGTTACAGAGTATGGATGTGGAACAAATAAATACCAGCCACCAAAATATCACATTGCTTTTGTTGAATAGCTAATTTTTGTAAATAGACTAAATGCACTGAATCCAGGCCACTTTCCATAAAAATTCGTTTTAAGTTTTTATTTGGAATGTGAATAATAAAATATACTTTCATTGCTTCTGAAAAGTGAAATACTTTTTACTTGGTTCTCTTTCTACAAGTTTAGTTTTGGGTTGATGTAACCTAATGACCTAAATCAAACCCCTTATGATTATACAGTGGAAGTGAGAAATAGATTTAAGGGCCTACATCTGATAGATAGAGTGCCTGATGAACTATGGAATGAGGTTCGTGACATTGTACAGGAGACAGGGATCAAGACCATCCCCATGGAAAAGAAATGCAAAAAAGCAAAATGGCTGTCTGGGGAGGCCTTACAAATAGCTGTGAAAAGAAGAGAAGCAAAAAGCAAAGGAGAAAAGGAAAGATATAAACATCTGAATGCAGAGTTTCAAAGAGTAGCAAGAAGAGATAAGAAAGCCTTCTTCAGCGATCAATGCAAAGAAACAGAGGAAAACAACATAATGAGAAAGACTAGGGATCTCTTCAAGAAAATCAGAGATACCAAAGGAACATTTCATGCAAAGATGGTCTTGATAAAGGACAGAAATGGTATGGACCTAATAGAAGCAGAAGATATTAAGAAGAGGTGGCAAGAATACACAGAAGAACTGTACAAAAAAGAGCTTCACGACCCAGATAATCATGATGGTGTGATCACTCACCTAGAGCCAGACATCCTGGAATGTGAAGTCAAGTGGGCCTTAGAAAGCATCACTACGAACAAAGCTAGTGGAGGTGATGGAATTCCAGTGGAGCTATTCCAAATCCTGAAAGATGATGCTGTAAAAGTGCTTCACTCAATATGCCAGCAAATCTGGAGAACTCAGCAGTGGCCATAGGATCGGAAAAGGTCAGTTTTCATCCCAATCCCAAAGAAAGGCAATGCCAAAGAGTGCTCAAACTACCACACAATTGCACTCATCTCACATGCTAGTAAAGTAATGCTCAAAATTCTCCAAGCCAGGCTTCAGCAATATGTGAACCGTGAGCTTTCTGATGTTCAAGCTGGTTTTAGAAAAGGCAGAGGAACCAGAGATCAAATTGCCAACATCCGCTGGATCATCGAAAAAGCAAGAGAGTTCCAGAAAAACATCTATTTCTGCTTTATTGACTATGCCAAAGCCTTTGACTGTGTAGATCACAATAAACTATGGAAAATTCTGAAAGAGATGGGAATACCAGACCACCTGATCTGCCTCTTGAGAAATCTGTATGCAGGTCAGGAAGCAACAGTTAGAACTGGTCATGGAACAACAGACTGGTTCCAAATAGGAAAAGGAGTACGTCAAGGCTGTATATTGTCACCCTGTTTATTTAACTTATATGCAGAGTACATCATGAGAAATGCTGGACTGGAAGAAACACAAGTTGGAATCAAGATTGCTGGGAGAAATCTCAATAACCTCAGATATGCAGATGACACCACCCTTATGGCAGAAAGTAAAGAGGGGCTAAAAAGCCTCTTGATGAAAGTGAAAGTGGAGAGTGAAAAGGTTGGCTTAAAGCTCAACATTCAGAAAACGAAGATCATGGCATCTGGTCCCATCACTACATGGGAAATAGATGGAGAAACAGTGGAAACAGTGTCAGACTTTATTTTTCTGGGCTTCAAAATCACTGCAGATGGTGACTGCAGCCATGAAATTAAAAGACGCTTACTCCTTGGAAGGAAAGTTATGACCAGCCTAGATAGCATATTCAAAAGCAGAGACATTACTTTGCCAACAAAGGTCCATCTAGTCAAGGCTATGGTCTTTCCTGTGGTCATGTATGGATGTGAGAGCCGGACTGTGAAGAAGGCTGAGTGCTGAAGAATTGATGCTTTTGAAGTGTGGTGTTGGAGAAGACTCTTGAGAGTCCCTTGGACTGCAAGGAGATCCAACCAGTCCATTCTGAAGGAGATCAGCCCTGGGATTTCTTTGGAAGGAATGATGCTAAAGCTGAAACTCCAGTATTTTGGCCACCTCATGCGAAGAGTTGACTCATTGGAGAAGACTCTGATGCTGGGAGGGATTGGGGGCAGGAGGAGAAGGGGACGACAGAGGATGAGATGGCTGGATGGCATCACTGACTCGATGGATGTGAGTCTGAGTGACCTCCGGGAGTTGGTGATGGACAGGGAGGCCTGGCGTGCTGCAGTTCATGGGGTCGCAAAGAGTCGGACACGACTGAGCGACTGATCTGATCTGAACCTAATGCTGCTGCTGCTTAGTCACTTCAGTCATGTTTGACTCTGTGTGACCCCAGAGACGACAGCCCACCAGGCTCCCCCGTCCCTGGGATTCTCCAGACAAGAACACTGGAGTGGGTTGCCATTTCCTTCTCTAATGCATGAAAGTGAAAAATGAAAGTGAAGTCGCTCAGTCGTGCCCGACTCTTTGCAACCCCATAGACTGCAGCCTACCAGGCTCCTCCATCCATGGGATTTTCCAGGCGAGAGTACTGGAGTGGGATGCCAAAACCTAATGCTAGTAGCATTTTATTGTAATGTAGATTTACAGCACCTTTTATTGTGTAGCTTCTAATTAAGCTTGAAGTTTTCAAATGTACTTAGGTCAGTCTTGAAGTGTCACTTTTCCTGTTGGAATGTGTACTGAATGTATCAGTTTGGCAAATATAAGATAAAGTATGATTCAACAGCCAAAAAAAACCCCAAAATGATAGGTGTCTTTTTTTTTTTTTTTTTAAATAATTGACTTCTGCGTTTTAAAACAGTTTAAAACGGTTCACAGCAAAATAGAGCACAAAGAGTGCTGGGCCCCCTACTTCCTCACACACCTGCAGCCCTATCAGTATCCCACACCAGAGTGGTATATTTGTTACAGTCAGCGAACTTTCATTGACACATTATTATCATCCAAAGTCCAGAGTTTACAGTAGATTTCACTTTGGGAGTTGTGTGGATTTTGGCAAATGTATAATGACATATCTCTAACATTAGTTTCATAGCCCTAAAATTCTTCTGTGCTCCACCTACTCATCTCTGTTTTCCCCAACCCTTGGTAAATACTGACTTTTGTTTTTAAACAAAGGTAGTGTCTTTTTTTTTTTTTTTTGTAGGCCTTGTAGCAATAGGTTAAGTATTTGTAGCAAATAGGTTAAGTATATTAGGAAAGCTATATTGGCGTGCTGAAACCTACTTTGCCAGCAATTGAAAAGTGGAAATGAAATCAGATAGATTTAAGGGCCTAGATCTGATAGATAGAGTGCCTGATGAACTATGGAGTGAGGTTCGTGACATTGTACAGGAGACAGGGATCAAGACCATCCCCATGGAAAAGAAATGCAAAAAAGCAAAATGGCTGTCTGGGGAGGCCTTGCAAATAGCTGCGAAAAGAAGAGAAGCAAAAAGCAAAGTAGAAAAGGAAAGATAAACATCTAAATGCAGAGTTCCAAAGAATAGCAAGAAGAGATAAGAAAGCCTTCTTCAACGATCAATGCAAAGAAATAGAGGAAAACAACAGAATGGGAAAGACTAAGGATCTATTCAAGAAAATCAGAGATAGCAAAGGAACATTTCATGCAAAAATGGGCTCGATAAAGGACAGAAATGGTATGGACCTAACAGAAGCAGAAGATATTAAGAAGAGGTGGCAAGAATACACAGAAGAACTGTACAAAAAAGAGCTTCATGACACAGATAATCATGATGGTGTGATCACTCACCTAGAGCCAGACATCCTGGAATGTGAAGTCAAGTGGGCCTTAGAAAGCATCAGTACGAACAAAGCTAGTGGAGATGATGGAATTCCAGTGGAGCTATTCCAAATCCTGAAAGATGATGCTGTGAAAGTGCTGCACTCCATATGCCAGCAAATCTGGAGAACTCAGCAGTGGCCACAGGACTGGGAAAGGTCAGTTTTCATCCCAATCCCAAAGAAAGGCAATGCCAAAGAGTGCTCAAACTACCGCACAATTGCACTCATCTCACACGCTAGTAAAGTAATGCTCAAAATTCTCCAAGCCAGGCTTCAGCAATATGTGAACTGTGAACTTCCTGATGTTCAAGCTGGTTTTAGAAAAGGCAGAGGAACCAGAGATCAAATTGCCAACATCCGCTGGATCATGGAAAAAGCAAGAGAGTTCCAGAAAAACATCTATTTCTGCTTTATTGACTATGCCAAAGCCTTTGACTGTGTAGATCACAATGTGGAAGATTCTTCAAGAGATGGGAATACCAGACCACCTGATCTGCCTCTTGAGAAATCTGTATGCAGGTCAGGAAGCAACAGTTAGAACTGGTCATGGAACAACAGACTGGTTCCAAATAGGAAAAGGAGTACGTCAAGGCTGTATATTGTCACCCTGTTTAACTTATATGCAGAGTACATCATGAGAAATGCTGGACTGGAAGAAACACAAGCTGGAACCATGATTGCCGGGAGAAATATCAATAACCTCAGATATGCAGATGACAGCACCCTTATGGCAGAAAGTGAAGAGGAACTAAAAAGCCTCTTGATGAAAGTGAAAGTGGAGAGTGAAAAGGTTGGCTTAAAGCTCAACATTCAGAAAACGAAGATCATGGCATCTGGTCCCATCACTACATGGGAAATAGATGGAGAAACAGTGGAAACAGTGTCAGACTTTATTTTTCTGGGCTCCAAAATCACTGCAGATGGTGACTGCAGCCATGAAATTAAAAGACGCTTACTCCTTGGAAGGAAAGTAATGACCAACCTAGATAGCATATTCAAAAGCAGAGACATCACTTTGCCAACAAAGGTCCGCCCAGTCAAGGCTATGGTCTTTCCTGTGGTCATGTATGGATGTGAGAGCTGGACTGTGAAGAAGGCTGAGTGCCGAAGAATTGATGCTTTTGAAGTGTGGTGTTGAATAAGACTCTTGAGAGTCCCTTGGACTGCAAGGAGATCCAACCAGTCCATTCTGAAGGAGATCAGCCCTGGGATTTCTTTGGAAGGAATGATGCTAAAGCTGAAACTCCAGTATTTTGGCCACCTCATGCGAAGAGTTGACTCATTGGAGAAGACTCTGATGCTGGGAGGGATTGGGGGCAGGAGGAGAAGGGGACGACAGAGGATGAGATGGCTGGATGGCATCACTGACTCGATGAATGTGAGTCTGAGTGACCTCCGAGAGCTGGTGATGGATAGGGAGGCCTGGCGTGCTGCAGTTCATGGGGTCGCAAAGAGTCGGACACAACTGAGCGACTGATCTGATCTGATTCTCCACATAGAATTTAACTTCATTTTAAAAACTTCCCTGGTGGCTCAGATGGTAAAGCGTCTGTCTACAATGCGGGAAACCCGGGTTCGATCCCTGGGTTGGGAAGATCCTTTGGAGAAGGAAATGGCAATCCACTCCAGTACTATTGCCTGGAAAATCCCATGGACAAACGAGCTGCAGTCCATGGGGTCGCAAAGAGTCGGACACGACTGAGCGACTTAATGTTACACGTTACGTAAAATCTTAAGTAATGCTAAATTTAAAAAGACTTCCGCTTGTAGGTGATCACTGTTCATATTTACAGGTATTCTCAATAAATTTGCATATAATTCTTAATTTTTTTTCCAGTGGCCTAAATCAGTATTTGATGAATGAAATACTTCACCTGTATGTAGTCCAAACTTGGTAGAGCAAGTATGGTGGGAGTGAAGTTAGCTGAGCCATGGGACTGTGCTCCAGAATATCTTTGCAGCATTGATGACACTTCCTTTTATTATCTGTTTACTAGAAATAGTGACAAATACGTTGCCTGTGTATCTGTAGTATCTATCTTTATCCATGATATTAAAGGAAAACAGGCTACTGTAGTCAACTAATTTAGGTTAAATTTTAACAAAGATTTCCTGCCAGATGGTTAGTTTTTGTTTTTATTTTTAAGAAACCAACTAATGGTTTCTTTACATTAAAGATAAGACTTCTTGTTGGTTTTAACAAAATCAGCAATCTCCAGATTTGGTCATTGTGATATTTTAGCACTTACTGGTTTTGAGTTCCTTTTAATTGTGCACATGAGTACATGGTCAGTTGTGTTTGGCTCTTTGTGGTCCCATGTATGTATGTAGCCCACCAGGCTCCTCTGTCCATGGAATTTTCCAGGCAAGAGTACTGGAGTGGGTTGCCATTTCTTACTCCAGGGTCTTTTTAATTAAAATGTGTTATTTGTTAGATTTTTGTACTTTATTTGTGATTTTTGTGATAAATATACGACTCTTGAGTTGCTAGAAGTATTTCCCCAAACTAATTATATGATTGTTAAATTTTCTTATAAAATGGGTGGGAAGGGGCATGTGTAAAACTCCTGAGTAAAATATGTACATTTCATTCCTTCAAGAAATATTTATTAAACACTTGCTAGGTGCCAAGTGGTTTTCTAAATGCTAAGAGCAGGAGTAGTCAACAGGCTGATTAGGATCCTTCTTTTGGTGGCCTGCACCTTCTATGCAGGAGGGGGAGCCATGATGTACACATGTAAATGAATGAAAAAAGGTAATTTTTAAACACTGAAAAAGGCTCTGGGGGAGAAAAACCCTGTTCTGTTAAAGTGATGGGTAGGATCTGTAATTTAGACGGAGTGATTAAGGAAAGCCACATGGAGGAGATAACATTTGCAGTGACACCTAAATGATGGAGAAGCAAGCCACTTGAATTTCCAGGGACAGAGCTTTCCAGATAGGGAAGAATACAAGACAAAGATTTTAAGGTAGGGAACAGGTTTGGCCTATTCAAGGAATAGCAGGAGGGCTGGATTGCCCAGAACTGTGGAGGCTGTGATCAGGAACTTAGATTTTTTTCCCCTCTATTTTCTGGTTACAGTGGGAAACTAGCTGAGGGTGTTCTGCAAGGGTTGCTAATCTAGGAGGCATATAATAAATGAGCACTGACATACATATGCAAATGACGGGTGCATAGAATGTGGGGGCTTGGGGGACTGGGAACCTTGGGAGAAGACATTCATGAGGCAGTGACGTTTAAACTGAGGCATAAGGAATTAATTAGGGGAACAGCATGGGAAAGAGCATTCCACACAGAGGAATAGCATGGTGAAATATGAGTCTAGAAAGAGCTTAGTGGCATAAGGCTCTGAAAAAGGCTAGCTTGTCTATTTGTAGTTTACAGAGGGGAAAATAGCACCAAATTGGGCAGGAGAGATTTGGCAATGAGTACAGGGTTTTATGACAAAGGTCTGTCTAGTCAAAAGCTATGGTTTTTCCAGTAATCATGTATGCATGTGAGAATTGGACCATAAAGAAAGCTGAGTGCCAAAGAATTGATGCTTTTGAACTGTGGTGTTGGAGAAGACTCTTGAGAGTCCCTTGGACTGCAAAGAGTTCAAACCAGTCCATCCTAAAGGAAATCAGTCCTAAATATCCATTGGAAGGACTGATGCTGAAGCTCCAATACTTTGGCCACCTGATGCAAAGAACTGACTAAATGGAAAAGATCTTGATGCTGGGAAACACTGAAGGTAGGAGAAGGGGCAGACAGAGGATGAGATGGTTAGATGGCATCACCGACTTGTTGGACATGAGTTTGAGCAAGCTCCAGGAGTTGGTGGTGGATAGGGAAGCCTGGCATGCTGCAGTCTTTGGGGTAGCAAAGAGTTGTTCATGACTGAGCGACTGAACTGAATTGAACAGGATTTTATGAGGCACGTGTACGATTTTAGCTGTTAATCCTCTGTAACAGTGATTTTAATAAGAGCAACTTAATCACATGTGCATTTAATATTAGTAGTTGCTACTCTGTGAGGATTAGATTGGAGGAGGGGGTGAGAAGGGAGACCAGTTTGGTCCACTTTAAGTGAGCTAGGATGGTGTTTTTGCTTTCATTTTTGTCTCAAGTTTAAAGGATTTATTAAACAGAATAAGCCACTCATTATATATAAATAAATAATACACGTATTTATTAGAGAATTATCTAGCTAACATTCAGTTCACTTCAGTTGCTCAGTCGTGTCTGACTCTTTGCAACCCCATGAATCACAGCACTCCAGGCCTCCCTGTCCATCACCAACTCCCGGAGTTCACTCTGTGATGCCATCCAGCCATCTCATCCTTTGTCCTCCCCTTCTCCTCCTGCCCCCAATCCCTCCCAGCATCAGAGTCTTTTCCAATTGCAAGCCTAGTTTCCTGTTAATGCTGTTTGTTTTGTCTTGTAAAACTTGCAATGTTGTTAAGCCTGAGGCTTGGTTGGCCAGGCCCCCTTCAGGGGCTCAGTCATCTCAAAATTCTTCCCCCCTTTTATCTGCAAGTCTTGCACTCACAGCAGGCAGTCACTTCAGGTCACTCACAGACCAGGCAGTGTCTTGGCAGTTCAGAAGCCAGGTCAGAGGCCTACTCTGCTTTGTCTCTGAAGCCTAAAGAAGACTATTTATTTAATTTCCCTGACAGATGGTGGTGATGAGAATAAGGATGGTATCAGTAGAGATTTTGAGTGAAGACAGATTTAAGGCCTTGGTTAGATTTAGGGGTATGGAAAAGGAGAAATGTATCATGGACAGGCCTCAGGTGTGTAACTGCAAATGGGTAGTTGGTGATGTTGTTAAATAGCGACACTGGTCAATTAAAGGTCACTGCAGAGATTTAGCATTCCAAGGTTGCAAATAAAAGCTTCTCCTATGGGATTGATTATTTTAAAATTACAGTGCAGTGTGTGCTCAGTCATGTCTGACTCTGCGTCCCTGTGGACTGTAGCCTGTCAGGCTCTTCTGTCCATGGGAGTTTTCCAGGCAAGAATACTGGAGTGAGTTGCCATTTCCTTTCTCCAGGGGATCTTCTGGACTAAAGGATCCAACTTTCATCTCTTGTGTCTCCTGCACTGGCAGGTGGATTCTTTACCCCTGAGCCATTTACTGTCACCTTATGACAAGCACATATAATGCTTACTATGTATTAAGCATATTTCAACTCATTGAATCCTGATGACTTAATGGGGTCGATGCTGTGACTATCCCCATGTTACAGATGAGAAGACAGGCACAGAGAAGTTAAAAGACGTATATCTAGACAGTTTTGCTTCCTGGTTCATTCTTAACTACTAATTAGGCTTAGAAGGTTTTAATCACACAGTTTGCATATGATGTAATTATCTAGACTCACCTAATGATACATTAAATTGGAATTTAATTGTGTTAGACTTTTCCTGGGAAGTTTGCTTTTTTTGTGCATTCAGATAGCGTACCTGGCTATATCTTTATACCATTGAAACAAGCAGTGGTAATATCCTCTTTAATTAAATATTGCTTTCTTTTTATTTTCTAAAATTCTTTGAAACTGCTTGGTTTTTGTGTGTGTGTGTGTGTGTGCGCGTGCGTGCGCGCTAAGTCACTTCAGTCATGTTTGATTCTTTGCAACCCTATGGACTGTAGCCCGCCAGGCTCCTCTGTCTTTGTGATTCTCCAGGCAAGAATACTGGAGTGGGTTGCCATGCCCTCCTCCAGGGGATCTTCCTGACCTAGGGATTGAACCTGCATCTCTTATGTCTCCTGTATTGGCAGGCAAATTCTTTACCACTAGTGCCACCCTAATTCTTTGAAATTGCTTGGTCTTTGTATTGTTACTGTTTGCAGCACCTTTTGAAATAGTGTTGATTTTACTTTGTACATTAAATGTGGCTCATAAAGTGAAGGTAAAAGCTCTAATGTGCGTGCATACTTAGTTGTTCCATCGTGTCCAGCTTCTTGTGACCCCATGGACTGTAGCCCGCCAGGCTGTCCTGTCTGTGGAATATTTCAGGCAAGAATACTGGAGTGGGTTGCCATTTCCCCCTCCAGGGGATCTTCCCACCCAGTGATTGAACCTGCATTGGCAGGTGGATTCTTCATCACTTTGCCACCTGGGAAGCCTGAAGTGTCTAATAATCTTTGGAAGTCACATAAGCTAGATGTTTCTTTTTGTAAAGAGACTAAAAATTCATTAAAGTGGGTATGTGATCTTTGCTTTGAGAATAATGTCTCTGTGGACTGATAATTGGCACACTAATAATGTGCCACTCCTCAGTGGACTGGCTGTCTCCTCCTCTGAGAGGAGAGGCTGTCATTGGGTTGAATGTAGTAAATGCTATATATTTCCTTACATTGGAAACTGACACTTAGACAAGCTCGAGGGGGAGAGTCTCTTAAAGACACTGATGTGGGAAAAGGATAAGATCCCCCAGGAGTGTACTAGTGGGATCAAACAGTTGATAGGGAAGAAAGGCAAACAAGGTATTATTGTACATAGCCTCTGAAACTGGCCATTTGTTGTTTAGTCGCTAAGTTGTGTCCAACTCTTTTGTGACCCCATGAACTGTAGCCCGCCAGGCTCCACTGTCCATGGAATTTCCCAGGCAAGAATACTGGAGTGGGTTGCCATTTCCTTTACCAGATGGATGATCTTCCCCGTGCACAGATTTAACCTGCATCTCCTGCATTGGCAGACAGGTTCTTTACCACTGGGCCACCACTAGCTATTTGGTGGGTTTAAAAAAACAGAACGGAACAAAATAGAAACCTAAACTTTAGGATGTTTACTTTTTCACCACTATTCAGTAAAGTTCTTCTGCAAAGGTTAACTTCTTGTTGTGTGCTGGGTGAACAAGAGTTTATGTAGCTGTTTCTTAGTGAAAGTCCCTCAGTTGTGTCCTACTCTTTACGACCCCATGGGCTATACAGGACATGGAATTCTCCAGGCCAGAATACTGGGGTGGGTAGTCTTTCCCTTCTCCAGGGGATCTTCCCAACCCAGGAATTGAACTGGGGTCTCCTGCATTGCAGGCAGATTCTTTACCAACTGAGCTAGCTGTTTCTTAGGAGTTATGTAATTTTGAAGGGGTATCTATGGTGTTTGGTGAGAAAGGGTCTTAGAGGCAAACGAAACTCTGTCCCTCACTAATTGTCCTTCTTGTGTCTTTGTGTCTTCCACTGAAACATTAATCATGTGCTCTGTTTTAATAAGGAAGGCTATTCTTTTAGGTAACTTTTATTAAATTAGGACCCATTAGCTTTATCATGTGCCATTTTGGAAAACTTTTTAGGATCTTAGCAATTATATATATATATACACACACACACACACACATACATATGTATATATATACACATACATATATTCACACACATAAATAAATATATATATTTTAGTCTTTGTAACTTGGAATTTTTCCAGGTGAGTCTGGGGGGAAGAATGGAATCTGAATTATTAGGTGAAATTGATAGTTTCTGTGTGCATCCAGTAGCAGAAGTTGTTTATGGCTGAGTACAGTGTTCAAGAACAGTGCTGCTCACATTTAGCTGTTAAGACTTAATTGAGGCCATATTTAATATTGCTGCTTATCTGTATATATAGTAGGAAAGTGACTGGTATTCTTGGTCCTATCTAATATTACAGAGGGAGTGAGACGTTCAGTATGTATTGAGCATCACTTTTGTAACTATTTCCAAATGACCTATAATGGGGAAGAAGTTTTTGAAATTTTGCTTTAGTTGTAGTCCTTTAGGAAAAAGTTCAGAATGCGGGAATTAAAGTAACCTGTTTCTCTCTTTTTTAACTCTAGGTGAGAATTATGAAGATGATGACCTAGTAAACTCTGATGAGGTTATGAAGAAACCATGTCCAGTACAGATTGTTCTTGCACATGAAGATGACCATAACTTTGAGCTTGATGAAGAAGCTTTGGAGCAGATATTACTACAGGAGCACATACGAGATCTAAACATAGTAGTGGTATCCGTGGCAGGAGCTTTTCGTAAAGGGAAATCATTTCTACTGGACTTCATGCTTAGATATATGTATAACAAGGTGAATAGTGTCTTTTAAATTGAACCAAGTTAAAAACAAAAATTACCAACCAGTCTTGTTTAAAAATAATAGATAGAAAGCAGTAAGAGCTGAATCTTTAGTTTTAAAAAATATAGTTCTTGATAAGACTTCTCAGTTAAGACAGTAATGTGTTTGAGCTCTTGATTCTTCTTCATCTCCCATCTCCATAATTCCTCTTTGCACGTAGTACATATTGAGGCATATGATTGAGCACCTGTGTTCAATGTGTTCCAAGCATTGTAACTCTAACTCAAAATGTCTGAGTGTCCTTTAAGTTTCCTGAGTATTGTTCAGTCTCTCCTCACACCTTCCCCTTCTTGATCACCTTTGCAGTAATGGGTGAAGTAGGCTGATAGAGACTTCTGAAAAGGTATACTTATGCTCCTCAATTAAGTCTCCTTTAGAGAGTTCTTCTTTTTGAGGTAAGATTCAGTTCCTTAAAGTGACTTCCGTGGCCTTCCATGATCTCTAAGCCTCATTCCTTGCCTCTGTAGTTTTTGCAGTTCCTTGACTATGTCATATTTTCTCTCAGATGTTGCTGTATTGTTGGCTTATTTTTTCATTGGAAGCCTTCCATGATTTCTAAGACTATGTTATGACTATATGGCTCAGGTCATGTGTTGCATTGATACTACTTGAGTTACTTATTTTTCCTGGCTAGTGTAACCTCTGTCAGGAGTGGCCTTATCTAGATTACCATGTCTCTCGTGCCTGGCACAGTAATTGGCCCATAGTAAGCACTTATTTCGCAGAAGGTAATGGCACCCCACTCCAGTACTCTTGGCTGGAAAATCTCATGGACAGAGGAGCCTGGTAGGCTGCAGTCCACGCGGTTGCTAAGAGTCAGACATGACTGAGCGACTTCACTTTTACTTTTCACTTTTATACACTGGAGAAGGAAATGGCAACCCACTCCAGTGTTCTTGCCTGGAGAATCCCAGGGAGGGGGGAGCCTGGTGGGCTGCCGTCTATGGGGTCACACAGAGTCAGACACGACTGAAGTGACTTAGCATAGCATAAGCACTTATTTTCTATTTTGACTAATGAATCACCCTTTCTATTTTCACTTTTTGACAGTTGTTATTTTCCAGACAATTGTTATTTCCTTCCCTTTCCCTGACTTCGACTTACTCCCCTGGAAAAAAAGCAAAAAAAAAAAAATTTTCTCCCCACTTGAGTCAGAATATTTTTCTAATAGTTGAAAGTTGGGCTGAGGGAATGAGTGTTTGGTAGGAACTAAGAAGGAGAAATTGAAATTTTGGAGTGGAACACTTAGTGGGGAACGGCTTTATAGGAAGAGGCTTTAGATGTTCAGAAGGCCACGTGAAGGTGCTGGAAGTAACACTTAGAATTATGTAATTGTCTAAACATCTGTCGTGGTGTTCATCTTTATGAATTCTGTGTAAAATCTGTAACTGGCTGTGTATGTGCCTTGAGATTAAGTAATAAGGCAAACATTCCTAGTTGATTTTCCAGGAAGCTTTTCAGTATTCTTTTTGTAGGGATCTTTTCAGACATACTTAAATACACCTGAGTATCAAGGATATAGTTCATGTTAAAGAACACTATTTTGCAGAAATTGGGAGTTGAGAAAGACACAGTAAAATTTTCCCACTTGATTATTTTCCAGAATTTTACATCTGAAATAGAGAAATGTATAATGACTTATTCTTAAAAAAAAAAGAAAAAAGACTACATTTAAAGATGATGAATTTCTATATTTTGAGGCTCTAACTTCTTAAGTTAGCTTGTGTATATTGTATCTATCTGTGTCTGGCTGTTCACTGCAAGTGTGTTTGATTCCACGTAGGTTACAGATAGAATGTAGGTTACAGGTAGAACCTTAGAAGGAGAAGGAAACTTAGATCACTTGTCTAGCAAGTTTCACCTTAGGTGCAGTTTCTTATTTGATCTCTGATCAGTTAGTAGTGGCTGTTCAGAGGGGGAGTAGCAGCCCACACATATGTCATATTTGTTACCTCTGAACTAATAGACAGTGTAGCCTTCTCAGTTAATATCTTCAAAGGTAACCACTATTCTGAACTCTCAACATAGGCTAATTTTGTCTGTTTTTGAACTTCACATGAATGAAATCATACCATATGGGTTTATGTTTGGTTTATTCATTAACATATCTGTGAACTACCCATGTTTTTGCATCTGTGATAGTCCATTGTTTTTGTTACTTTGGTATTCCATTATATGATTATACCACATTTTTTTTTATCCATTTGTCAATGGATAATCTTAATAAGTTTTAGTAAGCTGATTTTTGAATCACATGTTTCCAAAGAAAAGTAGGTTACTCTGTTAACAGTCAGTAGGAATTGCTAGAAAAATGTTGATCAGGTGGTCATATAAAAGTGATTTCAATTTCAAGAATCAGTTTAGGAAGGTAGAAACTTAATGTAGTAGAATTAAATTAGTAAAACTTAATTTTGAGGATATATTGAATACTAAGTAATGGGAGCTATTCTAGGTAAGGATTCTTAATCCTTTATAGAGTTGCTTCCCTTTTTAAATGTTTATTTTTTAAATTTATTTTTAATCATTCCTTATTTTTTTAAAAACTTCTGTGAACAATTTTTAATGTATAAAAGTAGACAGTGAATGCCCATGTGCTTAATAATTTTTAGCAAAAAGTGGTTTTAATTCTTTTAAGATTTTCCTCCATTTATTTTTCTTGGTAAATTTGTTGAAAAATTTGATTGTTGATCTTACAGAGTTTCCCAGTCTAGGTTTGCTGATTTTACCCCATTGGTGCAGTTTTCTTGTTCTTTTATTTTGTGAATTTCCTGTAAATTGTTAGTTGAACCTAGATCAGACTCAGATTTGACTTTTTGGCAAGAGCATTTCATAGATGATATTTTCTTCTATGAGAAGGCACATGTTATCTTTTCACGTAGCAGTTTTTGAATCTTTATTGATTTCTGGGTATTCTGATTACTAAGCATTTAATAGGTATTATCTCACACTATGCAGTTGTATTAGTATTTCAGCTTGGAGTTGAAGAATGAAACTCAGAGTAAGTGGCACAGCTGGGATTCCAAGCCAGGCAATTTGATGCCAAAGCCTTTATTCTAAAAACTATTATGTAAAATGATGTTTGGTCCATTTATAGACTTATCCTCAATTGTTCTTTTGTAAGTGTTTACTTTTCATTGTTTACTTGAAAAATTGAAAGAGACTGACAGGAGTACATGCCTGATAACTTTTCTTGCTGCCCACTGGTATCTTTGCTTAATAAGTAAGAGTTTTGACTCTGTTTATATCATAATTGCTAGTGGCACTTCAAGGGGAGTTATCTATAGTTTTTATTCTTTTCCATTTTAAGAGCTGCTCCCAGAACTTCTTCCAGAGATCAAGAGTAGGAACTATCTTTAAGGATTATATGTGCTGCTACATATAATTTGCCAAAAGCACAACTGTATCAGGATCAGTATATGGGATGTTGAACTTCGTTTCACTTTTTTCTCTAAGGCTAGTAATATCTGAGATTAAGACTTGAAAATGTTAATCTGTGAAAAAAAAAACTTGGTTTCTTGTACTTTCTAAGAAAGAAATGTATTTAGAGGAAGAATAATGCTTTTATAAGTTTCTTCCTGGGGTCACTTTATTATTATTATTATTATTATTTTGTGGTGTAAAGTATAGCAAAGTATGTAAGCCTTAGTACAGCCAGTGAATTTTCATTGAGTTATACTTTTGTGACCACTGCCTCTCAGATAAAGAAAAACAGCATTTTCAGCACTCCAGAAGGCTCTCCTGTTCTTTCTCCTAGTTACTACTATCTCCAGCTCTCAGGAGCCACTGCTGTTCTGACTTAAATTGCCATCGATCAGTTTTGTATACTTTTGAATTTCATATAAATGTAATTATAAAGTGTGCACTCATGTCTGGTTTCTTTCACTTAATATTAAGTCTAAGAGATTCATGTTGTTGCATGTATCAGTAATTGTTTTTTTAATTGCTGAGTGGTATTTCATTGGATGAAGATACCATAGGCCTGGAAAAGATCAGTTTTCATTCCAATCCCAAAGAAAGGCAATGCTGAAGAATGCTCAAAACAACTGCACAATTGCACTCATCTCACACGCTAGTAAAGTAATGCTCAAAATTCTCCAAGCCAGGCTTCAGCAATATGAGAACCGTGAACTTCCAGATGTTCAAGCTGGTTTAAAAAAAGGTAGAGGAACCAGAGATCAAATTACCATCCACTGGATCATTGTAAAAGCAAGAGAGTTCCAGAAAAACATCTGTTTCTGCTTTATTGACTATGCCAAAGCCTTTGACTGTGTGAATCACAATAAACTGTGGAAAATTCTGAAAGAGGTGGGAATACCAGACCACCTGACCTGCCTCTGGCGTAATCTGTATGCAGGTCAGGAAGCAACAGTTAGAACTGGATGTGAAACAACAGACTGGTTCCGAATCAGGAAAGGAGTACATCAAGGCTGTATATTGTCACCCTGCTTATTTAACTTACATGCAGAGTACATCATGAGAAACGCTGGGCTGGATGAAGCACAAGCTGGAATCAAGATTACTGGGAGAAGTATCAGTAACCTCAGATATGCAGATGACACCTCTCTTATGGCAGAAATTGAAGAACTAAAGAGCCTCTTGATGAAAGTGAAAGAGGAGAGTGAAAAAGTTGGCTTGAAACTCAACCTTCAGAAAACTAAGATCATGGCATCTCGTTCCATCACTTCATGGCAAATAGATGGGGAAACAGTGGAAACAGTGTCAGACTTTAATTTTGGGGGGCTCCAAAATCACTGCAGATGGTGACTGCAGCCATGAAGTTAAGAGACACTTACTCCTTGGAAGGAAAGTTATGACCAACCTAGACAATATATTAAAAAGCAGAGACATTACTTTACTAACAAAGGTTCGTTTAGTCAAGGCTAAGGTTTTCCCAGTAATCACGTATAGATGTGAGAGTTGGACTATAAAGAAAGCTGAGCACCGAAGAATTGATGCTTTTGAACTGTGGTGTTGGAGAAGATTCTTGAGAGTTCCTTGGACTGCAAGGAGATCCAACCAGTCCATCCTAAAGGAGATCAGTCCTGAGTGTTCATTGGTAGAACTGATGTTGAAGCTGAAGCTCCAGTATTTTGGCCACCTGATGGAAACAGCTGACTCATTTGAAAAGACTCTGATGTTGGGGAGGATTTGGGGCCGGAGGAAAGGGGATAACAGAGTTTGAAATGGTTGGATGGCATCACCGACTCGATGGACATGACTTTGGGTAAACTCCGGGAGTTGATGATGGACAGGGAGTCCTGGCGTGCTGCAGTCCATGGGGTCACAGAGTCAGATATGACTGAGCGACTGAACTGATCTGAATTTGAATTGACAGTCTTATGGGTTGTTTGTAATTTTTGTTTATTATGGATCAAGCTATAATGAATGTTCTTATAAAAGTCTTGGTGATGTAAGCACTTATTTCTGTTGAGTTTATACCCAGGAGTAGGAATGTTAGGATCAAAATTTTTTCAATAGTGGGTTTACCAATTTTGTACTCCCATCAGCTCTGTGTAAAGACTTACAGTTCCTTTACATTTTATAAAACAATACTGTCATTTAGCCATTCTGATAGATGTGCATTTTTAAAATTTTAAGGCATCACTTTGTTCGGGTTCATATGCTCATAAAATTGCCAGATTTGATGTAGAAGTTTAGCTTTTTCATTTAATTATTGCTTTAACTGAATTTGCTTTTGAATATTTCACCTATTCCAAGTGATACACTGAATATAACTTATGTAACAAACTGGTGAAATTGAAAATTTGATATTGTTACTATTTTTGCTTATGTAAGAAGCAGGCAGAACTTGGTCAGAGTTTTAAGATTCAGTAAGGAAAAATAAAAATTGGTGGTCTTATTTTGTCTGCTGAAAATATGCTAAAGAGTTGGGTATAGAGGTTATGTGGACTATTGACTACTTTCTTTCTGTTAGCATATTAGATTTTCCCCCCTTGATTTCTGAATTGTATATTTCTGTTCTTTCATATGCAGATTTAAAATTAGTGTAATTTCACTTAGAAGGCTTCACCAAATGTTGCCAAAGCCAGAGGAATCAGAAACAGATGACATGGAGGAGGCTACAATACCTTGTTCAGAGTCCTTATTGCCATGTTTTAGGAGGGCCTTTCTTGGTTGCATTTCTGTATCTGTTCCCTGAAAATGTTGTGTCATCTGTAGCCTTTGAAATACCTTTTAAGCTTTAAGCCCCAAATGTATGCACTGCCTGTTTTGTGATATCAAAAGTATTATACCTATGTTATCACTTATTTCAGTTTTGTACTTGAGAGAGCATTAATTATTTTTTCCAGTAGACCTTTTCCTACTCCAAAGTATTTGTTCTTGCAAGTGAAAGTTTACTTTCTCTAAAATAATTGACTTTATGAGGTCATTTTTTGAAGAATATCTCAAATAATAATACTGTTATACATAAGCACTAATAACTCAAACACCAGCTTTAAAACAGTTGGGGAGTTAAAACAGTTTTATAAAATTGAAGTTCCTTAATACTAACTTTTTTTGGAGGAGAAAGAAATTTTTAAGTAATTAATAACCCCATGCTTCATTCTCCTATTCCCCCTGGGACAATTTTGATGTTTGACTCATGAGTTCTAGTTTAAGATTTCTTTTTTCTCACTCTTTAAAACATTTTTTTTCCTTGCAACATTTCTTTTTATAGTTAATAGGATGTATTTTCTATAGATGCTTTAGAGAATGTTCACTGTAATCCTTTTGTCAAGAAGCAAGTTGAAATAACAGAATTTATGCCACATTGCAGTAGTATATGGACATTTAACAGAACTGCCAGTGAACCATTCTTTTTCCTCTTAGACTTCTGTAGTGTTATAGGGTGGGTTTTGTATGGCTGGGAGTCTTTTGTTAAGTTAATGTACTAAGTGTATTTGATACTTTGTTTTTCTTTTAACAGCTTTATTGAGGTATTATTCACATATATAATTTCGTCTACTTGAAACCTGTAATATACAGTCGCATGATTTTAGTATTTATTCACAGTTGTATAATCATCATCACAATAAATTTTAGAACATTTTTACCACCTCAGAATGAAAAATATGAAGCCCTGTACCTTTTAAGCTGTTAACCCACCTATCCCCTATAACCTCTTCTCCCAGCCTCTCGCCCTAAGGAACTATAATCTTGTTTTCTGTCTCTCTGATTCTATGGGAGGTTAGTTGGGATTCTGTTGGTGATTGTATTGAATCTGAAAGATCAGTTTGGATAATGTTGTCTGAATATTACGCATTTTCATCTTTGAACATGGCATGTTTTTCCATTTATGTGGGTCATCTTTAAATAAATAAATCCAGCTTGGAGGGGAAGAATGTTTTGTAGTTTGTATTTTTTATACTTTTGTTAAATTTACTCCTGATTTGATGATGTTATAAATAGAATTGTTTTCTTAATTTCATTTTCTGATTGTTCATTGTAAATATACAATTGATATGTTTATATTGATCTTTTATCCTGAAATCTTGTTTAATTCATTTATTCATTCCAATAGCTTTTTAGTGGACTTTTTAAATGTTTTCTCTCTCTCTCTATATATATATATATAAGACCATGTCATCTGTAAATATAGTTTTCCTTTTTCCCTTCCAATCTGAGTACCTCTTATCTCTTTTTCTTGGCTGATTGTGCTGATTTCTTGGCTAGAATCTCCAGTACAATACAGGTGATAAGAACATGTCTTCTTATCGCTTTCCTAACCTTTAGGGAGAAGCACCTAGGTTTTCACCACTGTGTATGATGATAGCTGTAGAATTTTTTTGGAGATATTGTTAGGTTCAGGAAGTTCTCTCTAGTGTGCTAAGACAGTTTTTGTTTGCTTTTAAAATCATGAATGGACGTTGGATTTTGTCAGATGCCTTTTCTGCATCTATTCATATGATCATATGATTTTTCTTTAGTCTGTTGATTTGATCAGTTCATTCTCTCAGTTGTGTCTGACTGTGACCCCATGGACTGCAGCACACAGGGCTTCCCTATCCGTTACCAACTCCTGGAGCCTACTCAAACTCATGTCCATTGAGTCGGTGATGTCATTAACCATCTCATCCTCTCTCGGGCCCTTCTCCTGCCTTCAGTCCTTCCCAACATCAGGGTCTTTGCAAATGAGTCAGTTATTTGCATCAGGTGGCCAAAATATTGGAGCTTCAGCTTCAACATTAGTCCTTCCAGTGAATATTCAGGACTGATTTCCTTTACGATTGACTAGTTGGATCTCCTTGTAGTCCAGAGGACTCTCAAGAATCTTCTCCAATACCACAGTTCAAAAGCATCAATTCTTCAGCACTCAGCTTTCTTTATAGTCCAACTCTCACATCCATACGTGACTACTGGAAAAACCATAGCTTTGACTATACAGACCTTTGTTGTCAAAGTAATATCTCTGCTTTTTAATATGTTGTCCAGGTTGGTCATGACTTTGCTTCCAAGGAGCAAACGTCTTTTAATTTCATAGCTGCAGTCACCATCTGCAGTGGTTTTGGAGCCCCCCAAAATAAAGTCTGTTGCTGTTTCCATTGTTTCCCCATCTATTTGCCATGAAGTGATTGAGACCAGATGCCATGATCTTAGTTTTTTGAATGTTGAGTTTTAAGCCAACTTTTTCACTCTCCTCTTTGACTTTCATCAAAAGGCTCTTTAGTTCTTTTTCGCTTTCTGCTGTAAGGATGGTGTCATCTGTGTATCTGAGGTTACTGATATTTCTTCTGGCAGTCTTGATTCCAGCTTGTGCTTCATTCAGTCCAGCGTTTCTCATGATGTACTCTGCATATAGGTTAAATAAGCAGGGTGACAATATACAACCTTGATGTACTTCTTTCCCAATTTGGAACCAGTCTGTTGTTCCATGTCTAGTTCTTACTGTTGCTTCTTGACCTGCATACAGATTTCTTAGGTGGCAGGTCAGGTGGTCTGGTATTCCCATCCCTTTAAGAATTTTCCACAGTTTGTTGTAATCCGCACAGTCAGAGGCTTTGGCATAGTCAGTACAGCAGAAATAGATGTTTTTCTGGAATTCTCTCACTTTTTCAATGAAATGGATCATACTAATTTTTTGAATGTTGAGTTAGCCTTGCATCCCTAGAATAGTCCACTTAGTTGTGGTGTATAATTCTTTTTATACATTGTTGGGTTCAATTTTCTAATATTTTGTTGAGTATTATTACATCTATATTCCTGAAATATATTGGTCTTTAGTTTTCTTTTTTTGTAATGTCTTCATTTGGTTTTGATATTAAGATAGCACTGGCCTCATAGAATGAATTAGGAAGTATTCCCTCTGCTTCTATGTCCTGGAAAAGTTTAGAGAGAACTAGTATAATTTCTTGCTTAAATGTTTGGAAGAACTTAGCAGTGAAACTGTCTGAACTTAGTTCATTCTTTTTTTGAAGGTTATTAATTGTTGATTAAATTTCATTAGTAGATACAGACCTATTCAGATGATGTGTTTTTTAAGTTTGCTAGGTTATGTCTTACAAATAATCAATCCATTTCAAGTCAGTTATCAAAATTGTGGGCATAAAATTGTTCTTAATATTCTTCTATTATCTTTCTAAAGTCCATGAAATTAGTAGTTTTGACTCCTCAATTTCTGATATTTTTAATTTATCTTTTCTCTTTCAAAACAATTTTATTTATCTTTTAAAGGACCAGCTTTGGTTTGATTTTTTTTTTCCTGTTGTCTTGATATCCTGTTGTGTTCAGTGTTATTAAGGTTTCTGCTGTAATTTTATTCTGCTTCTTTAGGTTAAATTATTCTTCTAGTTTTGATTTTAGATCTCTTTCCTAATATGTGCACCCATTTCTATAAATTCTTTTCTAATCATTGCTGTCACTGCATTTCACATGTTTTCATAAGTTGTTTTTCTCATTTTCATTTAGTTCAAAATACTTGAAAATTTCTGTTGGAATTTTTTTTGACCCATGTGTTATTTAGAAGTGTGTTGTGTAAACTTCTACTATTTTGGTGTTTTCCAGCTATGTTTACATTATTGGTCACTAGTTTAATTCATTTGTGGTCTGAGAACATGCTTTGTATGATCTGTTCTTTAAAGTTTATTTTAAGGTGTATTTTAAAGCCCAGGGTTCTATTTGGGGAAATGTTCTGTATGAGAGTGAGAGGAATGTGTATTCCGTTGTTGGATGAAGGATTCTATAAGCTCAGTTAGATTTGCTTGAATGTTGGTGCTGTTTAGTTCAGCTGTATCCTTGAAAGTGAAAGTTGCTCAGTCATGTCCTACTCTTTGCAACCATGGACTGTACAGTCCATGGAATTCTCCAGGCCAGAATACTGGAGTGGGTAGCCTTTCCCTTCTCTAGTCATCTTCCCAATCCAGTCATCGAACCCAGGTATCCCACATGGCAGGTGGATTCTTCACCAGCTGAGCCACAAAGGAAGCCCAAGAATACTGGAGTGGGTAGCCTATTTCTTCTCCAGTGGGTCTTTCCCACTCAGGAATTGAACCAGGGTCTCCTGCATTGCAGGCAGATTCTTTACCAACTGTACTATCAGGGAACTGATAGTTTGTTTTCTGAATCCGTCCATTACTGATTGAGGGGTGTTGAAGTCTCCAAGTGTAATAGCGGATTTTCTTGTTTCATCTTGGAATTCAGTTTTTGCCTCATATATTTTGATGCTTTCTTATTAAGCACATACACATTGAAGATTGTCAAGTTTTTCTGGAGAAATGACTCCTTTTATCATTATGTATTACTGCTCTTTCTAATGATAATTTCCTTGTCTTAAAGTCAGCTCTGTCTGAAATTAGTATAGCTACTCTAGCTTTTATTTGATTAGTGTTAGCATTGTATGTCTTTCTCCATTCCTTTTCTTTATGTTTAAACTGGGTTTTTTTGTGGGCAGCAAATAGTTGGATTTATTTTTAGTCCAGTGACAAGTTTCTTTCATTTAATTGGTTTATTTCAGTCATGCATGTCTGAAGTGAGTATTGATACTTGTTATACTTGGTTCTTTTTTATTCTCTTTTTCTGCCTTCTTTAGCTTTAATTGACTATTTTATATGATTCCACATTCTGTTCTTTCTTAAGTGTATCTATTATATTTATTTAAACATTAAAAAAAATCTAATTGCCTGGAGTTTGCAATATACATTTACAACTGATCTAAGTTTGCTTTTAGAATATTACTATACTGCTTTATGGGTAGTACAGGTACCTTATGACAGAGTATTCCCAGTCCTCTGTATGTACCATAGTCACCTGATACATTGTCGCAATTAGAACTTTGGACATGCTGTTGTCTATTAGATGAATTAAGAGAAGAATAAAATATTTTCTTGGCTTTCTTTGATACTCTCATATGTATATGTCTAAGTTTCCAGCATGTATTATTTTCTTTCTTTGTGAAGAACTTTTAACATTTCTTGCAAGGCAGGTGTACTGGAGACAACATCCTTCATTTTTTATCTAAGGAAGAATTTATTTCTCCTTCACTTTTGTAGGATAACTTTTACTGGATACAGAATTTTAGGTTGGTGGCTTTTTTCTTTTAACACTTTACATATTTCATTCCATTTTCTTCCGGTTTGTATGGTTTCAGACTAGAAGTCCAAAGTGATTCTTACCGTTCCTTGATCCTCTATAGATACGTGTTTTTGTCTTTGTTTTCTTTTGGGATTTCCTTTTAGTCTTTGTCATTTTGCAGTTAGGCTCTGATATGCCTGGTATAGATCTTTTGGTATTTATCTTGTTTGGTGTTATCTGATTGTCTTAGATTTGTTCTTTAGAATTTGTCATTAATTTTAGAAAATTCTCAGCCATTATTACCATGAAATTAAAGACACTTGCTCCTTGGAAGAAGAGTTACGACCAACCTAGACAGCATATTAAAAGGTAGAGATACTACTTGCTGACAAAAGTCTATCTAGTCAAGCTATGGTTTTTCCAGTAGTCATGTGTGGATGTGAGAGTTGGACTATAAAGAAAGTTGAGCATCGAACAACTGATGCTTTTGAACCGTGGTGTTGGAGAAGATTCTTGAGAGTCCCTTGGACTGCAAGGAGATTCAACAGTCCATCCTAAAGGAAATCAGTCCTGAATATTCATTGGAAGGACTGATGTTAAAGCTGAAACTTCAGTACTTTGGCCACCTGATGTGAAGAACTGACTCATTTGAAAAGACCCTGATGCTGGGAAAGATTGAAGGCAGGAGGAGAAGGGGCTGACAGAGGGTGAGATGATTGGATGGCATCACCGACTCAATGGACATGAGTTTGAGCAAGCTCACCAGGAGTTGGTGATAGGCAGGGAAGCCTGGTGTGCTGCAGTCCTGGTGTGCTGGGGTGGCAGAGTCAGACACGACTGAGCAACCGAACTGAACTGATGACTTCTGATGTTTCTTTTATGCATTTTCCCCTTCTCCTTCTGGTATTCCCATTATACCTATTTACTGGTTTAGTCACTCAGTCGTGTCCGACTCTTTATGACCCCATGGACTATAACTATAGCCCACCAGGCTCCTCTGTCCATAGGCTTTTCCAGGCAAGAATACTGGAGTAGATTGCCATCTCCTCCTCCAGTATACCTTCCTGACTCAGGGTTCGAACGCACGTCTCCTGCTTGCAAGCAGATTCTTTACCACTGAGCCACCAGGGAAGCCATACCTATTTATACCTTTTTGTAATTGTCCCACAGTTCTTGAATAGTCTCTTCTGTTATTCTTATCCTTTTTTGTCTATGCATTTCAGTTTGGGAAGTTTCTGTTGATACATCTTTGTGTTCACTGATTTTTTTTGTTGATGTGTCCAGTCTGTGGATAAGTATATTAAAAGTGAAAGTTGCTCAGTCGTGTCCAACTCTTTGTGAACCCAGAGACTGTACAGTCCATGGAATTCTCCAGGCCAGAATACTGGAGTGGGTAGCCTTTCCCTTTTCCAGCGGGTCTTCCCAACCCAAGGATTGAACCCAGGTCTCCGCATTGCAAGCGGATTCTTCACCAGCTGACCCACAAGGAAAGCCCAGGTATATTAAAGGTATTCTTTATTTCTATAATAGTATTTTTTCTATCTAGCATTTTCCTTTGATTCTTTCTTAGAGTTTCCATCTCTTTGCTTACATTACTTGTTTTTGCACGGTTTCCACTTTTTAAAATTAGAGCTTTTATGATATTTACCTTAGTTACTTTAAATTTCTTAATATTTCAAAATCTGCATCATACCTGAGTTTGATTCTTATGGTTGCTTTGTCTCATCAGTCTGTTCTTCCTCACCTTTTGAGGAATGTACATGGCTTGTACTTATCAGACATGAGCTATCAGAAAATAGGAACTGAGAGTTAAGCTTTTACTGTGAAGTTTTATGTTAATCTAGTTCTAGCTCAGAGATGTGTTTAGTGTTTGCTGTTTTAGATCCCAGAGACTTCAATATTCTGTCCCCCTTCCACTGTCCTTGGGTTTCCCTAAGAACTCCTTAAATAGAATCTGTGTCTTGCTGCTGTGTCAGTTGTAATCCACTGATTGATGTGGTGGTAATGTGTGCGTGAGGAGAGCTTTATCATTTTATGATTAAATCTCAGTTTTGTAAGTGGACCTGAGTCCCTGGGTATGACCTTCAGAAATTTTTTTTCTCCCTTTACTTGAAACAGGAACGTTAGAGGGAACTGGAGTTGATGAATTGGACTTTCCCAGGGTTAGATAGGAGAAGGCAATGGCACCCCCCTCCAGTACTCATGCCTGGAAAATCCCATGGATGGAGGAGCCTGGTAGGCTGCAGTATGGGGTCGCTAGGAGTCGGACACGACTGAGCGACTTCACTTTCACTTTTCACTTTCATGCATTGGAGAAGGAAATGGCAACCCACTCCAGTGTTCTTGCCTGGAGAATCCCAGGGACGGAGGAGCCTGGTGGGCTGCTGTCTCTGGGGTCGCACAGAGTCGGACATGACTGAAGCGACTTAGCAGCGGCAGCAGGGTTAGATAAAGCTCTGATCACGTAGTTTGCCTTAAAGGGCTGGCCTTCGTTAGTGGGGACTGCTCTCAGGGCTTACTTGCCCCTGTGTGTGTTTGAAAATGGTTGCAGGGAATTCCCTGGTGGTCCAATCGTTAGGGCTTAGCGCTTTCACTGCCACGGCTTGGGTTCAATCCCTGGTTGAGGAACTAAGGTTCCGCAAACCATGTGGCAGGGTCAGAACGAACAGAAAGAAAGAACCTCAGGGAACTTCTTGTGGTAAAACTGAAGAGCTCTTAGGTCTCAAGCTAGTTTCTTTTAGCTTCCAGCAGTTTGTCCATATTAATTTAAGTGTTTCTTCAGTTTGCTCTTGCAGTTCCTGCTTCTGGTAAACTGACTTTCAGCTTACAATTCTTTGTATTTGCCTCTCTCCAGAGTTCAGTGTGCAATTTGCCCTGTGACCTTGATTCTGTGATCAAAAAGAAAGAAAAGTCATTGATTTTCATGTTGAGCTTTTTCTTGTGAGGCTGATATGCTTTTTTACATTAGCTTTATACATGGGGGCACTGAGACTATATGGAAGGCTATAAAATCAGATCTCAACACCAAACATCAATAACTAGAAGGGGTTTCCCTTTCCTGTTCTAGTAGCACTTAAGTACACTTGAAAAATTGTGGTTAAAAAATGCATAACAATTTCCCTTTTTAGTCACTTTTAAGTGTACAATTTAATGGCATTAAGACTGTTCATGTTATTCTGCAGTCATCACCACCAATACATTTCCAGAACTTTTTCATTTTCCCAGACTGAAGATCTGTACACAATAAACTCTTTCTTCCAGCCTCTGATAACTGCTTTTCTGCTTTCTGTCTCTATGAGTTTAACTACTCTAGATATTTCATGTAAGTATAATCGTACAATTTTGTTATTTTGTATCTGGCTTATTTTACTAAGCGTGTCTTCCAGGTCAAGGTAACCTTTTAACCAGAATCATAAGAAAAAAAGATTATTTAAACTTATTCTTCTTTCACGTGTAGCTAAGTTGATATAGTTGTCCTTTGTCTGAGCTTGTGACTTAGGTCAGTCATTATGTTATCTGTCTGTCCAGCCCCAAAAGGAAAGAGTTGGATGAGGAGATGGGTAAGATGTTAGACAGTTTTAAAATTGTTTTAAAAGTCTAATGTTTCTTAATTTGCTCTAGGACTTGCAGAGTATTCTTACATATTCAGATGAAAATTCTCTAAGTTATGCTTGGTGGTCAGAATGTTAATATTAGCTTATTCTATCGTTTGGGTGTTTGGTGTTAATAACCTACCTCCTAAGTTAGGTACTAGTTTATACAGATTAAGATTTTTATCTGTTATGTTTTTATGGGGAATGCTTCATAGCTTGAAGGATCTGCTGTTTTATTGTATAGTTACTTGGATCTTTAATTTCACCTTTTTGTCCATTTTCCTTATAGCTGTGTTGAGTTGTTATGGCTTCTCAATGCACCTTTATTTTCTGGCATGCCCACTGTTGAAGTTAGGAGACCTGGCTGGACTACCAACTCAGTGTGCAAATTTACCTAGCTGTGGTTTCACTTTGTTGCTGCTGCTGCTGCTAAGTTGCTTTAGTCGTGTCCGACTCTCTGCGACCCCGTAGATGGCAGCCCACCAGGCTCCTCCGTCCCTGGGATTCTCCAGGCAAGAACAGTGGAGTGGGGTGCCATTTCCTTCTCCAGTGCATGAAAGTGAAAAGTGAAAGTGAAGTCACTCAGTCGTGCCCGACTCTTTGCAACCCCATGGACTGCAGCCTACCAGGCTCCTCCATCCATGGGATTTTCCAGGCATGAGTACTGGAGTGCGGTGCCATTGCTTTCTCAGTTCTCCATTGCTAGAGAATGTTATCTTTCCTATGGTGAAATAAGAATTTGTTTCTTATTGTTTAGAGCAGGTAGGGGTTCTTTATTGTTGATAATTATATTGGTGAGTCGTTTTGGCAAGGATTTCTGTTTATTCACTATAATATTTGACTACATTCAAAGTTCAAGTCTTTTCAGCTAAGATGCCTTTTGCAACTGGGACTTATTCAGTAAGCTTTTTTTTTTTTTTTTGAACTGGAGGATTAAGATAAGTTTTGAAATTTTTAGTTTTTAATATTAATAAAATGGTATCAAGTAATCCCTGTATTAATAAATGGTATCAGGTTACTGTTTTTCAAGTTCTTAAGTTTGCTTCTACTCACTTACGACAGCAGACAGTATCTGTTATGAGCGAGGCTCCTTCTCAAATTCATTAGCATCCTCCTAAGGGCAGAGATGTTTGTTCTTTTTCACTGCTCTGTCCCTTGAATCTGGAGCAGTGGCTGGCACACAGTAGGGGTTCAATAAATATTTGTTGAATGACTGTATTAAATTTACCAGTGTTCAGTATGTTAGAGAAATAATAAGACTTCTTAATTTCATGTTTTGAAATGTCAAAACTTAACTGGTTTTAATTAGCTAGGTTCTCTCATTTACCTTTTCTCTCATTCTTTTATTGACCAATCAATTTAGTACTTCTGTTTCATTGACTACACTAAAGCCTTTGACTGTATGGATCACAACAAACTCTGGAAAATTCTTAACGAGATGGGAATACCAGACCACTTTACCTGCCTCCTGAGAAACCTGTGTACAGGTCAAGAAACAACAGAACTGGATGTGGAGTAATGGACCAGTTCAAAATTAGGGAAGAAATATGTCAAGGATGTATATTGTCACCCTGCTTATTTAACTTCTATTCAGAGTGCATCATGCGAAATGCCTGGCTGAAGAAAGCACACAAGCTGGAATCAAGATTGCCAGGAGAAATATCAAGATCTTCAGATATGCAGATGATATCACTCTAATGGCAGAAAGCTAAGAGGAACTAAAAGTGTCTTGATGTGGGTGAAAGAGAAGAGTAAAAAAGCTGGCTTAAAACTCATCATTCATAAAAGTAAATCATGGCATCCAGTCCCATCACTTCATGGCAAATAAATGGAGAAAAAGTGGAAATATTGACAGACTTTGTTTTCTCGGGCTCCACAATCACTGCAGATGGTAATTGCAGCTGTGAAGTTAAAAGATGCTTGCTCCTTGGAAGGAAACCTGTGACAAACCTAGACAGCGTATTAAAAAACAGAGACATCACTTTGTCAACCAAGGTCCGTATAGTCAAAGCTGTGGTGGCTCAAATGGTAAAGGACGTGCTGGCAGTGCAGGAGACCCAGGTTTGATCCCTGGGTTGGGAAGATACCCTAGAGGGGAAATGGTAACCCACTACAGTATTCTTGCCTGGAGAATTACATGGACAGAGGAGCCTGGCGGGGTACAGTTGATTGCTGAAGAATTGATGCTTTTGAACTGTGGTGATGGAGAAGACTCTTGAGAGTCCCTTGAAGATCAAGGAGTCAAACCAGTCAATCCTAAAGGAAATCAACCCTGAACGTTCATTGAAGGACTAAGGTGAAGCTGGAGCTTCAGTACTTTGGCCATCTGATGTGAAGAGCCGACTCATTGGAAAAGACTCTGATGCTGGAAAAGACTGAGGGCAGGAGAAGAAGTGGGCAGCAGAGGATGAGATGTTGAATGGCATCACCAGCCCAATGACATGAGTTTGAGCAAAGTCCAGGAGATAGTGAAGGACAGGAAAACCTGATGTGCTATAGTCATGGAGTCACGAAGAGTTGGGCGACTTAGTGACTGAACAATAGCAATTTAGTAAACGTTTCCATTACAGGGTAAACCAAGAAGAGATAATATATAGTTAGTACATCTTTTTTTAATGAGACACCAATTCTTTTTAAAGTTCTTTTGGAGATAGTAAGGTTAACAACCATCTTACTTAGTCTATGATTTCAGTCATCTGTACTTTTTAAAATTTAGTTTTACTCTTATTCATATATTATTTCTAGCAGTGATTGAAAGGATTTTATTTCTTCCATCTCTTACCCATGTGCAAAAAGGAACATGTTGAAGCTTACTAATTTTAAAAATTTAATGTATTTATTGAGCAAATATTTTGAGTACCTACTGCGAGCCAGACACTATTCTATGTTCTGGGGATACTATCCTGTGTTTTGAGAGGAAAAAAATGACAAAACTTTTTTTCTTCATGGAACTTAAATTCTCATAGAAGAGATAGGGGAAAAAAGTAAGTCAAATTAAGTAATTAAGTAAAAAGTAATACATAGAATAAAAGTAAATTTCTTTAATAGGATAAATTCTTTTAAGTTACTTATGTAGGTTGAATCAGTTCATTAAATATCACTTTGACACTTTTTGGGAAATGAGGTGCTACGTGTGAGGACCTAGAATATGGAAGGCATTTTGGTAGAAACAGTTCTGTAAATCAGATGGGGTTTATAGCCTGTGCTCGCAATACTTACACAAGATCTGCAGTGCAAAGCCATTTAAAGGGAGCCACCTGAGTGTCAATAACAGGCTTTAAGAGTTCAGAAAAGTTGGAGTTTCTTTTCCTGACCACCTGCTCAGTCCAGGCTGAGAGCAGATGGAGCAAAGGTATAGAGAGATGCTAAACAACCTATGTATTTGGGAATATTGACCTTTTGTGTTGTGGGGCGAACTGGAAGAGGTGTGTGTGTTGGGGGGACTTTAGGAGCAGAGATAGGGAATGTAAATTAAAGGTGGATTGTATACAACACGTCTCCAGATGGTCCTGTAAAGAAATGGGGAGCCACAGATGGCTTTTTAGTGGGACCATGGCATGATTTTAGATTTCTTGTTGAGAACATTAAGTGACAGTTGGGAAAGATGGGTTGGAGGGTACAACAGGGAGGTTCAAGGTGATTTGGAGCATGTAAAAAGTATAGTCAGTGCCAGACCATAACTGGGCTTATCTAGGGTGTACTCTTAATCCCCTGATCCCTGTGAAGGGTCCTTCCTGAAGCACAAGTCTGTAGTATATAGTATAAATAGAGTTGTACCATGTGTCAGCAGAGGATGAGGGTCCATGTTAATCCCCTGATCCCTGTGAAGGGTCCTTCTTGAAGCACAAGTCTGTAGTATATAGTATAAATAGAGCTGTACCATGTGTCAGCAGAGGATGAGAGTCTTAAGTTGAAGATACTGAAAGTAAAGAGAGTCCAAGAGAATTTTGTAAGTGATAGGATTGGTAACAACTGGGGATGGAATTCTGTGGAATAATAATTATAGATGGTTTGTGTTTTACCATCTGAGCCACCAGGGAAGCCCACTGATGTTTAAGACTGATCTTCATATTAAGTAGTGATAATTTGGGCAACACTTTTGTCTCCCGCCTTTTCCTCATTAAGTCTACCTTATACATCTTTCTCCACCCCTAATTGGACCTTTGTTATCTATTTTGGACTATGTAGTAAAGCTTATTAGAAGTATTTCTGAAACAAAGGAATTTTTCCTGTGAGGGGAGGTACTTTGAGGAAAGGGTATATGGGCTTTAAATATACTTAGTAGAGGGCTCTTAATATATGTCAAAGTTAACTCATTTATCATGTTCTAGATTTAATTTTCTAGATAAATTAGCCTATGGTATATTAAATTTCATATAATTTTATAATATTACAACAGTTAAGTCCTGTAATGTATGTGCTAAAACATTTTATTATAGAAAAATTTAAATATACCCCAAAATAGTAGAGTATAAAGAACTCCAGTGTACCCGCCAACATTTTCCTGGTCTTATTTCATCTGTTTTCCTCTCTGCCCTTTTACTTATTTATTTTAACTAGATAAGACTTTATTATTATTAGTACAACCTCAAAGCCATTATTACCTCACACAATCATCTTTACCCCAACTTAGCACCATCTAATACCATACCCAGTCTGGATTCACATTTCCCTTTTGGTTTTGAAAAAGACTTAGAGTTGGATTGTTTGAATCAGATTTTATACAAGTCTTGTGGTTATTTTTAAAGTTGATGTTTTCTAAAGAGAAAATTAAGGCAGTGTGAAAACATTTTAGTATATAAGCTATTCTAAGAGAGCAGTGCTGTTTTGACAGTCATTCTGTCTGGAACTTGGTTTTGTAGAAGGAGATGTCAAGATAGCTGGTATCTTATTTTTATGGCTTTGAACATAGGAAGTCTTTCCAAAGTGGGAAAAGTGGGTGTGACCCCACTATCTAGAAGCCTAGAGTGTGAGAATGGGAGCAGATTTGAGAAGGTTCAGGTCCCTCTGTGAAGGATGTGGGATTTAGGACTGTTTTTGTAACTACTTGTGTAATGTTACAGTATATTTTATCTCCCTGGATGTACCATCCTTATCTATAAAATAAGGAGTGGATGATTTCTTTCTTTTTTTCCTAAAATTTTTATTGAAGTGTAGTTGATTTACAGTGTTGTAAAGAGTGGGTGATTTCCTACATTCCTTTTGAGTTCTTATTTTTGTGTGTTTTATTTTATATTTATGCTTGATTTCAACAGGATTCTCAGAGTTGGATTGGTGGAAACAATGAACCATTGACTGGCTTTACATGGCGAGGTGGTTGCGAAAGAGAAACAACAGGCATACAAGTCTGGAATGAAGTGTTTGTGATCGAGAGACCTAATGGAACAAAAGTAAAATTCTTTTTATAGTTTTTTGGTTTTTTTTTTAACTATTTTTTCTTCCTTATTTCTTGAGCAAAACAATGCAGAACTCTTATCTTATTATCTGATAACTTAAACATGTGGACTCTTATGTCAAAATGTGTGAGATATGTACTTTTCTTGACTTAATTACTGGTTTTTATAGTAACTATTTTATATTTGACTTTTATAAATCACTGTTGGTGAGTTTTTACTTAGTATTTCTAACTTTTAAATTCCTAGGTGGCTGTGCTGCTAATGGATACGCAGGGTGCCTTTGACAGCCAGTCGACGATCAAGGATTGTGCCACAGTGTTTGCTCTGAGCACCATGACTAGTTCTGTTCAGGTGAGACGCAGGGATGCTCTAGCATGATCAGTTCACAGAACTCCAATACCTTTGCTCTTCCTCAGAATGCCATTTGATTGAAGAAAAGAAGGATTAAAATTAGAGAAACTATTTACATTTCTTATTGCTCACTTACATTTCTGTGCTTGCTGTCCTGGCTTACAATGTGAAATTTCATACTTTTCAGTGCTTACCAGGGAAGCAGTGAACCAACAGCCGTTGCCTTTGGTATTTTGTTGTAGCATCAATGCTCTTTTTTTTTTTTTTTAAGGAGTATATATATTGTATATTATCTTTAATTGAATTCTAGGATATTCAGTTGATACTTTGGCTGCCAGATACAGTAAAATGTAGAGTATATTTTTATTTTTTGGCTAAATCAACCAAACAGCAAAACCAAGTAATTAAATTTAGTTTTCTACTTGATGTGCATGGCAACTAGTACTTGATTATTTGAATGAATGGAGGTATGTTTATATAATAAACTAGGGTCATATTTAACTTAGGAAACCTAAGTGATGTTTATATAATCTAGGATAGCACCTGTTTCACTTAGAAGTAAAATTCTTTTCTCTTTTCACTTAAGCTATACCCTAGGTATGTTTGGTGTTTTGTCAAGTTCTAGTCTCTTTGAGCTAGGCCATCTTTTTTCTGTATAACTTAGACTGATTGGACTGAATTAAACCACCACAGGTCATTTTGTATTTTTTTTACTTTCCCTTTTATGAGCTCATCTGTGGTTGATACTTCTCTGGCTGAAAAAAGAATTATTGAAGTATGGTGGTTAGGTCCAGCTGGTGGTGATGTTTCGAGATACATATTTGCAAATATTTTAAAAAGTATGTGCCTCTTCTGAGGTAAGAAATATTTCTTACTGATGAGAGATTAGATGATGCCGTCAGAGTGTCTTGGTTTTTGCACTTTCTATTAGTATCTGGAATGTATGACTAGTCTGGATTAAAGTTCCCATCTCCTTCCTCAATTCGAAGTATTTAGCTGTCAGTGGAAACAACTTTTGGATATTATTATGAGATAAAAGAGAAGGGGCCTCTTTTTATTATAGGGATGGAAATATCTGTCTCTACAAACTAAATGATGTTATTGAGGGCCCTCAGAATCTCTCTTTTCCAATTTGTTCTACTTTTTTTTTCTCTGATCTTACAGGGTGGCACAGCTACCATTTTCCTCAGGCAACCAGAAGCCACATCTTTGTGTTTGTATTATCACATTATAGCCCTTCAGATTAGCTGACTCTCTGATTTGCTTTAAATTATAAGCTCTCTGTCCTAAAACTTATATACCGTGGTGTTCTGTTGTTTATTTAACTTTATGATAGTGAGAGACCTAATTTTGGAAACTTAAAGCCACTTTCATACTGTAAAATGAAAATTCTTGCTTTGCTTGACTGTCTGATAATGTGGTTTTGTGTGCAGTCAGAAATGAAATCTAAATGCGATAATGCATAAAAAAGCGCTTTGTAAACTAAATAATCAAAAAGATTAATTTTTTGTTGTTTCTTAAAGTCACACTGACTGGCATTTGGGATCTTAGTTCCCTAACCAGGGATCGAACCCATTCCCCCTGTCTTGGGAGCACAGAGTCTTAATCACTGAACTTGTAGGGAGGTCCCTGAAATTATTTTTTATTATTGCTTCTTTCCTGATTTTTGACGCCAGATTTCTGTCCTTCCTTATTATATAGGTTATATGATTGATAGGCTAATGACCGATTGATCCCTTTGTCATTTATTTTTTCAAAAAATAATTGTTGAACATCTTGTTAAGTACAGTGTGGTATACTAAGTACAGCATGGTATACCAAGTACTAATGGTCTACAGTAAATAAATCTTTTCTCTTTGCTGTTTATAACTTGGCCCTGACAATGAAAGGATCTGGGCCTATTTTCTAAATGCTAAGGCCCATATCAGCGAGAATAGGTTGATCATGCTCTCAGATATTAAGTTTAAATAGAGTTTAATCACCTCAATCATTAATTTCTTTTTAAGTACCTGTTTGGAATTAGCTGAGAAAATCATTTTAAGTTTGGTGGCTTATAGTGGCTGTTTATTTTCTTGACCTCCAGGTGATTAAGTTGAATCTTCATTTTTTTGTGGTTAGAGTAGATTGTTCTATATTTGGAGTAACCCTATTTTCTTAGATATGTTATTTCTTAGCAGAGGCTGCAGCTATGGACACCTACTACTTTTCTCCTTTGGTGGCCTAGTTGACCTCTTAAAAGATTTGATTCAGAGGGACTGTACCTAGTGAATCTTCTCTCCAGTTTCTCTTCCTTGCGAGTACTTGAGTGAGTGATAGTCACTCAGTTGTGTCCGACTCTGCGACCCCATGGACTGTAGCCTGCCAGGCTCCTCTGTCCATGGAATTCTCCAGGCAAGAATACTGGAGAGGGTTGCCATTTCCTTTTCCAAATGACCTTCATGCCCCTCTCACAAAAAGGGGCAATCCCTAATGGTGGAATTTTGGGGCACTGGGGTGCTGCCTGCATCCACTCAGAAGCCTGCATGGTGGGTAGGTAGGTAGTCAAGTCTGACTATTCATTATCCTCCCTAAGCACAGCTCCAGTCCCAAGACACATCCTTTTAATTCCCATTGGCCAATGGCACTTTCCAGATTTTTCGCAAAGCCTCTAAAATTCTGCATGGATGAGGTACTTGCGGCTCCATTCTAGGGCATAATGGTTTCAGAAGGTACCCTGAATGATGCTCCATAGGTATTAGGTCTCAAACCCAGTTCTTCTTACCTTTCCCTTGCCCCCACCCAAACCATTCCATTTCCAGAATGCCAGGTCACATTGGTCCATCTCCCAATGAACTGCTGAACGCTCCTTCCCCAGACGTGGGAACTGAGGAGAGAAAAGGTGTCAGGAGCCATGAGTTCTCCATGTTTTTCAGCAAACAGGATTCTGGACCCAAACTGGACAAAGTTAGGGTCAGATGCTCCTTCAGTGCTCCTTCTAGTTCTAAAATTCTGTTTTTGATAACTGTGCATTTTTCACATTCCTTCAAAAAATGTGCAAAAACATTAGTAATTTTCAAATAAAGAAGCTATAAAATGTATAATATATCAATTCTTTTGAAAAGCTACTTTTCAAATATAATCAGTATTTAAATTAGCAATTTTTAAGACTTTTTTTTTTCGATATAATGGGGGTTCTTTCAAACAGGCAAAAAAAATCCAACCAAAGGCACTTAAGAAATCACTTAAATTCTAAGACCTTCCTTGGTGGCTCATATGGTAAAGAATCTGCCTGCAATGCAGGAGACTGGATTCAATCCCTGGGTTAGGAAGATCCCGTGGAATGGGATGTCCACTCAAGTATTCTTGCCTAGAGAGTCCCATAGATAGAAGAGCCGGGCGAGCTATAGCCCATAGGATCACACAGAATCGGACATGACTGAAGTGACTTAGCGTACAAGAAATTATATGTCATTGTACTCAGTTCGAAAACTTAGCCTATTTGATATTTATACTTACTTACTTAGCATTGTCAGCTATGGTCTGTGTGGCTTGGAAAGCCTCCTAAAAATTTGTGGAAAGGGCAAGAGTGCCACCTACTGTTGTGTGTGTTTTTTTTTTAAACAGCTACTACAGTCTGGTAAAATTTTCGTGTTATTTAGACTGAGTTTGCTTAAGTAAAAAGATAATCACATTAGAGTCAATGGTAGTTGAGGCACCCATTAGTAACTATAAACTATATATTGTGAATGCTCCAAGGAGGAATTTGATCTTTGTAGAACTATGCCCTTCACATCCATTCACTTAGAAAAATAATTGGGGGAATCCTATACTTAAGAAAAAAGAATCATGGTGTAACATTAAAGAAACTTACTACCTAAGTGTAAGTATGTAAACATACAATATAAGTATTCTACATATACTTAAAAAAAAATGTCTGCTGCTTTCTTTTCCCCATATACATGTATTCATGGTCTTTACATAGTTTACCACCACTGCTCCCCCCTTAATGTTTTCTAGTTAGGGAAAAAGAAATGCTTTTCACCACCAGTTAAGATAATGATCAAGTCATTCATATGTGTTCAGGTATAAAATAGCCTTCATTTCCACAAGTAAAGTTATACACAGCTGGGTATTCAAAGTAAAGCACTAATGAAAACCAAATTCTGTTTTAACAGGTATATAATTTGTCTCAAAATATTCAGGAAGATGATCTTCAACACTTGCAAGTATGTATGTCTCAAAGAATGTATGCCAAAGTATTGAAAATTTAATTCCTACATTATTGTTACTTTACACCAAGAATCTATAATATTGTAAGAAGATTGACTATTATATGATTTTAAACAGATACATGATTTCTTAACTAAAAGAAATTTTAATGTATACTTGGTCTTAAAAAATTAAATGCTTGGCTTTCAAATGATTTTAAAGGCCCTGACATCTAGTGGTCTGACATAGAACAGCTTTACAGATGTCTTCTTTCAACGTCTTTGGGGGCATTATTTTAAATAATTTGTTTTAATAGTTATTTACAGAATACGGCAGACTTGCAATGGAAGAAATCTACCAGAAACCATTTCAGGTAAATTAAGTATTTTATCATTAAAAGAAATTTATCTGTGAAAAGCTGTCATCTTGTATTTCTGAAGACATAAGGACATTATGCCAAACTCATTTTTAGCAACAGATCCAGTGGAATTGAAACTAATTTATGGTAGAGTCATTACCAACTTAACAGTAGCAATTTACAAGATAGGAAATAGAACAAATGATTATAGATTGATTCTTAGAATTTTTACTTAAAGAAGTTAATAACATTTCTCTTAATTAGGTGTCAATTCCCAGAGTTGAGATAGTCATGTAAACTTCTTGTATATATCATAAGCTACTGCCATATTGTTGGTTGTGTGGGGGGGAGTATATTACAAGTTGAAATTAGACCTGTTATTGTTCATTTTTGATTCATAGAAAAGTTTCAGAATTTATGTCTCTCCCTCATGTTTTTTCATTACCTTTAAATGCTAGATGCAGAATATTAAGTCAGAAATTAATCTGGGTGGAGTTATTTGAGAAGCATAATTTGATATTGCTTCTTTTAGTCTTAACATTACAGAGATTTAAAAGGAAAAAAGCTAATTTTAGATAGTTTCTTTTTTTGAAATAAGTGGTTTATAAGTTGACATAGTGGTACTTGGTTAGTTGTGTTACAGTAGGTGAGGATGACTCCACCCTGTTTGCTCATCCATGTGTGAAGTCTTCCTTTATATGAAAGCATCACTGGTGGTTCTTACTGTTAGTGGGTTTACACTGATTCAGCCTCAGTCTTGTCTGGCTCAAGTGATCACTTGTATGAAATATTTGGACAGGTTATGGTGTCATTTTTCGTATATGATCAAATGTACTCTATTTGGCCTATATCGGTTTTTCTGAACTGGGGTAATTTTGCCACCCAAATGGCATTTGCTGGTATTTGGAGACATTTTAGGTTGTCACAGTTTTGGGGAGGAAGTTAATACCATTGGTATTTAGTGTTTAGAGACCAGACATGCTGTTCAACGTGCTGTAATACATAGGACAAGTGTGTACAGCTAAGAGTTATCTGACCCAAAGCATCAATAATGCTGAATTGAGAAACCTAAGCATATAAGAATAAAAAATTCTGTGAATTATTTGGTCTTTTAATTATACAATCTTGGCTTAAAATTATGATCTGTGTACCCTGATACATCTTTTGTTTCTTCTTAAAAATCCCTGTGTTAGTACTTGTGGTGACAGTATATACAGTAAGTTTCTCAAGTGGATGTAGATTCTTGGTATAGGAGTTGGGAGTGTTACTGGTTTATGTAGTACGCTCTTGATATAACTATGATTAGTAGTAAACCATTTGGTTGCTGTAACTTTTGATAAGGATTGTTTCTGGGGAGTAAGGGATGCTTCAGTTGTTAAGGTAGTAATTTTTGGTAAAATTTTATAAGAAATGATTCTGTTTTTCCTTTTTTTCTGTAGACATTAATGTTTTTGATTCGAGACTGGAGTTATCCTTATGAACATTCATATGGTTTGGAAGGTGGCAAACAGTTCCTTGAAAAGAGATTGCAGGTAAGTCCTTATTTCTGAGAGGTGAGAGCATAAGCACCAAGTCAGGCGAAGGAGTGGGCTGCCTGGACTGCTGCTTAGACCACCAATGTTTAAGTATGATCGGGACAAATTGAGTATCCCTGGTTAACCTAGGTAACCCCATACAGAATTGATGAAGTGTAAATTGGTAGCACTCCTGCGAAAGAGGACAGTAGAAATGCCCTTGAATAGAAATTAAGAAACAGATATTTCTCTCCAGAGACATATTGAAGGGACATTTCAATAAATCAATATTCATAGGATAAGAGTTTGAGGTAGACTAACCTTTTGATCTGTTCAGATTGCATGCATGTCTCTTTCTGGCCCAGCTGAGCTTCTGAACATTTGAGACAGGATGAATAATCTAGTGTGATGCATTGAACGCAAATGATGTGAGACTTTCTTTCCAAGGAATATTGCCTCATAGAGTGGCAGCATATAGAGAGCTAGAAAAGGGATCTTAAACATTTTATCTAGCTTAGCATTTATACACAGTTCAGTTCAGTCGCTCAGTTGTGTCCAGCTCTTTGCGACTCCCTGAACCGCAGCACACCAGGCCTCCCTGTCCATCATCATCTCCGGAGTCTACCCAAACCTATGTCCATTGAGTCAGTGATGCCATCCAAGCAAATCATCCTTCTCCATCGTCCCCTTCTCCTCCTGCCCTCAATCTTTCCCAGCATCAGGGTCTTTTCAAATGAGTCAGCTCTTCACATCAGGTGGCCAAAGTATTGGAGTTTCAGCTTCAACATCAGTCCTTCCAAGGAACACCCAGGACTGATCGCTGGGATGGATTGGTTTGATCTACTTGCAGTCCAAGAGACTCTCAAGAGTCTTCTCCAACACCACAGTTCCACACACACTTCAAAACTGGAACCTGTAAAAGTGACTTGCCTTTGTTTATTTAACAAGTTATCAGTAACTGTAATAGGACCCAAATATCCAGACTCTTGTTCTGACCCGTGCAAAATGCCATACCAAGGCAGTCCTGGAAAATAAACTCACCACCATGATCCTTTATTCCTAGAGGTATCCTCCCTTGGAAACCCTCAGGTAAATACTACCCACCTACTGACATCAACAAAAGATGTATAAAAATCCCTTTATTCATAAATAGGAGATTTCTTTCTTTGGGGTAATAAACTTTTGTTTTTTCCCTGTGGAAGGATGAATTTAGTTTTGCAACCATATTCAAAGACTGAGGGTATAATATAATTTTTCTTAATCCTAAACTGAGATTAAAACCAAATCCTTATTCTTAGATTATATGAAAGGCATTTCTAGACTGTGAGAGATTTTCATTCATCAGCATTTTCTTTGGTTTGTTCAGAAGAAATTAACACGAAGTACATTAGGCGTACTAACTAAATTCAGAATTATGGACTTCAAAGACAAAGGGGTTTTTAAATACATTATTAAAGTGATACAGAAAAGTACACAGACCATAAGTATGCACCTTGGTGAATTTGTGCAAATTGAACATAGCCATATAATGATCCAGAAGCACCCACCTCTGTCTACTAACTCCCCCTGGTCCCCAAACCCTTCATTGCTGTTCAGACCTTTAAGAGGCTTTGTTTTTGGACTTTTTATGAAAGGAATCACACATGATATGTATTCTCTCGTGTCCAGTTTCTTTGGCCCAGTATTACGTTTCTGAGATTAGTTCATATTGTTGCATGTAGTTTAGTTCTCTTATTCTCATTGATATTCAGTATCCCATTGTAAGAATAACAATAGTTTTTCCATTCTCCTCTCAATGAAGATTTGGGTAGTTTCCAGGTTTTGTTGATTACTAATAGTACATGTATTTTAGAATGGTTTTTGAGACGAGTTTAAGAGGCAATATGTGAATTATATTGGGATAAGTAGTTATTAAAAATCTAACTATAGTATATTCTTCCAGAAAATACATAGCAGTTTCTCTTCTGCAAAAAAATGATGGCTAGCATATGTCGTAAATAATCATTTGGAATGAGTGCTGAAATCTTAAGGTTTTTTGAAATTTTTAAAGTTCTTGAGACTGTACTGGTATTTTTCACCTTATCTGTTGTTTTGCCCAAGGGCTGACCTTTTTATTTGTAGGCGGATTAGTACTTTGTTTTTCTGTTTGCCATTATAAGTACTTTAAAGATGGGTTTATAAATCACAGTCACACCTGTTGTTCTGGTGTTAGATATTATTATTAATTATTATTTGTATTTATTCATATCCTTGGTAGCTAATGGGCTTCCTTTGTGACTCAATGCAGTGAGGGAGATATGGGTGATTCCTGGGTTGGGAAGATCCCCTGGAGAAGGGAAAGGCTACCCACTTCAATAGTCTGTCTAGAGAATTCCATGGACTGTATAATGCATGGGGTTACAAAGAGTCAGATTTGGAATTTCACTTTGTCTTTGGTAGCTAACAGGGGGAAAAAAAAATCTCTTGGTTTAGGAGAGGAGGTGGGTCTTACCAAATGGTTAGAAATGGGTCTTTAATAAAATTTTATATCGTCAAAAAACACCCATGTGGAGTAGCATTTGAATTACTGTGCATGCTTGTGAGTATGTGTGTGTCTTTTTTTTAAAAAAAATTTGTTTTTCTCTTGTTTGCTCCTTTACCCTGTCTCCTCCTACCTCCAGGTAAAACAGAATCAACATGAAGAGCTGCAGAATGTAAGGAAGCACATTCACAATTGTTTCTCAAATCTTGGTTGCTTCCTTTTGCCACATCCTGGTCTTAAAGTTGCAACTAATCCTAGTTTTGATGGGAGATTGAAAGGTGGGAATTCCCATTCTTGCTAAAATCAGAACTGAAGTTTTAGAGACTGAAAGTTAAAAATAATAATATATATATATATATATAGTTCCTTAAAATTTCTCTCCTATACTGGAGGATATTTCAACGCATTGTTAATGAAGTGATTGTAGTGCTCTGTGTGGTCTTTGTAGCTTTCCGTTGGTTTGTTGCAAACACCTAGCATATTGATTAACATATTTTTTAATGTCTGTTGCTCAGCACTGATGTCCTAAAAATACTGAAGGCTAAGACATTTCAGTATTTCATCTGATTGCAGTCTGCTAAAAAGCATTACCAATGTATTGTACTGATATAATTAGATTTAAGTCTGTTTCAGGGTGATGGTATAATTTTCTATGTATGTTTTAGGATTATTTTGAGCATGATAGCAGAAGACTTGAGGACTAACAAAACTTTAACAGTATGACTAGAAAAACAAAATTTAGTTTTAATATTTAATACAGTTTCATGAATTGCCTGCCATTTGGAAAGGATAGTTTACTTAAAATACTTGATGTGGAATTTGTTTTGATAGTTCACAGTTTTTTATTATTTGAGCTGACAGAATTATTGGAAGATGAAGAAAATGGGGTACAGAGTTGGGTGGGGGCATTATATTTTTTCCTAGGAGATGTGTCAGTATGACAGGTTTGGATGAGTTTTTTGAAATGAATCTATACTTAAGTATCATACTCTTGTTTTATAAAAGAGAATCTCATTAACTCTTACTAATGGTGACTTGACTTCTTCTTTTTTTTTTTTTTTACTAATATGTTGACTAATTTCATGCCCATCAGATATTGATGAAGAGTTTAAACGAGAGCTTCGAAATCTGGTTCCATTGCTCCTTGCCCCAGAAAATTTGGTAGAAAAAGAGATAAGTGGATCTAAAGTCACTTGTAGAGATCTTGTAGAATACTTTAAGGTAGGAAAATGCTTACATTAAATGACTTTGTGTAAGTTAGAAATAGAGTTGACTTAAAACTCATCTTTATGTTATAAAAATTTATCTGTATTTTAAAACAATGAAGTAAAATTTATAATTTACTTTTTTGCCTTGAATTGGATGTATCAATATTTTAGAATATTTAAGATTGTAGCAGACAACATGTATCTTCTACACAGTGATTTTATTTGTTTATACAGTTATCCTACTTTTTCTCCAGCTCTGATATGCAGAGAAGAGCCATTCATAATATTATAATACCACTCTATCATTTGAAAATGATAATAGATATTGGGAGCATAATTCTGCATCTTGTTCTCATAAAAACCCTTCTCTCAGAGTCTGAGTATCTTGATGAGAGCCTTTGAAAGTTATCAAAACTGGGTTCTGAGCTCAAGTAAATTATTCATAGATTTCCCCCCCACTCTGCTCTCTAGTCTTTATAGCTTGCTTGCCAGAGCAAGGCCACTGTCGAGGGTTGTAATTATTTGTAGTAGTTGTAGATTGGATGGGAAAACACAGTTAATGAAAAAGTGTATTTTTGTGTTACTTAATGGACACTTGATCACTTTCATGCTATCTTTGTTTGGTTATGAAATAATTTAAGAGATGAAAGTTGAGATGAAAGATTCCTATATGGAACTTACTTAAAAATTTTCATCTTTCTTACTCTTAAACAACAAATTCAGTAATTTTTTCTGCCCTTGAACTGAAATATACTTTAATCTGGTGAAAGTAAAATACTGAGTTAAAATGTTTTGTTACATATTTATTTGAAACATCGGCAGTTTGGCAGCAGGAGAGAATTGTGGATTTCTTTTCGTAGGGTAGATAGCATTTTATATATAACTTTAAATATGAAACAACTTTTCTGCCAAGTTGGAGTTATATTTAGAGATATTTCTCTAGGATATTATTTAGCAACACACATTTTTAATAATGTTGAGAATAGGGTAAACTTTGTTGGAATGAGAGTATATGATTTTTAAAGCTTAGACTTTCCTTTTAATAGTGTGAATCATTTTTCTATCTAATGATTTTTCTTTGGGGATATGGAGCCAAATTGCATAACCTATCAATATAATGAGTCTTCTGTATTTTTAGGCTTACATTAAAATTTATCAAGGAGAGGAACTTCCACATCCAAAGTCCATGCTTCAGGTAGTGTGTGCGTTGTACATACATTTATTTTTAAGGTAGAAAAAAAATCTGCTTTAGAGAGAAATGCTGGAAATGGGGTAGTGCTTCTTTGCATGCAAATACATTTTAGATACTTAAGGCATGGGTCCTGAAGTTTTTGAGTTTTTGTAACTACAGATTGCAGACCTTGTACACACACAGTTCATAGAAATGAAGGTCCTTGGTGCTTTCTCTTCAGTTGCTCAAGAAGTGTAGGAAAATTTCTGTTTCAGAAGATAGCTAGATGTGGGCCATGCTGAACCAAGCTGCTTCTGTTCTCTGGGTCTTGGACAATGAATGTTGTTTGAAATAGGCTTATTTTCTCTTTAATGAATGACAGCTACTTCTAGTGACTATAGTTTTTTTTTTTTTTTCTTTCTTTTAAAAAAAGGTATTCTTTAGGGACAATGTTATTTTAACCTGTTTCATTTTTTTAAAATTTGCTACTTTGGGCAATTTCCCAGTTTTATAGTGGATTAAACTTTTTTCATAAAATCCATGTAGTAAACAGTTTTGTGGATTTAAAAATGTATCCTGTGTCATTACTGATTATGAGGGAGAGGACCATATGAGTAATCCTTGATTCTTTGCACCTGGAGATGGGACATATTTTAGGGCTGTATTTTTTTAATTCTCTTATAATTTCCTGGGTATATGTGTTCTATTCTACAAACCCACTTTAACAAATCTAAGCAAAACAAAATTAATCAGGTAGTCCTATTAGAAGTAGTTATTATTACATCCTTTTTACTAGTGTTTACTCCATTAAAAAGGAAGTTGATAATATTTTTCTGTTTGATTTTCAGACTTGGTCACTGTACATAATTTATTGTCTTAAGCATTTATAGTCATCAGATATTTCACATAAAGTTGGCACATTTTATTTTATTTTTTAGGCAACAGCTGAAGCTAATAATCTTGCTGCAGTAGCAGGAGCAAGAGAGATCTATTGCAAAAGTATGGAGCAGGTTTGTGACTAACATTTATATTAGACAATAGAGTAAGAAGATTTTTATATTTAAAATCATTGAACCAATTCGTACTCCTTATACATTGTCATGTTACATCATTCCCAGATTTTCTTCTATCATCTCTATTGAAAATAAACTTAAGATTATAATTTCCATCGTTAGCGTGCAGGATGAGAGTAGTAAGTTATTTACATAGACCGCACTAAAATATTTTTTGACACATGATTCAGAGTGCTATTATCAGTAGCTTCTGATGTTAGTAGCATTGTCCTAAGACCAATAGCAATTTCTGTGCTAAGCTTGCTAATTCAAATATTCAAGTACCTTTTTTTATGTGTTACACCTCTAACCCACTTTCTTGCCAGCAGACTTTTTTGGTGTATTGCTGGGTCAGCTGACATCAATACAGATTGTAGTGTAATTCTTTTTGTCTTTATTGGTATATAGTTAATTGGGAAAATTTATTTTGCCTGAGTCAGTTAAATATATAAGAAATGCGTAGGTTATGATGACGTGTGGAGTATTACAAACAAATTTAAAACTAAATCATGTAGGTGGTTTAACTTCAATGGTGGGGAATTTCTTTGAAGTGTGACTTATTTCCAGCATGTAAATCTGTCCTGCTGTCTGCACAGGTATGTGGTGGGGACAAGCCTTACATTGCACCTTCAGATCTGGAGCGAAAACACCTGGATCTTAAGGAAGTGGCGATTAAACAGTTTCGTTCAGTGAAAAAAATGGGTGGAGATGAATTCTGCCGTCGTTATCAGGACCAGCTTGAGGCCGAAATTGAAGAAACCTATGCAAATTTTATAAAGCACAATGATGGCAAAAATATCTTCTATGCTGCTCGTACCCCTGCCACACTGTTTGCGGTCATGTTTGCTATGTATATAATCTCAGGACTGACTGGCTTCGTTGGCCTAAACTCTATAGCCGTCTTGTGTAACCTTGTCATGGGGTTAGCACTGACGTCTCTTTGTACTTGGGCGTATGTTAAATACTCTGGGGAGTTCAGAGAAATTGGAACAGTGATTGATCAGATTGCTGAAACACTATGGGAACAGGTTGGTATCTCTCTTGGTTTTTCAGTGACTAATCTTGTCCTCCTCCAGTCCCCCATTCCCCACCCTCACCCCCAATATTTCCACACCTACTTTTTCTTTATATGGAGAATGGCAAAAGGATATTTTCTGTTTTGTTTAGATGCATAATCCAAATATAAAGTGTAAACTGAAGAGTTTTTTTCCTTTAAAGTTATAGTGTGCCTTTGTTGACTTATATCTGTAATACTCTGGATAGTTTCTTAGTTATAGGCTTGATTATACCAGAAAAGTGGGCAGGACCAGAGTCTTTAAGGATTTTTCCCTTTTTTTGTTGTTTTTTTTTTTGAGAAAAAATATCAGTGCAAGAGTAATGAAGGTAAGGAAATTAGTTTGGAAGTGCAGTTTTTTTGAAGTTTCTTACTAGGATTGATAAGAAGCAATGCATGCTTATATTCCAGGAAAAATGGGTGATATTCAGGTCTTAAATCCCTTCCATGAAGGTAGTAGTTAGTGGTTTACTGATGTACTTACTACAAAGAACAATCTTATAGGGAATTCTTACAGCAAATAATCTTTGACTTCTGTACTATAGAAATGCTAATGAGCAAAGCAAAGTACCACAGTGAGCCAGCTTTTCTTAATCATAATCTGTTGCCTCAACCAGAATTCAAATCATGATTTTTTACCTCAAACCAGAATTCAAAGTTGGGCCTGACAAGTATCTACTAAGGAAAGCCTTGTTGTGTATCAGCCAACTGTTGTCTGGAATTGCCTGTGTTCAGAAAATTCCACATAAGGATATTGTCGTTAAAATGGTCATTGTGAAATACCTGAGCATCATATCAAGAATGAAAGCTACAGTTATTACTGATGGACAATGTGAAAGGCGTTTTCAGATACCATTTCTGGGCCGATGAAGTACTGGGCTTATTTTGAAGATTTAAGATAATGCAGGTCCATGCTGGTTTTGGTTTTAAAGTCAACGACTGAAGAAGTTGATTGATGCTGATTTTTCTACTAATGTCATTATTATTTTATACAGTGACCCACTATTTGCATTTTATATTTCTTTAGAGAAATGCTCTATTCAGATCTGATTTAGAAGCTTATGTCTGGATATTTATTAAATTTTTATATCTTAAAAAGTTCATTCTTTATATTCCTCTGATATGTTCTGACAGAAAATGGATTAAAAGCTATCACAGCCTCAAAAAAGCTATCACAGCATCACTTAAAGTATTATCTACTTTAAAAGTGTTGAATCATTATTAATTTTCTGCCACATGGAATTTTGATAATTGTACAGTGTCTTCTGAAAATCAGTCATCTCCAGTACAGCGCTGATTCTAGGATTTTAGAGGTGCCACTATCACAAAACAAGTCAATGGAAGAATCTAAAGTGTGTACAGGTGTTTTTAGTATAGTTGAGGTAAGATGATCACTAGGCGGAAGGTCTGTGCAGTGTCAACAAACCTTGTCTAAATTTTTTTGCATTTCTCTTTTCTTTTGCTTCAGAGGAGTCCCAGGAAGGTGAGAAACTATGAAGTCTCAAATTTTTATAGTCTTAATTAAACTCTTTAAATTCAAGGCCCTCTGAATCATTCTCCTAACGAATCACTCCATGTTTTAGGTGTTTTCCAAACTGTTCGAAGTTACTAGACGTCGAATGGTTCATCGTGTTCTTTCATCAGCACAGCGACAGAGACTGTCATCCAACAATAACAAGAAGAAAAATTAGACAGTATTTTTAACTTTTTTCCCTATCTGAAGTGTTCACACTTATACATGTAGGACAATAAGCAGGACCGTCTGGGCCGGTCTGCATAAATGCTGTATACATACCAGATTTGATGCTGCATATAGGGTATGGAATTGCACATCCATCTCATAGGAATTGTAATGGTTTGAATAGGAGGAAAGTAATTTTTGTTACATTATAAAATGTCTAACTGCATTATTTGTAGCATCATAACTTTTTTTGGGAGAAGCATCTTTTTATTTCCCACATTCCTGGTTATTTTCTTCATTGCTTTGAATTGAATTTTTATATCTATTTTTATATGTAACTCTTTTTTTACCTCATGTTTTTATTTGTTTTGCACATTTCTCATACCACAGGTATTGAAGCCCCTGGGTGATAATTTGATGGAGGAAAACATAAGGCAGTCTGTAACAAACTCTATCAAAGCAGGCCTGACTGACCAGGTGTCTCATCATGCCAGATTAAAGACAGACTGACACTTCATCTCCTCATGGACTCCACTCTCCCTTTTTTTCATGCTTGCTGTACAATGAGAACTCAAATAAAAATAAACCAAAGTTTACAATCAACTGTAGAAGTAGTTTAGTATAACTGGCTTCACAGATGGCTGCCACAGAGTGTGAAATTGTTTGTTGGTTTTAAGCATTCTGTTCATGGCTCCTGAGACATGATGATTGGCTGAGGAGCGTTAGTTTATCATGCACACTGGTGCCATGTTTAATTCTTTTTTTTTTTTTCTTTTTTCCTTCTTTGATGTTAGTGAAATTTGTCTTATGTAAAAGGATATTTCAGGGAAATATTTTAAGAAATCTATTTAGAGTTTTTTAACACAGTGTCCCATTGAAATTTTAATTTTTAGAGAAGTTATGAATCACTGTAGCAAGATTCAGATTGGAATGACAATGAAGCCTTTATTGAGCCACGACATTAAAAGTATATATTGCTTTACTGCCTTCAATACCAGTATTACATAAAAGCATGTATCAGAAATCTCACAGAAATTACATGACAACTCTTGTAGCTAAGAAAGTGATTATGAAGTGTACATTTGTCTTGCCTTTTTAAATTTATAAACCTGCCCTAAAACGAGATGCATATCTGGGAAACTAAACTGTCTTTATGCAGTTTAGCCTTCATGTACATAAAATATGCCATTAATTTTATTGGGGGAGAAATTCCATCCAAAAATGTTGCCTACAGCTATGAGTTAAGAGTGTCTGTACAGTGTGTAGCTTTTATTTTCTAAAATCACAGATAGGGCATGTATATGAATTATAAATATATAAATACAATTTTGTATTAAAAGTTTTGTAGTTTATGGCAAAATCTGGTTCTGTGGTAGGCTAATGAGTACAGTCCCTGTGAAGGAATGTTTGTGGCTCATGTCAGTGTATGAATGCATAGACAATTTGAAGTTTTTGATACATTTGTGATATTTATCTTGAGCACTGCAATCTCACACCCCACCCCACCCCCCACCCTCGAGGGAATTCAGTGGGAATGTTTATTGTGACTTTGTCCTCTGTTGCATTTTAAAGTTATTTTCTGTAATTTATTTTCAGTACATAATTAAAAATTTGTTGCATATATAAAATGGAACTTGTGATTTTTTTTTTAAGGAATTCTTCAAATATGTATTCCATTACGTAAACCTATTTGTTTATACTGAAAAGAGCATGAGTGAGGAATACCCATGTGAGAGCTGTAAGCCATTGTACCTCAAAGCTAAGCTTGTAAACAGTTATTTTTCTGTCTGTCTTTGTCAGGGAAAACTTGGGATTTATTAATTTTCATTTTTCTCTTTTTTCTGGTATATGTAAGGCAAACATTTTGCAGTACTTTTGTAGCCTTTTCTGTGAACACCTGTTTAAAGCACCTAGTTTGGTTTTTAAGTGGAGAACTCAGATGTTGAGTTGCATGGCCGAAAGCTCAAAATTTACTTTGGTATATATCTCCCCCCTCCCGCTTCAAATCCTGTTTTTATATGGATTGTGTTGTGTTTCCATCTATTATTAAACTGCTAACAACTCATCTGTTCTTTAAGAGAATCCACGTGAAAAGTGTCTCATTTTACTATGTTTTATGAATGTTGTGGACTGTTTTTATGAATGGAAAAAATAAAGTTTGTTGTATAATAGCAATTCTTCTGAAATTAAAGAGACACAGGTAACTGTTTTGGGTTTTTTTTGTTTGTTTTAACAAAAGAGTTGTGAAATCTAGACTGTTGGATTTCTTAATATTTCTTGTTGGAAAGAGTATTTTTCCCAAAGATAACAATTCTATTAAGGATTCCAAGAAAGTACTTTGGTTTCAGCTGGAAGACTGAATATTGTTAAGCAAGAAGCAGTAAAAGGGATTAAAGACAAATTCAAACTGTTTACTGAAATAATTTTGGTGTGTTATATTTTCTGTGGTAAAATTTTTTAGTAATTTACATTACAAGGTTTTTTTTTTTTTTTTTTTTTTTAAAGCAAACTATCTTCCTCATTGAGATACAAATAACTTCTGTGGAAGAGATAAAATTTGTGACCCTACTATTGAGTATGCCTTATATATTTCTCATGAAAATAGTCATCCTTGCTTGACTAAGTATATTCTGCTTGTGAAATGGAGTAGCGGTGATTTTTGAGAATTTATATTATTTGGTGAACTTTCATTAGTCATTTTATTCCAGAACTGGACGGCTTGAGCAGTTACTCTTGCTGTAGGTGTGACTGCTGCTGGAGTTGTTACATTGTTTCATTATTGTAGGGTTAAACATTTTTTGGGTGGACTTAACCAGTACTCTCGGAGAAGGTGATCGCACCCCACTCCAGTACTCTTGCCTGGAAAATCCCATGGATGGAAGGGCCTGGTGGGCTGTAGTCCATGGGGTCACTAGGAGTCGGACATGACTGAGTGACTTCACTTTATTTTTTCACTGTCATGCATTGGAGAAGGAAATGGCAACCCACTCCAGTGTTCTTGCCTGGAGAATCCCAGGGACGGGGAGCCTGGTGGGCTGCCGTCTATGGGGTTGCACAGAGTTGGACATGACTGAAGCGACTTAGCAGCAGCAGCAACCAGTACTCTTGCTGGGAAAATCCCATGGACGGAGGAGCCTGGTAGGCTGCAGTCCATGGCGTCACTAAGAGTCGGACACGACTGAGCTACTTCACTTTCACTTTTCACTTTCCTGCATTGGAGAAGGAAATGGCAACCCACTCCAGTGTTCTTGCCTGGAGAATCCCGGGGATGGGGAAGCCTGGTAAGCTACCGTCTGTGGAGTCACACACAGTCGGACACGACTGAAGTGACTTAGCATAGCATAGCAACTTGGTTAAGAACCTATTGAGAATATATCATAAAATTCCAGAAAGCACTATAACGTTACTGTTAATGGTTCCCTAAGGTCAAAATGGGCTTATACAAAGTTTTTAAGCAGTTCCTTAGTCTTTTGGCTTTCCGATTAGCTGTTTCTTTGCCACGGTGGGTTGCCTGGGTCTGTTGCACACATTTTTAGGTTTCAGCAGTTTGATTCTTGGCATGAGGTTTTTTTTTTCCTACTTTGACCAGGATTGCTCTGTGCACCTAAATGTTTTTCCATTTGTGTCCTAGTTGTGAGGTGATGGTGAACGTCAGCTTGGAGAGCTGGCAGCTGTTCCTGGCAGCCATCTACTTGGCTAGAATTTACTCATCAAATGACTCTCTGGAGCCTCTGTCAGAAAGGGAACTTAACTTTGGGGAATTCTTGGCTTTGGGGCAAACAAAGCTACATGAGGGCTTTCTCATGCAGGACAGAGAAATGCCACCTTCTCTACCTAAGTCTTTTTATCAGATTTTAGGAATTTCTCCTCCCCAGATTTGCAGTTTGCTGTAATTTAGGATGAGGAATTAATCTGCCCTTGACATACTTGAGGGCAATACAGCTCCTGTTAACATTGTTCAGTGAAAGCTAGGAGCTGACCAGGTCAAAAGTGCCTGAAGAGGAGTGTAAAACAAGCCTAGGTGGGAATCACAGCCTTCATATAGTCAGTCAAGCAGTTGCACATACATTAGTACTTTCTGTTCAACCATCATGTGGTAGGAAACCACTTAAAAAAAGCTGTCTCTGATGTCTCAGGCTTGCAAACCAGGATTCTGCCACTCCACACCAGGGGTTTGAGTCAGTAGAAAGTTTCAGAGAGTGATATTCATAACTCAAAACTGTCTTGGCTGCATTTTAAAATTACTAAAGCTGGACAAGAAAGATTTTGTTAATACTGAAGCAAGGTGAAAATGACCCATAATACTACGTTTAAAAAGTGGTATTAAGCAAGTAGTGAAAATCTTCCTGTCCTTGTGATTGTATGTGCCAGAGGTAACCATATATTTGGTGTGTGTGCTATGGAAAACTTCCTCTGTGCTTATTGACACATCTTTATGTATGCATAAAACATGGTTTTTATTTTACACAAAAATTGAATTACCTTGTATATTATACATTTTTCCCATATAACACTGACATTTTCTTGGGCTGTTAAGTAATTCTTCAATGCTCATGCAGTTGCCTTGACCCTTCTGAGGGTCGATGGGGTTTTGGGGAGAGAGCCCAGACCTTGGATCTTACTTTTTGTGCCGTTCTTCCGCCACCATAGGATTGGTGAGAGAATCAGATACGTGGAGGGTGCTTGGGAAGCAGGTACTGTAGAAAATTTGTATTCCATTTGTTTGTCCATCTGCTGGCTCTATTTGGCCAGTTGACTAATAACTACTTCCTGAAGCTTGTCCATACTTTGATAGGGTGTGGGGGTTATTTGTGATTTGTGTGTGTGCTCAATTGTGTCTGACTCAATGCAACCCCATGGACTTATAGGCCACCAGGCTCCTTTGTCCATGGGATTTCCAGGCAAGAATAGGAGTGGGTTGCCATTTACTTCTCCAGGGGATCTTCCCGACCCAGGGATTGAACTCACATTTTCCTGCATTGGCAGGCAGATTTTTTACACTGTACCACCTGGGTGTTATTTAAATTAATTTTAAACTTTCTGAAAGTTTATATGGCAAACAATGTGGTCATTGAGTAAAATGGTTCTGTAGCTACTGACAGAGCAAGAAAGGTCATCTAAAATGTCATATTTTAGACTTTCCAATCGAAGAATGTGAAGAGTCTGAGTGCTTGGATGACCTGGAGCTGGAAGAATACTTGAATTTAAACTCGGGGTGGGGGGGGGGTGGAGATGAACCTTGGGGTTAAAACAACTTTGTTCCTAGCACCACCACTTCCAAGGTTTGTGAACTTGGGCCAACACTTAGGTAACAGTTGAGCCTCACTTTGCTCTATTAAATGGAGATAATACCTACCTCTCAGGGTTGTTAGGAAAATAGGATGAGAACATAAAATCCTCATAGACATTCTTTTGAAACCCTTTTATGGGGAATGATATTTGTAAATGTGCATCTGTCTTACAAATCATACCTACTCTTAATCTTACACCCTCTGCTTTCTGAAGAGAAAAACCGTGATGACTCTTGGAGGGTGATAGTCATTGTGGAGAAAAGCAGTATCAGGAGTTCCTTTCCTCAATAGGACTAAGTTCCTTGGAAAGAAGAAACTATACTTAATGTATCTTTTAGCCTTTCATATTGTCTAGTATTATTTTATACATGGTAAATGCTCAGAATATTTGAACATGGGCTGGACTGGTCAACTGCATCCCTTCACCCACCTTCTGTACTTAAACATCCACTATAGATGAGCTATACCATCTGCTGTAGACGGGCAAGGTGGTTATGTGGCAACTATGGACCCCTAAGTATCAGTGGTTGTATTATTCCACCTTGGCCCCAAAATAAGGAACATGATTATTAACTAAAGAATCTCATAACTGAGGAAGTGAGGGTAGGCTACCCTTAGGGATTTGGATTATCTTTAGAATTTATACTGATCTAATGCAGCTTCTTAAGTATCTGCTCTTTGTGTGTGTGTGAATATAAATTTATAAAATGTAAATTTATATGGAAAAATGAGTGCATGATTACTTAAACTGACACATAAATTTTATTTCTGAAACTCTAGCTATAAAAAGTCATTTCAAATTAAGTGTCTACTCTTTAAGTTCTTACAGTACTGGATTTATAGACGTGCACAGTAAGGAGATAAGAGTTCTTATATTCATTGTGTCTCTAGGAATGCTAACACTGCTTAAAACAGAGGAGACAGCTGTTAGTTCTTGGTGTTGAAGGTTTTATAGGAGTTAAGAAAACCAAATTAATACGTTTAGCCTCTAAATGAAATACCGCTGGTGCTGATGTACTAATAACCTTGGGGTGGCTATTTAAACAGTCTTTGATAGAGAATTTATCTGAGACTCAGAGGTTGGCCACTTTTACCAAACGGTTCTGGGATTGGAAGCCAGGTGTAGGGCTTTAGAGTCTAGATAGCCAGAAACTACCCTCCCTATTGCACTGTTGTGAAGAATAAGCAGTCCTGCTTAGGCAGGGCAAGGGAGAAGGAAAGAGGTCAACAGTAAGGAGGAGTGCAGCAGTGGGCCGGTTGGGTTCCAGTGTAGGAGGTGGTTGTAGGGTGGAGAAGGATGGAGTGGTGGGAGGGGAAGTTGTGAAGACCCTGGTCAGATTGTGAAGTCCTTTTACAGACCACGTAGAGGGACTTGGCATGTAGATGTTAAGGATACATAGGTGATTCTTAGAAAAGCAGAGGCAGTTAAGCAGCGGTTTTAATTGTCTTGGTTTCTCAAAGTACGGTTTTATTTTTACATCAGTCACCTGGAAGTGCTTGTTCTAAATGCACATTGTTGCCCCGCCCCACACTAATGAACTCAAATCTGTATTTCTGATAGGCCTCTCAGATCATTCTGATGTCTACTGGAGCTTAATATCCAGTATTTTGAGAAGTGTTTCCTAATGGGTAGTAGGGTAATCAACTTCTGCTGTTTTTTTCCCCTTTGGCAATTAAAATATTTTTTTTCCTATGAAATAAAATGTACAACCGAAAGAGCACAGGGCTTGAGGCAGTAGGGAGGTTGGGGGGACACCAGAGCCCATTCTGGGATAGGAATTTGTGCCTCTGATCCCTCTACCTGACACCTTTGCCAAGGAGGAAGGGTCTGTAAGCCAGAGATTTTAGAAGGAGCAGATCCTGCTTTAGGTACAGAACACCACCTCCACAGCAAGAAGCACAGACTGGCAGAGCCCTTGACAGCTCCCCCACTCCCCTTCATCCACACAGACACAACAGAAGCTCAGATAGGGAAGCGTGTGCCTGACTCTTTGCAACCCTATTGACTGTACCCACTAGGCTCCTCTGTCCGTGGGATTCTCCAGGCAAGAACTCTAGAGTTTTTTGCCATTTTCTTCACTGATCTTCCTGTCCCATCCAGGGATTGAACTCATGTCTCGTATGTCTCCTGCATTGGCAGGAGGCTTCTTTACCACTAGTGCCACCTGGGAAACCCCCAGATAGGGAAGGGCACATAACAAATCAGGACTAGGACACGTGGACAACCTTAGCAGAGAACTGTGGTCACAGGCCTGCGTGTGCAGAGCAGATCACCAGACACAAGTCCAGTGAATGGCCCTGTGGCGAGAAATGGCTGTGGTTTCCTGGTAGCAGTGTGGTCCCTGACCTCAGTGAGAGATTGCTATATAAAGGCCAAGAACGGATCATCTTAGGAACCTCAGGACTTTTTTTTTTTTTTTTTTTTTTGCACCAGAGGGTGGAGCTCTCTGGCCAGCTCAGCTTCTGGGGGTTTCTCAGGAACTGGTGGTGCTGCTTGAAAGCCCCTGTGCCTTCACCTGGGGTGGGAGAAAGGGGAAGCCATCAGAGCTGGGTGAAGCCTTGTCCTGGTCCCAGTGAGGACACAGATGGTGAGAGCAGGTCAGAGTGGCATTTGTTCTTCGTTTCTGGGCAGTGGGCCTCGTCTCCAGGAGAGAGGGCTTAGGACTGTTTCTCCTCAGGCTGGCTGGGAGGGAACCAGCGGCTCTTTGTTCTGGAAGTCCCACCAGGCTGCCATGTTAGTTAGGACAGCGGTGTACCGTAGGATGGCCAAAAATGGTGGGTACTCCAGCCTCACAATACATACGGTACCGAAAGTAGACAGCTGGCGGCCTGAAGAAGATGGAGTCGATGAAGAGGGGCTGTTTGCGGCTGTCGGACTTGCGAGCCTCTTGGCTTACGGTGTGCCTCCTGGTCCGCCGTCAGAGTGCAGGTGCGGGGAGACTGTGACAGGGAGGAGGCCGTGAACACAATGGAAGCATTTTCGGGCATGCTGAAGTCCTCGGGAGAGGAGACGTAGGTGGACGCTAGCAGCGTGAGGTTCTCCACGAGGCTGAGGCTGGAGCGGAGGTGGTAAAGCGGGCAGTAGCCCGGACATGGGACGCGCAGCTGAAGTACTGGTTCCTGTAGGTGAGGGCCTCAAGAAGTGGGGCGCCGAGGGCAGGCCGGTGTAGGGCCTGGGCGCCTCTCGGCCAATGGCTGAGCTCACCGACGGAAGATAACTGGGCACCCCACAGTGTGTGGCCCTAACCTCCTTGAAGTGGAAGAGCAGAGACCAGGACACAGGAGAGAAAGGCGACAGTGGACTGCAGACGGGGACCGGGCCAGCCCGGTGAAGTGGAGCCGAACCGGGGTCCCATGCCACTCCAGCGACAGCGGGACCTGGTCCATCTTGTCAGACCCAGGCTGTGGTGGCGGGGAGGCAGGCTGGGAGCCGGGAGCACCCGGGGGGATACTCAGACCCGGCCCAACTCTGCTGTTTTTATACTAACCAGGAAAGCTTCCTGCAGAGAGCTCAAATTGTGGTCATTTACCTGAGAGGGAGGTGGAGCCTGTGTGGGAAAGGATAGCAGTTGACAGTAGATTAAAAGTACATTCTTCCATATGAAAGTGAATATTGTCTCTCCCGAATTACAGACCTATTTTTAACCTTAGACCTTCTCTCTTGTTTTTGTGTTTTTGTTTTGATTTTTTTGTTCAAGACATGAAAGGGATTAAGTCATGACCGTACAGTAAATCCTCAAGTAATGTCAAGAGTTGAGGAAAGTAGATTGATTTAAATACCTCACCGCCATTTAGTTTTCATGCCAAAGGGAATAATTTTTCCTTCTCTTTTTTATTTTTAAGTTATGAAAGTATAACACATTTACAAGAGACTTGGAAAATATAGAACAAAGTTACATATAGTTCCACTATATATTACAATTATTTAAGTAGATGAATTAAGATTTTTAGATGGAAACTGTCAGTCTGTTTCCCTAGCTTTGGACTGATTCTCCCTTAAAATACTTCCCTCGAGGAACAAAGTAGTTTTAGCCACAGCTGATCATCACAATTATCTTATTCCATTTCATTAGGAAAATATTTAAGAATGATAAGAGACTTTTCATAGTGTTCCCTGTTTCAACTTTGAAGGCAAAGAAAAGAACCCCAGGGCTAAATCATAAAATCGTCTCTCTGAATCAGCAGAGATTATACCTCTTATCAAAGTATAATCTTCAAAAAAATCAAACTTGACTGTGAATATTTGTCAAATTTATTCACCTCCTTAATGAGGAAACTGATAAGGTGGCAAAGCTGGTTTGCAGCAGAATTGGAGGAACAGGAGTTATGTAGTCTACCAGAAAGGGTGTTTTGAAATGAGTGTGCTGAGTAATCTAAGCCTTCCAAAGTGAACAGCAAAGTCAAACCTCTAGGTTAGCGAGTCTCAAGGACCTTTTTTCTTAGGACCCCTTATATTCTTAAAAACTGAGGATCCCAAGTGCTCTAACAATATTAACCTTATTAGACACTAAAACAAAAATGTGTAAATATTAGTTATAGTAGGCTCTTGAACAAGGTGGGGATTAGGGTTACCCACCCTCCCCACAGTCAAAACTCCAGGAATCCCTTTACGGTCTACCCTTCATCCTGGGTTCTGCTTCTCTGGATTCAACCAGCCATAGATTATGTAGCACAGCAGCTGGTATCTATGGAAAAATCTTGTTGTTAGCCATTTCCTTCTCCAGGGGATCTTCCCAACCCAGGGATTGAACCCGCTGCTCCTGCTTGGCAGATGGATTCTTTACCATTCAGACACCAGGGAAGACCCTACAGAAAAATATCTGTGTATAACAGACCTGTGAAGTCCAAATCTATGTTTTTCAAGGGTCAACTGTATTTTCTTAAAATATTTTTTTCTTTTATATGGACCATTATTTTTAAAAAGCCTTTATTGAATTTGTTGTAATGTTTTTTCTGTTTTTTTTTTTTTTTTTTTTGCCATGAGGCATGTAGGATCTCAGCTCCCTGAGAAAGGATCCCATTGCATTGGAAGGTGAGGTCTTAACTGCTAGACTGCTAGAGAAATCCCAAAGGTCAACCATATTTTAAAAATAAAAAGAACAAGCCTATTAACATTTTTAAATGAAAAATAACTTTAGATATGTTTTCAGAAAAAAGGCATTTTTACACTTTTGCAAAAAGAACACTAAATTGGCTTATCAGAAGACAGCTGAATTCTTATATCAATTTCTTCATTCACATGTTCCAATATGTTGTTTTGGTTGAAGTATATGAGGAAAATCTGACCTCACACTTATGTAGTTGGAAAGGGAGGATCTTACAGAGTCCCAAAATGTCTTGGGAAATCTCAGAGGTCCTTAGATTACACTTTGAGAACCACTTCTTGAGAGTCCCTTGGACTGCAAGGAGATCAGCCCTGGGATTTCTTTGGAGGGAATGATGCTAAAGCTGAAACTCCAGTCCTTTGGCCACTTCATGCGAAGAGTTGACTCATTAGAAAAGACTCTGATGCTGGGAGGGATTGGGGGCAGGAGGAGAAGGGGACGACAGAGGATGAGATGGCTGGATGGCATCACTGACTCGATGGACATGAGTCTGAGTGAACTCTGGGAGTTGGTGATGGGCAGGGAGGCCTGGTGTGCCACGATTCATGGGATCGCAAAGGGTCGGACACGACTGAGTGACTGAACTGAACTGAACCCTTTATTAAAAAATACCCTTGGCAGGCATGTTAAACAATGCCCCAGTAGCACTTTGAAAGAACATACTGTATGTACTGTCTTTTGCTTATTTCTAAGTTTTGGATGATTTTTCTTATTTATATTTCAAAGCCTATGTTACACTCCTATCACCAGAAACAGATTGGGTCAGACAGACCAAATTTCATTTGTGAACAGTGAGAATTAGGACTACATTGTAAACACATTTCTTTAAACATTCCCCCCAAGCAAAAATGTCTTTTTTTCCTCTCAATGTAAAATGCACAAAATTTAGAAAATATAAAAGACAATTATCTTTAGTACTTTGAACTTATTGGAGGTAAACACTGATACCTTCTTTTTTAAATTTCCTTCAGTCTGTCATCTGTGTTGGTATATAGAATGAAAGTGAAAGTTGCTCAGCCATGTCCGACGCTTTGCGACCCTGTGGTGAAATTCTCCAGGCCAGAATACTGGAGTAGATAGCCTTTCCCTTCTCCAGGGGATCTTCCCGACCTAGGAATTGAACGAGGGTCTCCTGCATTGCAGGCAGTGTAGGTGTATAAAAGTAAGCATACATCTGAATTTGACACCATGTTTTTTTTAAAAAATTTAATATATTTTAAAATTTAACATATCACAAGCCTTTTTCATGACAGTAAATCATGTCCTAAGTTTTTAAACAGCTATTTTATTTTGTTATAATTTATTTACTTAGTTTCATAATGTATACTTGACATCTTAATTCTTGGTGTGTTCCTAACACAACAGTGAATAACTCTGTACCTACGTCTTTGTGGACATCTCTGCTAATAACATGGAGACTGGGACAAATCCTAGAAATAGAATTACTGACCTGTGGAAGTCTTGTACCAGTCCATACCTCCTTTAGCAGTGTTTGAGAATACTGTCCCATCACCAGTGCTTTTAGGACCAACCCCATCATGTTCCTGTCATCCATCTACCATCAGAAAATGAAGTCATTTATCTTCTTACTGCTTCATTTATCATTGAATCCAATTGTTCTCATTCTTGTCTGTATATCAGGATCACTGCACACAGCCAACCCTGGAGATTGCGTTTCAGGGGGTCTGCAGCACAGGCTTCATTTTCTAAAAGTTCCCCAGGTGATTCTGTTGTGCACTTAGGACTGAAGACCCTCCCCTGCCCTCCTGCCTCTTCCTCTGTGCTGTCTACAGCCCAGTCCCTCTGTGTTCTCTCTTCATGTCTTGCCTTAACTGAAACTGGGTTTCCTCTTGCACTCCCTCAGTAGAATATCTCCCTGTGGCCTTTTTGAGGCTGGTTTTCTCCACACCTGTGTTCTTCAGGTCCTGAAGGAGGGTTAGATTAATTGTACTCTATTGCTGATTCAAATCTTTTTTTCCATTAACTGACCACAAATAAACCAGCTTCTTCAGAGCTGTCACACTTTTCCACTCCTCACCCCAACTTGCTACTGGCATTTGCCACACCTCTCTCCTTCACTGATAACTTCAGCACTTGGCTTGCAGTGTTTCTTTTCTGCTCCTTCTGTGGTCATTCTTGGCAACTGTAACACCACAGAAATGACCCATCACATATCTGAACTTTTTTTTCAGCTCCCATGATATCTTTTTCCACTCCATTTCCACCTGATCCTAAATAGGACTAGTCCTCAGTCACACTGTCCTACTATATCCATAAAGTGAATTGAAGTCGCTCAGTCGTGTCCGACTCTTTGCGACCCGTGGACTGTAGCCCAGCAAGCTCCTCCGTCCATGGGATTCTCCAGGCAAGAATATTGGAGTGGGTTGCCATTTCCTTCTCCAGGGGATATATCCATACTGCCTCCCAAATCTAAAGTTTTGACAGTTATCACTGCTAACTTTTCAACTCATTTACTCCTGTATTTCCTTTCAAGCAATCCTCTGATCTCACCAAAACCTTATTCTCTGGCCTTACTGCTTATTCATACATATCACACTCATCTCACTTCCTTTCTTACTCCCCTTAGATGCAGTGGTCCAACATGACAACCATTCTTCTCTCTTTTTAAAAAATTTGGCTGTGCCATGTGGGATCTTAGTTTCCCCACCAGGGATGGAACCCGTGGCCCTGGCATTGGAAGTGCAGAGTCTTAACCACTGGACCTCCAGGGAAGTCCCAGTTAATTCTTGTATGTATATTCTCAGTCTCTTTGTGGTGTGTATGCATGTTAGTCAGTCAGTCGTGTCTGACTCTTTGTGACCCCATGGACTGTAGCCCACCAGGCTCCTCTGTCCATCGGATTTTCCAGGCAAGAATACTGGAATGGGTTCCCATTTCCTTCTTCAGAGGATATTCCTGACCCAGGGGTCAAACCTGTGTCTCTTGTGTCTCCTGCATTTGCCATTTAAGTTACCTGAGAAGCCACAAGAATGTGGTAAGTGCTACAGAAAAAAAAAAAAAAAAAGGATCAGGATGAGGAGTGCTAGGGGTGGGGAGGTTTAATTAATTAATTAAAAAATTGTGGCATAATTTACATAAGATGCACACATCTTGTACAGCTCAGTTTTCACAAATGTATACACCTACATAACTACCATCTAGGTAAAAATATAGAAGCTTCCCACTGTTCGAGAAAGTTCCCATGTGCTCCCTTTCCATAGGTAGTTCCATGTCAATCCTCCTGTTATTGGGGAGTGGGGAACTGACCTATTTTCTGTTACTCTGTTTTGCCTGATTTTGAACTTTATCTGCATGAATTCATGCATATATATAAATATATATATATATATATGGGTCTGGTTTCCTTCAGGTTTAGCCAACACTGAACGTTTGTACTGCTGAGTTGTTGCCAGGATTCATGCTTTAGTAGGCTCTATTGCATCCCACTGGTAGATATGCATGTATATGTCCATGGATGACATTTGAACTAACTCCAGTTTGGGTAGCTGTGACATTCCCATGTGTGTCTCTTGGGTGGGTTGTAGGAGAGGAATTGCCTAGTTGAAGGGTTGACCAAGGAAGGTCCTGTTCACCTCTTTGCTCAGGGACCTGAGGCATAACCTAGAGTACTTTCTTTCTTTCTCTCTCTCTCTCTCTTTTAAAGATTTGCTTTAAATTATGAAAGAACAATAACACATTTACAGGAGACTTGGAAAATTCAGAACAAGGTTACATATAATTCCACTGTATATTAAGATTTTTCGTTGGAGGACTTTCCAACGAAAGTGGCTCAGCGGTAAGGGATTTGCTTGCAAATGCACGTGGGCTCTTCACTGAGCCTGTGTGCCACAGCTATTGAACCTGTGCTCTAGAGCCCCTGCCCTGCAACAAGAGAAGCCACTGTAATGAGCAGCCTGAGCACCGCAACTAGAGAAAAAGCCCGCATAGCAACAAAGACCCAGAACAGCCAATAAATAATTACAAAAAGATTTTTAGTTGGAGAGTTCAATGTCAAACTCTCAAAAATTAATAGAATGAATGAATATACAGAGAAGTAGAAGGATATAGTAGACCTGAAAAGCACTATGAACCAATTCAACATAATTAATATTTATAAAAATTTCACACAACAGTAGGATACAAATTCTATTCAAGTTCCCATAGACTGTAAACTAGGAGACACTGGAACATATCCAGGGACATAAAAAGTGCAAAATTGTCATGGTCTAACGGTATTAAAATCATATAAAGTCTGTTCTCTTATCACTGTGGAATTATACTAGAAATCAGTATCTAAAGATATTTGAAAACAACCCACTTGGTTTCAAGTATGGTGTGACTTTTACCAAGAGAGATCTTCAACTTAGCCATTGAAAGCCTCAAAGTTAGACTGAAAAAAACACATTGGGTGACTGCACAGAAGAAAATGTTTAAACGAGAAATTAGTATCAAGATGATAAATTAATATTAATGATACTTTAAACAAAATCCCATGTATTTGGAAATTAAATGTCCACTTTTAAATGATGGTTGCATATAAGAAGCCATAACAAGGAAAATGAGAAAATGTTTGTAATATAATAAAAATAAAAAGAGTATTTACCAGAATTTGCTGCATGCAGCTGAAGTTGCTCAATGCAATTAAATACAAGGGGGATCTTGAATAAGGTATGAATACAAATAATGGACACAAGCATAAAACTTTGTGAAATTTTAACAAAATCTGTACTTTAATGATGTTGTAGAGGTTTACTGTTTTAAGTGGGATGATGGGGGTGCAATTCATCGTGAAGGTGACATTTGGACCAAGACTCGGAGGAGGTGAGGCAATGAACCATGCAGATATTTCAGGGAAGAGTATGCCAGAAAAAAGGAAGTACTGGGGCCTGAGGAGTGAGGGTGCATGCCCTGTGAAAGGGATCGGTCAAGCTCTTAGGGGTCAGGTCATGTAGGGCTTCTACACAGGTAAAGGAAATTTTTAGTAGAAGGCAAACTGGAAACTATTAGGGCATTTTGAGCAGAAGAGTGATAGGAACTGATTTTGACTGGGTCATTTTGGTTGTTGGAATAAGACTAGATTGTAGTGGGGTGGGCAGGGCAGAAAAAGAAAAAGAAAGATCAATTAGGAAGTGATGGAAATAGTCCAGATGAGAGATGATGATTGTGGATCAGATGGTAAGAAGCAGATTAGGGATATACTTTGAAAAACGTCAAAGGACCAATAAAGGTCTGTCTAGTCAAAGCTATGGTTTTTCCTGTAGTCATGAATGGATGTGAGAGTTGGATCATAAGAAAGCTGAGTGAAGAATTGATGCTTTTGAACTGCGGCATTGGAGAAGACTTTTGAGAGTCCCTTGGACTGCAAGGAGATCCAATCAATCTATCCTAAAGGAAATCAGTCCCAAATATTCATTTGAAGGACTGATGCTGAAGCTGAAATTCCAATACTTTGGCCATGTGATGTGAAAAACAGACCCGGAAAGGACCCCGATGCTGGGAAAGATTGAGGGCAGGAGGAGAAGGGGATGACAGAGGATAAGATGGTTGGATGGTATCACTGACTCAGTGGACTTGGGTTCATCCTGGAGCAAGCTCTGGGAGTTGGTGATGGACAGGAAGCCTGGCATGCTGCAGTCCATGGGGTCACAAAGAGTTAGACATGACTGAACAGCTAACTGAATTGATGGTTTGATGAAATAATAAGCCATAATCTAATGTTTTTTTTTTAAAAATGTAAGACATTTTGTATTATTTCTAGTCTTTACAACAGTGCTTGAAATTTTTCAAGGATGATAAAACTGAGTCTGAGAGAGGCAAAGCAAATTGCCTTAGGCACGTAGCTACTAAATTTTTCTATACTAATCAGATGTCTTAGTTCTCACGACAGAATCCTCTCTAGCTAGTTTACATGGGAAGGGATTCACAAAGGCTCTTCAAATTTTGCAGAATTTTTGGAGAAGCTAGGCTGAGCTGCCAGGAACAACAGATCACAGAACCACAGGTCAGATTCAACCGGTAATGGAGCCACAGGCAAAACTCATGGACTCTGCTGTGGACAGAGGAGACGGTTCCATCACCACTGACTTCAGAACCAGCTACTTTTGCTTCCCTGGACGTTCTTTGTATGTTTTTTTTTGTTTTTTCAGAAAACTTGCTTTCAAAACAAACTCTTGCACGTGTATTTCTGATTGGTAGACTTTAATACACTTACATTAATCTCAAAATTTCAAATGTATCTTTGAAATGAATTCAAAATGCATTTTGAAATGGATTCAAAATTTCAATGCATTTGAAAAGCCTATTTCCAATGAGGGAGGCAAGATTTATATTGGGGGGATTATCCAAGTGAGAAGAAGCTGTTTGAGAGATCCAGGAAGGGATAAATGTTCACCGCAGTCACTCTGTGGATGCCCTACATCAGTGTACACCCTTCCTCCATCCTTAAACCTCCAGCCTGCAGAGCACAGCCTCGCTCCTCAAAAGGGGAAGCCCCTAGTTTCAGTGGATTGCATTCAGCTCTATAGTCAGGATTTTGGTTTGCTGTTCATTCTCCTAATTTAAACACACTCTTTTCTTAATGCCTTGGAAAGTGAAAGTGAAGTCTCTCAGTCGTGTCTGACTCTTTACGATTCCATGACTATAGCCTGCCAGGCTCCTCCATCCATGGGATTTTCCAGGTAAGCATACTGGAGTGGGTTGTCATTTCCTTCTCCAGGGGATCTTCCTGACCCAGTGAACGAAGCTGGGTCTCCTGCATTGCAGGCAGACTCTTTACGTCTGAGCCACCAGGGAATCCCTACCCTGGATAAATTATAAAATATATCAACAGAGACTGTATACAATATATATTGGGGAAGGGAGAGGAGAAAGATTTAGATTTATTTAGATTTATGTAACATAACTCACCAGCAAGGGGAAATATAAGAATACAGTTAATATTTATTATTCCATGTTGCTTTGCCCTCAGCCATAACTTGGTTTGCCTTTACCTGGTTCAGTTCAGTCACTTAGTTATATCCGACCCTTTGCAACCCCATGGACTGCAGCATGCCAGGCTTCCCTGTCCATCACCAACTCCCAGAGCTTGCTCAAACTCATGTCCTTTGAGTCGCTGATGCCATCCAACCATCACATCCTCTGTCAGCCTTTTCCTCTTGCCTTCAATCTTTCCCAGCATCAGTGTCTTTTCCAAAGAGTCAGTTCTTTGCACCACATGGCCGAAGTACTGGAGTTTCAGCTTCAGCATCAGTCCTTCCAATGAATATTCAGAACTGACTTCCTTTAGGACTGACTGGTTTGATCTCGTTGCTGTCCAAGGGACTCAAGAGTCTTCTCCAACACCACAGTTCAAAAGTATCAATTCTCTGGTGCTCAGTTTTCTTTATGGGCCAACTCTCATATCCATACATGACTACTGGAAAAACCATAACTTTGACTAGATGGACCTTTGTCGTAAAGTAATGTCTCTGCTTTTTAATGTTGTTTAGGTTGGTCATAACTTTTCTTCCAAGGACCAAGCGTCTTTTAATTTCATGGCTGCAGTCATCATCTGTAGTGATTTTGGAGCCCCCCAAAATAAAGTCTCTCACTGTTTCCATTGTTTCTCCATCTATTTGCTATGAAGTGATGGGACCAGATGCCATGATCTTTGTTTTTTGAATGTTGAGTTTTAAGCTGACTTTTTCAGTCTCCTCTTTCATTTTCATCAAGAGGCTTTTTAGTTCCTTTTCACTTTCTGCCATAAGGGTGGTGTCATCTGCATATCTGAGGTTTTTGATATTTCTCCAGACAATCTTGATTCTAGCTTGTGCTTCATTCAGTTCGGCATTTCGCATGATGTACTCTGCATATAAGTTAAAAAAGCAAGGTGACAATATACAGCCTTGATATACTCCTTTCCCAATTTGGAACCAGTCTGTTGTTCCATGTCCCATTCTAACTGTTGCTTCTTGATCTGCATACATATTTCTCAGGAGGCAGGTAAGGTAGTCTGGTATTCCCATCTCTTTAAGAATTTTCTACAGTTTGTTGTGATCCACACAGTAAAAGGCTTTAGTGTAGTCAATTAAGCAGAAGTAGATGTTTTTCTGGAATTCTTTTGCTTTTTCTATGATACAGTGGGTGTTGGCAACTTGATCTCTGGTTCCTCTGCCTTTTCTAAATCCAGCTTGAAAATCTGAAAGTTCTTGGTTCACATACTGTTGAAGCCTAGCTTGGAGAATTATGAGCATTACTTTGCTAGCGTCTTTTACCTGGTGAAGGATTTTTATTCCTGAGGATCTGAGTCCTGGGTGACCTTCTGTTTCTCTGAGGTTGCTTTAGTCGTGTTAATTTTCACCATTTGATGGGGAAGTACAAGGAGGGCACTTTAGTTTTGAACATTCCTCCAGCCTGTCTCAGGAAGCAGAGCTATTTCCCTAACACCCAGGATCAGTGACCCCAGCTGAAATGGTCAACCCTCCCCTTTTCATCCCATTTTATTTGCTTGTTTAGTCATGTGGTGTAAGGAACCTGAAATGACCAAGTGCCAGTCTCCACTGGTAGATAACCCCAGTGGATTTCTCTTCTGGACGTTTTCTATATCACATGCACGGATATGCACTGGCACATATTTATATTCCCTTCAGAATTGTTCTGCATACACTGATTGTTTTGACTCATCAGAGAAACCTAAGCTTCCAGGTGGGTACAGAGGTATATTAAATGTCAAAATCTTTTTCCTAACGTGACTCTCTTCATATTCAATAAATCCACCCCCAACTAAAGATGATGTCTATAAGAAAAAGAAAGAAGGAAGAAGGGAGACAAACTGTTTAGTAATGAAAGAGCTGCCTCAAGATTTAATGAGTGTTCCAGAAGAATATGGTGACTTTCCTTTGGGGACATTATAGAATTCTTTAATTTTAAACTTTACAAAATATGTATTATTTTATTTATTTATTTTTTGGTTGTACTGGGTCTCAGTTGCAACATGTGGGATCTAGTTCCCTGATCAGGGATTGAACCTGCCCCCCTGCATTGGGATGAAAGAGTCAGTGGACCACTAGGGATCCCAGGACACTGTAGAATTCTTGAGTTGGATGGGTGGGTCAGGGTAAAGCCCTTCTGTTTCAAAGGATCTATTTCTGTCCTTGCCTTCATTGATGCTTGAGAGATACACGGATTGTGACTGATTGTGACCTTAGGACTAGCAGCAGGGATCTCTGAGAACAGATGAAAGATAACACTGAGAACTTTATATCTTAACCAGCTCTGCCATCTTGGAAACCATCATATATATATATTTTAACCTTGCAGCTTTTAGATCCTAAGCTCTCAAATATTTATTTTTTGGCAGTAAGCAACATTCAGAAAATATATCTTTATTGTTAAGTCTAAATATTCCAGTTTATTAATTTGTTTAACCCAGTGGAATTATTAGAGGACATCAGGCATGTCTAATTGCCACCAATTTATTTCAAATAGTTATGAACAGAGAATTGCAAAACATTTCTTTCCTTGGGCCTATATACTCTCTGTATTATGCCTCTGCAAATAGAGTGTGTAAGCCTATTTTCTTTTCTGTTTGTGTTTGCATTAGGCACATTAATTGAGTGCCTGCTACATTCCAGCTAATTTCATGCTGGGGACACACTGGTGAACCACAGGCACAGTCTTTTTGCCTTTCCATTATAGCAAGGGATGCTAGTACACACCAAAATCAGCTCTATCTCCTGCTGCAGTTAGGATGTCCTGTCGTTTACCTAGAATACAGCAGGGGGCAACCCAGCATTTTAGATGACAGCAGATTAGAATTGTTACTTCAGTTTTTGAAAGAAACTGGAATCTAGTTTTGCATTTTGCTCAGGGCTTACCTGACTTTAGGTATCTCTGGTATCAAATCTGGGAAAAAGTCAAAACTATAGGAACATTTTCTCTTCATATTCAATGAACATCTGAATTCAGAGTAAGTATTTTTGAGGAATAGTTGTGAGGGATGCTTGCTAAGTAAAGCGATTTTATTCTCAATGCTTTAAAAAATAACAACTATTAAGTAGATTTAATATTAACATATAATATTGTCTACAAATCTGATTTTTTAATTTAGATGTTTGCTTAAACTGAGTTGTAGCTGCGCTTTGATTTTTGATGAGAGGATGAGTAAAGAGACCATTGTTTTCATTAGCTAACCTTATTCCCGTTTCAGAAATAGTAGCCACTCCCACATCCCTTCAGAGTGAATAAGAGAAATGTTAGAAATGTAGAGAAACTGCACATGCATGTATGTGTATGTTTGTGTGTGTGTGACATATTGTTATGGCCATGAGAATGCATCAGAGGAGCAGAAGAGAGGAAAGGACCAGGGATGTGGGGTGTTGCATTTTGGCCAAAGACTTTGAGAGACTATTCTAATTTTGGACTTTTTAATGGTACATTAGGTTTGCTGGGTACTCTAAAGCAGTTAAGTATTTAATTGAGCTATGAAGCTAGGCATTGGGCTTTTCTTCACAAAGGAAAATCTGAGCTAGAGAGGAGAAATACCTGAGCAGATGCCTTTTATCAACCAGCAACTTGCTGGGCTTGTTCTTTAACCTACGGCTTCCCTGGCCCCTCCCGTTCTTTTACTCTCCATGGGTCAAATACAGGAAAATTGCACCAACTCTCTTTGGCAATGACTTCCTAGGCAGCAAATGGGTGAGTGGAAAGGGAGGGAGCTAAATCAATTTCTAGTGAATCTGAGAGTCAGTCACATCATCTTATTCTGTTGAATTATTTCTCTTCCCCAATAGATAGTAAGTTCTGTGGACGAGGGTTGTGTTTATCTTGTTCACCACTGACTTTCCTGTGCCTATACATTTTTCACACACCAGTGTTTAGGAGCATAAATAACAGCCCTCCCACTGACCTCATTAAGAAAAGCCTAAAGAGATTAAAAAATGTGGATAATCCCAGCCATGAGTTATTTGGAATTGTATGTGTGCATGTATGTGACTGATTTCCAATCACCTGTCACTGGTTCACCTATGAATATGATGAAATAGAGAGGTAATGAGCAGGAATAGCTAAGGAATTCTGAATAGGCTCGATGGTAAAGAATCAATCTGTAAGGAAGGAGATGAGGGAGACCTGGGTTCAATCCCTGGGTCAGGAAGATCCCTTGAAGAAGGAAATGGCAACCCAGTCCCATATTCTTGCCTGGAGAATCCCATGAACAGAGGGGCCTGGTGGGCTACAGTCTATGGGGTCACAAAGAGTCAGACATGACTTAGAAACTAAACACACACACAAAACACAAGGAGTCCTGAAATGTCTTCAAAGTTGACCATCTACCAGACTTCCCTGGAGGTCTAGTAGTTAAGAATCCACCTTGCAATGCAAGTTTGATCCCCTGGTCAGGGAACTAAGATCCTACATGTCACAGAGCAACTAAGCCCACGTGCCACAACTAGAGAATCCATGAGCTGCAAGGAAAGATCCCACATGAGGCAACGAAGATCCAGCAAGCCGCAGCTAAGACCTGACGCAGCCAAATAAATTTTTGTTGACCATCTAATATTGTGAAATGAAAGTGAAGTGAGAGTCGCTTAGCTGTGTCCAACTCTGTGACCTCATGGACTATACAGTCCATGGAATTCTTCAGGCTAGAACACTGGAGTGGGTAGCCTTTCCCTTTTCCAGGGGATCTTTCCAACACAGGGATCGAACCCAGGTCTCCTGCACTGCGGGCGGATTCTTTACCAACTGAACTATCAGGCAAGCCCTATCCAATATTGTAGACTCTTTGAATTAGAAGGGCCTTACCCTGCCACCCATCCAAGTCAGGAATTCTACAGTGTCTCCAAAGGAAGTCACCATAATCTGCTGAAACACTTACCAAATCTTGAGACAGTTATTCCAGTACTACAAAGCTTTCCTTCCTTCTTATTTCTTTCTTTCTTTTTGGCAGGAGGATGTTTAAAAAATATAGAAAAAGACATTCATATGCCCACTGCCTGGAATGAACAAGTACTAATGTTTTGTTGTTTGACCTCAGTCATCCATCATTGGGAAATAATTCTCCATGGATCTCTCACCTTTTTGCACATATAGGAGTGAACTACTGGACCATCTTTCCAAGGATGTTTGGATGGAAAACCAGTGTGGAAGGTAGAGATAGTGGTTGCCTTCAGAATAAAGGGCAGATTTCTTAAAATCTTCAAAGACAGAATGTGTCTTGCACTGGAGCAACTAAATGCTGATTTCTCACTACTGCTATTGCTGTAACAATCTGCCTTTTGTTTCTGGCCTAAGACTGGGAAACTGTGGCACATTACTATTTAAACTGTCCTAGGCCAGAGAAAACAGGTGGAAATAGCTCCCAAGTAATATTGATATTAAAACTTGATAAGGATAGAAAAAGAAGAAAACGAGACAATTTCACTTATGAATGTAGAAGCTAAACTACTAAACAAAAATTAGCACAATCCAGTAGAAAGTTATACAAAGAACAAAAGGAAATTAAGCCCACATTTATTTCAGATTTGTAAAGATAGTCTAAAAGTTGAAAATTCATCAAAAAAATTTCTGTGTTCAGATGAAAAGAGAAAAACCTGTATTATTACAGCAGTAGAAAGTAAAGGCATTGATAAAATCTAGCAACAATTACTAATAGAAATTCCATGTAAATTAAACATAAAATAAGGCTTTTAAAACATGCTGATGACTGTGTTGAATTACGAAATAGAGAAGCCATTTTAAAATCAGGAACAAATAGCACCGACCACTTTTATTGTTACTAACTGTTGTTTTGGAAGTTTCAAATATTTCAACAGGACAATAAAATATGTAGAATGTTAGAGAAAAACCAGTCACAGAGAGTCAGAATGAGCCACAGAAAGATTAGGAACTTGAAATGCACAGACATGGATCGAAATCTCACCTTGTCTCCATTTCATCTGTGGAACTTTGGGCAAGCTATTTAATTTTTTACAGTTCAGTTTTCTCTTCAGTGAAATGGATATAATAATCATTTTTGGAGATTCTGCACATATTAAATTCCCTCCACTCTTGTCAAAGGGCCCAGCTCAGTGGCCTGACACACACTCGGTTCAACTGCTCATTCCTTCCAACACTTTCAACCTCTGAGAATTTGAAAAACAGTAAGATTCTGGATGTTTGTGAAGCCTATAATGTCACTATAACATTTTCTGTGATTAAGAATGACACCAATATAGAGATGCCTAATTTTTTTTCCTTCAAGCTTCTTCCAGAAACCTGAGAACTTTCAATACTTGCAACCCAAATTGATGATTCTGCCTCTTCCAGAAGAAAATCAATAAACATTAGTGCCTCCTTGGCAGACAAATTATAGGAACCACAAGTTCCACAATGTTTCATAATCTTATGAAATGTCATAATCTTATGACAAATCCCGTCTGAGTTCCTGCAGGAGCAATCTTTTCTTACCAGGATCCCACTGGTCAGGCTCAGAGTTGGCTGTGCCTCCCTCCCTTGGTTTTGCCACTTTGCTCATATGATTTGTCTGCACTTCCACCTTCTGTGAGCTTGGCCATTTCCTGGCTTGATGGGTTCCCAGCCCTGCAGAGCCAGCCAGCCAGCCCTTCTCCATGGAGAGGCCTGGGAGGGCTCCTGCTTTGGCCGTGGACTGTTGGGCCTCAGCTCCGGCAATAACATGTCAGGCTGAAAGTTTAATCCTCTGGAACTTTAAAAAATAGGATTTATTTATTTATTTTTGGCTGTTCTGAGTCTTTGTTGCTGTGTGGGCTCTCTTTACTTGTGGCAAGTGGGGGCTGCTCTTGTTGCAGACCACAGGCTATAGAGCGCGTGAGCTTCAGTAGCTGCAGCTCACGGGCTTGATCCTCCAGGGCCTGTGGCAATCTTCCTAGACCAAGGATCGAAACCATGTCCCCTGCATTGGCAGGTGGGTTCTTATCTACTGGGCCACCAGGGAAGTGGTCTCTGGAACATTTTTTAGAACATTTATGGCTCAGCCTTCTCTGCTCATTTGTGTTAAGTAATCTTTGAGTTACTTCACTTCTGGATCTTCTTTCTCAAAACCCATACTTTTAGTCAATTCAAAGAAAACATCAGACAACTCGGAGGGAGGGACAGTATATGACCAGGAATCTTCACAATGGTCAAAGTCATGATAAACAAGGAAAGAGAGAAAAATGGTCACTGATCGAAGGAGACAGAGGACACATGATGACTAAACACAACGGAGGATCCTGGAATGTTAATGGAGAAATGGGTGAAATCCGAATCATATCTGGAGTGTAGCTTATGGCATGGTACCAACGTTAATTTCTTATTAATAATTTTGACAAAAGCGGCATGGTCAGAAAAGATGTTACCATTAGCAGACACTGGGCACAGGATACATGGGAACCCTCAGAACTACATTTGCAACTTTTCTGTAAATATAAATTTATTTCAAAATCAAAAGTTTACTAAAAAGAAAAAGTCCCTTCTAAGCCTGAGATAACCTCTGGTTGTTATGGTTCAGAAAATGAAGCCAGGTTTCCAATGTCACAACAAATGCTGTCCCCCTGGTAGTGTTCTCTCTTCCACTCAGTGATGTGTGCACAGTACAGTGTCAAATAACTGTCATTTTCTTTTAGCTCAAACAGGACCAGGCACCCCTAAGATGTGCCTGTGAGTGAGCCCAGAAACATGCAGGGGGTCAGGCAACGTTACAAAATGGTGTTTCTCTTTCTACTAGAAAGAGAAGCTCTGTTTAATGACCATACACACAGCCCTGTCCCTACTCCAACTGCCCTACAGTGACTGGAGTCAGAGTTTGAAACTCATCGCTAGAGTTTCAGATGCACTCCCAGGATTGACATTTGCCTAAACCTGTCAGCCAGGTTGTGTGGCTGGGTCATTTTCTAAATGGCTTCTGGTATTATGTAGTAGGACCCAAGAAGGACCCCTTCTCTCTAAAGAAAACAAAACCAGCATCAGGAACACTGGGGAGGCAGAGGGGGCTGAAGTGAGCTGTCAGAGTGAGGAAGGGGCCAGCAGGAGAGTTAGAAACCTTGACAAGTATTTTCATCTCTCCAGAGGAGTCAAGCTTCTCCAAATTTGTGGTTCCTGCGACTCCACAGGAATTGTATCACTCTGCAATGTTCCCAGGCAATTATTTCTCCTCGCAAAGCTGAGCCTCCCCTTTCAGGATCCAATCAAGCGACCACAAATCAAAGATAGCTTGGACTCATTCCACTAATAGCATGGAAAGCCATTAGCTGAAGTTGTTTGAAAAGGGAAGTGGCTCAGATATCTCTGGTCTCACCAGAAAAGCTTCTGTAATGTCAGATTATGGTTACCAAATGGCTTAGGGGCTGAGGCATCATGTTTCTCATAAGGAGAGGTTATTTATTGCACCACTGAACCAACACACTCTCCCTTACTCACTTGCACAAGATAAGATGAAGAGTCCTTTCAAGTTGAATTAAGTTTAAAAGGAAAAGCAACACACATGCTCCCAGCTAATGCTTGGGTTTAGCTTGGGTTGTGTAGGAAGAAAGAGTAGATGGCGCCCTCTGTGGGTGGTCTGCAGGGCTCTGCAAGGCCCTCTTTGCCCCAGTGAACTTGTGGGGATCATTCCTTTTGGTTAGGGCACTCTTTCCAAGAGTGTCATTGTCAAAATGTTAAAAGTCGGGGCTGTTCATCACCATTAACTTACCAGGGACCCATGTTTCTTTGGGGAATTATTTCTCCCAGTCTCCCTTCCCTGTGGTTCTGAGGGCCTGCCAAACCCAGAACTCCATGCCCTTGTCCAGGGCTTAGATGGGTATCCTTCCCTCAGATCACAGTGATTGGTTCAGGGATGGGCACATGACAGATTCTGGCTTTTCCTCAGACTGATCTAAGAAGAGCTAGTGGTGAAGTCATCTTAACTTGGGGAGGTTGGAGGGATGGATGGGAGTCTAGATTCTGGAGGCTATGTTTTTAGTCACACAGAATGAAGGGAATAAAGCCAAGTAGGGGTAAGGAAAAAGGAGTTTTCACTGAGACCCAGTTCTAGGGATTGAGAGCACAGACATGTGTTTGGATGCTCCAGGTTCTTTCCCATGAAGCCCCATTTTAACTGAGCATGTTTGTACTGGCTTCCATCACTCTCAAGAAAGGATATTCTAACACTCTTATCAATGTGCCTAACTTCTAGGGCTTTCCATAAATACCAATCCTGCATGGACAAGAAAAGGTTGCTTGCTGGCCTGACTTTGTTGGGGTTAGAGTCCCTGAGTGCACACCCTAGGTGGGCTCCCAGCTACCAGGGGCCTCTTCTGGTTAGGAATAAAAACATTCTGACTGGACAGCTGTGAAAGTGGAGGGCCCAAGTGTGGCCTGTTATTCCTGGCGTTTTCTCCCTTTTGCTCACTGGATTTTCTGGAAGTTTCTTTTGAAGAAAGGGCTCTGTAGCTAGAACTGTGCTATGTTTACCAGCTGAGAAGATCTTTACTAGCCTCTCCAAGGCTAATGTTCTTCATAGTTTCCCTTTCTTAATCACCTGGCCTGGGCATGATTAGAGACCTAAGAGATTGCTGTGTTCACAGGCCGGGCAGCCCAGGGGATGGGGCGGGAGGTGGTCACCTGGGTGGAGACAGGCCTGAGCTCCCATCCAGGCCTTCCCCACGGGGTCTCCGTTTCTGTCAGCCTCTGTAGGTCCCCGCTGAGATAAGCCTGGAGTATGTCAGTCTCGTGGAGTTTCCGCCTCAGCTGGCCATTCCCATCCTTGGATGCTCCGTCCCAGTCAGAAGGGTACGTGTGGGTGTGCAGGGTGGTCTGCGTGCGATTCCCGACTCCTGGGAAGGCGGCCGCCCGCCCAGCCCAGGTGCTCCGAGGCCCGCTCGAGCCAGAGAGCCTGCTGTGAGTGAGGCCGGATGTGAGGCGGAGGGGGAGGCGGAGCACGTGGGGTGGAGAATAATAAACTCCTTCATGGCTCTGAAGGCTCGTAGAGCCTGATTTTCAATTATAAATAATCCCTGGATTTGTTCAAAGCTCAACAACAGCCCCGACTGCCCTACAGCTGGCCAGAGCAGCCCACGTGACTTTTCAGATCTCAGGGGTGTCCCACCTCCCTTCTGGCCTTTGCAGTGATGGGGGCGGGGGTCTGAGAACACAGCTGAGACACATTTATCGAACTGAAATCGAAGTTTTCCCCGCGTATGTTAACCGAGTTTCTGTGCAACAGAACTCAGTAAACAAAGAACCTTGTGCTTGCAGTGGAGAACTGTTTATCTGTACAGCTTATCTTTACTGAACACCTACTGTGTGCCTATACACCCATCCTGCGCTAGGGACTGGGGTGGACGGGATGGGGGGCGGGGCAGAGAAAAATATGTCCTTGTTCCTGAGTGGAGGAAGCAAAGACGAGGGGGAGATAAAATGCTGGGATCCTGGTTTTGTTCGGATGGGCTAGAACGGGCCTCGGAGCATGAGGAAGGCCTGGAGGGGCTGTTACATTTGAGCAGGTTCTGGCCGGAGCAGGAGGGAAGAACTGGTCAGGAGGACTGAGCTTTGAGTCCTGTTGAGGAAGCTCTAGGAAGCGCCTTTGAGAATCCCGAAGTCCAGCGCACATAAGCTGGTGCACAGGAAGAACCCGACCAAAGGGAAGGGGCTGATGGGAGGGCTGGGGGTGAGGGGTCCGTGGAGGCTGAAGCTGCCGGCTCAACACAGAGGCTGTGGGCTTGTTTGTAAACCCTGTGGCTGGTGGTGGCTGGATAAGACGTTATCCATCTCATTTTTACTGCAAAAAAGCTGTGAGCAGCCTGAAAGCTGGGGGAGGGTGTGGTGGTCCCTGGGGGCCTGGCATTGGGGGAGTGGAGTGGGGTGGGAGATAGATCCTTCTTCCTTCTTTTCTGCAATCCCAGCCCCAGTCTGCTTTGCCCTGCACGTAGCCATGGCCTAGGCCAAAATGTTTTGATTCAATAAATACTTTTCAGGGAAAAGCAAGAAATCCCAGAAAACATCACTTGAAGCAAATGTCCTTCCAGAGTTTTAATGAAGGTGGAGGGAAGGGAGGGTGGAGGGTGAAAATCACATTTTCACCCAAAGGAATGAAATGGTGCATGGTGTCCTTTCAAACAGTGCTGTGTTTCGTGTTTCAGGAATGGCCTGGGCTCTAGGGACATAGGGGAGGGTAAAATTATCTCACTGTAATTTGAGAAAAAGTGTCCATTTTTTTTTCTTATTCCCTGTAGAAGTGAAAGCAGAATGTGTGTGTATGTGTGGTGCTGGCTGGAATATCAGATGACATGACATCTGATAAACGACTCATGTTATATATGTTATTGAATCAGTTGCCTCCGAAAGAAATTGTTAAATTTTTCAGAATCAGCATTATCAAGCCTCCCAGCAAGGATTTTATGAGAACAACAGGGAAAGACGTCAGGTCTTTCCTAATTCAGCCCTCCTAGTGCTCTCTTCTTTTCCCTACTGTTTTTTCTTCAAAGAACACATTTGTCCAAGGGAGGAAGATTCAGGACACCACATCAGGACTCCCCTTTGTCCCCTAAACTGCACCTTGAACAATTCATTTCCTGAACTTCTTTTAAAGTATCTATTTTATTTATCAAAAGTTTTTATAGTATGTAGAGCAATTATCCTTCAATAATAAATTAATTAAAAAATAGCATTAGCATTATAGCTCCTTAATAAGTATAAGAAAATCTGAACAGTATCAAAAATAATGTCTGTAATGTATATGTTTGATTCTATTTATGATTACATAATTTTTATTCATACCAATATAATTGCATTTTAAATAAAATGTAGTGTTTAAAGCTTAAAAAAAGTTTTTATTGTAGTATAATTGATTTACAATGTTGTTTTAGTTTCTGTTGTACAGCAAAGTGAATCAGTTATACGTGTACATACATCCACTGTTTTTAAAGATTCTTTTCCTTTATAGGTCACTACAGAGTTTTGAGAAGAGTTCCCTGAGCTGTACAGCATTTCCCAAACTTTTGAAGGCCTTATGGCCTTACTAGAAACTGAGTATTCCCAAGAACAGAACACGTATCTGTTGAAAGTCCCCAGGTGCCCAGGGCTGGCGGGACTCGTTGTTCGTTAAGATCTTGTCTGGCTGTTGAATGTGTGGGAGTGATCCCTAGTTGGGGGGGAATCCAGGATGGTGGGAATGTGGCCAAGATATGCAGAGCTGCAAAGAAACTAACGGCTTGGTTCCACTGCCCTTGAACCGTGGGGATGAGCCTGGCTCTAGGAACCCTGGGATCATCATGGGAAGGGGTGGGTGTGAGAGAACCTGGACAAAGGCAAATCTGAGAGTTGTGGGTCCCTCTGGATTTAGCGTGTTTCAGTAAACCCCTCGCTCACTCCTCAAGGTCTGAAGATGGATGAAGGCCCTCCCCTCCCACACTTCTCTTTTCATTTCCTGAGCAAGACGTCACGTCACCTCTCTGGACCTCATCTTCCCTGTCTGATGAAGGGACTGATCTAGGTAATCTCCAGGGTCTTTTCAGCACTAACCTCCTGAGCAGGGCTGAATCAAAGTGGAAATACAAGACGCTTGTTCAAAAATCAGGGGAAAATTGCCCTTAAAGTTCCTAAAATATAAAGCTCTTTTCTTTCTCCTGTGTTATCTCACTTTCGAGTTACAATTTTTAAAAAATCTAGATTGACAGTCTTTAAAAATTTTTAAAATTTATTTTTGGTCATGCTGGGTCTTCATTGCTGCACTGGGTTTTTGCTCTTTGCAGTGAGTGTAGTTACTCTCTAGCTGTGGTGCTCGGGCTGCTTATTGCAGTGGCTTCTCTTGTTGTGGAGCACAGGCTCTAGACTGCGTGGGCTTCTGTAGTTGCAGCAAGTGGTCAGTAGTTGAGCTCACAGGCTCCGTAGTTGTGGTGTACAGGCCTAGCCACTCTGCTGCATGTGGGATCTTCTAGGACCAGGAATCGAACCCATATCCCTTGCACTGGCACACGCATCTTCATCATTGAGCCACTAGGGAAGTCCCAACTTAGGATGTTTTTAATTTACTTAGTTAATGCTTTTCTAAGAAAAAAAATTAAAATTTAGAATTATTATGAATGTTACTATTCATCCTTAAATCATGCACTGAAATTACACAGTTCACATTTTGTAGCTTGCACATGCAGATGTATTTTGTCTTTAAGTATAAAGAACAGCAGAAACACTGCACACAATGAACTTAGTTCTTTTCACTTGTTGATCTGTGCACATTCTGCCTACATTCTCAACTTCCTGATGGGTAAGGAAGGACTGAAAGGAAAAGAATTATGAAAGTGCCTTATCTCTCCCCTTCCTTCCACGTCATAATTTTCAGCATAAGCGGTGGATTACAATCAGAAAACAAAGATCATGGCATCTGGTCCCATCACTGCATGGGAAATAGATGGAGAAACAGTGGAAACAGTGTCAGACTTTATTTTTTTGGGCTCCAAAATCACTGCAGATGGTGACTGCAGCCAGGAAATTAAAAGACATTTACTCCTTGGAAAGAAAGTTATGATCAACCTAGATAGCATATTCAAAAGCAGAGACATTACTTTGCTAACAAAGGTCTGTCTAGTCAAGGCTATGGTTTTTCCAGTGGTCATGTATGGATGTGAGAGTTGGACTGTGAAGAAGGCTGAGTGCCAAAGAATTGATGCTTTTGAACTGTGGTGTTGGAGAAGACTCTTGAGAGTCCCTTGGACTGCAAGGAGATCCAACCAGTCCATTCTGAAGGAGATCAGCCCTGGGATTTGTTTGGAAGGAATGATGCTAAAGCTGAAACTCCAGTACTTTGGCCACCTGATGCAAAGAGTTGACTCATTGGAAAAGACTCTGGTGCTGGGAGGGATTGAGGGCAAGAGGAGAAGGGGACGACAGAGGATGAGATGGCTGGATGGCATCAGTGACTCCATGGATGTGAGTCTGAGTGAACTCCGGGAGTTTATGGGGGACAGGAAGGCCTGGTGTGCTGTGATTCATGGGGTCGCAAAGGGTCGGACACGACTGAGTGACTGAACTGAACTGAACTGAATACAGGCAAATAACATGAGTAAGAAAGCAAAAAGCTGCTATAGGAAAATATCACCTGCTTATATAGAAAGAAATAAAAAATGAACCACCATAGGGTCTTGTACAAATATATTAAAAGAAGAAAGAAGGAAAGTAACAGGAAAAACAAATATTAAATGAAGTGCATGCTCCAGAAAAACACCGCAGTCCTGCTGATAAAATTATTGACATTAAAACAACATTACACTAGAGTGGCCAAAATTCAGAACACAGACAGCACAGGATGCTGACCAGGATATGGAGCCGCAGAAACTGTCATTTGTTGGTGGTGAGAATGCAAAATGGTACAGCCATTTTTTCTTTCTTAATTGAAGTGTAGTTGATTTACAACATTGTGCTAATTCTTGCTGTGTGGCAGGGACTCAGGTCCAGCCACTTTGGAAGACAGTTGGACAGTTTCACACAATTCAGCAATTGTGCTCCTTAGCCTTTGCCCAAATGCATTGAAAATTTACGTCCACACAAAATCCTGCACACTGATGTTTATAGAAGAGTTTTCACAATTGCCGAAACTATTGAGCAACCAAGACATCCTTTGATAGGTGAATGGACAAATAAACTGTGGTACATTCTGACAGTGGAATGTTATTCAGTGCTACAAGGAAATGGACTTAAGCTATAAAAAGATTTGGAGGAACCTTAAATGCATATTATTACTAATGAAAGCAGCCATTCTGAAAAGGCTACATACCATTTGATTCCAACTCTGTGACGAATTGTGGTGCTGGAGGACTCTTGAGAATCCATTGGCTTGCAAGGACATCCAACTAGGCAACCCTAACGGAAATCAACCCTGAATATTCATTGGAAGGGCTGATGCTGAAGCTGAATCTCCAATATTTTGGCCACCTGATGCGAAGAGCTGACTCATGGGAAAAGACCCTGATGCTGGGAAAGATTGAAGGCAGGAGGAGAAGGGAGCGATAGAGGAGGAGATGATTGGGTAGCATTGCTGACTGAATGGACATGAGTCTGAGCAAACTCCAGGAGATAGTGAAGGACAGGGAAGCCTGGTGTGCTGCAGTCCATGGGGTAACAAACTTAGTGACTGAACAAAAATTATGATATTCTGGAAAAGGCAGAACTGTGATGACAGTAAAAATGGATCTGTGGTTGCCAGGGGCTTGTGTGGATGCAGGGATGGAGAGACGGAGCACAGAGGATTTCAAGGGTGTGGAACTATTCTGCATGATACTATTATGGTGGCTACAAGCCATCATTCATTTGTCAAAACACATAGAATGTACAGCACCATCAGGGAACCTTAATGTAAACTAAGGACTTTGAGTGATAATGGTATGTCAGTGTAGACTCATGAACTGCAACCAATGCTCCACACTGTGGGGGATATTGATAGTGGAGGAGGCTAAGTGTGTCAGGGCAAGGGGTGTATGGGAACTCTGTTCTTTTCACTCGATTTTGCTATGGACCTAAAAATTCTCTAAAAAGTAAAGTCTGTTGGAAAAAATTATGACAAAATATTTTGGAATTAATTTCAAAAGTAATCAAATCAAAAGCCCAAGGTAGAGATACAAAGATCAGGTGAGATATGTTGCAATGACAAAAGCTGCTGAAATGTAAACAGGTATAATGTGAATGACCAAGTAAGATTCACAGGAAGTCAGAGTTAGAGAAGGAGGCTGGCTGCCCAGGTCATCATAGACGAGGTCCCTGCCTCAGCGTTCTCGTGATAGGGAAGGTCTGGAGAAACTAGGGAAGGAAGAATAATGATACTTGAATCGGGCTGATTTGCTTTTCGATTCTGGCATCCACAGTGAGACCAAGGCCAAGTCAGTCTACAGAAGATGGGAGACTTCATGGAGGAGACCTGCGGGGCTCCAGGCACCAGCCAGTCAATCATTTGACTTCTTGCCTAATCAACCCAGAGCTGACCACCATGTATGACATAACAGCCAAGACTGCGAAACCATCCTCAATTATTTATTTTAAATTTTATTGAAATATAATTGCTTTACCATGTCGTGGTAGTTTCTGCTGTACAATGAAGTGAATCAGCTACATATATACATGCATCCTCTCCTCTTGGACCGCCCTTCCACCCCACCCTCACCCTGCCCCTCTGGGTCATCATAGAGCACTGAGCTGAGCTGCCTGGGCTACAGCAGCTTCCCACTAGCTATCTGTCTTACACACGGTAGTGTATATATGTGAATCCTAATCTCCCAGTTCGTCTCACACTTCCCTTTCCCTGCTGTGTCCACTGGTCTGTTCTTTATGTCTGTGTCTCTGTTGTTGCTCTGCAGATAGATTCTAAATTGTTGCTGCACAGAATTTTAAGCTTCATGTATAGAGTATGTTTCAGGGTGGTTTATTCCATAGCCATAATAACTGATTCAACTCTGCCACTGTGGACTTATCAAAACTCACATGGCTTCACTCTTTTCATCTGTAATTTGAGGATAAGATCAACTTGAAGTTGTCATCATATTAACAAATGAACTTTGAAAACATATGGAACATAATAGGGTTCCAACAAAATGTTTTAACTGAATGAATAAATGGTTAGTATTCAATAAATAGCCCTCACAGAACAACTACTATAATGATGATACCTAAGAGGCCTTTCACCACACAGACTTTGGGGACTGGGGAAACCCGAGGTTCAGGGAAGCCATCAGTGAAGTAAGATGGAAACTGCAGGCCTTGCCAGGAACTTACTCACACGACTGGGATCAGCCAGGCTGTTATTGCACATGTAATGGAAGAGAAAGTGCTTCCACTGCTCATTCCACAGCCAAACCACAGATCCTGGCAACTCCTCGCCTCGGAGGCAACAAAGACACATTCACAGGGCTTGGCTCCTTTCTTGTGAATCCTACACCTCAAGCTAAGGCAGGCTGTCACGCAAGGCTGGCCTGCTGGGAGCAGCTGGGCCGTCCGTCCGGGCTGTGCCGGGCCACCCTTCCCTCAGTTGCCTTCTCTTGTGTACCCTCACATGTGAGTTCTGGGAATGCCCGGGAGTGGCAGGACTGGTAGCTTCTTCTGTTTTGCTTCCAGGAATATTTTTTTTTTTTTTTTTGAAGCTCTTAAACCAGGAGAGAGGGTTCCCTTTTATCACTTGAGAGACACCTCGTGGACAGACCATCGAGAATTTCTTAATATCCGGTTAACAGATATTTTGAGAGCCAGCATATTGTCAGACTTCATGCCAGATCTTGGAGAGGCAGAGATAGAGAAGATTAGAGTTGCCTTTTCTTTTTATTGTCCATCAGACAAGAGGGCATGGCCTGGAGACAGGGCGCAGGGCAGGAAGTGTCAGGAGACTGGGCTTTGGCTCCTGGTTCAGCCAGGTGATCACGGAACAGTCGCCTGGGCTTTCTGAGCCTCAGGTTCCTCATCTGCATCGTTAGTGATGGGCCTCAGTGGCTGCGCTGTTCCATCCACCTCTAATGTTAGGTGCAGGCGAGCCTGTGGGCACTGGCAAAATCATGGAAGAATCTTGTTTCCATGTGCTCAGAAAAGCCTGGCCACCTAGTTTTTCCTTTTATTATTATTATGTCATATTTGATACTGGCAACAGAACATGAGTATCACACAGGTAATGATGAAGCAGAGGGAGAGCAGGAAGATCTGTGTGCCTTAGAGGTCATGGTCAATACCATTGCATCAGCTGGTGGACTTCTTTCCTATACCACACCCTGCCTACCCCAAGAAGTAACCACCATTCTGAATTTTATTGCTATAAACTCTTGGTTTTGAAAAATAAGTTAGCACGTATGTATACAACATCAAGAAATATACTTAATTTTGCTTTATAAAAATGTTATTATACTATACTATACCCAGTCTTTTCACTTGCTTTTTTCACTCAGTATTATGTTTCTAAGATTTATCCATGTGGCAAGAAGTTCATTATTTTTGCTATGATATATAACATTTTATTACAGGAGTATGAATATATAGTTGTTCTCATTCTCCAGCTTCTTTGGGACAGGAGCTGTCCAGTTATTATTACAGTGTTACTGTGAACATTTCTCTAGATAAATGCTGTGCAAAACTATAAACTCCTAGAGTTTATACTGAGAAAGAAGTAGAATCACTTGAAACTTAGGCACGTGTGCAAGAGTTTCTTCAAGGTAGAGTAACTAGGCTATAAAATACTTGAACATTCAACTGCTAAGTCGCTTCAGTCGTGTCTGACTCTGCGTGACCCCATATACGGTAGCCCACTAGGCTCCTCCGTCCCTGGGATTCTCCAGGCAAGAACACTGGAGTGGGTTGCCATTTCTTTCTCCAATGCATGAAAGTGAAAAGTGAAAGTGAAGTCGCTCAGTCGTATCCGACTCTTAGCGACCCCATGGACTGGAGCCTACCAGGCTCCTCCGTCCATGGGATTTTCCAGGCAAGAGTACTGGAGTGGGGTGCCATTGCTTGTCCAAAGGAGTTGTACTAATTTAGACTTCTACCCAGCAGAATATAAAACTTCCTGTTGACTCACACCCTCTCTAAGACTATGACAGTGTCTGACTTCTTAATTTTTGCCAATCCAGTGGGCGAAAAATGGCATCTCACTGCTGTCTTAATTAGTCTCAGAGGTTGAGTGTTCTTTGATGGGTTTATAGATGACTCAAGTTTACTACTCTGTCAACTGACTGTTCCTGTCCTTTGCATATTTTTCTACTGGGCTGTTGGCTTTGTATTTATTCATCTAATCATTGGACTTTGAAGATGAAAAGAAATCCTCTTTATGTATGTTTTATTGGTTATATATATTGCACATATCTTCTCCTGGTTTGTGGCTTTCCAATCACTTTCATCATGGGATCTATCGTGAAACAGAAGTCCTTAATTTGAAAGTAGTCAAGTTTATTATTTTTTTCTTTCATAATTTGTACTTTCATGTTTTGTTTTAAGAGTCTTTACCACCCTGAGTTCCTAAAGATGTTCTCTAACATTTTCTTCAAAAATTTGATTTTTGCCTTTTATATCTTCAACTCTGCAGGATTTGATTTTTCTGTGTGTGTGATCTGATTATAGTTTTTTTTTCCTCCATATAGGTAACCAGTTGACCTGTACTATTTATTGAAGAATTTTGTGGTCTCCTTAGTGATCTACAGTGTCTTCTCCATCATATCTCAGGGACCTACCCTTTTCTCCTTCTCTTTCTGTTTCTACAGAGTTCTCTAGTCTGTTCCATCAGGCAGTTTATCTATATCTGTGCCAGTAAATACTGTGTTCATTACATCAGCTGTATAGTAAGTCTTGATATTCCTCTTCAGGAGTGCCTTGTTTATTCTGAGATCTTGGCTCCTCCACATAAATTTGAGAATTATTGGTTAAATTCCTCAGCAATTTTGTTTGACTTTTTGTTGGAGTTGTATCCAATCTTTAGATCAGTTTGGAGAGAAGCACCTATGTGTGATTTTCCAAAAGATTATATTATGATCTTTGAGTAGCTGATGGTGTAGTGGGGAAGATAGACCCAGACACACTGGGACAATACCATGTGGTAAATAGTATATGAAAATGAAGCACACAGGAGGAGTTAGGAAAGAGTGATAGAGAAGATAGATAGCATGTGTGAAGAGTCTCCATGAACAAAGATTCTGTATTCTGGCTGCAGATGTAAAAAGTCTGTCTATCCCGTTTTGTCCGACCCCTCCTCCCTCAGGAGATAACCACCAAGATTACCCTCACTGCAAGTGAAAGTAAAGTGGCTCAGTCGTGTCTGACTCTTTGCGCCTCCATGGACTGTAGCCTACTGGGATGGAGGGAGGAGCCTGGTAGGTTACAGTCCATGGGGTCGCAAAGAGTTGGACACGACTGAGCGACTTCACTTTCACCCTCACTGAAGCCCTAGAATTACTGTGATGGTCGCACAGTGGGATCAGTTTGTCCAGGACCTAAACATAAACCAGTGTGCCCCGTGCACTCTTTTCTCTGCATCCAAACGTGGTATCTCTTTCATATTATGTTCACCCCACACCCTACACATTTTGGTTACCTTTGTAGGTCTGACTCATCTTTCCCAGAGAGACCTACTTAGGGTCTCTGCTATCTTTTTATGAAGCCAACTCATTTGATGACTCAGTTTTACAAGTTCAACTTTCGAGAGCTTTGCCTCCATGTTTTATTCAATTCTGGACCAAGTTTTCCTAGTTGTACTTCAACAATCAATTAGTACAGGACACTGAATATCTATTCTGGGGCTAGGAACTTTCAGAGGATGCAAAGTCCAGGGATACAGAGTCACGTAGACCTGGGTTTGAATCTTGGCTTTTTCCTTTTTAGCTGGGCAACACTAAATTAACCAACTACTTAATTTTTCTAATCATATGGTTCTTCATGAATAGTTCTTCACTTAGTACTCAGTCATGTCTGACTCTTTGTGACCCCATGGACTGTAGCCCTCCAGGCTTCTCTGTACATGGGGATTCTCCAGGCAAGAATACTGAAGTGGGTTGCCATGCCCTTCACCAGGGGATCTTTCCAACCCAGGGATTGAACCCAGGTCTCTCACATTGCAGGCAGTTTCTTTACCATCTGAGCCACCAGGGAAGCCCTCATGAATAACAAGCTATGATAACTCCGGGTTCATATAATATTATAAAGATATCTTGTACATATAATATTTTAACCAAAAGAAGAACAAAAACTGTTAATTTCAAAAACTAGAACAGAAGATGGTAACTTGCTTCTGAAATATTTTTTCCTTTGAGGAGCATATGAGGTAGTGGGAGGTAAGACCCTCAGAGAGGATGTCTTAGGAAAAGCACAGTTCATAAAGGTTCATAAAGCTGTATGCTGGTCAAGAAGCAACAGTTAGAACTTGACATGGAACAACAGACTGGTTCCAAATTGGGAAAGGAGTACGTCAAGGCTGCATATTGTCACCCTGCTTATTTAACTTATATGCAGATTACATCATACGAAATGCTGGGCTGAATGAAGCACAAGCTGGAATCAAGATTGCCAGGAGAAATATCAATAACTTCAGATATGCAGATGACACCACCCTTATGGCAGAAATCAAAGAACTGAAGAGCCTCTTGAAAGTGAAAGAAGAGACTGAAAAAGTTGACTTCAAGCTCAGCATTCAGAAAACTAAGATCATGGCATCCAGTCCCATCACTTCATGGCAAACAGATGGGGAAACAATGGAAATGGTAAGAGACTTATTTTGGGGGGGCTCCAAAATCACTGCAGATGGTGACTGCAGCCATGAAATTAAAAGACACTTGCTTCTTGGAAGGAAAGCTATGATCCACCTAGACAGCATATTAAAAAACAGAGAGATTACTTTGCCAACAAAGGTCCATGTAGTCGAAGATATGGTTTTTCCATTAGTCATGTATGGATGTGAGAGTTGGACTATAAAAAAGCTGAGCACTGAAGAATTGATGATTTTGTACTGTGGTGTTGGAGAAGACTCTTAAGAGTCCCTTGGACTGGAAGGAGATCCAACCAGTCAATCCTAAAGGAAATCAGTTCTGAATATTCTCTGGAAGGACTGATGTTGAAGCTGAAACTCCAATACTTGGGCCACCTGATGCGAAGAACTGACTCATTAGAAAAGACCCTGATGCTGAGAAAGATTGAAAGCAGGAGGAGAAGGGGCCGACAGAAGATGAAATGGTTGGATGGCATCACTGACTCCATGGACATGAGTGTGAGTAAACTCCGGGAGTTGGTGATGGACACAAAAGCCTGGCGTGCTGCAGTCAATGGAGTCACCAAGAGTTGGACACGGCTGAGCGACTGAACTGAACTGAATAAGGTCCAAAAAATCATGTTGACACTCTGCTTTGATCCACGAAAGATTTAAGATAGCATGTAAAATAGTTAAATTAGAGCAAGGTAACAACTTAGAAGTGATGAAAAGCAAAGAAAAAATCAAGGGTGACCCTCACAGTGAAGGTAGGAAGAAGGGAATGCAGAAAATGCACACCAAGGAGCCTTTTCCACACACTTGTTTTATGGGGTACTCATATTCAATGCTAAGCTTTCCAGTGGCCCCACCAATAGAAACAATGACAACTTACAGACAACTACAAGGAATGCCAAATAAAGGAGAAGGATCAGCATGGAGGGACGGGGTTGGATAGGGAAGGTGACTTGACAATAAGGAGGTTTGAGCCAGATTTTGATGGACACTGGAGCTATGGATTCCAGAGGGAGGCACTCAAGCAAAGTATAGAGGAGGAGAATAAAGAGGTTGTCCTGGGGTTTAGGGATCCTTTTGGCTTGTCTCAAGGTAGGACAGGCAGACGACTGAGGTCCTTAACACTGGTTTTTAGATTTCACACAACAGAGCCCTAGCTCTCCCTGACAGAAAATAACCTGATGGAAGGGGTATTTGGAGGAAATTACCCTGGCACCACACAGCTGCAATTTTCTCCTCTGCAGGTTGTAATTCATCATAGGCATTTAGGAAGACGCTGTCACGCATGTCTCTCCTGATATAGTTCACATCTGGTTCTGCTGTTGGCAGTCCTGAGTATTTAGAAAATCTGCACACCATTGGTGTCTAATAACCTTTGCTTTAAACACAGTGAAGCCAACCACAAACTTAGAAATGGCACACATCCTTCTGGACTAATTTAGTCCAGGTTCTCTATGTGACTGAGGAAATCCCTTGAGTAGTCTGGACACTGGCATGTGTGTTGAAAACCAGGGAGGTTGCAACTAATCTTAGGGGAAAAAAGAAATAAGAGGAAAGGGAGCAACTTCACTTTCAGTTTGTTTGCCTTGCATGTATAAAGTTTTGAGAGTTTGAAATAGCTCTAGACCGAACAGCCTTCTGCAAAAAATTATACAATCACCAGAAATTTTTTGTTTTTAAAGAAAGTTATATTTTTGTAACATGTGGACATTATGACCCATTTGGGCTTAAATTCTGGCTGAGCAGTTTTTTTCCCCTTGGTTGTACTTTGAGGGGCTCATGAACTCCTTCAGCCCTTAGAAGAAATGAAATCAATAGCTTCTTAGTTGCTCGATGACACAGGTCCATAGAGGGTAGGAATAAGTTCCATAGGGGACAGGAAAACATCTGCAGGAACACACACTTTCTCAGCCCAAGAAGAGCTCTTGGCAAAACTATAGGCGATCTCTTCTTGACCCCAATTAGTTGTAATCCGTGTGCAATCTGTCCTCTGGGACAGCTGTTATCAGACTATGTGGGGAAAGCATGTCCTTGCTAAACTTTTGATGGAGTAGGGCAAAGGGCAAGGCTTTATTGCTCTGACAGTCACGCATTCACTTCCTATCATCCAACTGGTTGTTTTCTTTGGAGGCCATTCTCAACTGACTCTTGGGAAGAAGTTGAATTTGTTGGAGGGGAAGTGGTAAGATTAACCACCAGCACGTCTTCCTTGATTTGTTCCTGACTCTCAGCTGGGAAGAGAATTTTATTTGCAAGTGTCAGAAACCCTTGGGAGAGAGAGTCCTGTTGAAAGGATCTAGATTTTTAATTCTTCCACACCTACACGGATTGATCAAGTTGGGATGGTTTCTGTAAGGAAGTGTTAATAAAATCTAGAAGAGATACACAACATGTAGAGCTTTGCGAAGTCAATTTTTCTTAATGAAGTTCATTCACTCAATTAGCAAATATTTGAGAGTCTTTTTTATACTAGCTGTTGTTCATGGTGCTAGAGATACTAGGGGATAAATGAAAAAGATCAATCATGGCCCATGAATCACTGATGTGACACATGGCAGAGTAACACTTCTCAAACTGTGTATCAAATGATGACATCAATTCCATACAACTCTTTTGCTCCCACCCAGACAAAGTGGAGATGGTGATTATTTTTTCTCAAATAAATTTGGGAAATACTGTATACTCTGTTTGGGGTTCATGTATTATATCATAGAATAAAAATTTTTTTGATAGGTTCTGCTATCAATAATCATGGTATTCTTTCTTTGTTCAATATAGTATTTATAAAAAGCATCAGTAGGAAACTTACCTACTGATACTTAGTTTTCTGTGCAATACATTTGGAACACATTGGTGGAGGAAACTCAGTGGAAATGAACAAGTATTAGAAACTCTCAGGTCACAAAGCTGGCTGTGGTTAGTTGTGGTCAAGAGTTGCTGTCATTGAGTGAAATCCACCACGGAAGTCCCATTCCTGCCCTCTGGGGCCACCAAACACACTCCTGTGCAGTACCCAGGGCTCTCACTGTATACTTCCCCTGCCAAAAATGACCTTGCCCTCCTCACTCTCTCACTCCTGTCCAATTCCTGTGCTTTCACAATCCTGGCTCCAAATTCACCTTTGCCTTGGTGTATTCTGTAAAGTAGCATCTTTAGAATAAAAGAAAAAGTACTTTTATTATTTTATTTTCTTACTACAACAAAGCATGTATATCACAGAAACACTGTGAAATGATATGAACCGGTAAAAAGAAACAAAGCCCATCCAGAAATAACTACTGTTAATGTTTTAGTGACCATCCTGGCAAAGTTTTCCTCCATCCCCAAAACATATATACACACACATGTATCAGAAGTGTATCAGTATTTGACTTTGTTCACTTAGTACTGTATTGTGAGGGGACCATCTTGTTTTCATTGTACTTGCCATGTCTCACACAGAGAGTGACACTCTGTAAGTACCCAGTAATTATGTAATGAATGAGTGACCAATCCTGAGGTCTTTTCTATCTCTAAACCCATTTGATCTTTATCATGTTTTTATTCCGTGAATCTTCCATGTGTATCCACTTTACACTGATTTTTTTTTTTTTTAAATTAGGAGACTTCATTTTTTTAGAGCAGTTTTATATTTACACAAAAATTGAGCAGATCATATAGGGAGTCTCCATATGCAGTCCCTCTCCATGTACATCATGAGAAATGCTGGACTGGAAGAAACACAAGCTGGAATCAAGATTGCCGGTAGAAATATCAATAACCTCAGATGTGCAGATGACACCACCCTTATGGCAGAAAGTGAAGAGGAACTCAAAAGCCTCTTGATGAAAGTGAAAGTGGAGAGTGAAAAGGTTGGCTTAAAGCTCAACATTCAGAAAATGAAGATCATGGCATCTGGTCCCATCACTACATGGGAAATAGATGGAGAAACAGTGGAAACAGTGTCAGACTTTCTTTTTCTGGGCTCCAAAATCACTGCAGATGGTGACTGCAGCCATGAAATTAAAAGACGCTTACTCCTTGGAAGGAAAGTTATGACCAACCTAGATAGCATATTCAAAAGCAGAGACATTACTTTACCAACAAAGGTTCGCCTAGTCAAGGCTATGGTCTTTCCTGTGGTCATGTATGGATGTGAGAGCTGGACTGTGAAGAAGGCTGAGCGCCGAAAAATTGATGCTTTTGAAGTGTGGTGTTGGAGAAGACTCTTGAGAGTCCCTTGGACTGCAAGGAGATCCAACCAGTCCATTCTGAAGGAGATCAGCCCTGGGATTTGTTTGGAAGGAATGATGCTAAAGCTGAAACTCCAGTATTTTGGCCACCTCATGCGAAGAGCTGACTCATTGGAGAAGACTCTGATGCTGGGAGGGATTGGGGGCAGGAGGAGAAGGGGACGACAGAGGATGAGATGGCTGGATGGCATCACTGACTGGATGGATGTGAGTCTGGGTGACCTCTGGGAGGTGGTGATGGACAGGGAGGCCTGGCGTGCTGCGGTTCATGGGGTCGCAAAGAGTCAGACATGACTGAGTGACTGATCTGATCTGATCCATCAGCACAGGTTCCCTATTACTAACATCATGCATTAATGTGGAACATTTGGTACTGTGAGTTTTTTTGTTTTGTTCTTTTAACCATTTTAGTAGATGTGTAGTAGTAGCTCACTGTTTGTTTTAATTTGCAATTCCCTAATGATGTATGATGTCATCTTTTCATATACTTATTTGAAGTCTGTATTTTTTATTTAGCTAGAGGTGTGTTCAGATATTTTGCCTATTTTTTAATTGGGTTGTTTTTTTCTTATGGTTGAGTTTTAAGCATTCTTTGTATCCAGTGATATTTTCACCGGATACAAAAGTCTAGGTTGATGGCTTTCCCTTTAGTACTTTAAACATTTCATTCCATTCTCTTCTGGCTTGCATGGATTCTGAAGAGATGTCCAATGGTAATTTTTATCTTTGATCTTCTACAAATCAGATTTCTTATTTTCTTAACTTTTTTAACCTTTATCTTGGCTTTCTATAGTTTGGTATGTTTGGGTATAGATTTTTGGGGTATTTATCCTACTTGGTGTTCTCTGAATTTCTCTGGATCTGTGGTTTGATGTCTGTCATTAATTTTGAGAATTTCTCAGCCATTATTACCTCAAATATATCTTCGTTTCCTTTGTCTCTTTCTTTCCCTTCTTCTTTGCCTCCTCTTCTAGTGTTTCTGCTTCACATTTGTTTTGCCTTTTGCAGTTGTTCCACAGTTCCTTGATATTCTGTTTCATTAAAAAAAATCATTCTTTCTCTTTGCATTTCTGTTTGAGGATGGCCTATCTTCAAACTCACTAATTCTTTTTAGAGTTTCCATTGCTCTGTTTACATTACCCATCTGTTCTTGCTTGTTTTCTCATTTTCCTTGAGAGCCCTTAATGTATTAATCACAGCTATTTTAAACTCTCTATCTGGTAATTTTGAAAGCTACACTATGACTGAGTTTATCTCTTATGCTTTCTTTGTCTCTTCGGACTGTGTTTTTCCTTGCTTTGTAGCATATCATTTACTTTTTTGTTGAAATCCAGACATGATATACTGGGTAAAGAAACTGAGATAATTAAGCTCTTAGTGTGAGCTGTGGTATATCTAATGTCTTTTGCAGCTGTCATGCCAGAGGCTTCATTTTCTTCTAGTTTCCTTACTTGTTCTCCTTCTCACATTGTTTTTATGTCTCCCTAAAAAGCAAGAGAGTTCCAGAAACACATCTATTTCTCCTTTATTGACTATGCCAAAGCCTTTGACTGTGTGGATCACAATAAACTATGGAAAATTCTGAAAGAGATGGGAATACCAGACCACCTGATCTGCCTCTTAAGAAATCTGTATGCAGGTCAGGAAGCAACAGTTAGAACTGGTCATGGAACAACAGACTGGTTCCAAATAGGAAAAGGAGTACGTCAAGGCTGTATATTGTCACCATGTTTATTTAACTTATATGCAGAGTACATCATGAGAAATGCTGGACTGGAAGAAACACAAGTTGGAATCAAGATTGCCGGGAGAAATATCAATAACCTCAGATATGCAGATGACACCACCCTTATGGCAGAAAGTGAAGAGGGGCTAAAAAGCCTCTTGATGAAAGTGAAAGTGGAGAGTGAAAAGGTTGGCTTAAAGCTCAACATTCAGAAAACGAAGATCATGGCATCTGGTCCCATCACTGCATGGGAAATAGATGGGGAAACAGTGGAAACAGTGTCAGACTTTGTTTTTCTGGGCTCCAAAATCACTGCAGATGGTGACTGCAGCCATGAAATTAAAAGACGCTTACTCCTTGGAAGGAAAGTTATGACCAACCTAGATAGCATATTCAAAAGCAGAGACATTACTTTACCAACAAAGGTTCGCCTAGTCAAGGCTATGGTCTTTCCTGTGGTCATGTATGGATGTGAGAGCTGGACTGTGAAGAAGGCTGAGCGCCGAAGAATTGATGCTTTTGAAGTGTGGTGTTGGAGAAGACTCTTGAGAGTCCCTTGGACTGCAAGAAGATCCAACCAGTCCATTCTGAAGGAGATCAATCCTGGAATTTCTTTAGAAGGAATGATGCTAAAGCTGAAACTCCAGTATTTTGGCCACCTCATGCGAAGAGTTGACTCATTGGAGAAGACTCTGATGCTGGGAGGGATTGGGGGCAGGAGGAGAAGGGGACGACAGAGGATGAGATGGCTGGATGGCATCACTGACTCGATGGATGCGAGTCTGAGTGACCTCCGGGAGCTGGTGATGGATAGGGAGGCCTGGCGTGCTGCGGTTCATGGGGTCGCAAAGAGTCGGACACGACTGAGCGACTGATCTGATCTGATCTGAAACTCTTCTTAAGTAGAATCTGTGTCTTATAGCTCTGTTATATGCCACTGTAATTGTGGTGGAACTCTGCTGATATAGTGGTTCGCTACGGCTGGGGGGAGGTGATTTATAATCTTATGATTAGAACTTAAGTTTTTTAGTGAGCTTGAGTCCCTGGGCTGTGACCTTCAGAAAGGTTCCTTAGTCTTTTCCCTTACTTTATATAATACAAGAAGACTAGAGGGAATTAGAGTTGGCTAATTACCAAGGGAACATTTCATGCAAAGACGGGCTCGATAAAGGACAGAAATGGTATGGACCTAACAGAAGCAGAAGATATTAAGAAGAGGTGGCAAGAATACACAGAAGAACTGTACAAAAAAGATCTTCATGACCCAGATAATCACGATGGTGTGATCACTGACCTAGAGCCAGACATCCTGGAATGTGAAGTCAAGTGGGCCTTAGGAAGCATCACTATGAACAAAGGTAGTGGAGATGATGGAATTCCAGTGGAGCTATTCCAAATCCTGAAAGATGATGCTGTGAAAGTGCTGCACTCAATATGCCAGCAAATTTGGAAAACTAGCAGTGGCCACAGGAATGGAAAAAGTCAGTTTTCATTCCAATCTCAAAGAAAGGCAATGTCAAAGAATGCTCAAACTACCACACAATTGCACTCATCTCACAGGCTAGTAAAGTAATGCTCAAAATTCTCCAAGCCAGGCTTCAGCAATACGTGAACCGTGAACTTCCAGATGTTCAAACTGGTTTTAGAAAAGACAGGGGAACCAGAGATCAAGTTGCCAACATCTGCTGGATCATCGAAAAAGCCAGAGAGTTCCAGAAAAACATCTATTTCTGCTTTATTGACTATGCCTAAGCCTTTGACTATGTGGATCACAATAAACTGTGGAAAATTCTGAAAGAGAGGGAATACCAGACCACCTGACCTGCCTCTTGAGAAACCTATATGCAGGTCAGGAAGCAACAGTTAGAACTGGACATGGAACAACAGACTGTTTCCAAATAGGAAAAGGAGTTCATCAAGACTGTATATTGTCACTCTGCTTATTTAACTTATATGCAGAGTACATCATGCGAAACACTGGGCTGGATGAAGCACAAGCTGGAATCAAGATTGTCTGGAGAAATATCAATAACCTCAGATATGCAGATGACACCACCCTTATGGCAGAAAGTGAAGAGAACTCAAAAGCCTCTTGATGAAAGTGAAAGAGGAGAGTGAAAAATTTGGCTTAAAGCTCAACATTCAGAAAACTAAGATCATGGCATCCAGTCCCATCACTTCATGGGAAATAGATGGGGAAACAGTGGAAACAGTGTCAGACTTTATTTTTTGGGCCTCCAAAATCACTGCAGATGGTGACTGCAGCCATGAAATTAAAAGATGCTTACTCCTTGGAAGGAAAGTTATGACCAACCTAGATAGCATATTGAAAAGCAGAGCCATTACTTTGCCAATGAAGGTCCATCTAGTCAAGGCTATGGTTTTTCCAGTGGTCATGTATGGATGTGAGAGTTGGACTGTGAAGAAAGCTGAGCGCCGAAGAATTGATGCTTTTGAAGTGTGGTGTTGGAGAAGACTCTTGAGAGTCCCTTGGACTGCCAATGAGATCCAGCCAGTCCATCCTAAAGGAGATCAGTCCTGGATGTTCATTGGAAGGGCTGATGCTGAGGCTGAAACTCCAATACTTTGGCCACCTCATGCAAAGAGCTGACTCATTGGAAAAGACCCTGATTCTGGCAGGAGGAGAAGGGGACGACAGAGGATGAGATGGCTGGATGGCATCACTGACTCAATGCACATGAGTTTGAATGAAGTCCGGGAGTTGGTTATGGACAGGGAGGCCTGGCGTGCTGCGATTCATGGGGTTGCAAAGCGTCAGACACGAGTGAGCGACTGAACTGAACTGAATTTCCCTTCTGCTAGGTCAGATAAAGCTCTGGTAAAAACAACTTCCCTTGGAGTACAGGCCCTTCTTATGGAAAATGCTCTGGATACAAGTTACAAAGGTACTTTTCTCCTGGCATATTTAAAAGTGATTACCCTCCTCCTTCCTCTGCTGCAAACAGGAGGGGATTGTTCTCCAACCTTCACTTTGAGAACCTGGTAGGGATTTTTGAGGTAAAAGCCACGAAAATGTAGCATCTTCCTCCTACTCCTGAAACCTGCCTTCCCTCACTGAAGTTTTTAAATCTCAAGGTATTCACACTCATCCTCTGTTAAGTCTTCAAAATTACCATTAAAGTGTTACAACTAGCCATTGCCTCTAGTGGCTTCTGCTTCAGGTAAGCTGATCGAAGCTTTGGTTTTCCATATGTACCTGTCTCTCCAGATTTCAAGATGGTGAGTTTCCCTGTGCTTTGAATTCTCTGATGTTTCCAAGAAAAGTTGTTGGTTTTCAATTTACTTAGTTTTTTTTTTTTCTTGTGAGTGCAATGCTTATGACTTCCAAGCTCTGTAAGTGTCAACATTTGAACTAGAAGGTCCTCTATTGATTTTCATCTGATCCATTTAATGGTCATATATTGGGCATGATCTGTTGCTAGGACCTTATACTTAATCTAGTTGGGACACAGGCATAGCCAGTCCAAGCCTCTATCCTTAGGGACCATCTGAGGTCATTTTCATGGTGTATACTTTGTCTCTCAAACTGAGCCAAGGTTCCCCATTCCTGGTCTGTGTGTTTATATTCTGACTTCCTCAGGCAACTTTTTCTCAAACAAGTCCATCGATCCACATTCTCAAGAGTTCCACAAGAACACTTTAAAATTTTATGCTTGCATTTTAATTATAACATAAAATTTAGGATAGCTTAAGGATATTATAGAACAGAGGTTGGCAAATTATGGCCCATGGACTAAATCCAGCCCACGACCTGTTTATTTGTATAACAGGTTTTATTGAAACACAGCTATGCTCATGTGTTTATGTAGTGTTTATGACTGTTTTCATGCTACAATGGTGGAGCGGAAAATGGTGGAGAAAGTGTATGGCCCATGATGCCTAAAATACTTACCATCTGGCACATCACTATCTTTGCTCTAGAAAATCTTTAGATGATTATGATCACATGATTTCAGCATCAGTGTTTGTGTTTTTTTATCATGAGGCCAAATAAAGATTACAAATTAGGTTTTTTTTGGAATTTAAAATTAAGAACATGGATAGTGAATTGAGTAAGCACATGAGAAATTTGAGAATGAATCATGCAATGTTCAGAAGATCTTACCCTGAAGTAGACAGAACCAGATTCATGTTGGGGGCCTGCACCATGTGGGGGTATCTTATCTGTATATGTGCTGACTTGCTGCAACTCAGTAAGAACCGTAGTGACCATGGCAATGACCACATTCAAAACCCTTTTAAATTTCATTTCTAATTTCTGTCCCAGAAATAATAAAGTTATCTAACTTTATTATTATCATATCATATATCACAATGCTAATCTGTCTTCAGTTGAAGATAATCATCTTTACTTAATTAGCAGGTAACACCTTACTAAAATAGGCATTGGAGAATTTGCCTGCTGGCTGAATTTTCCTTAAGGAAGAAATCTCAATATCCTAAACCAGAAAACAAAACTCTGCCTTAGCTGTACCATTCTGTATGATATACTTATGTGTATTCTGGGCAGAAATTCCAGATTCTCCCTCTCAAGAAAGAGTCCCTCTACCTATAGGCCCATGACCCTGGATGTTATTTATTTATTTATTTTTTTACTTTTTGTTTTATACTGAATAAAAAATAACCAGCTACTGTATAGCTGGTTAACAATATTGTCACAGTTTCGGTGCACAGCAAAGTGACTCAGCCACACATATACACATATCCATTCTTCCCCAAACTCCCCTCCCAGACTGGATGTTCAGTATTCTTTATCATTCTGCCTGTTCCTGTCTTGGGGCATGAGGGACACCTCGGTGGGCTCTGCTCCACCCCTACCCCCACCCCAACCAAGAGCCTGCTCTTGAGGCAATCTCTCTTCTAGACCAGTCTCTGTTTTAGTCTTCTTCCTTCCTGTTTAGATTCTTTTACGTGTCCTTTCTTGCCTGAGAACCTCTGTAAGAACTCACTATATTACACAGGATCTAATAACATTGATCTTGACGGAAAAGGCTTAAGTCTTGGTCAATTTCCTCCTCAGAAGTATTTTGAGCCCCATTAACGTTTCCCATCTCCTTCCCGGCAGAGTTCTGCACCAAGTGGTGGGTGTTGGGAATAGCAGGCTTTGTTATGCCACAAAAATACAGTTATATTTTTCACCCAGACCAACAGGGACTCCTAGGAATTCACTGCGTATGATGGATAAACCCTGAGTAGAAGTCTGGGTATTGAAGTCAGACATAGTGCAAACATTCTGCTCTCCCCTTTTATGGGTACAGGAACCTAAAGAAGTCAGTTGTGCACTTCTATCCTGTGGGATGAAGGGTGTCTAATGCACGATTTAGCTAAGTGCAATTTGAGGCCATATTTTAAAAAGAACATAAAGTGCTCTAAGGCAATGTTCATTTCTTGATTTTTTGTTACAGCTTTATTGAGATATAATTCACAGACTCAAAGTATACAATTCAATGGTTTTAATATATTCAGACTTGTGCAACTAGCACCATAATCAATTTTAGAACTTTTCATCAACTCAAAAGGAAATTCCATACTCACTAGCCATCATTCTTCACTGTAACCATTCCTCCTGACACTAAGCTCATCTACTTTTGTTTCCCTATGGGCATGCATGCGCAGTGGCTTCAGTTGTGTCCAGGCAAGAATACTGGAGTGGGTTGCCATTTCCTTCTCCATTTGTCTCTCTGTATACACTTATTCTGGGCAATTCCTATAAATGGAATCGTACAATATGTATATTGTTATATGTGACTACTCTCTTTTACTTAACATACTGTTTTAAAGGTTCATCTATGTTATGGTATGTATCAGTACTCCATTCTTCTGTATGGCCAAGTAAAATTCCATTCTATGGATATAACACATTTTGCTTACCCATTCATCAATTGGTGGACATTTGGATTGCTTCCATCTTTTGGCTATTATAAATAATGCCACTGTAAACATTCATGTACAAGTTTTTGTATAGATACATGGGTTTAGATCTGGATTCTTGATTTTATTTCATTGTTCCATTTAGCTATCCTTCTGCCAGTAACACATTGTATTGATTACTGTTGATCATGAATTTTAAAATCAAGATGTGCAAGTCCTCCAAATTTGTTTTTCACTTTTATTTATTTATTTTGTGTGTGTGTTTTTCACTTTTAAGGTTTTTTTTTGACTATCCTGGTTTTCTTGAGTTTCCATGTGAATTTAGTATTCAGCTGGGATTCTGATAGAGATTGCACTGAATCTGTAGATCATTTGGGGAGTTTTGCTGTCTTAACCATATTAAATCTTCCAGCCCATCAACAGATATTTTCTCATTGATTTAGATTTTATAAATTCTTTCAACAATGTTTTGTCATTTTCAGAATATAAGTTCCCCTGCTGAGTACTTAACATGCGTGAGACACATCAGTGGTGTAATTCGTCAACCACATCACCTCCCCCGCCACATGCTGCCTAGAGAACACAGATCATAACTTAATTTCAGTTTTCTTCTCTATTTTGCACAGAGGAGGTGTTCCATCTGAATTTGTTGAAAAAAATAACCAAGGAACAAATAAATTCCTCACTTTGCTTCCTGTGCCCTGGAAATCAGAGCGGCAGGATCCTTTTCAGTTCATTAACAATCATGTTACACAAGCAGATGCTGGCTCATAGCAGCTGTGCTGCCAATGCACGTGCTGCTTCTGGAGTCCTTCATTTTGTCAAAAAATTTTAAAAGAGTCCTTATTCACAGCAATAGTCTTTCCCTAGGAAGAGCCACCTCTACGAGAATCTCCAGATAAGGAAGGGAGTTTGTCCCCTGAGCCCCAGGCTTGTACAGATCAGATCAGATCAGTCGCTCAGTCGTGTCCGACTCTTTGCGACCCCATGAACTGCAGCACGCCAGGCCTCCCTGTCCATCACCAGCTCCCGGAGGTCACTCAGACTCGCATCCATCGAGTCAGTGAAGCCATCCAGCCATCTCATCCTCTGTCGTCCCCTTCTCCTCCTGCCCTCAATCCCTCCCAGCATCACAATTCCATGCAATTTTGCATGCACAGTCCTGCCTGCTGAGCAGGGCTGGGACAGTACAGAGAAGGTCCTAGGATGCTATGGCATGCAGACCCACAGGTGTGCAGTTGTCTCAGACCACAAAGCCTCTCAGGAAATGGGTGTGGGGTTTTCAGGGTCAGTTTCTTGCCAAACCTTCGCCTCCCTCTAGCCAGTCTACCCCATCTTTTTCCTCCAGGCACCCATCCCTGACCCCAGCCCCTTTCTAACTCTACCTGAACTGTCTTACCTGGGAAAGGGCCCATAAGAGGATTTGCTCCATCTCCTTCTAAACATTCAAAATCAGTTAAACGAATGGAACAGATTTTAGTAAGTAACTGAGTGTTTTTAGAGATACCAAGGGAACATTTCATGTAAAAATGGGCTTGATAAAGGACAGAAATGATATGGACCTAACAGAAGCAGAAGATATTAAGAAGAGGTGGCAAGAATACACAGAACTGTACAAAAAAGAACTTCACGACCCAGATAATCACAATGATGTCATCACTGACCTAGAGCCAGACATCTTGGAATGTGAAGTCAAGTGGGCTTTAGGAAGCATCACTACGAACAAAGCTAGTGGAAGTGATGGAATTCCAGTTGAGCTCTTTCAAATCCTTAAAAATGATGCTGTGAAAGTGCTGCACTCCATATGCCAGAACATATGGAAAACTCAGCAGTGGCCACAGGACTGGAAAAGATCAGTTTTCATTCCAATCCCTAAGAAAGGCATGCCAAAGAATGCTCAAACTACTGCACAATTGCACTCATCTCACACGCTAGTAAAGTAATGCTCAAAATTCTCCAAGCCAGGCTTCAGCAATATGTGAACCGTGAACTTCCTGATGTTCAAGCTGGTTTTAGAAAAGGCAGAGGAACCAGAGATCAAATTGCCAACATCCGCTGGATCATGGAAAAAGCAAGAGAGTTCCAGAAAAACATCTATTTCTGCTTTATTGACTATGCCAAAGCCTTTGACTGTGTGGATCGCAATAAACTGTGGAAAATTCTTCGAGAGATGGGAATACCAGACCACCTGATCTGCCTCTTGAGAAATTTGTATGCAAATCAGGAAGCAACAGTTAAAGCTGGACATGGAACAACAGACTGGTTCCAAATAGGAAAAGGAATACATCAAGGCTATATATTGTCACCCTGCTTGTTTAACTTATATGCAGAGTACATCATGAGAAATGCTGGGCTGGAAGTCCAGCATTGGACAAGTTGGAATCAAGATTGCCGGGAGAAATATCAATAACCTCAGATATGCAGATGACACCACTCTTATGGCAGAAAGTGAAGAGGAACTAAAAAGCCTCCTGATGAAAGTGAAAGTGGATTGTGAAAAAGTTGTCTTAAAGCTCAACATTCGGAAAATGAAGATCATGGCATCTGGTCCCATCACTTCATGGGAAATCGATGGGGAAACAGTGGAAACAGTGTCAGACTTTATTTCTTTGGGCTCCCAAATCACTGCAGATGGTGACTGCAGCCAGGAAATTAAAAGATGCTTACTCCTTGGAAGGAAAGTTATGACCAACCTAGATAGCATATTCAAAAGCAGAGACATTACTTTACCAACAAAGGTCCATCTAGTCAAGGCTATGGTTTTTCCTGTGGTCATGTATGGATGTGAGAGTTGGACTGTGAAGAAAGCTGAATGCCGAAGAATTGATGCTTTTGAAGTGTGGTGTTGGAGAAGACTCTTGAGAGTCCCTTGGACTGCAAGGAGATCCAACCAGTCCATTCTGAAGGAGATCAGCCCTGGGATTTCTTTAGAAGGAATGATGCTAAAGCTGAAACTCCAGTATTTTGGCCACCTCATGCGAAGAGTTGACTCATTGGAGAAGACTCTGATGCTGGGAGGGATTGGGGGCAGGAGGAGAAGGGGACGACAGAGGATGAGATGGCTGGATGGCATCAGTGACTCGATGGACATGAGTTTGAGTGAACTCTGGGAGTTGGTGATGGACAGGGAGGCCTGGTGTGCTGCGATTCATGGGGTCGCAAAGATTCGGACAGGACTAAGCAACTGAACTGAACTGAACTGAACTGAATTAAGTTAATTAAGCTCCCATGCCAACAGTTCCTCATCCTTAGAGCAAGGAATACCTGCCCCACCTAGTTTTCTGTTGGGCATTATATGAACTAACATATGGACAGTACTGGTCCAGGGTGAACTCAGTCAATATTGGCTTCTTTTCCTTTCGTGGAGATATTGAGGTGGCAAAGAGACCATAACTCAGATTCAGATGCAGGCAGAAATTGAACAAATATTTATGAAGTTCCTACTGAGTGCTGGAGCTCAGGATCTGGTGGAGGATGCAGACAAGCACACAGGCAATTAGAGGCAGAGTAATAGTGACCATAATAAGAGTAAGATTGGGTGCTTGTGAGATCCTGGCAGGGGCACACACTCTTGGGGGTACAGCAAAGGGAATGTTCCTAGAGGCAACTTCCTATAAACCTAGGTCAGAGAATTAATAAGAATTACTTGGACAAGGCATATGGGGCAGTATATTGGACAGAGGAAAGAGTAAGTACCTGGAAGCGAAATTCCTTATGCCTTAACGGACTGTTGGTAATAAAAATAACCACAATAGCGACATTGTTGTAGACCTACTATGTCCTGAGCATGCTGCAAAATGCTATAAATACATTGTTTTACTGATTCTCACAGCTCTTTGAGCAATGTATTATTAGTTGTACAGATAAGGAAACTGAGACTTGGAGTGATGAAGGAATCTGTAAGCTCACAGAGCTGGTGGGTGGTGGGAGAGACTTTCATTAGGACTTGGGTACCAGAGCCAGCACTGGCTCCTAACTCTGCACAGGACTGCCTTTAGTCACAGATTGTGACTGAGTAGAACTTCTCAGATGGCAGTAGAGGTAAAGAAAGTGGGTCCTGCCAATACAGCAGACCCAAGAGATGTCCGTTTGATCCCTAGGACAGGAAGATCCCCTGGAGGAGGGCATGGCAACCCACTCCAGTATTCCTGCCTGCAGAATCCCATGGACAGAGGAGCCTAGCAGGTTACAGTCCATGGGATCTCAAAGAGTCAGATGCGACTGAAGCAACTTAGCATGCACGCATGTGGCTGGGAAAGAGCTTTCTGAGGATGCTGAGGGTGGGGGGTATTGCTTCAGGCAAGGCTGTTAAATCAACAGTTAGATGAACAGAAGAGATCTTCATGGCCACGCTCACTCTGCCTTCCCCCCGACTTGGCCATCTTGCAGATGCAGAGTCTTGAGGTCAGTGCAGATCATTCAGGCTGACTAAACAGCAACTCTCTGGGATGCTTCCTGTTAGAAGTGTGCTGGGAAAGACTGCCTCACAAAGTGAGCACTGCCCGGATTCCGGGGGCTCCAGACACACAGCTGACATTGTGAAGAGCACCTCTAGGGCTCTGCAGAGCAGCAGCCTTGTCAAATTCAGATGCTCTGGCGTGCTAGGGTTTATTGAGAAAGTAAATTATTGGCAGGGTTTTGGAGCTCATCTGTTTTTCAGAGTTTTGTAGAAATAATCTGTCTCGCAGTAGAGTTTGGCTCAATTCAGGGTATAGTAATGGAGTTAGGTGAATTTGGTGGAGGAGGAGGTCCTGGGGGAGACAGAATTCCCATAACTTAAGTAAGAATATTTTCAAGTCTTGAAATGAGAAGCACACTTAGACATAGAAAACAATAAATACTTACAGAGTTTTGTCTATTTTGACATGTTTCACTATTAAATTTCCTGCCAGTATCTTACAAATAAAGACCTGTTGAGAGCATGTGAAAAGTTACTCAACAGCACTAGCCATCAGGAAAATGCAAATCACAATCACAATGAGGTAATACTTTGTATCCATTAGGACTGCTGTGATCAGACAAGGAAATACATGTCCATAAAAAAAATTGTATGTATTTAATGTTTTTTTTTAACTGAACATTCAGTTAATGTTCAGTTAAAAAAAAACATTAAATACATACAATTTTTTTTTATGAATATATATTTCCATTTCTCCTGGATATATGCCTGGGATTAGTTCTGTGTTTAACCTATGGTAACTCTATATATTTAGCCTTTTGAGGAGCTCCCCGACTTCCAAATCAGCGACACTATTTCACATTCCCACCAGTAGTCTGTGAGGATGCCAACCTCTCCATACCTTTGCCAACACTTGCTATTGTTTGTCTTTCTGATCACAGCAGTCCTACTGGATACAAAGTACTACCTCACTGTGGTGCTGGAGAAGACTCTTGAGAGTCCCTTGGACTGCAAGGAGATCCAACCAGTCCATCCTAAAGGAGATCAGCCCTGGATGTTCTTTGGAAGGAATGATGCTAAAACTGAAACTCCAGTACTTTGGCCACCTCACGCGAAGAGTTGACTCATTGGAGAAGACTCTGATGCTGGGAGGGATTGGGGGCAGGAGGAGAAGGGGACGACAGAGGATGAGATGGCTGGATGGTATCATCGACTCGATGGATGTGAGTTTGGGTAAACTCTGGGAGTTGGTGATGGACAGGGAGGCCTGGTGTGCTGCGATTCATGGGCTGCAAAGAGTCGGACATGACTGAGCAACTGAATTGAACTGACTGAATGTTCAGTTATGTTCATAGCAGCATTATTCAAAGTAGCTGAAACATGAAAACAGTCCAAGTGTCCTTCAACTGATAAATGGATAAACAAAACAGATACATCTATCTATGCAATAGAGTATTATTCTGAAGTGTGATGAACCTTGAAAACATGCTGAGTGGAAAAACTAGTCGCAAAGAATTGTATATGATTCCATTTTTATGAAATGTCCAGAATAGGTAAACCTATATAGTCAGAAAGTAGATTTGTGGTTGCCTAAGGCTGCATGTGGGGTGGGGAGAGATGGGGATTGATTGCTAATGAGAACAGGGTTTCTTTTGGGGGTGATGAAAATGTTCTAATATTGACTCTATGAACATATTAAAGTCATTGGGTTGTATTCTTTCAGTGGGTGAAGTCTATGGTATGTAAATTACATCTCAATAAAGTTATTTTTAAGAAACAACCATTAGGGAAATTCTCGTTTGGTCTGGTAGTTAGAATGCTATGCTTTCATTGCAGGTGGCACATGTTTGATCCCTGTGGCGAAAAAAAGAAACAACCACTATGGGCAGTGGTGGGGTGCCATGGGCTTATGGGCAGATTTTCCTCTCAGTTCCAAATGGATTCCAGGCCCATCGGGCCCATGGAATAAGGGGTTCATATTTACCTGATAAGAAAGCCAGACTCAGTGAGACCATGGGGCTTCCCTGGGCTCACTGTGGTTTACAGGTCTATTCGGCAGCAAGTTCTCCTAGCAACCAGTCCAGGCACATTTGATAGAACTGTGCTTTTCAAGCTCTGCTCTACTGAGTCTCTTTGGGGACACCCATGGGTATGGGCAGTGGGTCAGGATATGCATGAGAAGTAGGGTTGCTGATCAGGTGAGCTCTAGTCTCCTACTTCAGTTCAGTTGCTCAGTTGTGTCTGACTCTTTGTGATCCCAAGGACTGCAGCATGCTAGGCCTCCCTGTCCATCACCAACTCCTAGAGTTTACTCAAAATCATGTCCCTTGAGTCGGTGATGCCACCCAACCATCTCATCCTCTATCAGCCCCTTCTCCTGCCTTCAATCTTTCCCAGCATTAGGGTCTTTTCCAATGAGTAGGTTCTTTGCATCAGGTGACCAAGGTATTGGGAGCTTCAGCATCAGTCCTTCCAGTGAATATTCAGGACTGATTTCCTTTAGGATTGACTGGTTGGATCTCCTTGCAGTCCAATGGACTCTCAAGAGTCTTTTCCAGTACCACAGTTAAAAAGCATCAATTCTTTGGCACTCAGCTTTCTTTATAGTCCAACTCGCACATCCACTCATGACTACTGGAAAAACCATTGCATTGACAAGACGGGCTTTTGTTGGTAATGTCTCTGCTTTTTAATATGCTGTCTAGATTGGTCACAGCTTTCCTTCCAAGGAGCAAGTGTCTTTTAATATCATGGCTGCAATCATCATCTGTGGTGATTTTGGAGCCCAAAGAAATAAAGTCTCTCACCATTTTCATTATTTCCCAATCTATTTGCCATGAAGTGATGGGACCAGATGTCACGATCTTAGTTTTCTGAAGGTTGAGTTTTAAGCCAACTTTTTCACTTTGACTTTCATCAAGAGGCTCTTTAGTTCTTCTTCACTTTCTGCCATAAGGGTGGTATCATCTGCACATCTGAGGTTATTGATATTTCTCCTGGCAATCTTGATTCCAGCTTGTGCTTCCTCCAGCCTGGCATTTCGCATGATGTACTCTGCTGCTGCTGCTGCTAAGTCGCTTCAGTCGTGTCCGACTCTGTGCAACCCCATAGATGGCAGCCCACCAGGCTCCCCGTCCCTGGGATTCTCTAGGCAAGAACACTGGAGTGGGTTGCCATTTCCTTCTCCAGTGCATGAAAGTGAAAAGTGAAAGTGAAATCGCTCAGTCATGTCCGACTCTTAGCGACCCCATGGACTGCAGCCTACCAGGCTCCTCCATCCATGGGATTTTCCAGGCAAAAGTACTGGGGTGGGGTGCCATTGCCTTCCCCTCTGCATGTAAGTTAAATAAGCAGGGTGACAATACACAGCCTTGACGTACTCCTTTTCCTATTTGGAACCAGTATGTTGTTCCATGTCCAGTTTTAACTATTGCTTCCTGACCTGCATACAGATTTCTCAAGAGGCAGGTCAGGTGGTTTGGTATTCCCATCTCTTTCAGAATTTTCCATAGTTTGTGGCGATCCACACTGTCAAAGGCTTTGGCATAGTCAATAAAGCAGAAATAGATGTTTTTCTGGAACTCTCTTCCTTTTTTGATGATCCACGAGATGTTGGCAATTTGATCTCTGGTTCCTCTGCCTTTTCTAAAACCAGCTTGAACATCTGGAAGTTCACGGTTCACATACTGTTGAAGCCTGGCTTGGAGAATTTTGAGCATTACTTTATTAGCATGTGAGATGAGTGCAACTGTGCGATAGTTTGAATATTCTTTGGCATTGCCTTTCTTTGGGATTGGGATGAAAACTGACCTTTTCCAGTCCTGTGGCCACTGCTGAGTTTTTCAAATTTGCTGGCATATTGAGTGCAGCGCTTTCACAACATCATTTGAAATAGCTCAACTAGAATTCCATCACCTCCACTAGCTTTGTTCGTAGTGATGCTTCCTAAGGCCCACTTGACTTCACATTCCAGGAGGTCTGGTTCTAGGTAGATGATCACACCATAGTGGTTCTCTGGGTCATGAAGATCTTTTTTGTACAGTTCTGTGTATTCTTGCCATCTCTTCTTAATATCTTCTGCTTCTGTTAGGTCCATACCATTTCTGTCCTTTATTGAGCCCATCTTTGCATGAAATGTTCCCTTGGTATCTCTAATTTTCTTGAAGAGATCTCTAGTCTTTCCCATTCTATTGTTTTCCTCTATTTCTTTATACTGATCACTGAGGAAGGCTTTCTTATCTCTCCTTGCTATTCTTTGGAACCCTGCATTCAAATGTGTATATCTTTCCTTTTCTCCTTTGCCTTTAGTCTCTCTTCTTTTCTCAGCTATTTGTAAGGCCTCAGACTTTTTTGCCTTTTTCAACCATTTTGCCTTTTTCCATTTCTTTTTCTTGGGGATGGTCTTAATCACTGCCTCCTGTACAATGTCATGAACCTCCATCCATAGTTCTTCAGGCACTGTGTCTATCAGATCTCCTACTTAGTTTGAATCAAAAGCACTTAAATTGATATATTGGGCTCACAGTAATGCCTTCTTTGAAAAAAATTTTTTCTCTCTGCTAAAATCCATTGCCCTTAACCCCAGGTTTCTCCGTTTCCAAAGACAGTGAACCAAGCACTTCCCTCAATCTCAGCACCCAATGTGCTGATGTATTTATGGAAAGATGCTCACAATTCAAACAAAAAGAGGTAACTCAGGCTGCTAAGCTCTTGTTGCTTTAGTGTTGGCCCTTTGCTGAGGAATGCACCCGCAAGGTATCTGTTTATAATATGAATTGCCAGTGAACGAGGGAGAAATATTGCTCTTGGCCAAGAATATAGCCTGTTGCTAGAAAACAATACAGCTAAACCATTTATGAAATTATCAGAAAACACTGTCACTTAATAATAATATTGCACAAGATGTCCTTGTCCCCAGAAATCCTCCCATCCTCATCCAAGACTGTCTTTGGAGGCAAAAACTGCTTCCCAACAAAATCTAGGTTTGTTCTCAATTTGTCTTAACAAGGAATGACATAAGTTTACCGGACAAAAGAGTCCCATTTTTTGTTGCCTGTGTTTAATCTGCACGGACAGAAAGCTGTAAATATCCTAAGTGGTTGTTGCCGGCTGGCCTTGGAGGAGCCGTTCGTTAAAGACCATGGTTCGCTGGTTTCTTGTGTGGCTTCTAAGGACCCAGGGGTTCCTTGCTCATCATCACCATGAGGTCTGGCAAACAAAAGCCGGAGGCCCAGGAGCCTGTGTGGAAGGATAATGTGACCTTTGACCTCCACTAGCAAGGCCCGGAGGGAAAGAGGCAAAGTCAGGCTCCAGCAACGTTTAATGACAGATCTTGTTAAGGTTAAAAAAACAGCTCTGGCGTCCAGCTGGGATTTCATCTGGGGAGGCGCTCAAAGGGCCTTTAGTAACAGCCGCGAGGCCCCTTGCACAGCTGCCCCGGGGCCGCCAAGCCGTCTTTCTGAGCCCGCCACTGCCCAGAACCCCCACCCTTGAGGAGGACCCCCGCCGCTGTCGAGGACCTTCGACCCGAGTCAGTCTGAGTCAGGAGAGAGTCATTCATTTTTTCCCTATTGCCACCAGCAAGCCTCAGCCCTCTGAGGCTATGATGAGCTTCTGACAGCAGCTCGGCACTGATTCTGGATTTTCTCTCAGAAAAAAATAACCGTCAAGAAAAGAATTGAGATTAGTGCCCTGATAAAAGAGATCCCACGTAGTGCCTAGCCCCTTCTACATGTGCCGGTATGGTGAGGAGACGGCTGTTCATAACTCAGAACTCTAACCGGAACCAAACCATACTCACACAGGGATCTCCGAATTCCAGTCTCTAGGACTGTAGAAGGATATTTCTCTTGTGGCTAAGCCGCCTAGTCTATGTATTTTTGTTCTAGCAGCCAGAGATGACTAAGGCAACATCTTTCCTGAATGAAAGGTGCTTTCAGCTGGGTGTGATTGGTGTTTAACTTGCAGATTGAATGGAGTGAGATGAAGATCTCGGATATAGTTTTGCTCTGAAATGGTTAAACTTCAGATTGAAAGAGTCAGGCCACAAGCAGAAGACCTCCATCATCTTCAATTCTGAATAATTCCTTTATTTATTAAAATTTTTTTTTCTTCTTTTTAAAAATTTAATTTCATTTTTAAAATTTTAAATTGGAATATAATTGTTTTACATTGTTGTGTTAGTTTCTGCCGTACAACAATGTGAATCAATTCTAAGTATACATAGATCCTCTCCTTCCTCAGCCTCCCTTCCCCTCCCCTATCCCATCCCTCTGGGTCATCAAAGAATACGGAGCTGAACTCCCTGTATTATATAGCAGATTCCCACTGGCTATCTATTACATATGGTAATGTAAATAATAATTCCTATCTGGCAACATATGTATTTGTGGCACATCTGAATGGATATTTAATGCCTGTCCCTTAAAAATTTTTTTTTAATTGTGAAGTGAAGTGAAGTCACTCACTCGTGTCCAACTCTGCGACCCCATGGACTTCTCCATCCATGGGATTCTCCAGGCAAGAATACTGGAGTGGGTTGCCATTTCCTTCACCAGGGAGTCTTCCTGACCCAGGGATTGAACCCAGGTCTCCTGCATTGCAGGCAGATGCTTTAACCTCTGAGCCACTTTTTAAAAATTGTAGTTGATGTAGAATGTTGTGTTAGTTTCAGGTATATAACAAAGTGAATCAGTTATACATAAATCTACTCTTTTTTTTTTTTTGTTGTTGTTCTTTTCCCATGTAGGCCATTGTAGAGTATTGAGTAGAGTTCCCTGTGCTATACAATATATTCTTATTGGTTTATCTATTATCTATATATCTATCTATAGTAGTATGTATATGAATGATCTCTTTTTTTCATGCTTAAAGAAAGAAAGAAAAAAGTGATAGGCAACTCCAGATTTGACACTATGATTCTTACTAGTGCTTGCATTAGATATTGGCATTTTATTGCCAATATCTGAGCAGTCCAGGACCGGGCATCTGCTGCCCTGTGAAGCAGCTTCACAGCTCTTGATTCATCCCTGCATGCAGTGATTCTGGGGAAATAAGGATGGCTCTGTGGAAATGAACATAACGGGAAGGATAGAACTCCAGCAAAAGCTGAAAATGTGGTGAGGTGAACTAAGGACTGTTGCAGGCGACCTGTGATTCCAGAGGAAGTGTGATGTGGGAGCAAGCCTGTTGGAGTAGCCTTTGGGAGCACGTCCATTTTCTGAAATTTGGGGATTCTTGAAGGTTTGGATGGGCTTCCCAGGTGGCACTAGTGGTAAAGAAGCCACCTGCCAATGCAGGAGATGTAAGAGATGTGGGTTCGATCTCTGGGTCAGAAAGATCCCCTAGAGGAGGACATGGCAACTCACTCCAGTATTCTTGCCTGAAGAATTCTATGGACAGGCCAGACTGTAGCCTGGCCAGCTAAAGTCCTTGGGGTGGCAAAGAGTAGGCACAACTGAAGCGACTTAGCACAAAGCACAAAGGTTTGGACACATTATTCTCAATATCAAAGGGTTTGTTACAAAAAAAGAGAGTGATATAGGAAACATTATTTTATTTGAAGACAATTATTGATTCATATGCACTTATAAGAAATAATACTGGAACTTTGCTGGTGGTTCAGTGGTTAACAATCCCCCTTCTAATGCAAGGGATGCAGGTTTGATCCCCAGTTGGGGAACTAAGATCCCACAGGCTGCAGGGGCAACTAAGCCCCGACACTGCAACTACTGAGCCTGTGTGCCATTAGAGAGGAGCCCATGCTCCACAACAAAGGTACTGAGTGCCGAAGCCAAGACCTCTCACAGCCAGATAGATAAATATTAAAAAGGAAAGAAAAGAAACTCGAGATGGAACTGTTGAGTTAGCCTTTTTGCGGATAGTTGTCTAGGATTCCTTTTCCTGGATGGGTTTTGTTCGAGAGGCTTCTTAATTTTAGTTATGACTGCTTTCAGACTTCTCAAACAATGGAGAAAGCCAGTGATTCTTTCAGAGCCACATGCCTGGAGGGAGGTCTCTGTCTAATGGAGACTCTGGCCAACCTGTGGCCTCCACCCTACTGGCTGGAGTGTGAGTGAATAAATACTTGGAAACTGAAGAATTTGAGAGTGGTGTCACGCTAGAAAGCTGGAGGATCCACTTGTAGCATTTTAGACACTGTTTGCTGAATTTTGATTCACTCTTTTTAAAATCTACTTTCTCACCATACGTTGCAGTCTGGCTTTCGCCTCTCTTCAGATTACTCTCCTAACTACTGAATCCAGCAGTCTTTCCTCACACTTTTGTCACCCTCCTGGAGCTGTTTAGATCACCAGCTATTAGCCACTGTTCAGATAAATTAACATAATAACATGATGTCCATGTGTCACCTCAATTTACAGACAAGGAAATGGAGGATTTGAATCCAGAAACTCTGACTCCAAAGCCCACGCTTTTATCCACTGCACTGCGTTTGTAGTTGCTGATCATCTGCTCTTTTCCTCTCTGTGAAGCATTCTTTTGGGTTGGCTTATTTGCATGCATTTTTTGATCATTTTCTCCTCTATTTTTCTTCTTCCAATACCTATGGGTAAATGTTCCCCAAGATTCTTTCTTTAGCTTTCTCTCTTCTTTCTCTTTATCACTATCTTTGATTGTTGTAGTGAATGACAAATATATTTATCTCCAGTAACATCCTGTCATCTCCTAACATAGACTCACATTTCTTGCTTGTTTAGCATCTATATTTCTATAAAAATCATCATTTCTAATTCTGACTGCATCATCTAACCTCCAAACTTGCTTTTTTAAGAAATATAATTTTTGTTAATGTATAACAGAAATTTATAATGTATAACACGTAATGTGAAGAACTGACTCCTTGGAAGAGACCCTGGTGCTGGGAAAGATTGAAGGCAGGAGGAGAAGGGGATGACAGAGGATGAGATGGTTGGATGGCATCACCGACTCGATGGACATGAGTTTGAGCAAGCTCTGGGAGTTGGTGATGGACAGGGAGGCCTGGAGTGCTGCAGTCCATGGGGTGCAAACAGTCGGACACGACATGGTGACTGAACTGAACTGAACAGAAATTTATTCATGTTCAAGAGATTTTCACAAAGGGAACACACCCTTATAACCAGAACCAAGATCAAGAAGCAGAACATTATGAGCACCCCCTTTATCCCACTCCTGCTCCCTTCTAGTCATTACTGCCAAGCAACCACCCCAAAATAACCAATATTCTGATTTTAATACAATAGTTCAGTTTTTCTGTTTTGAACTTAAGTGAAATCATATTTATGTTTTGTGACTGTCTTTTCTCATTCAGCATCATGTTTATAGTATCATTCCAAGTTGTTACATGTAGAGATAGTTTATTCATTCTCATTAATAAATAATAGTCCATTATGCAAATATACCATATTTCTTAAAATTCTTTCTGTTTTTCATAGACATCTGGGTAGTTTCCAGTTTTAGGCTGTTATGAATAATGCTGCTTTAAACATTCACATCAGTTTTTCTTAGTGGACATATGCTTTTCTCTTGTGTTCATGCTTAAGAATGGAATTGCTAGGTCTCTAGATGCAAATTCATTTTTAGTAGATATTGCTGAATGGTTTTCCAAAGTGGGTCTTCCGATATCAACTAACATTTCTACCAGAAATGTATGAAAATCCAATTGGTCCATACTTTTGCCAACGTTTGGTATTGTCTATTTTTAAAAAATTTTACTTATTTCTGGTAGATATGCAATGTTATCTTATTATGGTTTATAATTTACATCTCCCTAGTGACTATGAAGTTAGGCAACTTTTCGTGTGTATTGTACATTTACAAAGCATCCTGTTAACTACCTGTTCACATCTTTCTGTCCATTTTTCTATGGAGTTATTTTCTTCACATTGATTTATACTAGTACTTTGTATATTCCAGAGGCGATTCCTTTGTTAGGTATTTCAACCACTCTGTGGTTTGCTTAAGAGCTGTTAATTTTAATGTAATCCAAAATTTCATTTTCCCCTTTCTTGTTAGCACTCCTTTAATCCTGTTCAAATATCCTTTTATTCTTGACTTTGGTACTTCTAATAATGGTCTTCCCATCTATCCAGTCCAGCAAGTTTGCCATTTTGGAGTCCCTTTGATTTGTTTCTCTCTTCTGGTGCAATTGAATTAGTCACTATATCAATTTGATGCTACTTTAGAATCAATTCTTACATACCTATCATTCTTTCAGCCACCATCCCTGTTCAGGCTCCACTTAGCTCATCATAAACACTTCTAAGTCACTCTTCCCGCCTCTCATTTCTCCTTTAGCCATATCCCTGCTGTAGTCATCCTACTAAAACAATACAATATCACTTCTTATCTCCAAACACCCCAAGTACCCTATGTATTCAGAATGAAACCCACTCCTTGCTAACTTTCCCAGACCTTCCAGGATCTGGCCCTGCTTGCTCACACACGCTTTCACACAGCCTGCACTCCACTAATGCTGCATTGTTTGCTGTTGTTCTCAATGTTCCTGCTTTCTTTCTCCATGCTACGATATCCAAAGTTTCCTCATCCCCAGCAGCTTTTCCTAGTGAGATTCCGCCTTCCTTCTAGGCTCAGTTTAAACACTGTATTTCTCTATGAGATTTTTCCATGACCCTCTCTCATAATACCCTGTTTGTCTCTATTTAATGCTATCTTGTGCTATAGTTTATGTGTGTATGTTTTGTTTCCAAGTCCAGGTTGTAAGATTCTGGAGGATAGGATTGTAAGATACTGTCTCATTCATCATTCTGTCTCTCTACAGGACATTCCACTGGGTCTTTCTCATAACTAAGTCTCAACATATATTGATTCATTTATTTATTGGCTTCCCTGATACCTCAATTGGTAAATAATCCACCTGCAATATAGGAGACCCCAGTTCGATTCCTGGGTTGGGAAGATCCGCTGGAGAAGGGATAGGCTATCCACTCCAGTATTCTTGGGCTTCCCTTGTGGCTCAGCTGGTAAAGAATCTGCTTGCGTTGTGGAAGACCTTGGTTCGATCCCTAGGTTGGGAAGATCTGCTAGAGAAGGGAAAACTACCCACTCCAGTATTCTGGCCTAGAGAATGCCATGGACTATATAGTCCATGGGGGTCACAAAGAGTCAGATATGACTGAGCAACTTTCACTTTTCAATAAGAAATTAGTAAGAAAGTAATAACTTACAATAACTACAATTTATTGAGTATAATGGTAAGTGCTAAACATATATTATATCAAATATAATGGGGTTTTGAGGATTAAATGGGACATTGAAAGTAATGACCTTGAAACATAGTAAAGACTCAATAAGTGGTAGCAATATTATTATTATTCCTATTTAACAGGTAAGAAGACTAAAGCAGGTAGATAATAAGTCACTTGCTTGATGTTGCAGAGCCAGGTGGAGTTGATTCTTGAGCTCAAATGTCTATTTTTGCTTAGTTTCTTTCATTTAGCATAGTGATTTTGAGATTCAGTCATGACATTGTATATACTGATAATTCATGTCATTAATTGATGAATAGTACATACAGTATCTACTGCATGGATAGATGATAATTTATTAATCCATTCACCAGTTGATAGATATTTGGATTGTTTCCAACTTTTGGCTTTTACAAATAAAGTTGCCAAGAACATTCACACACAATCTTTGTGTGAATATATAATTTTGTTTCTTTTGGTTAAATATCTAGGGGTGATATTTAATATATACCTGCGTGACAGGTATATATTAAACTTAAGAAATTGCCAAATTGTTTGGCAGTGTTTGTACCATTTCATATTCCTATCATCAGGGTATGAGTTTCAATTTCTCCCTATATTCACAAACATTTGTGATACATTAGTCTTTTTAATCTTAAACTAATGGGTGTGTAGTGGTATCTCATTGTGGTTTAATTTGCATTGTTATACATATGTCACAACTGATGACTAATGATGTTGAATATGTTTTCATGTATTTGTTGGCTATTTATATATAGTCTTTAGGGAGGAGTCTGTTCATATCATTTCAAGTTTCTAAGAGCCTTTTATATTTTGGATGCAAGTTTTTATCAGATAGATGTGTGATGTGAATATTTTGTACCAGTATTTTATTTACCCTTTTGTTTCCTTATTGACACATTTCAAAGAGCAAAAGTTTTGAATTTTGATAAAGTTTAATTATTAATATCTTTTCTTTTATTGTTAGTGTTTTTGGTGTCATATCTTAGAACTCCTTGCCTGCCCTAAGGTCTCAATTTTTTTCTTCCCTTTCCCACAAGTTTCAGATTTTCAGGTTTCACATTAAGCTGTGGGATACACTTTGAGTCGATTTTTTGTATGACAGGGAGTAAGGATTGATGTTTATTTTTTTTAACGTGGATAATTAGTGCATGTATTGAAAAGACTTTCCATTCTCCATTGAATTGCCGTGGCATCTTTGTCAAAAATTGGAAACAATCCAAATATTAAATGGATCAGTCTATTTCTTGACTCTATTTTGTTCCATTGATCTAAATGTCCATCCCTAAATGATATCCTCAGATAAGCAGATGGCACCACCCTTATGGCAGAAAGTGAAGAGGAACTCAAAAGCCTCCTGATGAAAGTGAAAGTGGAGAGTGAAAAGGTTGGCTTAAAGCTCAACATTCAGAAAACGAAGATCATGGCATCTGGTCCCATCACTTCATGGCAAATAGATGGGGAAACAGTGGAAACAGTGTAAGACTTTATTTTTCTGGGCTCCAAAATCACTGCAGATGGTGACTGCAGCCATGAAATTAAAAGACGCTTACTCCTTGGAAGGAAAGTTATGACCAACCTAGATAGCATATTCAAAAGCAGAGACATTACTTTGCCAACAAAGGTTTGTCTAGTCAAGGCTATGGTTTTTCCAGTGGTCATGTATGGATGTGAAAGTTGGACTGTGAAGAAAGCTGAGTGTTGAAGAATTGATACTTTTGAAGTGTGGTGTTGAAGAAGACTCTTGAGAGTCCCTTGGACTGCAAGGAGATCCAACCAGTCCATTCTGAAGGAGATCAGCCCTGGGATTTCTTTGGCAGGAATGATGCTAAAGTTGAAACTCCAAAACTTTGGCCACCTCATGCAAAGAGTTGACTCATTGGAAAAGACTCTGATGCTGGGAGGGATTGAGGGCAGGAGGAGAAGGGGATGACAGAGGATGAGATGGCTGGATGCCATCACTGACTCGATGGACGTGAGTCTGAGTGAACTCTGGGAGTTGGTGATGGACAGGGAGGCCTGGCGTGCTGCGATTCATGGGGTCGCAAAGAGTTGGACACAACTGAGTGACTGAACTGAACTGAAATTATATCTAGCAGTCTGAATTGCTATAGCTTTATAGTTAGTATTGAAATCAAGTAGAATAAATCTTCCAACTATGTTATTTGTTAAAATTGCTTTGGTTACTCTAGGTTCTTTGAATTTCCATATAAATCTTAGAATTGGCTTGTCAATTTCTGCAAAAATTTTTGTAGGAATTTTAACTGCAATTATATTGAATGGTGGGGAGAATTGGTACAGCATTGTCATTTTAACAGTATCTATTAACCTTTCATGGTGACTTGAAAGTCTCATGTCAAAGAAGTGATAGGCCAAGAATGGAAGGGACATGGATCTCCAAGTCACATTTGAAGAATAGGAAAGCTATTCCACCAGGGGTGTTCACATTGAACTTTATGTGATACAAAATTAAATATTAATATGTAAATTACTGAGATTTTGGAGCTGTTTATCCTAGAAGGTAGAATAGTTTCATAAATAACCATTTTTATTTTTTATGATAAAGCCGTTAGAGCCAAAGAAACAGTAATAGCTTAGGCTTGTTTACTTCATAACCAAAGAGAAATAGACTAAAATTAAATGCTTGGCTTATGACCTTGAAGGTGACTCAATCTAGTGAGCCATATAGACTTTCTTAGATGTTATTCCAAAGAGTAAAAAAATACACACTTTAGTATTTAGTAAATCTGGGCTTAGATTCTGGCTCTTCAAAGTTCTTGTTGGGCCTAATCTCTTTGTGCACTGGCCAGTGACTTTCATTTTAGTTTTTCTACCACCCTCCTTCCTAGCATATGATTATTTTCATGCTCAGCCCATCAACTGAGCTAGTGCTCGGTTCATATTGATACCTTCCCTTTGGGCCTCTCTGTCTTTTCATGTACGAGTATCTCAAGCCTAAATGACTAATACTAACCTTATTACTTTATGTAAATATGCCTTTTTCTTGACTTCTTGATTTCCATTAATTGTGCTGAGAACATTCTATTACTATTAAAACTACATCACTAATTAGATAATCTTGACTAACTATTTAAATGAAAGGAGACATCTAATGTATATTGATGGTTGTCTGGATCTGGATTTTAGCTCTATACAATATACGTGGATCTGTTAAATGAGCAATTTCAATAGTATTTAAATTATTACTTGTAAATAAATAACTCATTTATTACTTTTATTTAAAAGATATATGGTAGATAGTAGACTCTTGGTATGTGTGAATTTAACATTTGTGACTTTAACTCTTCACTTGTGATCCTGAGGACATACAACATAGAGTCATTTTCCAGGAATTTGAGTCTTGAATTTGTGGGTCAGCCCAGTTGACTACCTACCTATTAAATCTATCTTAGGGTTCTCTACTCATTCGTGTGCATTTAATAACTCTTATGAGGTAATGAAAATTCCACTTTTCTCCTTCTTTAAAAAAAAAAAAAATTGTTTTACTTAAGTATAGGCTTTACCAACGGCTCAGCAGGTAAAGAATCTGCCTGCAAAGTAGGAAACACAGGAGGTGCAGGCTTGATCCCTGGGTTGGGAAGATCTCCTGGAGGAGGAAATGGTAACCCACTCCAATATTCTTACTTGAAAAATCTCATGGGTAGAGAAGCTGGAGGGCTACAGTCCAAAGGGTTGTAAAGAGTCAGGCATGACTGAGCGACTGAGTTCACACCATAGTTGATTTATCATATTGTATTAGTTTCTGATGTACAGCAGAGTGATTCTGTTATACATATAAGTTTATATTCTTTTTCAGATTATGTTCCATTATGATTTGTTACAGGATTTTGAATATAATTCTCTGTGGTATACAGTAGAACTTTGTTGTATACCCATTCTATATGTAATAGTCTGCATATGCGAATCCCAAACTCTAAATCCATCTCTCTCCATCCTCCCTCATCCTTGGCAACCACAAGACTGTTCGCTATGTCTGCAAGTCTGTTTGTGTTTTGTAGGTAAGCTCATTTGTATCTTAGAAAATTCTATTTTTTTTTTTTTTTTTGATGAAACATAGCCTAGAAAAGAAGACTAACTTCTAGTGTTGATGACAGAAGTGAAATGAAACAAAAGCAGTCTGAGAAAAGTCTGATTCTTATTCAGAAAATAGGAATTAAATATAAATTAAAGAATGAAATATCTAATTTTGTGATAATACCAAATTAGGTGAACAAGTGTACCACATATTTTATAAAGACGTAAGTTGATTCATTTAAACTGGTTCATCAAGTGTTTGAGAATTTCTTTCATGAAATAAAATACTGATAAATTTTATAACTGAGTTTAGTTCTAATAAATATAGAACATATATAAACCTTGGTCACATTCATACTCACAAGGACTCACTTTTCCTAAATAAGTTTACCAAGTCCATTTCTCTAAAGAGATGGGTCTCTCCCTAAAATGGATTCTAGAATTAGCCAGTTTAGAATTTTATCTACTATATTACTCCTGAATTCTCCATACATGGCAAACTGGTGAATGATTGTAGACTATTCCATAGATATCTACTGAAAAAAGGCAGCTCTGAAATTTTCTAGATGTTTTAGGTCAAAAATCCTGCTCTTAGGTCAAAAGTAAGTTGTTTTGCAAAAATCTTTTTAAAAAAAATCTAAAATCAGCTTCTCCTGAATAATCTCTTAATTCATCTCTTCATTTTGGCTTTAAAGGAATAATATATAGACTTATTTTAATTAGCATGATAAAAAAATTTTAGTCAAATGGAGTATATTTTCTTCAGAAAATTTGCTGTGGATTTCTTTGTTTTTTTTTTTTTTTTTCTTTTGTAGAATTCTGGTTGAGCAGATCAACACCCATATTGTTCATATCTTTTAATCAAACTGGAATACTTTTAATATTCTAAATATCAAGATGTTACCCAAAGATTCTTGCTTCTGATAGTCACACTTACAAATAATCCCCTCCCACACTGAATTGGGCTGACCTGCATAACTGCTTGGGTACTGGATATGATGATGCTTGACTTCTGAGGCTATGTTATGAAAGTTCCCCGTTTCTCTCTCTTGGATTATTGCTCTGAGGGAAGCTACTGCCATGTCCCATGGACAGTCAGCTCTACAGAGAAGCTGGTAGGCTCTGTAACACAGTAGGCACTAATTTGGTAGACACGTGAGTGAGCCAGCTTGGAAGTGAATCTTCCATCCCCAGACAAGCCATCACATGATATCACAGCCCTGGTCATCATCTTGACTACAACCTTGTGAGGTTGCCCACAGAGACTTTGTGAAATAGTAAAAGTGAATTGTTGTTTGACTCACTGTGTTTTGTGATAATTTGTTATGAAGCAATTGATAACTAGAACAATTAGTTAGGAAAGCTTGAGAAAAATTTTCCTAAGTATTCTTATAAAAACCCTGGTATCATCTTATTTAATACAGTAATAAGCTGTTTTTATGAGGTTATAAAGGACAGGAATGGTATGGACCTAAAAGAAGCAGAAGATATTAAGAAGAGGTGGCAAGAATAAACAGAAGAACTATACAAAAAAGATCTTCATGACCCAGATAACCACAGTGGTATGATCACCTAGAGCCAAGACATCCTGGAATGTGAAGTCAAGTGGGCCTTAGGAAGCATCACTACAAACAAATCTAGTGGAGGTGATGGAGTTCCAGTTAAGGTATTTCAAATCCTGAAAGATGATGCTGTGAAAGTGCTGCACTCAATATGCCAGCAAATTTGGAAAACTCGGCAGTGGCCACAGGACTGGAAAAGATCAGTTTTCATTCCAATCCCAAAGAAAGGTCATGCCAAAGAATGTTCAAACCACCACACAGTTGCACTCATCTCACATGCTAGTAAAGTAATGCTCAAAATTCTCCAAGCCAGGCTTCAACAGTATGTGAACCGTGAACATCTGGATGTTCAAGCTGGATTTAGAAAAGACAGAGGAACCAGAGATCAAATTGCCAACATCTGCTGGATCATCAAGAAAGCAAGAGAGTTCCAGAAACACATCTACTTTTGCTTTATTGACTATGCCAAAGCCTTTGACTGTGTGGATCACCACAAACTGTGGAAAATCCTGAAAGAGATGGGAATACCAGACCACCTGACCTGCCTTTTCAAAAATCTGTTTGCAGATCAAGAAGCAACAGTTAGAACTGGACATGGAACAGCAGACTGGTTCCACATAGGAAAAGGAGTATGTCAAGGCTGTGTATTGTCACCCTGCTTATTTAACTTATATGCAGAGTACATCATGCAAAATGCCAGGCTGGATGAAACACAAGCTGGAATCAAGACTGTTGGGAGAAATATCAATAACCTCAGATATGCAGATGATACCACCCTTATGGCAGAAAGTGGAGGGGAACTAAAGAGCCTCTTGATGAAAGTGAAAGAGGAGAGTGAAAAGTTGGCTTAAAACTCAACCTTCAGAAAACTAAGATCATGGTATCTGGTCCCATCACTTCATGACAAATAGATGGGGAAACAATGGAAATGTTGAGAGACTTTCTTTTGGGGGCTCCAAAATCACTGCAGATGGTGACTGCAGCCATGAAATTAAAAGATACTTGCTCCTTGGAAGAAAAGCTATTAGACAGCATATTAAAAAGCAGAGACATTACTTTACCAACAAAGGTCCATATAGTCAAAATTATGGTTTTTCCAGTAGTCATGTATGACTATGGAGAGTTGGACTATATGTGAGAGTTGGACTATAAAGAATGCTGAGTGCCAAAGAATTGATGCTTTTGAATTGTGGTGTTGGAGAAAACTCTTGAGAGTCCCTTGGACTGCAAGGAGATCCAACCATTCAATCCCAAAGGAAATCAGTCCTCAATATTCATTGGAAGGACTGATGCTGAAGCTGAAACTCCAATACTTTGGCCACCTGATGTGAAGAATTGACTCATTGGAAAAGACCCTGATGCTGGGAAAGATTGAAAGTGGGAGGAGAAGAGGCCGATAGAGGATGAGATGGTTGGATGGCATCACTGACGTGATGGACATAAATTTGCATAGGCTCTGGGAGTTGGTGATGGACAGGAAAGCCTGGCGTGCTGCAGTCCATGGATTGCAAAGAGTCAGACAAGACTGAGCAACTGAACTAAACTGAATTGATAAGGCGATATTACTATATTTGCAAGACATGGGTGATTCTTGTAATTTTAAATGAAGTGGCAAATGGACAGGTATTACTTCGGTTATGCTGAAGAAGGAGTTGAGACGAACTGTAAGAGTTTTGATCTCATCTTCATCTCTAGTACAAGATAGCGGGGCAGGGCATCCATAAAGGTGGTCTTTTTTCAAAGGTGGGTCTTTTGCCCAGACATTAAATGAAGACTCAGAGAACTTCAGGGTTTCTTCTGTGAAATGTCTCTGTCTCAGTAAATGTTGGACAAAGCAAACAAAAATCTGGTTCCCTTTCTCCACTGTTTCATGGATGCATTCTGATGTGGCAAAAATCCTTCCTTTGTGCCACATATCAGCACTGAGAATGATTAAGGTGTAGACCCTTGTGAAGCTTTCATTTAATTGCACATGAAGCCCCATAGAATTTTGCCGACAGAACAGTGGGGTTGTTTTGTCGAGTGTTCAAGACCTAAATTTGCCGTTGGCTCACCCCCAGCGCAGTCATGCGATTAGTCACGCAAGGAGTCACAAACCCCCTTGCCATGAAGAAATCCTAGCTGACGGCCCCACCAGTGCTCTTTTCCCAAAACATGTCTCTGGAAACTAAACTCAAACATGTGTGTCAGTTTGGACTTATTTTTTGTGTTTGTTTTGCCCAAAGCATGGACCATGTCAGAGAAGATGGAGACACCTTCACGGCCTGTTAGTCACATCTCACCAAAGCTTCTCAATGGGCTGTCAGATGAAAAAAGGAGCCTCATGTAGCTACCTTAATCAGCATCCCCCATCTGTGAGGTCATTGGGATGTTTCAAACAATTTTCAGCTCTCATTAGTTGAGCGCGTTCCACAGGCAAGTCCTTATCTTTTGTAACTTTTGCTGCCACATCCTGAGAAAGCCTCTGCTGAATGACACTTTCCCCATGGGTCAGCCCCCAGTAATGAGTCACCAATTGATGTGCCCTTTGCACTCACTAGCAGTATATGTTGATATTAACCTTTCGTGTTGTGAGATGTCGCTTTTACCCTTGGCTTCTGCCATGTAAGTCTCATTATTTCTAATAGGCTGTGGCAATTAGGGTCTTGGGGCTGTTGGTCACAGCCATTTGGAGCGGGGAAGGGGCGCTCGGGGAGAACAGTCGCTTTTTCTTTACATGAACAATGTGATGCATAACTCAGCCTGAAGCTGCACACAGTGAGGCTGTGGTGGACCTCCGGCCATGGATGGGAAACTCCTCAGTCAGTCCTATTCACATGTTCTTCCCTCAAACCAGCTGCTGGCTATTTTCAACCCCCTTTTGTGCAGCATGACGTGCTTGGCAGATACTTCGGGGCATTGGATTTGGCTTAATAGGGAATTCATTAAATAGAATTATTTGGGAAAGAAATGGGTGCGTTGAAAGAGGCCCTTTTTGTTATTGTTGTTCAAAGATAGTTGGCTGGAAAAGGAAAAGGATGACACCAATGACCACCCATCTTGGGTAGTTTGTGGTGGAAGAAGAGCCAGCATTGAGCCTAAAGCACCCAGGAAGGCCCCTTGGACTTGTAACTGGGAAACCGTGACTTCTTTACACAGTATTTATTTATTGAGTTTTGGCTGGGCTGTGTGTTAGTTGCCGCGCACGGGCTTTCTCTAGTGCTGATGGGTGGAGGCTACCCTCTAGTTCTGGTGCATGGGCTTCTCATCGTGGTGGCTTCTCTTGTTGTGGAGCACGTGCCCTAGCGCGTGCGGGCTTAAGTAGTTGCGGCACAATGCTTAATTGCCCCTGGCATGTGGAATCTTAGTTCCCATACTGGGGATCAAACTCGGGTCTCCAGCATTGGCAGGCAGAGTCTTAACCCCTGGACCACCAGGGAAGTCCAGAAATCTTGATTCCTGATGGAACTCTACGGCTGTGAGAATCTGGTGGGCCTCTCTTGACTGTAGGTAAGTTATGAAGCTATTTCTTCAAGGTCAGAACAACATTTGAGAGGAAAGGGATGAAGGGTGGGGGGAGTCCACAAGAAAGTAAGACTAGAAGGAAACCAAAAGTAACTAAAAGTGTAATACAGTCAGCAATCACATCCTCTCTAGTTCTTTGACCTGAAGTGCTTTCTATATTTTGAGGAAAACAAAACAAAATTAAGCCTGCTTTTTGTGCTTTAGACAAGAGGAGATTGAAGTCTTAGGAGTAACAACTCAGAAGATTTTTGCTTCTTTGTGGGCAGTGGAGCTTGAATGTACTACATCAGGACAAGATTTTTCCAAACAAATGCAAGAAAAAGCCCCTATATTAATCTGACTGTTTATGAAAATAACACTTGGGAAAGCCCCTCTGATAAATCAAGGGCATGCAGTGTCCAGAGACCCTAATGTCTGCTGCTGAAGTAATCACTCTTGGTGGTGTAGCAGTATGGTCTGTTTCTGGGAGCCTTTTGCTGATTTTTTTCTTTGCTCTGAAAAATGACACAGTTAACATGTAAGTTCATTTCAGTCAGATTGGTTCACAGTATAAATGTATGGCAGTTGTGAGGTGGAGAGTTCAAAATGTATGACCAATAATCACTTAAACTTAATTCTTCCTGGAATAAGTAAGAAGTCTCCAGAAAAAAGCCATAAGAAGCTCTTTTCCTCTTTTTTCCTTCCCTCTTTCCTTCCATAAATGTTTAACCGGCTTGTTCTATGAGTAGGTGTTGGGCTGGGAGCTGTTGACAATCTGCTTAGCTAATGTAGCACAGCCTTATTCCCAGAGGACTTCAAATGGGAAAGAAGGAGAGGGCACTAACCCAAGGCAACACGAAAAGACTGATACAAGGAGTGAACAATAAGATATCAGAAGAGAGGTAAGATAAAGTATTATTGTCAGCTCTGAGGGGGATCTTCCTGACCCAGGGATTGAACCCGGGTCTTCCGCATTGTAGGCAGACACTTTCCCCTCTGAGCCATCAGGGAAGCCCATTATACTACTTACCAGAGCTAGAACATAAGAAAGAGTACCTAGAACAGTGGCCGGCACAGAGAAGTTCTCAGTATTTATTAATGAAAAAGCATTGACATCCTGGTACTGAAGCCTATGACTTTTTAAAATGAGTATTTTATTTATTAAAATTTATTATTATTTGTTTATTTTTGGCTGTGCTGGATCTTCGTTCTTGCACGAGGTACTTTCTCTAGCTGCGGCGAGCATGGACTATTCCTTGGTTGTGGTGCTCGAGCTTCCATTGTGGTGGCTTTTCTTGCTACAGAACATAGGCTCTAGGGTGAGTGGGCTTCATTAGTTGTGGTGCATGGGCTTCATTGCCTCATGGCATGTGGGATCTTCACAGACCAGGGATCAAACCAGTGTCCCCCGCATTGGCAGGTAGACTTCCAACCACTGGACCACCAGGGAAGCCTGCTTATGACTTCTTATTTGCATTCAAAAGTGCTTTTCCCAGGTTACTTTCTCTGTTCTCCATTCCCCCACCACAACTCCATTGCTGGGAAAGTGGAGTGTGACCCATATCCAGGGACAGGGTACTATTAGGGGAGTTTGAAGGCACTTGAATATTTATAATGTTGATTCTTTGGTTTTTCTTTCTTACATTGTTTTCCTCCCATTTGGAATCCTACTCTCCAGGCTCTGGAACAGTAGAAAGGGCATGGAGCTGCCTCCCATTTGGGAGTGTCTGATTCTGGGAAGGCCAGACAGGAACGGGTCAGGGCACAGGGGGTGATGACTTGGAGCAGTAGCTGTCAGCCTCCAGGAGAAGAGCTCTTGTTCCTGGGTTCATCCTTCTCATTTTTCCAAGTTGTTAAGACCTTAGCACCACCTTCCCCCAAGCCCCCACTCCAGGTAAGAATGTGGGCCATAGGGAAGAGGCCAGGGTAGCTCCTGTGCTGCTCTTGGTCTGGGCCGTTTAGGCCTTCTGGGCAACTGAAGTCCTCCCTGTTTACATGTCTGGTCCACATCAGCTAGGACTCAGGCCCCTGGTCCAGTTGGCAACAAGGCATTTACATAATTTTGGAGTTTCCTGTTTTCATAATTCCCTTGTGAGCTTTTGGAAACAGATGATGGACTGAAAAATAGGGATTTGGAGTCCTTGTGTGACTCTCCAGCTCTTTACATTTTGAAAATGCAACCCAAGCGTTTGTAATATTTAACACAGTCACATAGAGACTATTGACTCTGCCAGGACAGCTTTACCAAAAAGGATGCTCTGTACTTGGGTTTGCTCACTTTGAGCACCAGAATCTTTAAAAAAAGCAAGTCTATCTGGGCCAGGTTATCCATCTATCTATCTATTTATCTATCTATCATCAATCATCATCTATCATCTATCCTAGTTTGCTAGGGCTTCCATAGCAAATTACTATAGATTGAGTGGCTTAAATAATAGAAATTTATCTTCTCATAGTTCTGGGGTTAGAACCTGAGATTAAAGTTGGTTTTGTCTTGAGACTCTCTCCTTGCCTTGTGAAAGTCCACTTCCTCTCTGTGTGTTTCTGTGTACCAACCTCTTATTCTTATACAAACACTAGTCATTTTAGATCAGGACCCACCAAGTGACATCTTTGTAACCTAATTACCCAAATGCAGGCGTATTCAAAGGTACTGGGGCTTAAGACTCCAACATATGAATTTGGGGGGGGGGACACAATTCAGTTTATCATGCTTTCTATCCCCCCATCTACCCTCCCATCTCTTTCATCCATTGTCTGTCTATCTATCTATCTATCATCTGTCTATCTATTAATCCACTCACTCAATCTATCACAATACCTAAAGGGAACTTGAAGAGATAATAAAAATGATTGTGAAGGACTGAGCACATTGAACAATTCACAGATGAGAAAACTAAAGCTCAACGAAAGCAAACAACTTTCCAAGAGAAACAAACCCAATATCTGGTGGAAGCTGTATTCAGTCCTAAATTTTCAGTCTTTAAAGCTAGCATTTGTTACCCATAATGTTGTAAGTCCTGGAATAGCTATTAAAATTTCCCCTCTTTATCTCCAATTAGGATCCCATAAGTGACACTTATTAAGAAAAGTTTTCTAAGTTCAAGAAGAGAGGACACGTGGGAGGTGGTGAATTATGGAGCTAGAGCTGGAAAGAATTCAGTGGCGTGACTGTGCTGCTTATATTGTTGTCAGCTATAATTCAACAACAGTTCTTACAGAGAATTTCTTAAATTATGAGACAGAGAATTTAAAATTCCTTCCCAGGTACTGTGTCCATAAATGGCTGGATTATATGGGACCTTTTCTTTGGTATGTTAATAGTTAGCTTATGTCAATATGTGAAGTTGGAGGTTTGTTTTTTTTTTTTTCAGAAAATTAAATTATGTATGTTTTGGTAAACTACTATTTGCTGCTATAGCAGATTATTATAGACTGAGTGACTTAAATAACAGAAATTTATTTCCTCACAGAGTGATGGTGAGTGAGCTTTTCCAGCCACAAGGGTACTGCAGATGGCAACAGAGAGGTCACCAACCCTCTGACCTTGGAAGAACTCAGAAAGAATGCTGGAACATTATAGAAGGATGTCATTTTCTCTGTAGCTTTTCCCACAATTAACATCTGTCCTTTAGGGACCATAAGACGTTTTTCAGTTTAATTTCAAGCTTCTGACAACTGTGAGAGAATTCCACCGTTTTACAACCTAATCAGTGGTCTGGACTTTTGATTATTTGATGACTAGAATATTTCATGAAGAAGGATTTTAGATAGAGGGTTCACATTCACTTGTATTTCAACCAAATGGTTGAAAATTCAGCAAAATTCAGTGCTGCCACATCTCACACTGAACAGATTCAATTTGACAGTGGGTAAACATTTGTTCCCTGGATTTCAAGTCTTAAACTTCCAAAGTGAAAAATAAGTCTTGCATTGAAATGACTGACTGTTATTTCATGGAATCTAAAGGACCCGTGAAAATGCAGAGGTGAGAGAAAGGAGGGTGGTTTGGTGCGAGAAGGGAGGATGTTCGGGGATAAAGAAGGTAACTTCTAAGAGGCAGACAGAGGAATGCAGGATGCTAAGGGGTCCAGGCCAGATTTCATCCTGGGTCAGTGCTTATTGGCATGGTCTGAGTCCTGGGGCAGAGGTGCACTCAGAGTTTCTTGGAAGTTAGTTGATTCCAGTCTTGGGACAGGAAAAGCAGCCAGGCTGACTTGAAACATCTTGTTATTGTGGCCGAAAAACAAGGATCTTTCAAGAATGTCAAAGCAATGCTTAAAGGAGTTTCTATTAGCAAAGATGTGCACATGTGAAAATCAAACAATAAAACCAGTTATGGAGAATTGATACGGGGTGAGTCTGTGAAGGCTATGAGTTCATAATAATACTCTAAAGCAATCTATGTATAAAATGTAGTTATAAAAGAAAGGTGAATATATTTTTGCTGTTCAGTTGCTAAGTTATGTCCAACTGTTTGAGACACCATGGACTGCAGCATACCAGGCTTCCCTGTCCTTCACTATCTCCCTGAGTTTGCTTAACCCCATGTTCATTGAGTTGGTGATGCCATCCAACCTCCTCATCTTCTGTTAACCCCCTTTCCCTCCTACTCTCAATCTTTCCCAGCATCAGGGTCTTTTCCAAAGAGTTGGCTCTTCACATCAGGTGGCCAAAGTATTGGGAGTTTCAGCTTCAGCATCAGTCCTTCCAATGCATATTCAGGACTGATTTCCTTTAGGATTGACTGGTTTGATCCTCTTTCAGTCCAAGGGACTCTCTAGAGTCTTCTCCAGCATCACAGTTCGAAAGCATCAATTCTTTGATGCTCTGCCTTCTTCATAAAAGAAAGGTGAATATAGTAGAAGAGTATATTAGAATATGTAGGTATTATTATTTTTTTAAATTTAATTTTTTAACTTTACAATATTCTATTGGTTTTGCCATATATCAAAATGAATCTGCCACAGGTATATATGTGTTCCCCATCCTGAACCTTCCTCCCTCCTCCCTCCCTATAATATCCCTCTGGGTCGTCCCAGTGCACCAGCCCCAAGCATCCGGTATGTAGGTATTATTTTAAAAAATATTTAGCATACGTTTGTTTTAAAGTATTGACTGGTATTTTTTCCTCTCTGCCCAAGCAGGAGAGAATAAACAGGGTCCTGGGAGTCAGCATGTTGTCCTGGAAAAAGTAGACTTGTTCTGAGAACAGAAAGACTCACCAGCATCTGTGATCACATTTAATGATGAAGGAGGAAGGGGTTAGTGAACAGAAGGAGGGCTTCAGGACGTGATACACACCGATGAATTATCTAATATCCTAGAGAGGGGAGGCAATCTTTCAATTCTTCAGAGCTGGAATCTCAAAATGACACCATCAATGAGAATAAACTACTAATAAAAAAGACATTCATTTTTTAATAAAGCTGACAGGCCAGGGTAATATACCACAATCAAAGAGCAACACAGCTGGTCATGCAAATTTAATGACCACTTTATTTCTGAAAAACAAGTCACATAATAAATGAATATCTATCTCAAAATCAGGGACATAACAGTGCCATGTTGTGATAAGGGAAGTACATTAGTTATCCACAGGCATACAGCTGACCTGCCTCCTGAGAAGTCTGTATGCAGGTCAAGAAGCAACAGTTAGAACCAGACATGGGACGATAGACTGGTTCAAAATTGGGAAAGGAGTACATCAAGGCTCTGTATTGTCACCCTGCTTATTTAACTTTTATGCAGAGTACATCATGTGAAATGCTGAATTGAATGAAGCACAAGCTGGAATCAAGGTTGCTGGGTGAAATATCAACAACCTCAGATATGCAGATGACACCACCCTTATGGCAGAAAGTGAAGAGGAGCTAAAGAGCCTCTTGATGAAGTTGAAAGAGGAGAGTGAAAAAGCTAGCTTACATACAAAAAACTAAAATCATGGAATTTGGTCTCATCACTTCATGGCAAATAGATGGGGAAACAATGGAAACAGTGATAGTGATAGTGAAGTCTCTCAGTCATGTCCGACTCTTTGCGATCCCATGGACAGTAGCCAACCAGGCTCCTCCATCCATAGGATTTTCCAGACAAGAATACTAGAGTGGGTTGCCATTTCCTTCTCCAGAGGATTGTCCCGACCCAGGGATCGAACCTGGGTCTCCCGCATTGTAGGCAGACGCTTTACCATCTGAGCCACCAGGGAAGTCCCAATGGAAACAGTGAGAAACTTTATTTTCTTGGGCTCCAAAATCACTGGCAGATGGTGACTGCACCGTGAAATTAAAAGATGCTTCCTCCTTGGAAGAAAAGCTATGACAAACCTCAACAGTATATTAAAAAACAGAGACATTACTTTACTAACAAAGGTCTGTCTAGTCAAAGCTATGGTTTTTTCCAGTAATCATATATGGATGTGAGAGTTGGGTGATAAAGAAGGCTGAGTGCCAAAGAATTAATGTTTTGGCATTAAAACTGTGGTGTTGGAGAAGACTCTTGAGAGTCCCTTGGACTGCAAGGAGATCCAACTAGTCAATCCTAAAGGAAATCAATTCAGAATATTCACTGGAAGGACTGACGCTGAAGCCAATACTTGGCTACCTGCTGTAAAGAGTTTACTCATTAGAAAAGACCTTGATACTGGACAAGATTGAAGGCAGGAGGAGAAGGGGATGACAGAGGAGAAGATGGTTGGATGAGCAAGCTCCAGGAGGTGGTGAAGGACAGGGAAGCCTGGCGTGCTGCAGTCCATGATGTCACAAACAGTCAGACACAACTGAGAACAACAACAACAGGCACACATTGTTTTATTGCACTTTGCATTTCAAAGATACTGCATTTTTTAATGCATCAAAAGTTTGTGGCAAGCTGGTGTCGAGCAAGTCTACGGGTGCCATTTTTCCAATAGCATTTGTTAACGCCATGATCTCTGTGTCACATTTTTGCAATTCTCATGTTATTTCAAACCCTTCACCAGCAAAAACAGTATGACTCATTGAAGGCTCAGACGGTGGTTTAGCATTTTTTAGCAATAAATTAAGGCATGTCCATTGTTGTCTTAGACATAATGCTATTGCATACTTAATAGACTACAGTATAGAGTAAGCAGAACTTTTCTACAAACTGAGAAACCAAAACCCTCGCGAGACTCATTTTATTGTGATTGTCTGGAACTGAATCCACAATATCTCTGAGGCAAACGTCTACTGCTATTTAACAAATTTCCCGAAAACGTAGTGAAAAAGGAAGAATGAGAGGAGCCAGAGGAAGACAATCACTTGCTCAGTCTGGCAACAGGAATATTACCCAAGATCAAGATAAAAAATAAGGTCAACTACTTTGGATATTTAAAACTGGGAAAGCATTAGTGGCCCCCAGACATAAATACTTTTAGTTTGCTTTTTTTTTTTTAAACTTTTTATTTTGTATTGGGTTGTAGCCTATTAATGATGTTGTGACAGGTGAACAGCGAAGGGACTCAGCCATACATAAACATATATCCATTCTCACCCAAACTTCCCTCTCATCTAGGCTGCCATATAACATTGAGCAGAGTTTCCTGTGCTATTCACTAGGTCCTTGTTGATTAGGTATTTTAAATATAGCAATGCAGACATGACTACTTTTAAACTCCCCAGGTGATTGTATTGTGCACCAGGGGTTGGGGAGCACTATTGTGTATGACTTCCTACTCTGAATCTACTTGAGTTACAGTAAATGTGGTTAGCGGTGCTGGTAGCAGGCATTGGTAGCATTTATTGAGTCCCAGTTACGAATCAGTTTCCAAGTGAGGAATTTCACATCTAATTTATCTTATCCTCACAGCAACTCCAGGGAGCAGACAGTGAGTCATTTTTATCACTATTTCACAGGGGAGACTGTCATAAACAAGGTTCGTCTCCTATGCCATATTGTTGCCGAGAGTGGTAAAATAGTGAGTCCGGATGCTTGGCAAAGAGGCCAGGTTGGTGGAAAGGAAAGTTTGCTTTATTTTGGATGCTGTCTACCAGCAGGGAGGGCGGATGCCTGTCCAAAGCATGACTCACTTCCACTGACAATGGGTGGGCAAGAACTTTTATAGGCGGAGGGACCTCCGCACAGAAACAGCATAGTCAGCTCTGACAGTTATCTTGAAATTGGTCATTGGTGATTTGACCAGCATCATCTTGATTGTTTTAAATACAGTTAATGTTCAGTTCCAGGGTTGGTTGGTTTCCTTTTCTTTGAGGCCAATTCTCGAAACTGTGGCAGCTTATGTCATGGCTGTAGTCTGCTCATCATGTAATTAACTTCTTCTACCTGGTGGGGGTTTCAATATCTATAAGACACTTCACAGGATATGGCTTAGGATATTATCTATAGCCCTTGGGAAGGAACTAAAAGTCCTTGACTATGCTTAACAACTACATAATTTTTATGTGGTCTCTTTCAACTGTTTGCCTTTGTTTCTGCATGTTCTCATTTCTCTGATTAAACTTATTCATTGGCTAAACCTTTTTCACAGTCAAAAGGTAGGCTGAGGACATGGGGTGGGGTTGGGGGGCAAGGACCATAGGGTCCTGCTGCATTTCAATATCAAACTGTATTAGCAAAGGCCCCAGTGAGAAAAGGATCCTAATGATAAAGCAGATAGAAGATAAAAGAGTTGGCTTGGTAAATTTAAACCTGAGCTTGAAGGGGATTGAGGGCTTCTCAGGTGATGCAGTTGGTAAAGAATCCACCTGCCAATGCAAGAGATACAAGAGACACGGGTTCAATCCCTGGGTTAGGTAAGTCACCTGGAGCAGGACATGGCAACCCACTCCAGTATTCTTGCCTGGGCAGTCTCATGGACAGAGGAGCCTGGCGGGCTATAGTCTACGGGGTCGCTCAAGTCGGATACGATTGATGGACCGAGCATGCACTCATGGGATTGAAAACGTGAAGCATTACTCCTGATGTTTCTAAAGTGTAGAGTCTGTATTTGGCTACGAAAGGAAATGGCATGTGTGGGGTGGCAGAGAGCAGGGTGTGCAGAAGGGGTTCAACTGAGGCCAGCAAGGGTTGGTGTGGGTAGGGGATGGGCAAGGTTTGGTTCACTTTCCCCTTCTTCACTCCCTGGTGGCAGTGCAGAGGGAGCCAGACAAACAAAGGGAACGGGGTGGGAACAACCCCTGCTCAGCACTGAATAACTTTGTATGACAGAAGCAGAGAGGCTGGAAAAATAAGGCTGGTAAAGAAGGCTCAGGACATCCAGACTTCAGAGACTGGGGAGGCCAGGCCAGTGAGGGCAGGGATGAGCCCACGGGATACCTCGACTGCTGCTTAGGGGCACACAGGCCATTTCAAGGTGGGGAGAAACTAGGGGTCTGGTTTCTTAGGAGTGTCTATTGTCAGCAGTTACCAAAAAGGATTTTAATTTAAAAATAATTTTATACTGATAATTTAAATATTTTTAAATATTTCTAAATATTTCAAAGCAAATAACAAACTTATGGTTAACGAGGTGAGGAAGGGATAAATTAGGAGTTTGGGATTAGCAGATACCAACTACTATCATAAAATAGGTAAGCAACAAGGTCTTGTACAGCACAGGGAACTGCATTGCATATCCTATAATAAGCCATAAGGTTTATTATATACCGTAAGGTATATAAATGTACATATTGTTCGTTGTTTTAGTTGGTAAGTTGTGTTTGACTTTTTGCAACCCCATGAACTGTAGCCCGCCAGGCTCTTCCATCCATGGGATTTTCCCAGGCAAGAATACTGGAGTGGATTGCCATTTCCTTCTCCAGGTGATCTTCCCGACCCAGGGATTGAACCTGGGTCTCCCCCATTGCAGGCAGACTCTTTACTGTCTGAGCCACCATATATATATGGTGGCCCTCCAGGGCTTGGGGCACAGTTGGTTCCCAAGCTATATATATGGACTTCCCTGTAGCTCAAATGGTAAAGAATATGCCTGCAGTGCAGGAGACCAGGGTTAGATCCCTGGTTCAGGAAGGTCCTCTGGAGAAGGGAATGCAAGCCACTCCAGTATTCTTGCCTGGAGAATCCCATGGACAGAGGAGCCTGTCAGGCTACAGTCTGTGGGACTGAAAAAAGACAGACACGACTGACTAACTAACACACATATATATACGTTTATACGGAATCACTTGGCTGTACCAGAAACTAACACAGCATTGTAAATCAACTACACTTCAATAAAAAAATAAAACAAACATCCATGCACACGTGTTCATCCTAAATACACACTGAACTTTTTTCCTGCAAAGGCAAAATACCTACAGACAGGCCTCTGCACTTTATTCACTCTGAGAATAACATGGGAGGATTCCTTCCTTGAAAGAGCTGCGTGTTTGCCTTGGAATACAAGCAGTTGATCACGCTAGACCCACACTAGCTTTCTCTTTTCTGAGCATATGGCCTCATTCAAGCTTTCAGACAATCTTGTGTCTGTGTCTCTCCTCATGGGGCTTCAAGACCATGTCCTTTGGGGGCATTTTTTCACTCAGCTAATTGACGAGGCAGTTGGAGCCACATTGGGAAACAGCATGAGAAAGACTTCAGAAACCACTTGTGCCCAAAGCATGGTTGGAGTCAGGAACCAAGACTAACATGGAATGATGACCGTGGTACCTGGTACCAGATGAAATAAATGAAAGCAAACCAACCACAGAATCAGCCTCCCATCCCTGAATGGTGCCTCATAGCCCATGGGATAGTGGCTCTGCTTCCAGAATCAGAAACCCTTCACCCCGTAAGAGCTGCCCATGTCAGGGGCTGCAATCTGCCCTTCCTCATGTGGGGTCATTATCAGGAGTGTGAGCCTGGGGCCAGAGCACCTCCTACCTCTGTGATACTGGGCTTGGGAACCAATTGTGCCCCAAGCCCTGGAGAGCTCCACTTGGCCAGATCTTGTGGCCTCTTATTGCCCAAGCTGTTCCCAAGCACCACAGGCCCCTTGGGGAAATTAATGGAGGTTAGAGAGGAACCCAGCTCTGCAGTCAAGCTGGGGATATTCTAGAAGCCAAAGGTGAGGAAATAGGGGAGGGTATGAATTACAGACAGAAGACTGAGGATTTCCTTGGTGGTCCAGTGGTTAAGACACTGCCTGCCAAGGCAGGGGACGTGGGTTTGATCCCTAGTCCAGGAAGATCCCACATGCCATGAAACTAAGCCCACGTGCCACAACCACTGAGTCCATACTCTCGAGCCCCCAAGCCACAACAACTGAAGCCTTTGAGCCATAGATCCTGTGCTCTGCAACAAAAGAAGCCACTGCATTGAGAAGCCCTTGCACCGCCACTGGAGAGTAGCCCTCGATCACTGTAACTAGAGAACGCCCAACGAAGCAATGAAGACCCGGTGCAGTAAAAAATAAATTAAGAAAAGAGAGACTTATTGGGATTTACTGGGGTTCTGGTGACTGGCGCAGGACTCGGCCAGATCTAAACTCCGTGGAACTATTATATACTGAATGGAGAACTCTGTCCTGATCTGAAAGCTTTAACAGTTAGTACTGAAGGTAGCTCTGAACCAGCCATCTGGAGGTTCTCACCTGTGTACATTGTCAGAGTATCCATTTAGGAGAGAGCCCAGAGGGGTGGTATACACGTCTGTCTTTCAAGATGACCATTAGTGAAAAGCCTTTCCTAAGTCTCCGCCTTTGCCAATGCTGACCTGGGCTGTGCTGAAAACACCTACCTGTCCACTGACTTCATCTATCCCAGGACGAGATATTCCCTCCTTCCCTCAGTCCATGGTCTACCCACTGGGGAGCAGATGGCCAATCAACCAGCAGGTAGGTTGAACCATAGAAAACTTCCATTTTGTATAAAAAGACCATTGAAAATTATTGCTCTTCTGACCATCTTCAGACCTATAAAATGACTCTTTTATTTGTTCTAATATTTTCTAGTATTGTGTGCCAAGGTCTGTGCTTTGCACTGTAGGGGTACCAGAAATATCAAAACATCTTTTTCTGTGGAGGGGTTTATGTTGCACCAGGAGTCAGCACCTGTGACCCAGGGCCTGGATCCAGACTGGATCCAGTCCATCACAAGCTTTTGTATGGATCTATTGGAACACGGCCACAACCATTTGTTTACTTATCGTCTGAGATGACTTTCCTGCTACCAGAGTTGAGTAATTAAACAAAGACTGTACCATCCACAGAGCTGACACATTTACTGTCTGGCCCTTTACAGTAAAGTGTGCTGACTCCCAGGTCACACGGTAGAGAGAGACAGTGATCACGCTGATCACGCATTCACAGCACCGTTTTTCTTATTGCTGTCCAACACCTCTCCCTGTTCTGCCTTACCTTTCCTATTATTATTTTTTCTTCTTCTCTTTGAATGGCCCAAATCTCTTCTTCCTTCAGACTCCTTCACTATTCTTGCTTGTTCCTGGTCTGTTATTTCACATCCTCATTACTTCCTATCTTCTTCTTTTTTTAAAATAATTTTATTTATTTACTTTTGGTTGTAGCTTGGTCTCGGTGGCTCCATGGGCTTTTCTCTAGCTGTGGTGAGTGGGGGCTGCTCTCCGGTTGGTGGTGTGCAGGCTTCTCATTGCGGTGGCTTCTCTTGTTGAGGAGCACAGGCGCTAGGGTGCGTGGGTATCGGTAGTTGTGGCCCGTGGCTCTGGAACAGAGGCTCAGTAGTTGTGACGCACAGGCTTAGTTGCTCAGTGGCATATGGGGTCTCCCCAGGTCAGGAATCGAACCTGTGTCTCCTGCGTTGACAGGCGAATTCTTTACCACTGAGCCATCAGGAAAGCCCCCCTATTTTCTTCTGTTGGTTTTTCTCTCTTCTCTTCCCCTGCTTCTGCTCTGCTGTCCCCGTCTCTTTCCTCCCGCCTCTCACTTGTGCTTCTTTCGTGTCTTTCCTTTCTTGGGTTCATCTGTGCCTCCTCCTTGGGATTGGTTGTCCCTGTTGACTTAGGATGAGCTTGCTCCAACACCATCTTGTGTTGGTTTCCCTCTTTATTTTTAAAATTTTGTTCACTTATAATTGGAGTGTAACTGCTTTACAACGTTTTCTTAATTTCTGCTATACAAAAAAGTGAATCATCTATATGTATATATACATCCCCTCCCTTTTCAGCCTCCCTCCCACCCTTCCCCTAATTTCCCTCTTTAGATCTCAGTCCACCCAGCTGGTATTTCACTGGTAAGGAAAGGCAGCCAGTAAAGATCCATGTGTACTTGGGTTGGTTGTCCATCTGCCCTGACTGGTCAGTGTCGAATATTTTGAAAATCATTCCTGTCACGAGATCATCTTCCTCATCTTCCAGACATCTCAAAATTTAGAAATGTGGTCCAGATACCTACCTTTCTCTTAGGAACTCCATTTGTCCATGTTTGTGGGCTCAGCCTCAGGAATTTAGATGAGGCTCTTACTATTTTTAATAGCGTTGTGGGGCAGTGTCTAGAATTTAGAAATTAAGCCCATTCAAAATTAGAATGGGTGTGTGTGCTGGGTGGTGCCTTTCTTCCCACAAAGTAATATGTTTTGAATCTAAGACACTTGTGGTCAAATGTTTCCCAGAAGCATGTACCAGTGGTTGCTAAAGACTTCCGTAGGTAATGGTGTAGGAAAAAAAAAATAGGTAGTTTAGAGTCATTCTAAAGTAATTATCAGAGCTATACCAGGCCTTGCCACAGCACTCATCATTGATGTCAGAGTGACAAGAGTCTTCATAATGTAGGGTCATCAGTCACCAAGCCAGCCCACAGCTGAAATGAGGGGAAAAGGCCCCAGCACACAGCAACTCCAGACATTACGTGACTCTAGAGAACACTGCCTAAGGTGTTTTTTCAGGGGCAAAGACTTGGTTCTATTTGCCTACAGTTTGACTCTATTTATGCTAATTACTTTTCTTCCCCTTTAAAACATATTTGTTAAACCTGATTCTCTTTTCTCAATATTGTGGTGAGTATGGAGACTCTGATTTCTATATGATGTATTTTTGAAACTTCTGGGCAAACTATTTAATCACTGTACCCAACACAAAGGCTATAAACTTGATGTTGAAATAAAGAGATTTAGTCAAATAACGTGCAATAGACATTTTTGGTTGGCCCTGCCGTTTCTGTTGTCTTTTTTCTAGCCCTCATTTCAGTTTGGGGATCCATCTGACTCTAAGAAACCTGATTCCAGGCATGCAGCATGTGACCCAGATCAATATAGTTGACTTCCTGGTCATTGTGATTGCTTCTGGGTGGATGTGTGAGTAATCAGATCCAATTACTAAATCTTAAGACTTTTCCTTGGAATTCCAGAACAAAGATCTTCTCTCCTTCCCGCTAAATATGAATGAATAAACACACAGACAAGGGACGTGTTTGTTCACACTCATCTTGGAAACACTAATGGTGTTGAGCAGAAACTAGACAAAAAGAAACTAGGCACTTAGTGACCTTGTTGAGTTGCTGAACCAGGCTTCACTTGAAGTCTCTGGACTTTAAAGATATATGAACCCATTATTTTCTTCAAGTCAAACTGGGTTGGGTTTTCTATCACCTGAAACCAAAAGATTTCTAGTTTTTGCAAAAGACAATTGAACAACGATCACAAGGCAGAAAGAACCAAGGGCCCAAAGAGTGGGTACTAGTGTACGCTTCATGTTAACTAGCTGTCAGACGTCAACCAGTCTTTCAACCAGACCTTTGACTCTGGGCCTCAGCTTTGGCTCTGAAATACATAGATGAAGCAGAAAGTTGGGCTTTGTGTTTTCTTTAAGACCTGTCCCAGCTTTAAGATTCTCTGGGTTCAACCCTTTACTTGATTCATTGCCAACTGGCTCCTACAACTGGTTTGCTACTTCTGTCAATGGTCTCATCATACTCCCAGATCTCTGGGTAGAAACCTTGCTATCATTCCTGTATCCCATTCACCTCTCTTCTTTATTCCCTGTATCTACTCAATTATCATGGCTTCTCAATTCTTTCTAAGCATCCCTTCTTCCTTAATCTGCTCCCTACAGCTCTCTAGAGTGCCCACTCCTTTGAATACATCATCCTACTCTTGCTGGATTAATATCTTCAAGTAGACTTTTAGAACTTTACTGAATACACCATTAATGGAAAAAATTAAGTCTACATTTTAATTTTCCAGGCAGCACTAGTGGTAAACAATCCACCTGCCAATACAGGAGACGTGAGTTGCAGGTTCGATGCCTGGGTCAGGAAGATCCCCTGGAGGAAGAAATGGCAAACCACTCCAATATTCTTGCCTGGAGAATATTCCATGGACAGAGGGGCCTGGCAGGCTATGAGTCCATGGGGCCACAAAGAGTCGGACATGACTGAGCAACTGAACACAAAGCCTATATCACTCAGCATGGCATTCTGCACGATTTTTCACTGCAGCCATTCTAGTTCCTTAACATAGATTACCTACAGGTCCAACTGAAAGAGAAGAATAGAAAGTCTTTTTTGAGGATGAAAACTTTATGCATGAATTGTGTTGATATTCCCTTCCAAGGACTTTTTCAAGAAGGGTTAAAATCAGAGCATGAATCTGTGGCTGGACTCAAGTTATGGGGCATCTATACTGGTAAATAACAAACCTATGAGCCTTAGAGCTAACAACCCAGGGCCTTTATAGACTCATGCAGAACAGTGTGTCCTAGGAAAATGTGAATTGCTTTCAGATGTTAAAATTATTTATTAAAGCAATACATATCTTGCATGCAGTTCACTCTGAAATGGTGGCCATTTTAAATATGTGTGACAAACAGGTATTGGCTAATATCTACCAGATCTACTCCTTAAAACATAATGTATAATGAACATATATTAATATAAAGTCTTATACTTCATTGGGATACTCTGTAGGAGGAAGCCATGGGAAAAGAGACTATAGACTTATTGTAACCTTGAAATTAGTTGTGGATTGAAAGGAGAGAGTGTCTATTTGCTTTTTTTTTTTTTTTCTCAAATAACAGAAACCCTGGACCACGAAGGCCTGGGAATGTGCTGAGGCGGCCTTGTTTTTCTCCTGTTTCCCGTGACAGGGCACTCCTCCTGATGAGTTCTTGCCAAGCCCTTATACATGTTGAGTCAAAACATTTTTAATATGAGCTCATTGCATGTGAGAAGAGTTTAAACAACAGTTCAACATGTAAATGTATTATGGGCTTTCTCAGTCCATGTTTCAGTTCAAATTTCCTGCAGCTTGGAAAACCGCATGTAGTTTATGCAACATCTCAGCATTCCCCCTCTGGACTGAACTGAGGCAGTTGGCTTTCTGTTATAGACTAAACAAATGAATAAAGATTCATTTGAAGGAGTCATGTTGATAGCGTATACACAGCTCCAGGCATTGTCTATTTAACTGACTGACTTTGGGTGGACTCAGACATACAATAGCCCATGGTGCTGATTTGGTGGTCAAAATAAGAGGGAACCATTCCTTAAAATCACCTCATCTGGCCAGTTTTAATTTCAGCTAGAAATCAAGTCAACTTGAACATCTAAAAGAAGAACTAAATATGCTTACAGTCTTATCCTTCATTTTCATGGAGAGAAGGGGGAACTGGAGGTGAATTATGATTCTTCTAGGATAGCTTAGGGTTAAGGGGAAACAGATAAGAGCATATGAAGAAGAATGGCTTGGGAAGGCTCAGTGGGGAGCTGGGTCGTGAGTGAATGAAAATGAAACTTAACTGCTTTGTCATGTTGTAGACTGGATATCAGCACCTGCTTGGGATTCTCTATTATTGTTCTCTCTGAGGGGTGTTTAGCCTAGAACCTAATGACCACCCCATCTTGTGGTCATGTAGTTGATTCTCAAATAACTGAATTTGATTTTCTTTTTTTATTATTTATTTTGGCTGTACTGGGTCTTTGTTGTGGCACACGGGCACAAGAGCTCTGAAGCATGTGGGCTGGGTAGTTGTGGTGTTCGGGCTTAGTTGCCCCATGGCATGTAGGATCTTAGTTCCCCCCGCCAGGGATCAAACCTGGACCCCTGCATTGAGAGCTCAGTCTTATCCACTGAACTTATCCAGGGAAGTCCTTGAATTTGATTTCCTTTTGAGCTGCTCTAACTGAAATTGTAGTGATGTTGATGGGATTGTGGAGTAGTATCCTTGGGGGTGGGGGCTTCCCCAGTGCCTTGGTGGTAAAGAATCTGCCTGCAATTTGGGACACCTGGGTTCTATCCCTGGGTCAGGAAGATCCCCTGGAGGAGGGCTTGGCAACCCACTCCAGTATTCCTGCCTGGAGAATCCCATGGACAGAGGAGCCTGGCAAGTTATAGTTATAGGGTCGAAAAGAGTCAGACACAACTGAAGCTATTTAGCATGCACGCACACTTCCTCGAAAGTGACCCTTACTCCCAAGAGTCGTGAAAAGGAAAAGGATGGTTAAAGGTGATTCAATGACCAAGGACTTATAAACTGTATTAATTTTTCTCAACTAAATACAATTTAATTTGGTGACTATCTATTCAACATAAGCTCTGTGATAAGGCATGTAACTCAGTATATTTACCAACACAGAGTATATATACAAGAAATATTTGTTATCATTAGCTTCCCAGTGCAGAAAATTAAGAGAGGGGAATAGAGATTGGGAGGAAAGAGAGAATTAGAGAGAGAGAGAAAAAAATTCAAGCCTTAAAAAAACTTAAAGTATTGGAGGTAAAGGAGAGCCATAGGTAATAAAACAAAGCTTACTCTAAAGTCTAGCATTAAAGGGGGCATTATAGTAATTGGTGATACTAAGAAAGAGGAAAGAGAGAAAAGCTTGTGGGCAAAAGTTTGTGGGATAGATTCATTGTGGGAATTGAACTTGTAGTGGGGACTTAAATGACAAACCAAATGGAAATTCCAGGCCAAGAAGTCAGCATGAATAAAGGCACAGGGATAGGAATGAGCATAAGATCATCTAGTAGGTTCTCATATCCTCTCCAGTCTCCAGGATCCAAGAACAGACTAACCCGCTCAACACAGCCTGCAGCCTGTTTATTAAACCACATTAATTTTAATAGTAGATAATACACAGAGGCCATTTCCTCCTCTGAATCATGCATGTGTATCAGTTTTATGCAGATGCAGATGGCCTTTTCCATATCTAAAATTTTGTACTTTTATAGGACTTCTCTTAAAAATGTCTCTCAGTCAAAGTTGAACAAGTTACTGAGTTAAGTTAGGATAAAGAGTGGTAAGACTTGCAAAGGCAGACGTGACCTCAGTGGAATGTAGATTCCCAGATGAAGAGTCTATGAAAATGTGAGACTCCTGGAATATGCTATATATCTTCTCTTTTTATCTTTGCCTTCTCTTTCAACTGTCTAGTTTCCAAAAGAAAAAAAAAAAGGCATGTCTTTTTTTGATGACTCTGAAATGATGCTTACCATCAAGCATAGAGGCAAGAGATCTATTTCTCCTTGATAACTTGGGGTTCTCCCCCAAACCCCAATGTGTAGGGCTCTTTGGGAGTCTGATATGGCTGGTACCTTTCCAAATACATTGGTGGGTTGAGTTTCTCTCTGGGTCATGAGAAACTTTAGGGACTTTAAATTCCCTGATGATTGTGCCCAGCTTGGTAGGATGAAACTGGAATCCATGTTCTAACAGAAGACACTTTTTACATTGAGCTGGGCTTTCTAACTTCTTGGATTCTGTCTCTTTTTCCAAATCACATTTGCAATCCTTACTGACCTCAGAGACACTTGTCTTTTTATCCAGCCCTAATCTTGCTTGGAGAAGGCAATGGCACCCCACTCCAGTACTCTTGTCTGGAAAATCCCATGGACGGAGGAGCCTGGTAGGCTGCAGTCTATGGGGTCGCTAAGAGTCGGACACGACTGAGCAACTTCACTTTCACTTTTCACTTTCATGCATTGGAGAAGGAAATGGCAACCCACTCCAGTGTTCTTGCCTGGAGAGTCCCAGGGACGAGGGAGCCTGGTGGGCTGCCGTCTATGGGGTCGCACAGAGTTGGACACGACTGAAGCGACTTGGCAGCAGCAATCTTGCTGGACAGAAATTTCCTTTTTTTTTTTTTTCCTTTCTGGATTAAATAAGGAGAAAGAAACACCTAATTCTAGACAAACATACTTCCTGTTACATAGTTTTGTAAACTATAGTAAAACCTCGTTTCTTTAGATGTAAAATGATTGAAAGGCAAACTAGGTTAGTGAATGACATGAAATGCTGATACCTACAAAAAGAATGCATTGTTATAATTAATATGTATATATAATGAATTAGTGGCTCAGAAAGTGCCCTCAGCATTCCCAGGTTAAGGTCTTTGCCAATTTGCTTTAACGCATTGAGAAATCTCATTTGCATTTAGCATGTTTCTTTTTGATATCAAATATTTACTGCTAAACTATTTGGAAACACCTTATCCTCCAGAGTAGTTTAGAATTTCTCTTTTTTACATTATTTCTAACAGTAAAGAACATGTTATAAAATCTTCTGATGGTATAAATTTTAGACCACTTTGGTTAGCACATTATTGAGGACTGGATTAACTGGACTCTGGACTTTAGCATGGATTTTGTATTGGGAAGTTGCTAAGACTCTGCTGAGGAATGTTTAAGAGAAGGAGAGAAGTGGAGCCAAAGCAGTCAACAAATGTTTGTTGAGTCTTTCTCCTTCCTGCCCAAACAGGACTTTATGTGGTAAATTGGGATAATATGGGTACAGTAGCTGAAAACAAAAATAAACAACATCCACAAGTTCTACAAACCACAATTTAGCCACAAGCACCTCTTCACCTCTCATATCTCTTAGCTGAAAGGCCAACAATGGATAAAATATAGTGATTTGAATTTCACTTCCTCTCCCTTATTCAGCCAGACTCTGGGAATCAGGAATACGCAGTAGGAGGTAGTAAGAAGCGAAACACAATCTGAACGACCACAAAAACAAATGGCTTTGGGGTGAATTCTAAAGTAGACCACAGGAAAGGGAAATCATTAAAGTGTTTGTGTTTAGCTGTGTGTATGTGTGTGTGTGTGTGTGTGTGTGTGTGTGTGTGTGTGTGTGTGTGTATGTGTGAACCTCTATTTGAATCCCACTTTTTCAAATACCATCCAGTCTCTTTCTGCAGGTGTTGCCCTGCTCATAATTCCTCCACATCTTGAATGGGCCCCATGTTCTTATCTGAACATTATTTTTGTTTGAAGTTCAGTTCTTTTTCTTCAACTTAAATAGCAAACACTTTTGAATTTCTTTCCCTTCTCTACTCCAGTTTCAAATTTTTTTTGCCAGCTTTTGAGAAGTCAGTCATAATAAAAATTCGGAACTCCATTTTCCTTACCCCTCCAATTTCTCTTTCTCAAAATTCAAATTTTGGTCTACTGCTCTAACTCATTCTGTGTATACAGAGGCTTTTTTTTTCCCCTTCATTTTTTGTCATGCATCATGTGGGATCTTAGTTCCCTGACCAGGGATCAAACCCACACCCCCTGCATTGGAAGCTCAGAGTCTTAACCACTGGGCTGCCAGGGAAGTCTGAGGCTCTTTTGTTTGTTTTTGCTGTGATGGATCTTCATTGCTTTGCATCTTTGGTTTTGTTTTTTTTTGGTTGTGGTGAGCGGGAGCTACTTTTCATTGCAATGAGCTGGCTTCTCAGTGTGGTGCCTTCTCTTGATGTGGAATCTTCCTGGAGGAGGGGTCGAATCCATGTCCTCTGCATTGGCAGGTGGATTCTTATCCACTGTGCTACCATGGAAATCCCAAGGCTTTAGTTTTGATTATTCCTCCTTAATAAGTCCTCTGACCCAAAGGCTACACTACACTCATTTGAAACCAAAGAGGAGAGGTGGTAGAACAAAGAAGTGCCAACGTGGTGTCATTTTGGGCTGAGGACAAAAGATCCTGACTCATCCACAGAGCATCAGTACTACACCTGTGGATGAAAACTTGTGACTCGCCATCTTGCCTCCATAAGGATGAAGTAGCCAGGCACTGCCATTGCTGACCTTTCACGCACCCTTATTTCAGGGTCAAGATCAGGAATGAGGCACTCTATGCTTTGGGAAAAACTGGCTGAACAGACAGGTATTTTGAGGAACAGGTATTTTGAGGAGAACATTTTATAAGCCCAGATTCTTGCATCTTCTCATATCTAGAAAAGCACTAAAATCATTAACAGAGACATCTGCCCCTGTTGACGAGCAGCAACCTTCTGCCAAAATGTGTACTTGACTGCACGTATCTCCCCCTCAACACACACACCAAAATCACATATATACTAACCTCTCCTCTTATCTCTTTGGAGCAATTCCTTGGAGCTACTTGAGAGGCTATCTCTCTGGCTATAGTCCTCATAGAACTTATTACTCTTATGTTGTAGATTTTTTTCAGTCAACATTCCAAATGCAAATTCAGAGAATCCGGCTGGCATAAATAGCTTTCAGCATGAAGGATTCATAGACAGGGCAAGTCAGGGAGGTAAGATCTTCCCATCATGCCTCCCTAAGCCTCCTCATTGCCCCTGCCCCCCTACTTTTCAAGGTCTCTGAGGATTTGGGGGGCCACACCTGTGATTTCTATTGTTGCGAATGCAAACAAGCTGTAGATTCCCGTATTAACTTTGGTGTCGGGATCAAGAATATTTCCCTGATGAGTTCCTGTTTTCTTAGGAGCTACCTCTTTGAAGCTGGGAGCTTGTGTTGATACCAATGGATGACTTGGGGTGAGTGTTAAAGTCCTGATCGTTAATAGCTTTTAAAACACCACGTCACAATAAGCATGTAGCAAAGTATGTGGTCAAAATGACCACCTGAACAAACACATAAAATAATTGGCCAAGCATGTGACTAAGATATGTCTCACTTGTAATTTGCAGAAGAAGGGCAAATTATAACTAAGGAAACGTTGTACTTTGCTGCTGGAAAAAATGGATTGTTCCAAAGGAAGAACTAGCCTAGATTTGGATTCTATCAAGTTCGTTCAAGAAGCCCTGTAGGTGGATTTGTAACTGGTGGTGTTGGCTGGACAGTGGGCAGGCTAGTGATCACCTCCACCAGGTAAACTCAGCTGCACCTTGATTCTCCCAGCAGTTGGCTCTATGTCCCACAGCCCAGGCCCATTGTCTTCCCAAGTGTCCACCAAAAAAGTAATGCAGGAGGCTGCAAGTAAGACAAGAATTTATATGGCATCCCAAGAATTGCAGTTTCAGAGACACAAATTCTAGTAACCCAGAAAGGGTGTTCCAGGGAAGAGAAAAAGTCAGAGGCTTGTCAGGACAAGAAACTGCAAGGTTTTTAAAAGTTGCCTGGTGAGAATTGTGATCAACTCTGATGCAAGTCAGAAAAATATTTGTCCTTAATGAATCATGAGGTTTTGTTTCTTAATGGTAAGGGTCTAATTAGTTGATAAACTGTCATGAGTTATTTTAGAGTAAGGGTCTGATAAGTAGGTAGGCTGTCATGAGTTTCTGGCAGATGTTTTGGATAACTTTGTCAAGTCCAAAGGTCAGATTCCATTTAGGCGGAGATGTGCCTAACCCACATTTCCTTAATGGCCTCCTGGTTCCATTTCAGAGCACTCTTAGCTTCCCTGATAGCTCAGCTGGTAAAGAATCTGCCTGTAATGTGGGAGACTTGGGTTGGATCCTTGGGTTGGGAAAATCCCCTGGAGAAGGGGAATGGCTACCCACTCTAGTATTCTGTCCTGGAGAATTCCATGGACTTCTGCATAGTCCACGGGGTTGCAAAGAGTCGGACTCATCTGAATGACTTTTGCTTTCACTTTCTTAGCAATACCAACTCTATTTTGCTTCTCCTGTCACACAAGCTCATCTTATTCAACAATTCTAGAGCTTCCACTGGCTGCAGATGAGCAGTATACATGGAACCAAGGCTGTGGGACACTGAGGGCAGAGAAGGACTCTGTGATGGGTGGAGTCTGAGAACTTGGAAGTCAGCTGTCATTTCTGCTGCTGCTACTGACCGACATTTATTAGATATTTCCCATGTGCTAGGAACTTCACTTACTTCATCAATTTTGAATGGGAGATTTTTTTTTTTTTTCTTTCCATTTTCTTGAGGTGAACTCAAGGAACAGACAAGTTAAAACACAAAGAATATAGCACATCTAGTAAGATGTCTGACCATAAACCTGACCCCTTTATATTGTACCCATGTCTCTCTAAGGATCACGGATTGACTTGCAGTGTATAGAAACCCTTGCAATCATGAAATGGTTTATGACAAATTTTTCCTGATTTTATGTACAATTCCATCTGATTATTCAGAGATAAACTCTCATTTCCCTTTGTGGGCACAAAAGGCCATCTGTGCAGCCCAAAACAACATTGTAAGCTCCTATCCAATTTCCTGTCCATATATTTTTTGTAGTAATTATGGCTCATTTCTCTAGGTTTTCCACTGATTTCTGTGTGTTGATTTTTCTCCAGATGCATTGGGGGCACGTGTCCAAATTAAATATCATTTATTTCCTGCCTCTTATTTTGAAGTTCCTTTTATCCTTTACTCTCTATGGGTTTTATGTTATATTCCAATTAGTAGTTCACAAATCTGGACTGCAGGCTATTAACTACATATTGGTATTACTAGCCAATAAACTGAAAGGACTCAATTCTACCTGTTACTTAATCTTGGACTTCTCCAGATTAGACCCTGACCATAGATAATGCTTGAAAGAACACATCTAACTAATTTGCGCATCCAGTTCATACCTCTCATCTTCCTCAGTCCCCCAGGCCACTAGGCAGGGCATAATTACCTACAGCTCATAAATAAAAGTCAAGGCCAGCAAAATTGGAAGGCTTGTCCAGGCTCATACAATGATATAACCATGAACAGGACTAAAAGCTTTTGTGTCATGACTATAAAAGATCAAAACCATTCATGCTTCACATGCGTTTTCTATAAAAATGATTGACAATTATTTATTAAATTGCACTTTGTTGACATAAAAAAACAGATTTCAAGCTTTGATTTTAAGTGAGTTATGCTCACCTTGGAGTGACTCTAGGCAAAGATCTGACATTAATGAAGCAAGTTTTCAACCTTTGCAGCTTCCACTTGAAGTTCCTTATTTCACGTCCGGTTCCCACTACCTCACTCCTCTTCTGGGTTATCCTCTGGCTGCCAACTCCATCTTCTAGGTCCCAACTTTGAAACTCTGGCCCCTTGATGCTCCTCAAACCCCAATCTGATAATGACAGTCCTTTGCCCCTCAAGTCAGAGGTCCAGTTTTTTTGTGTGGATCCTCTGTCTGGGCCATTTAAGCTTAAAATTCCTTCAATAGAGAATAAAGCTTTTCATTCTTAAATCCCAGCTGAGATGCAGGCATGGGCTTGATTTAGAGCTATATGAAGAGGTGACTGACTAATGATATATCTGCTCTTACGCCAGTTTTAATGAGCAAAAAGAAGGGAGGGAAAGGTCATGAGTAACTGAGGCGGCTGATGCCAAAGGGATGCCCTCAGAGAATGGACAAGGGACATGGAGTGGTTGGGGAGGGGAGCTTGGGAATGTTTGTTTCAGAATGAGTGGCAACAAGTGGGTTTAAAAATGCTACTGACTTCACCTTGATACTGAGTGGATCCCTTTGTGGGGCACCACTTCTCTCACTGATCACTCTCCTTAAGAATTTTGGTTGTGACAAAAAAAAAAATTCAAGTTCATTGTTCATCACTAAGGAAGGTGTGGCCAAATAGTAGAAATTAGTGCATCCTTCTGAAAAAAAAAAATTGTACAGTTGGCCAAGAGTCATAAAGATGTTCATGCCCTTTAATCAGTGCTCCTTAATTCTTTTCCTGGGAACACAGCTTAATGAAAGAGTCCCCCATGTCACCTGCAAGTCCGCTCCACAGTGAGGGGGTATACAATTACACATTTCCTACTTGTTGCTTGAACTGCTGATGCTCTATTAGCAGGAAGTTGAGTGCTGAGTTTCTCAGGGTCCACCTAAATAGTAAGTAGGTGTGCTCTGTCATGTTTGACTCTTTGTGACCCCATGGACTGTAGCCTGCCAGGCTCCTCGTCCATGGAATTCTCCAGGACAGAATACTGAAGTGGATTGCAGTGACTTCCTCCAGGGGATCTTTCCAACCCAGGGATCGAACCCTCATCTCTTTTGTCTCCTGAATTTTCAGGCAGGTTCTTTACCACTAACATCACCTGGGAAGCCCCTACCCTCTACTTTTATTGGTCAAGAATACTAGGAGCTTGTTTACTCTCAAAAGGGACAGAGAAGAAGAAAACTGGACTAGTCCTCAGCAGATCCTCCAGTGTCAGTCACCCTTGCCTTTGTCCCTACCATCTGCTTCACTGTTGGAAACAATCTAGGACATCACTAATTTCACCCCTGAAGGACTGATGCTGAAGTTGAAGCTCCAATACTTTGGCCACCTGATGGAATGAGCTGACTCATTGAAAAAGACCCTGATACTGGGAAAGATTGAGGGCAAAAGGAGAGGGAGCAGCAGAGGATGAGATGGTTGGATGGCATCACTGACTCAAAGGACATGGATTGAAGCAAACTCTGGGAGATAGTGGAGGACAGAGGAGTCTGGCATGCTACAGTCTATAGAGTTGCAAAATGTCAGACATGACTTAGTGACTGAACAATAACAAGGACATCCACGGCTAGTATTGTACTAGAGTCCCATCTGTCCAGGCAAAGACTGAAGGAGTTCTCTGAAGCATGATGACCCCATGCCTCAGGGCTGAGATTATTAACAGTCTCCACAGTTTAGCTCCCAAGGTTCCAGCTCAGAGGCCCTCATTGCCAAGTTCAGTCATCCTTCCCAGAACATTGCAGCACGGGAGCTGGGTCCAGAGAAGCTTCCAGCCTCATCACCACACTGAGTCAAGTCTCCACCATGTTACACTGAATCACTCATATGATTCTTTTTCTCATGAGACTTAGCTTCTGGGGCCTCATTGTCTTTTCTGGTCATAGGACCTTGGCAGATCACACCAGTTCACCCTTCTAGACCTCTCCAGTTCTGATTGTGGGGAGTAGATTTTAGATATTAGTTTCTTCTCTGTTACAAGCTCTTGCTCATCAGACAAATTAACTGCTTTCTCTTCAAAGATCAGCTTTGTGCCATAATTGCTCTCAGAGGGCAACTGTATTCGAAGAGTTCTATGATAACTCAACAACTAGGCAACCACTCAGTAATTTTTTATTGAAAAAAAAAAAGTCAGCTTCTCTATTTTAAAAATAAAACACTTCTATGTGCAAACAGATATTCATTGCACAATTGTTTATAGAAGTCAAATATGAGAAGAATCTGGAGATGCAGCATCAGGCAGCTTGTAAAGTAAGTTAGGATGTGTCTACTCCATGAGACAAGGTGCAGCTATAAAAATGGTTATTATAAGACTATGAGGGGAAAAAAGATTATAAGAAAATATGGGTGTTTTTCCCCCTGATTTTCCAAACTTTCTTTTTGTCAAGTTAACAAGAATAAAAGACTCTACTAATTAGCTATTGACATGCAGCTGTTGCCAATAGGACTCGCCAATAATTCATCTGGGAAAGTGACAGCTTGCTGGTGTAGCTAAATTGTGTCCGATTATTTTCAACCCCACAGACTAAGCCCACCAGGCTCCTCTGTCCGTGGGATTCTCCAGGCAAGAATCCTGGAGTGAGTTACCGTGTCCTTCACCAGGAGATCTACCCCACCCAGGGATCAAACCTGCAACTCCTTCACTGGCAGGCAGATTCTTTACCACCGAGCCACCTGGGAAGCCCCCAAAATGAGGGACACAGGACTTAAAGATGACTTCTAAATATTTGTCTTCAACTATAGGATGACTATTGGTGCTGTCTGTTGAGATGGGGGAGGCAAAGTAGGGGATTGGGAAGCCAAGAGCTTTTTTGTCTACTCTAAGTTTAAGATGCCTCTTAGATGTCCATGTGGTGATACAGAGCAGGCAGTGGCTTGTGGGACTTGAGCTTTGGGGAGAGATCAGCAGTATCGAGACTAGAAATTTTAAACTCAAGAGTCATCTGGACATAGATAGTATTTAAAACATGAGATGAGGATCGGGTATTGATGGATGATAGTACAAGATCTAAGACCGAGTCTCCAGTCATTGCGACATTTAGAGAGCAGATAGAGAAGGGGTAACCAAGGCTATGGTCTTTCCTGTGGTCATGTATGGATGTGAGAGCTGGACTGTGAAGAAGGCTGAGCGCCGAAGAATTGATGCTTTTGAACTGTGGTGTTGGAGAAGACTCTTGAGAGTCCCTTGGACTGCAAGGAGATCCAACCAGTCCATTCTGAAGATCAGCCCTGGGATTTCTTTGGAAGGAATGATGGTGAAGCTGAAACTCTAATACTTTGGCCACCTCATGCGAAGAGTTGACTCATTGGAGAAGACTCTGATGCTGGGAGGGATTGGGGGCAGGAGGAGAAGGGGACGACAGAGGATGAGATGGCTGGATGGCATCACTGACTTGATGGACGAGTCTGAGTGAACTCTGGGAGTTGGTGATGGACAGGGAGGCCTGGCATGCTGTGATTCATGGGGTCGTAAAGAGTCGGACACGACTGAGCAACTGATCTGATCTGATCTGAACCAGTAAAAAAGCCCTGAGGCAATGCAGCCAGTTAGGCAGGAGGGAAAAAGAAAAACATTGCACTGTGGAGACTGGCAGAGAAGAGGATTTTAAGAAGGAGGGAGTGGTCAGCAGTGCCAGATATTATTGGCAAGTTGAGTACGGTGAACACACTGACGGGACCTTTGGATTGGCAAAGGAGGTTGCTCATGACCTTGAAATAAGCAGATCCAGTGGCATGGAGAGGAGGAAGTCCTGTTTGGAGCTGGCTGAGCTAAGATTAGAAGATAAGGAAGTGGGCACTGACTATTGACAACGAATGTCTCAGGAAGCTGTGCCATAAAAGAGCTAGGAAATGGGATTATGCCTGGAGGGCCATATGAGTTGAAGGGATTTTTATTTTTTAAAGGAAGCACTAAAACATGTCTGACTGCTCCTGGAAATGATTCAGGCAGGAGAGAGAAATTATTCATGGAGGGGAGAGAGAGGTTAATTGCAGGAGGAAAGTCTTTGGGAATGACGAAGGGATGGTTTCCAGAGAAGTGGAGAGATTGGCCTTTAATGAAGTAGGCACGCACACAGAGTCCTTGGCACAGCACCTGTACACATAGGTGGAGTTCGTGCAGTACTTGCCACTGTTATTACAAGTATCTGTCTCCTTGAGTAACCAAAGAGAACAACAACTGCCTGGTCCAACTCATAGCTCATAAGTTAGGCTGTGAATAATTGGATCAGCTGTTGATATGGCCTGGCCAAAGAGGAAAAGTATGAAAAGATGGAGCGGTCCATTCTCTTCCACAGCCCTGCTTTGACAGGGGAGACTCCCACGAGAGGAGTGTTCCTGTATGCTTGCACAATGGAAAGATCCTACTAACTGATGAACAACTGATATGATCGTCTTAAAAAAAAATTTTTTTTAACTGTCATAAAAGTCACATAATATAAAACACTATTTTAACCAAATTTAACCCTACAGTTCAGTGGCACTAAGTGCATTCACATTGTTGTGCAATTCTCACCATCATCCATCTCCTGAATTTTTCACCTTCCTAAACAGAAACTCTGTTTCCATCAAACATTAACTCTCCACCGCGCCACCCACTAACCCCTGGCATCTACCAATGTGTTTTCAGAGTACGAATTTGTTGTAATTATCTCATGTAAGTGGAATCAAATAGTATTTGTCTGCACCTGATGTATGGTTGGTGGCATCACTGACTCAATGGGCATGAGTTTGAGCAAAGTCTGGGAGATGATGAAGGACAGTGAAGCCTAGGGTGCTGCAGTTCATGGGCTGCAAAGAGCTGGACGTGGCTTAGTGACTGAACTGAATGTATATTGGAATGCACTTTTAAAAAGATTCATTTACTTTATTTTTGGTTGAGTTGGGTCTTTATTGCTACGCCCAAGCTTTCTTTAGCTGTGGTGAGTGGGGGCTGCTCTTCGTTACGGAGCGCAGGCTCTAGGTGTGTGGGCTTTGTGTTTCGGCATGTGGGTTCAGTAGTTGCTGTTCATGGGCTCTAGGACACAGGTTCAATAGTTTTGACACATGGGCTTAGTTGTTCCGAGGCATGTGGGATTGTCTCCGACCAGGGATTGAACTCCTGTCCCTGGCATTGGCAGATGGATTGTTAATCACTAGACCACCAGGGAAGCCCTAAATGCATTTTCAAGGTTAACTCAATACATGTCCTACAAACAGATGGTACCCTCTCTTTTGAGTCTTCATTTTCTTTTTCACTGGTTGATGTTTACTGAGGAATAATGTTCTTCAGATTTCCTCAGAGTGATAACCAGGGCAATGGGGAATGTAGGAAAAAACCGTAGCCTCAAAACCTCTGTTCTTGTGCAATCAAGACACAAACCACCCTAACTGTTGAGACACATACTCAGGAGCAGTTGTTTCACTGGTTCTTGCAGAAAAAACCTCCTAACCAACTTGCATAGCAACCCAAGAGACCCCAAGTTAAAGCTGTTATTCCCGAAAATACTGTGTTTAAGCCAGCAATTCAGAGCTTTATCTACGCAAAATGTTGTTTTTGACCATTTGGCCTTTCTGTTGAAACAGAGTGAGTTGATGTTCATTGCCAAATAGCTGATAAAGAAAATGTCAATGTCTTCCAAAGCATTGTTAAAAAGGAAGAATTTCTACAAAAGAACACAACTCTCTGGTTATTTTCTCACTCAGTAAAAATGTCAAATTAAAACCAAAGAGTATTAGAGAGCCAGTGGAAATTTGCTGTATGATGCTGGTGCTCTGTGACAACCTAGAGGGGTAGGGTGGGGTGGGAGGTAGGAAGGAGGTTCAAGAGGGAGGGGCCATACGTGTACCTATGTCTGATTCATGTTGATGTATGGCAGAAACTAATGCAATATTGTTAATTAATTATTCTCCAATTAAAAATAAATAAATTTTTTAAAGGAATGAGAAAAAACAGAAGAGTATTAGGCAGGATTCATCAGAAACTAGCTTTAACAGATTTAAGCAGAAGAATAAGATATTAAAAGAGTAGTGGAAGTCACCCTGATGTCCATTTAAGTAGAATGGACAAATTAATGGTGATATAGTCATACAATGAAAAATGAATGGATCATCAATACGTAGAACTATGACTGTATCTCTCAGATATAATATTGAGAAAATGAAGCCAGACATTATGTCCTGAGTATGTATATATATTTCTATTTATATAAAGACCAGAAACAGGGAAAATAAATCTATGGTGTTAGTGTCATGATAGTGGTTAATCTTTCATGGTAGTGTAACTGAACAGAACTCCATGGGACCTTCCTGGACAGACTCCCTCCCCATGTCTTCTGCCTGCCTCTTGTTTTGTAGAAAAACTTGAGCCCTCTTGACTTTCCTTGAACTCCAAAGAACAAATTAAGTCAGAGAAGAGATAATGGAGAAACAAAGAAAAACATTAAAGCAAGACAGGATATTAATAGTTTAAACATTAAAGTCAAGGACTTTTATTTCCTCCTCAAAGGCTATAGATAACATTCTGAGCCATATCTTTGAGCTCTTTTTGCAGATACTGAAAACCCCATGAGGTAGAAGAACTGCATATTGACCATAAGCACGTAGGCCCTAGACCAGTTGGTAGAACCAGTTAGTAGAAGGCTGATGATGTTAACTCCGGATTGCCTCACCACCAGCCAGTCAGAAAAATGTCCATGAGCTGATCACACATCCTGCAACCCTCTCCCTCACCCTATTTTTTCCTGAAAGTCATTGGGAAGTGTGAGTCTTTTGAGCATTAGGTAGCTGCCTATACTCCTTGGTGCCCTGCAGTAAATGCTCCACTTTCCTTCACCAACACCGAGTGTCAGTAGATTGGCTTTATTCTTTCTGGGGTTGGGAGGCGGGCAATGGCAAGCATACCCAAGATCCCTGTGTGGTTCAGTAACAGTAGAAGGGCTTCCGAGTGCTGGTTACCCAGCTGCACTCTCAGATAGGAAGTTTATTTAGCTGTATACTTTTGATAGGTACTTTTTTCTCTGTGTATGTCTTCATGAAAGTTGCACAGGAGGAAGACAAAAGAAAGGCTCTTGGCAGGTTAAAGAAAGAAAGTGAAAGTCGCTCAGGGTCATGTCCGACTCTTTGTGACCCCATAGACTACACAGTCCATGGAATTCTCCAGGCCAGAATACTGGAGTGGGAAGTATTCCCCTTCTCCAGGGAATCTTCCCAACCCAGGGATCGAACCCAGGTCTCCCACATTGCAGGCAGATTCTTTACCAGCTGAGCCATGAGGGAAGCCCAAGAATACTGGAGTGGGTAGCCTCTCCCTTCTCCAGCAGATCTTCCCAACTCAGGAATTGAACTGGGGTCTTCTGCATTGCAGGTGGATTCTTTACCAACTGAGATAATCAGAGAAGCTGGCAGGTTAAAATATCACTAGTAAAAGTTGGAGATGCAGGTCCAAGTCTGAAGGTCCAAGCATACTTCCTAAATCTGTCACAGAACTTGAAGAAGCACATCTCTGCTGCTGTGGCTAGACACTCAATATTGTTGTTTGTTCTGAGAACCCTGTTTGTGTTAGGTATCACTGCCTGCCATTTGATTACACATGTATTTATTTTCTGTCTCCCCAGCTAGAACGTGAGCTCACTGCTGATGCATAGTAGGTATTTATTGAATATTTATTAAATATCCAATATATAAAAATTTAAATATTTATTGAACACAGTTCTCTTGTTGATAACTGAGCAGAAATCCCCTTCTCATGGATGCATTTTTTTTTTTTTTTACATTAATCTCATCAGTCAAGGTCCAGTCCAGCCCTGCTGTTCGAGGAACACATTTGCTCTTTAAAGTGGTTTCCCATACTTATTTTCTGATTCACCAGCACTGAGTTGAAAGGTTTAGTCTCATCAGGCAATCTTATTTCCCGTAGTTCCAAGTTCATAGCGGGGGAGTCATGCCACCGTGACCCCTGTTTACCCCTAGCAGAAACATGCAATATCCTTCTGAGCATGCAATTTGATCCCCAAATTGCTGAGGCAAGTTATGAGGAAGACAGTAAACTATGAGACGAGAAGCTGTCCACCAACAGGAGAGCAATGAGGTCTCCTTGACCTACATGGGATTTCACAAACTCCTAGGTTTATCGTTGGACCCTATTGACACCAAGTCTTTCGTTTGTTAGGCTTGCTGGGAAATTCACCAGTGGAATCTTGCCCTTCCACTGCACTTTATTTTGTTTAGGATGTTTTAGGAAAGAACTGACTCCTTAGATGGAGAATCTCAGGGGATGCAGTGCATATCCTACCAGCTTTGAGTCTCATCTTGTCTCTTAAACAAGGCTCCCCTGAGCTGTGTGAGCCCCCCAAGCCTGTCCCATGCAGCAATGCACAGTGGCTCCCTGGGACACTGGCCAGGACTTCAAGCCTGAAGATGGACACCCTTGTCTTATCCTGTGGGATGACAAAGTAAAGAGTGGATTGTCCCTTATAATCTTTTTAAAAAATGTATTTATTGATTTATTTTCAGCTGTGCTGGCTCGTCATTGCTCGCAGGCTTTTCTCTAGTTGCAGTGAGTGGGGGCTACTCCTTATTGAGGTGTGTGGGCTTCTCACTGTGGCGGCTTCTCTTGTTATGGAGCATGGATTCTAGAGCGAGGGTTCAGTAGTTACGGTGCATTGGCGTCATTGCTCCACGGCGTGTGGCATCTCCTCAGCCCAGGGATTGAACCTGTGTTCTCTACTTTGGCAGGCAGATTCTTATCCACTCTTATCCATTCTTATCCACTTCCTCATAACTTGCCTTAGCAATTTTGGGATCAAGTTGCATGCTCAGAAGGATATTGCCTGTTTTTGCTAGGGGTAAACAGGAGTCACCGTGGCATGACTCCCCCGCTATGAACTTGGAGCTTCGGGAAATAAGATTGCCTGATGAGACTAAACCTTTCAACTCAGTGCTGGTGAATCAGAAAATAAGTATGGGAAACCACTTTAAAGAGCAAATGTGTTCCTCGAACAGCAAGGCTGGACTGGACCTTGACTGATGAGATTAATGTAAAAAAAAAAAAACAAAAAACCCACCAGAGAAGTCTGCCCCTTATAATCTTACTTAGAATCCTCACACTTCAACTAAAGCTGCCTTTATTCTTCCCAACAATGGAAAGCCAGCTAATTATTTCATACTTTGTCCTACATTACTCTATTTCTTCCTGAATGATGGGGAGGTGTGGAGGTAGTTTGGGAGGGAATGGCTGACTAAACTCAAAAGGCATCTCTGTTTTCAATTTACCAGGTGGAAAAACCAAAACCAAAAGCAAAACCCTGAGATGAGTTCCTTCTGCTACCTTCTCTTACCTATTGATCTCTCCACAGCTTTGTCGTGGGGTCTCAATTTCACTTTCTACCACTGTCTACTCCTTTTAGCTACCAAATTATGTTTTCCAGAGCCCCATAGGTATTTTTATTGGCATTTACTTATGGCATCTCAGATTCAAGAGAGCTAAAAGCAAATTAATCATCTTTTATCCCATGGTAGGTTTTTCTTCTGGTTTCCTTATTTAGATTAGTGATGGAATTACCCTTCTTTTTACCCAGGCTCTGAATCAAGTACTTTCGAAGGCTATTGTTTACTAAGTCTTGTCAGTCCTGCTTCTCAAGAGTTTTATCCCTGTCCTCAGTTACTATCACCACCTTCTTAATTCAGATCTTCATCTCCTCCCATCCATTCTAGCCTCAGTAAGCAACCGTCATGCATAGTGACTAAGAGTAGGTAAGAATACTGCCTCCATTGCTTAGTAACTGCATGGCTTGGACAAGGTACTTAAACACTCTAAGCCTCAATTTCTATATCTATAAAGTGGGATAATACTATCTTTTGCTATGAGTAATCAATTGGAGTATATATGTATACACACTGGTACCACGGGCTTCCCAGGTGGTGCAATGGTAAAGAATCTACCTGCCAATGCAAGAGACACAGGAGGTGCAGGTTTGATCCCTGGCTCAGGAAGATCCCCTGGAGTAGGAAACGTCAACCCACTCCAGTATTCTTGCCTGGAGAATCCCATAGACAGAGGAGCCTGGTGTGCTGCAGTCCACAGGATCACGAAGAGCTGCACATGACTAAGCACTCATGCACAGAGTGGTACCAGCAAAGTACTGGATAACAGTAGTGATTATGACCATCTGTCTTCTCAGTTCTCCAATTCATCTTACTCATCACCACTGGATTTACCAGCAATGCCTCAACAAGGCAGCTCTGACCCTTTTTAAAAAGCTCTCAGTGCCCACCCTCAGTATCTACCTAATACTCCCATCCTGGCATTCCAGATGTTCCATAAGGAACTTGTTCTATCATCTGACCTCTATTCCCTTCTATTTTTCCTGTGTTCCTGTTGAATGGACCTCTTTGCCCTTTCCCATACCAATTTCTACATCACAGCCTGAGTGCATATGCTTGTGCTATGTATTCTGTTTTATTCCTGCCCTATCCTTCCAAGTCTAACTCAAAACAACTTCTTTCTTATGTTTGAATGTCTTTTTCTCTCCTCTTGAAGTCTTAGCATATAATACACCTTTCTCCAGATGGCTTACTTTCTTCCTGATCGTGTAGTTGCCTCTACGTTCATCCTAACCTCTCCAGCTGGAGGAACCTCCATTCCCCTGACCTCAAGTTTCCACATTGTGAGGGCGAGAACTCGGACATTCGAGCATTAATTCCCGCTTCTGCCAACAAGATTGCGAAATAACCAGTTTGAACAAATTCTTCCCTCCATCAGTTGGCTAGATTAATGTTTGATGGACAAGGTCTTGCTCAAATAAGAGCGGAGCTGGTAAAATAATTGTGACATTGAGAAAGGGAAAAGATTCAATTGTTTTAGCTTAAGCAAAGTTCTGCTCGCCTCATCTTGTTCCCTGTTATTTTCCTGCTTCTAAGTGCTCTGCTTTAGTGATTAAAGAATGCAAAATTCCATGCAGGATGAGGGAGGTCAATTCCAATTTCTTGAATGTTTTTCAAATGAAACTTGTACTTCTAGCAACAATTGGACATAAATGTCAGTTCTCTTTAAACTCTTTTAGGACTCTCAGAAAGTTTTTTGTTTTTCCAGTGGCTGCTTCTTTCAGAATCCATGTTAGTTTCTTTAAATCCCTTAAATTTAAAATAAAACCCTTAAAATTGTAAGTAGCAATACTTTCTTCCAGGCACTGGCCACAGACTGGAGGGTGTGGGAAGAAAACTATGCATCCTGCCAGAAAGCAACGCTTTGAAAATATGAGGTTAAATTTCATTTTGAAAAGTTATAACACAAATTCCCTTCCTCTGGGAGCCCTACCTCAATCACGTCACACTACTTTTTAAATTCAATTCAAGAATGTTTTTTAAAACTGTTTAAAATTTTAAATAAAGAAATCAAGAGGATATTGCCAGCTTTAGGGATATTTTATGAATAAGTCTAAGCCGTTCAGGCAATGGCACCCCATTCCAGTACTCTTGCCTGGAAAATCCCATGGACGGAGGAGCCTGGCAGGCTGTAGTCCATGGGGTCTTGAAGAGTCGGACACGACCGAGCGACTTCACTTTCACTTTTCACTTTCATGCATTGGAGAAAGAAATGGCAACCCACTCCAGTGTTCTTGCCTGGAGAATCCCAGGGACGGGGGAGTCTGGTGGGCTGCCGTCTATGGGGTCGAACAGAGTCAGACAAGACTGAAGCGACTTAGCAGTAGCAGCAGGCCATTCAAGCTTAATAGAATTATAAAAGCTTAACATGTTTGTGTGTATGATTGTGCATTTATAATTTTAATAGTTGAACTGAAATATAACACACAGCACTGTTGACTCCTGGTTCCATGAATGGCATTCAAACTTGTTAGGTTTGTTTGATGGACTTAACTGTCTACAAAATATTTCTTTTAGTATTGTTTTAATATACATGTCTTGATTTATTTTTGCTTTGCTTATGATGTTCTGAGTATATTTGTATTGCTTTCCTCTTTTTAAAAAATAATTTTCTTAGGAAAAAATTTCAAGCCTATATAAAATCAGAGAAAACAAAAAACAACAAAAAAAAGCAGAGAAAACAGAATAATGAATTTCAAATATCGATCACTCAAATTTTAGAATTATCAATATTTCCCCCTTTTGCTTCATCTATGCCTTTATCTTTTTTCTCCTTGTCTTTTGGCTGAAGTATGTTAAATCCTTAAATCACATCATTTTGTCCTTATGTATTTAAGTGTGAGTTGCAAAAATATCCGTGGTTTCTTATGTAACCACCATACCATTATCACACCTATCAAAACCAACAAGAGTTTATTGGTATTGTCTAGTACATAGTCTGAAATAAAATTTCCCTTATTGTCTTTAAAGTATTGCATTACAGTTGGTTTGCTCATATCAGAACCTAAGCCAGGTCCGTGCATTTTATTGAGCTGTTCAAGGCTGGAGAAGAGTTTTAGAATTTGGTAAGAGGGGGCAGGTGAAGGATGGGAGAGTATTGTGAGCTGGAGAAAATGCTTTTGAATCATGACCTTCAGGAGGCACAAGTAAAAGTTGCAACTATTCAGCTGTTAGATAGTACTTTATATGTAACTCCCTGCAGAGGCTGAAATTCTAGAGAATCCAGGATTTGTTCTGTTCATGGATATGACTTCTGCAAGAGCAAATCTACATCCTCCATTCTTTCTTACTCTGGTAAATATCATAGAATATCCTTCCCAGACAGAAAAAATATTTAGCAACTCCCAGAGAAGGCATTGCCACAGCTTTTGCTAGCCATCCATTACAAAATCTGTTGTTCCTATTCCTGAGACGTATCGTGTATAATCTCACTAAATCTCTTTATCTACTACTCAGTTCTTAGTGAAATAGACATTGTGTTTGATAGGTCTGAACTTGCTCTGTGTTGATATTACTGGTTTCTGGGTCTGCTAACCATACTCGGATATATGTCAGCACCTCTAGTGTTAACAATTTAGTCTATAAAAATCAATTTGAATGCAATCTTGGAGTATTGTGCAACCCACCTGTTCATGAATGTTTCACCATCTGTGGATCCTAGTGAAAAATGGTTCTAACTCAAAGGGTTCACTTCAAATATATTTCCTTTGGCTCTGAAGACAAAAGTAATTGGCAATGAACAGTGGCAGGGGCAGCTTCTGTCAATGCACAGTGGGAGTCAGGGAAGAACTCTCAACTCCCTCCTACAGTTCTTCCCAGTAGATTTCAAACACATATTTTTCATCCAACAAGGAGCCCTCCAGGCTCCTAATCACTAACCCAGTGGGATCCCAAGTTGCTGGGAATTTCATAAAGCAAAATTCCCCAGGGAGTTTCAACAGAGGTGCTCAGGAAGCCAAAACCCCATTAGCTCTTTGGCCCAATTTAAAAGCCCAGCTGCAGAAGAGCCTCCCACACTCTAGGCTCTCAGTCACTCTCATTCAGTAGCCCCATTGTTCTGTGTCAACTGCTGTTGATTGCAGGGTAACGCTTGAAAGCGAGAGTAGTCTAGATGGGGCAGGGTTGGGGAGAAAACACCACCACACCCATTGTCATTTTCATGCCATACATTTCTGTAGTACTCTATGGTTGCAAATTATGTTCATGAACATGGTACTCTTGATCCTCATACTGACCCTGTAAGGTAGAGAATGTAAGAGAATCTTTTAGCTGTTTTATGTGTAAGCCAACTGAGGCTCACTGAGGTCAAGGGCAATGTCCACATCCTACATGTGGCAGAGCTAGAACCAAAGTATTGGTCTTTGGCCTCCACTTGAGTGCCTTGTTCCCCACATGTGGCCTCAGTCTAGGCTTGGCCCAGGCTTTGACTGAGCTAGGGTGAACCTAGGGTGGCGCAGATCAGCAACCTCTACCTCAAATGACCTAATCCTTTTACCTTAGTGCCATAAAATTTTTATCATTTTCTGTGTGCACCATTGTAAACCATTATCTTAAAGGAAAACTTAAATCTTCCTTCTTTCTACTGAACTTTACATCTGACAGCCAATTTGTATGCCTGGCCCTGAAGAGTCAGGTTCATCAATCATAAGCAGAAAATAAAATTTACAATTTATCAGAGAATTTTTAAAATGAGCCTTTGGGAACATACACTGTGTATTGAAATGTTATTTGAATGCTTCTTTTTGAGAACTTTATGGTCAGTTGCCATGGAAAAACTTTTTGTTCCTTTTCTCTCTCTCCTCCAATGGAGTAATTAATCTCTATCTCCCCTACCTCTGGTATATTTAGGCCAAGTTCTCTGACCTACCCTCTACTTCATGATATTTAGTTCTGAAACAAATTGAGTCAGTCCCATTGCGTGGAATAATTTCTTTGTTTATACTTCAGATTGGATTAGCTCATGTCATTACTTTCACTTGGACTAGTATGAGAAATTTTTTCATTTGGGTTTTGTTTTTATTAGATTTTTCAGTTCTGCTAACTTTTGATTTGGGTCCAAAAGCCAATTAATGTAAATATGGCCTCAGGCACAATTAAGATGTTCATTTTTTTAATTAAAATTTTTTTTAATTTTGAAATTTATATAATTTTAAAAGGTTACCCTGCCATTTACAGTTATTATAAGATATTGGCTATATTCCCCATGTTGTGCAATACATGGGGAGCCTGTCTTACCCCAGTAGTTTGCACCTCCCATTTCCTTACCCTATATTGCCTCCACACCCTGGTAACCACTAGTTTGTTCTCTATACCTATGTGTCTGCTTCTTGTAAAATTTTTTATAAATTTATTTTTAATTGGAGGATAATTGCTTTACAATATTGTACTGATTTCTGCCATACAGCAATGTGAATTCGCCATAATTATACATATATCTCCTCCCTTCTGAGCCTCCCTCCCATCCCCCATCCCACTCTGCCTGCTTTTTGTTTGTTTGTTTGTTTTGTTTTTCTTTGGCTGCACTGCATGGCACTCAGGATCTTTGTTCCCTGAGCAGGCATGGGACCTGTGCCTTCCACAGTAGAGTCATAGATAGATTGCATATGGACTAAAAGTGGAGTAAGAATGGTCCCCTAAAGCAGTCAAGGTGCCAGGAAGGCACAAAACAGTTGTCCACTCAATTGGTAATGAGGACATTTAGATGGCCAGTCTAAGAAGGGTGCGCACAGACACATAGCTCACCTTGAGGTGGGAGGGAGTCCAGGTGTTTGGTAGACCTATCCTTTTTTAATGCTTTTGGTACCAAAAAAAAAAAAGAAGAAGAAGAAACTTCTGACCCAAGCTCTAGAGAATTTGTTCTTAGTTTGTGGTTGGAGAAACAAATACAAAGAAGTGGAGGTAGAGGAGCAAAGAGGGCAGCTGTGAGAGATCTGGAAGATGAGCGTCTACATATACATAATGTCAGGGCATTTAGAAAAGACTAGAGCACAAAGACACCGTGTTTGGAACCTAGTTAGAGAACCACAGAATTGGCTGGCAAAGATCTCTCTTATCTCAGAGAGACCTGAACCAAGGCCATGAGAGTGATAGGGGGCTTTCCCAGTGGTTAAGAAAGTGGTTAACCATGCAGTGGTTAAGAGTCCACCTTGAAACTCAGGGGGCACACGTTCCATCTCTGGTTCAGGAATATTCCACATGCCGAGGGGCAACTAAGCCCATGCACCACAACTACTGAGCCAGCTCTCTAGAGCCAGGCAGTGGCAACCACTGATGCCTGCACACTCTAGAGCCCGTGCTCTGCGACAAGAGAAGCCACTGCAGAGAGAAGCCCACGTATCATGGTGAAGACCCAGTGCAGCCAAATAATAAATAAAACTATGTAAATAAAAAGAGTGATAAGGTCAACCGATGTGGGGACAAATCTGATGAAAGCACAGAAAAATGGTAAGACCGGGCTCAGTGTCACAGCAAGGTCAGCCAGGACAGCAGCAGCAACCAATGATAAAGCACAGCACCTAATGGTAGATAGTTCTGGACCCAGACGCACCCTGACTCGTTCTCACACTTCCTGACTGTGTAAACCTGGGCACGTTTCCTCCTCGGTTAAGTGGTGATAATGATATCATGCCTCCCTCATGGGGTTGTGTAAGGACTGAGTAATATCTCAAATGTAAAATAGCTTAGCAAAATACTCAGTGAAGAGTAGCTGGTGGCAACTAGGTGTTAAGATTTTTGAAGCTGTCATTTTAAGTTCTCAGAAGTCATTTTTGGGTGAATAATGTCAGGAATTCTGGGAAGAACTACTTGAGTGGTCCATTTAGGGTTTGCGATTTTAAGGCAATTACCTATCTCTTGGAGGATATATTTTAAATTTAATTTAATTAAAATTTTTAATTGGAGTAATTGCTTTACAATGTTATGTTACTTTCTGCAGTACAACAACATGAATCAGCTATAGGTATACTTATATGCCGGAGAAGGCAATGGCACCCCACTCCAGTACTCTTGCCTCGAAAATCCCACGGACGGAGGAGCCTAGAAGGCTGCAGTCCATGGGATCGCTGAGGGTCCGACACGACTGAGCGACTTCACTTTCACTTCTCACTTTCATGCCTTGGAGAAGGAAATGGCAACCCACTCCAGTGTTCTTGCCTGGAGAATCCCAGGGACAGGGGAGCCTGGTGGGCTGCGTCTATGGGGTCGCACAGAGTCGGACACGACTGAAGCGACTTAGCAGCAGCAGCAGCATCATACTTACATGCTTTCCCTCTTGCGCCTCCCTCCTACCTCCCATCCCCACACCCCACCCCTCTGGGTCATCACGGAGCACTGAGCTGAGCCCCCTGTGCTCTGCAGCAGATTCCCACTAGCTGTCTCTTTTACACATGGCAGTGTATATATGCCAATGTTAGTCTCTTAATTAGTCCCACTCTTTCCTTCCCCAAGTTCATTCTCTACGTCTCTGTCTCTATCTTGGAGGACATTTTTGATTTGGGGTTTCAATGCTGTTGTCTTATGTCATCAGGCTGTGCTGTTTCCTCTCCACCCCAGAATCTATTTGCTGACACCAGTTTAAAGAAGGAGAAGGATCCTTCTGAGGAAGAGGAATTTGCAGTTCTGAAAAAGAGAGGAGGGGAGCGTGGACTAACAGCTCCTGACTAAGACCAGGGTCCACCAGTCCAATACAGATGATGTGTCCTAGAGAAGGTGTGTGTGTGTGTGTGTGTGTGTGTGTGTACTGAAAGAGTCTATTACTTGGAGTCAGAGCACTCCAGTCTTTCACATTTTACTCAGAACACCTGGAACCTAGCCTGTCACAGAAGGAACAACCTTCCCTTCCAACAAGATGAGCTGGAGCTGTTGGGAATGGGGGCAGCAGCAGCACAGTCATGCTTTGACATGACTATGAAACACATCAAAGAAGAAGCAGCTCTGTCCGGAATTTCATCTTACTCTTCTGCCTTTAGCAGCTGAGGTCAGATTTAACATTGCTTTAAAAGAGGGGCTCATTTGACCTTTTAATTTGCCCAAAGACAAATCTGAGAGTCATTATTCAATGATATTGAATAGGACTTTTTTATGAGTCTCTAACTGAAGTGATGACATATTAACAATCCTTATTGGTTATGAAATCAAACTTGAGGAGAAATGACACTAATTAACATTCCTGATGCTGTGCTGGCACCATTACTGGTAAATAATTTCAATCACTGATATGCCTGCTAATCAGAATAGAATGACTTCCAACTTTCCATTGCTTCTTTGACCCTACAGGCCACATAAATGAAAAGTCAGAAGAGAATAAAAGTTGAAATCCCTGTCCTGAAATAATATTTAGAAACCTCAGGGAAGATCAAGATTTAAAAACTGAGCTTGATGCTGGTCCAAGAGTCTTCCTCTTGGAAATATGTAACAATAGGTCTAGAAGTTTCTCCATTGCCCTTTAACTACTCGCAGAGTGCTGGATAAGTGATGGTCAGGAATTAAGTGGTAAAGAGAACCAGGTTGAATCTTGCTCTTTATCACCTATCTAGTCTGACCTTAACCCTCACACCACTAACTCTTTTGAACTGGGGAATTAGAGGAGGAAAACAGTCAAGAGCAGAAATCTGTTCTCCACATCTGTGTCTCTATTCCTGCCCTGAAATAGGTTCATCAGTACCATTCTTCAAGATTCCATATATATGCATTAATGTATGATATCTGTTTTCTTTTTCTGACTTACTTCACTCTGTATACCAGACTCTGGGTTCATCCACTTCTGTTCAACTGATTTAACTTTTTATGGCTGAGTAATATTTCATTCAGAGAAGGCAATGGCACCCCACTCCAGTACTCTTGCCTGGGAAATCCCACGGACAGAGGAGCCTGTAGGCTGCAGTCCATGGGGTCACGACTTCACTTTCTCTTTTCACTTTCATGCATTGGAGAAGGAAATGGCAACCCACTCCAGTGTTCTTGCCTAGAGAATCCCAGGGACGGGGAAGCCTGGTGGGCTGCCGTCTATGGGGTCACACAGAGTCAGACACGACTGAAGCGACTTAAGCAGCAGCAGGGTATATGCCCAGTAGTGGAATTTCTGGGTCATATGATTGATTCGTGTTGTTGTACAGCAGAAACCAACACACACTGTAAAGCAATAATCCTCCAACTAAAAAAAAAAAAAAGCTTAAAGAAGTCAAGAGCATAGAAGTATGGGAGAAGACAGGCAAATATTCTAAATCAGTGATACTTAAAGTTGGCTGTACCTTGGAGTCATCTGGGGAGCCTTAAAAACACTAACTGCCTGAATCCTATCCCCAAAGATTCTGATCTTAATTATATAGGATATGGCCTGGGCATCGGGACACATACTGGGCTGATGGACAATTTGGCATAGGTGTGAGGGCATAGGTGGGGCACAGTGCACTTTCCTGCTGCTGTTGCTGCTGCTACTGCTAAGTTGCTTCGGTTGTGTCTGACTCTGTATGACCCCAGAAATGGCAGCCCACCAGGCTCCCCCGTCCCTGGGATTCTCCAGGCAAGAACACTGGAATGGGTTGCCATTTCCTTCTCTAATGCATGAAAGTGAAAAGTGAAAGTGAAATCGCTCAGTTGTGTCCGACTCTTAGCGACCCCATGGACTGCAGCCTACCAGGCTCCTCTGTCCATGGGATTTCCCAGGTAAGAGTACTGGAGTGGAGTGCCATTGCCTTCTCTGAGTGTACTTTCCTAGAGTCTCTGAAATCTCCCCTTGATGGTAACAAAACTGTTCCTTGAGTTACTTTCAAGTTCCTTTAAGTCAGAGATTAAGCTGGGCAAACAGCAGCAACATAATAAGTAAATGTGCAATTGAATAAATGAGACAGCAAAAACTTTTCTTTAGCTTGAATAAAGCTCTTAAGAGGGAAGCAGGTGTGACAACTGGAACTCTGAAGTCCAGGTGAAGATAGGACAAGCCTTTGGAACCCGGAAGACAGTGAGTATTTTCACATGCAGGGTTGATCTGAGCAAACCCAAGAATTAGACAAACTCTAGGGGCTTCCCTTGGAGAAGGCAATGGCAACCCACTCCAGTACTCTTGCCTGGAAAATCCCATGGGTGGAGGAGCCTGGTAGGCTGCAGTCCATGGGATCGCTGAGAGTCAGACACGACTGAGTGACTTCACTTTCACTTTTCACTTTCATGCACTGGAGAAGGAAATGGCAACCCACTCCAGTGTTCTTGCCTGGAGAATCCCAGGGACAGGGGAGCCTGGTGGGCTGCCATCTATGGGGTCACACAGAGTCAGACACGACTGAAGTGACTTAGCAGCAGCAGCAGCAGCAGCAGCAGCAGCAGGGGCTTCCTTGGAGAAGGCAATGGCAACCCACTCCAGTACTCTTGCCTGGAGAATCCCAGGGAAGGGGGAGCCTGGTGGGCTGCCCGTCTATGGGGTCGTACAGAGTTGGACATGACTGAAGTGACTTAGCAACAGCAGCAGGGGCTTCTCTGGTAGCTCAGCTGGTAAAAAATTTGCCCACAGTGTGGGAGACCTGGGTTTGATCCCTGGGTTGGGAAGATCCCCTGGAGAAGGGAATGGCTACCCACTCTAGTTTTCTGGCCTGGAGAATTCCATGGACTGTCTAGTCCATGGGGTCCATAGAATCCTATGGACTGTATAGTCCATGGGGTTGCAAGGAGCTCCTTTCACTTTCTGTTTTTCTACCTTTGTTTTCATGCCATCTCCTGGCTTTCCAGGGCTCCTCACTTAGGCTGTTAGGTTGGACTGTGCCAGGTGGCACTCTGGTTCTAGATTTTTCCTTCCAGCCTCCACCCCAAGCAAACTCAGCTCCCCTGTGACCTATGCTGACAAGCTCTGCTCTTTGATCTTGGGGAAGTCATTCATGAGATGTTAAATAACATCAGAGGTCCTCCATAGTCTATGAGTGAAAAGTTTTTCTGCTTGGTAAGGATATAGATTTCCATTTGCAAAATTTGGATAGGTGAGGAGAGGCTAGATGGGATTTGAATGGATGACAATTATCTTACCCAGTGATGAGCAAGAAGTAAGTTAGCAGGGAACATTGGAAGTCTCTTCCTCAAAAAAAAAAAAAAAACAAAAAAAACAACTTCCTTCTAGGGGAGGGGCAAGAGGTATTAATATGTGGGAAATTAATGTCCTTTCTGCTCAGTTTTGCTATGAACCTTAAATTACTCTAGAAAATAAAGCCTGATTTTTTAAAAAATCTTCCTTCTTAGTAGACCATTTAGGGATTTATTTTCATTGAGTTCTTTATTTAAAACGAATTGCTTTACACTGGAACATAATATGCTCCACTGATAGAGATAAAAATTCTGGGAATAAAGATTTCACCTGGGCCGAAGAGGAGAAAGGAGGAATGTTGTGTTTTGCAGTAGATTTAAGGAACTAAGTGAGGCGGGGGGTCTTCTGAAAGCAAGGCAGGGGAGAGCTGGGAAGGAGTTCTGAAATGGAGGTAGCAGCTGACAAGAGAAGATTTGCCTTACATTGTGATGTTTCTCTGGGTTCTGAGGCCAATTGGTTTATCCAGGGCTTTGGTTGAATTCCAAAGTTCACACAAACCCTTTTGTTTTGGAATCCTGAATCAAGGAGAGTCTGTCTCTACAGATCAGCAGTTTTGTCATCCTTACTCCTGACCTAGGGCAAGGTAGAGAAAGTAGAAACTAACACTAAGTAGAGAAAAAAATATTTCCTGAAATTCGAATTCTTAATGATGTACTTAGAATTATAGGAAGTTAAATCTGTGAGGGAACTGAGAAGCCCCTCATTTAATGCTTCTATTTTATAGCTAAGGCCCAGAAGGGTTAACAGCCAACTCTAGAACCCAGGCACAGTAGTTCAAAGACTAGGATCTGTCTAGCATTTAATGGGATGGTGCTTAGCATGGGAGAAAAATGGCTTTTCTTATGAAACAACAATACCTGAGCAGAAGGGATGTTACACAGTGACTGTGTGGCTTTGGTTAAACCTTTTGCAATTACTCATCTTGTAGTTGAGATCTGACATTTTTGCTTCTTGATAATGCTTGCCATTAGGCATATTACTGAATTTATTCATGTCACTTAGGGAGGCTTTCTTATCTTTCCTTGCTATTCTTTGGAACTTCGCATTCAGACGGGTATGTCTTTGCTTTTCTCCTTTGCCTGTCACTTAGACATTACTTTACCAACAAAGGTTCGCCTAGTCAAGGCTATGGTCTTTCCTGTGGTCATGTATGGATGTGAGAGCTGGACTGTGAGGAAGGCTGAACGCCGAAGAATTGATGCTTTTGAACTGTGGTGTTGGAGAAGACTCTTGAGAGTCCCTTGGACTGCAAGAAGATCCAACCAGTCCATTCTGAAGGAGATCAATCCTGGAATTTCTTTAGAAGGAATGATGCTAAAGCTGAAACTCCAGTATTTTGGCCACCTCATGTGAAGAGTTGACTCATTGGAGAAGACTCTAATGCTGGGAGGGATTGAGGGCAGGAGGAGAAGGGGACGACAGAGGATGAGATGGCTGGATGGCATCACTGACTCGATGGATGCGAGTCTGAGTGACCTCCGGGAGCTGGTGATGGACAGGGAGGCCTGGCGTGCTGCGGTTCATGGGGTCGCAAAGAGTCGGACACGACTGAGCGACTGATCTGATCTGATCTGATCTATTCTTTTCTCCGCTATTTGTAAGGCCTCCTCCAACAACCATTTTGCCTTTTTTGCATTTCTTTCTTGGGGATGGTTTTGATCACCACCTCCTGTACAATGGTATGAACCTCTGTCCATAGTTCTTCAGGCATTCTGTCTATCAGATCTAATCCCTTGAATCTATTTGTCACCTCCACTGTATAATCAAAAGGGATTTGATTTAGGTTAGGTTATACCTGAATGGCCTGGTGGTTTTCCCTACTTTCTTCAGTTTAAGCCTGAATTTTGCAATAAGGAGTTCACTGTGGCTGATCTGAGCCACAGTCAGTTTCTGTCTTGTTTTTGCTGACTGTATAGAGCTTCTCCATCTTTGGCCTCAAAGAATATAATCAATCTGATTTCAGTGTTGACCATCTGGTAATGTCCATATGTAGAATAGTCTCTTGTGTTGTTGGCAGAGGGTGTTTGCTATGACCAGCGAGTTCTCTTGGCAAAATACTGTTAGCCTTTTCCCTGCTTCATTTTGTACTCCAAGGCCAAATCTGCCTGTTACTCCAGGTATCTCTTGACTTCCTACTTTTGCAGTCCAGTCTCCTATGATGAAAAGTACATCTTTTTTTTTTTTTTTTTGGTGTTTGTTCTAGAAGATCTTGTAGGTTTTCATAGAACTTGTAAACTTCAGCCTCTTCAGCATTATTGGTTGGGGCATAGACTTGGATTACTGTGATATTGAATGGTTTGTCTTGGAAATGAGATCATTCTGCTGTTTTTGAGATTGCACTCAAGTACTGCATTTTGGACTCTTTTGTTGCATATGAGGGCTACTGCATTTTTTCTAAGAGAATCTTGCCCACAGTAGTAGATATAACGGTCATCTGAATTAAATTCACCCATTCTCATCCATTTTAGTTCACTGTTCTAAAATGTCGATGTTCACTCTAGCCATCTCCTGTTTGACCACTTCCAATTTACCTTGATTCATGGACCTGACATTCCAGGTTCCTGTGCAATACTGATTTTTACAGCATCAGACTTTACTTTCACCACCAGACACATCCACAACTGAACGTTGTTTTGACTTTGGCTCAGCCTCTTCATTCCTTCTGGAGCTGTTTCTCTGCTCTTCTCCAGTAGCACATTGGACACTTACCGACCTGGGGAGTTCATCGTTCAGTGTCATATCTTTTTGCCTTTTCATACTGTTCATGTGGTTCTCAAGGCAAGAATACTGAAGTGGTTTGCCATTCCCTTCTCCAACAGACCATGGTTTGTCAGAATTCTCCACCATGACATGTCCATCTTGTGTGGCCCTACAAAGCATGGCTCGTAGTTTCATTGAGTTAGACAAGGTTGTGATCCATGTGATCATTTTGGTTAGTTTTCTGTGATTGTGGTTTTCATTCTGCCTGCCCTCTAATGAATGAGGATAAGACGCTTGTGGAAGCTTTCTGATGGGAGGGACTGGATGTGGAGAAAACTGGGTCTTGCTCCGGTGGGCAAGACCATTCTCAGTAAATCTTTAATCAAATTTTCTGCTGATGGTTGGGGGCATGTTCCCTCCCTGTAGTTTGGCCTTAGGCAAAACTGAGGGTAATGTAATGGCAAACTACTCCAGAAGGATTTACACCAGCATGCCACGCCTCCTAGGATGCTGCAGTCAGTGTCCCTGATCCTGAGGCAGGCCACTGTCAACACACGCCTCTGCCAGAGACTCCCGAGCACTCACAGACAAGTCTGGCTCAAGTCTCCTGTGGGGTCACTGCTCCTTTCTCTGGGTCCTGGTACACACAAAGTTTTGTTTGCGCCCTCCGAGAACCCCTGGCGGGTATGAAGTTTGATTTTACATGTGATTGCGCCCCTCCTGCCGTCTTGTTGCAGCTTTTCCCTTTGCCCTTAGATGTGGGATATCTTTTTTGGTGGGATCTCGATGGCACCCCACTCCAGTACTCTTGCCTGGAAAATCCCACGGACAGAGGAGCCTGGTAGGCTGCAGTCCATGGGGTCGCTAAGAGTCGGACATGACTGAGCGACTTCACTTTCTCTTTTCACTTTCATGCATTGGAGAAGGAAATGGCAACCCACTCCAGTGTTCTTGCCTGGAGAATCCCAGGGACGGGGGAGCCTGGTGGGCTGCCGTCTATGGGGTCGCGCAGAGTCGGACACGACTGAAGCGACTTAGCAGCAGCATTCTCCTGTCGATGGCTGTTCAGCAGTTAGTTGCGATTTTGGTGTTCTTGCAGAAGATGAGCGCACGTAGAGGAAAACAACAGAATGGGAAAGACTAGAGATCTCTTCAAGAAAATTAGAGATACCAAGGGAACATGTCATGCAAAGGTGAACCCAAAAAGGACAGAAATGGTACGGACCTAACAGAAGCAGAAGATATTAAGAAGAGGTGGCAAGGATACACAGAAGAACTATGATAATGACCAAGATAACCACAATGGTGCGATCACTCACCTAGAGCCAGACATCCTGGACTGCAAAGTTAAGTGGGCCTTAGGAAGCATAACTGTGAGCAAAGCTAATGGAGGTGATGGAATTCCAGCTGAGCTATTTCAAATCCTGAAAGATGATGCTGTGAAAGTGCTACTCTCAATATGCCAGCAAATTTGGAAAACTCAGCAGTGGCCACAGGACTGGAAAAGGTCAGTTTTCATTCCAATCCGAAATTAGGGCAATGCCAAGGAATGTTCAAACTACTGCACAGTTACACTTACTTCACATGCTAGCAAGGCCATACTCAAAATCCTCCAAGCTAGGCTTCAACAGTATGTGAACCAAGAACTTCCAGATGTTCAAGCTGGATTTAGAAAAGGCAGAGGAACCAGAGATCAAATTGCCAACATCCATTGGATCATGGTAAAAGCAAGAGAATTCCAGAAAAACATCTACTTCTGTTTCATTGACTATGCTAAAGCCTTTGACTGTGTGGATCACAACAAACTGTGGAAAATTCTGAAAGAAATGGGAATACCAGACCACCTTACCTGCCTGCTGAGAAACCTGTATGCAGGTCAAGAAGCAACAGTTGGAACTGGACGTGGAACAATGGACTGGTTCAAGATTGGGAAAGGTGTACATCAAGGCTGTATATTGTCACCCTGCTTATTTAAGTTATATGCAGAGTACATCATATGAAATGTTGGGCTGGATGAAGCACAGCTGGAATAAAGATTGCTGGGAAAAATATCAATAACCTCAGATGTGCAGATGACACCACCCTAATGGCAGAAAGCAAAGAGGAACTAAAAAGCTTCTTGATGAAGGTGAAAGAAGAGAGTGAAAAATACGGCTTAAAACTCAACGTTCAAAAAATTAAGACCATGGCATCTGGGTCCATCACTTCATGGCAAATGTGATGGGGAAACAATGTAAACAATGACAGACTTTATTTTCCTGGGCTCAAGAATCACTACAGATGGTGACTGCAGCCATGAAATTAAAAGACACTTGCTCCTTAGAAGAGAAGATATGACAAACCTAGATAGCATATTAAAAAGCAGAAACATTACTTTGCCAACAAAGATCTGCATAGTCAAAGCTATGGTTTTTCCAGTGGTCATGTATGTATGTGAGACCATAAAGAAGACTGAGTGCCAAAGAACTGATGCTGTTGAACTGTGATGTTGGAAAAGACTCTTGAAGGTCCCTTCGACATTAAGGAGATCAAACCAGCAAATCCTAAAGGAAATCAACCCTGAATATTCATTGGAAGGAATGATGTTGAAGCTGGAGCTCCAATACTTTGGCGACCTGATGTGAAGAGCTAACTAATTGGAAAAAACCCTGATGCTGGGAAAGATTCAAGGCAGGAGGAGAAGGAGTCAACAGAGGATGAGATGGTTGGATGGCATCACTGACTCAATGGACATGAGTTTGAGCAAGTTCTGGGAGATAGTGAAGGACAGGGAAACCTGGCGTGCTGCAGTCCACGGGGTAGCAAAGAGTCGGACATGACTAAGTGAATGACTGAAGAACAGCAATCTCATGTCAGGCTAACAATGGCTTCAAAATCAGGGGAGGCAGAAACAGCTCAAAGTGCCTGAAGAAAACAGCGTCAGAAGAGAGCAGTGTTGCCAAATGCTCGTGAGGCCATCACCAGGGGAAGCTGTATGTTCATATCTGCACTTGTTTTATTATAGAAAGATGCACTGGGTTTGTCCTGTAGCCTTGCATTCCTTTTGGCTGCAAATTTCCCAGAGAATCTGTATCTCAGTCCAAGCTGTGAGACCTTTGAGTAAGTAAAACCTTGTTCCTCTAAAAATATCTTAACACTGATTCTCATAGAAACAAAGAAGATGAATTATTTTTTGAACTACCCCACCTTTCCTTCAGAACTAAAGATGGGCTGCAATGTTCCTGCATAGGACTTTGAAAGAATAGATTTCAGTGGATTGTGAGATATGACGTAGCAAATCATAAAGATTATAACAAAATAACTCAGGCATGAAAGACTTGTGACTTACAGGTACAAGGACAGAAGTGTGAAAAATATACTCAGTTTTCCGTATCCTGAATGCCATGAATGAAAACTGAAATGACTTAAATCCTGTTTCCAAGCAAAAGTTTTATGAGTATAGTAGCTCAAAATCCCGGGTAGCTCTCCAGCATTTCCTTGGCAGTTAGGGGTTAAGATTCTGTGCTTTTACTGCAGGGGGCATAAGTTCGATCCTTGCTCAGGGAACTAAGATCCCATATGCCATGTGATGCAACACCACTGCCCCCCAAAAAGGGAGTGTCTATTAGAATTGCTGAGAAGAGACAATCTCAAGCTTGGGCAGGGCGGAGAGAACAATACAAACATGCCCAGGAAGGGGCATCACACAATGCCATGCTTTATCAACAAGTCCACTACCCCTACTTCCTAACTTCAAGGGGTCTTTCTCTACAGCATTTTCCTACTATGAGAAGCCCTCCTGGCATTTCCAGTTTATATAGCTGGATGGCTCATGGGGCAAGCTAAATCTTAGGGCAATCATATTAAATCAAAACATGAAAATTTCAGCAGTATTTCACCTAGCTGCTATTTTCCTTGTAGGGCACAGATGAGAAATTGCTCCCAGACTTGAGTCATTCTCCACCTCGGTTTTTCAATTTATCAAGTTTACCGATGGTGGGGCATTTCAGCCCCCATCCCTAACTTCTATGTCTCTCCTCTAAGTGTTATTCAAGACCACCTCAACTGTCCCAGGATGAGCCCCCAGGAGCCCTATTGGCTCCTTTTTCAAATATGTCTTCACATTGATTGCTCTGGCACATGCGGTCTACTTAAAAATCTGTGCCTTCCATTCTGAACCCCCCTCCCACCTCCCTCCTCACCCCATCCCACACCCATGTCTGATTCATGTCGACGTATGGCAAAAACCACCTCAATATTGTAAAGTAATTAGCCTCCAATTAAAATAAATTAATTAATTCTAAAAAGTCTGTGCCTTGATTTAAAACAAAAAGGGAAGTAGTTAATGAATGCTTCCAACTGGGTTTGAAACCAGAGACAAACATGGGATTCAATTTACTTTACACTTTATCTCCACAGCCAATTCGGTTTTAGTATAAATAGCCTAGAGTTGATGGTCTAGTCCCGGTCAGATTTAGAGTGTGCAGATCTCTTCCCGGAGATCATTTCTCACAAAAACTGTGCATTAAACTCCATACTTTCTCCTCTCGTCTATTTTGTTTTCTGCTTCACTCTCATTGCTTAGGACTCAGCCCCCCTCATGAGTCGTGGGACCACCTGCCTTGGCCAAAGTCACAGCTAGTTTCTTTTTTTACAGTTTTCTTCAGAGATAGACCACTTAGCAAAACACAGGATGTTTTTTCAGCAAGGGTCACTTCTAAGAAAGGGCTAGTCTTCACAGCCGGTATTTGGCTTGCATCATTGCCAACAAAATGGGGTTGGAGTGAGTAGTGTCTGGCAGTCTCATCCAGGTCCTATTAACTTATATATATAAAAAAAAGACTTCTTTATTTTCAGCCCTACTGAATCTTTGTTTGGTTTTTCCCACCCCCCAACATCTCCTCGCCTCTGAGTGATTTTTCAGGTCTGCCCACCATCCTGTGAGAAGAGTGACCAAAAGCAAAGCTGGAGTGACTGTCCCCCTACATCCCAATTCCTATTCTTAGCTTTTGCTCCACACTCTAGGCTCTCCACCTCCCAGGGTTCAGTCGGCCCTTCAAACAATGAGCCTCCAATATCGTGATGGGCATGTTTGTGTTGGGGCCTTCTAACCCCTTGCTGGAGTTAATACAATATAAAAGCATCTCTGGATTTACAGCTGCATTTGGCTTGGTCAGTGAAATCATTCTCAGCCAAGGGAAATATCAGCAGGGGAGAGATACTAGGGAGAGAATCAAACAAACAGGAGTTTACTCCTTACCAAACCTGCCATCTGTGTCCACATAGCCTTCTGCAGGAGGCCTGGAAGCAAGTTCTCCTGACTTTAAGTTGGCAACTCCATACACTTGGCAGAGGTTCCTGTAGCCTCCTTTGAGTAAGAAGCTCTCCGAAACCTTGCAGAATTAGAAGTTACCCTCTGAATAACCTACGCATTCTCTCCAACTCTCAGTGCTTTAGGAGGAATTCATTATAATTAATTCCCCATTCCCTCTTCTTTCTTCCTGCAAGAGTTCGCTGTGTGACTAGCTTGGCTCCGCTCCCTAACATCCTCTTCATCTCAGGCTCTTTTGCGCAAAGTTCTCTTTATCGGGCGCTGCTTCCTGGGCCAGCTGTGGTTGCTGAAGCTTTTATGTCAGCTTTTCTCTCACTCCTGAACTTTGCTTCACTTGGCTTCATTTTCTTAATACATTTTTGTCTGAGACAGAATGAGAGGGGGCTCGGAGGGGAAAAGCTGCTCTCCCAAAGCTGTGCCCACTCCTGAAAAATTGACCGGTGAGCCCAGTTCCTTAGGCCTAAAAGCAGCTTTTATCTCCAAATAATGAAAAACTGAGCAAAATATATGATTGCAAGGGGACTGTGTCCATTTGCCTTTTTCCTCGTCATCTGGAATAACAAAGACATATTCCTCCAAACAGTTCTCCATCTGAACTCCTTTTTTAAAAAACATTTTTTTTTCCTTCTAATTTGGCTGCATTGGGTTCTCACTGTATTGTGTGGAATCTTTTGCTGTGGCTCACAGACTCTCTAGTTGTGGTGCATGGGCTTAGCTGCTCCATGGCATATGGGATCTTAGTTCTCCGACCAGGGACCAAACTCACATTCTCTAATTGCAAGTGCAACACTGCACTGCATTGTTAAGTCCAGTGGTTTTAACTGCTGGACCACCAGGGAAGTCCCTGAACTCCTTTATACACAACTTTTGTTCAGTATTTGGGGAATTTCAAGGGAAGGCTGTGGCACCCCCACAGTGAAACCTATGAAGCTTCATGAAGGCACTGTGCTTTTCTTCCTGATAAAGATCCTATAATATCTTGCCATATAAACCAAAAGATTCCACCAATCCTCTGCTCACGAAGCTTACACCATTTCTCTGAGAGACAGAAGCTTCCTTCCCTAGGAAGTGGCAAAACCTATGCAGGTGGGTCCTGGTCTGTGTAAAGGTGACACAGTTTCCCCCCTTTGGCAAATCCCTGACCTGTGTTTGGATCTCCAAGCAGCCAGATTCCTGTGAATCTTCTTTAGTGTGTTATTGGTATCCATGGCTTCCTTCTGGTAGAACTTCTTAGAGGTCTCCATGTTAAAAAACCGCTGCATTCTTCACTGTTTACAAAGGCCAAGACATGGCAGCAACCTAAATGTCCATCGACAGAGGAATGAATAAAGAAGTGGTACATATATATAATGGAATATTACTCAGCCATTGAAAAGAACAAAATAAGGCCGTTTGCAGCAACATGGATGGACCTAGAGAGTGTTATACTGAGTGAAGTAAGTCAGACAGAGAAGGAGAAATATCCTATGACTTCCCTTATATGTGGAATCTAAAAAGGAATGATACAAATGAACTTACTTACAAAACAGAAACAGACTCTCAGACTTGGAGAAGAAACTTATGGTTTCCAGGGGAAAGGATGGGGGCACGGGAGGGATAACCAAGGAGTTTGGGATGGATGTGTACACACTGCTATGTCTGAAACGGATAACCAACAAGAGACTTACTGTATGGCACAGGGAACTCTGCTCAATGTTATGTGGCAGCCTGGATGGGAGGAGAGTTTGGAGGAGAATGGATACATCTGTGTGTATGACTGAGTCCCTTCCATGTTCACCTGAAACTATCACAACACTGTTTGTTAATTGGGTAGATCCCAGTACAAAATAAAAAGCTTAAACTGAAAAAAAAAAAAAAGAATAGAGTTTAACATGTTTTTTACTACTTCCTTATCTTTGGAAAAATAATTTATAGAGAAAAAGAATAAATTTTAAAAAGTAGAATGCTCCCTCTCAAAAAACAACAACAACAACAACAACTCTGCTGTACTCTTGGGAGCATCACCACAGAAGCTGAAGGATATGGTCTCATATTTCTTCCCTCTACTGTCACTCACAACAATATTATACCTTCCCTACCGAGAGACAGCCTTCTTCCCTGGTGGGCAGATGGATCTATTCATCCTTGTAGCTTTGGTACCCACTTTACAGGGTATATTGCCCTTGGTAAGTGGCTCTATGGAATTCAGTAAATGGCCACTTTTGGCCCTTGAATAGCCAACACAAAAAGAACTAGACACAAGCTGATTTATTCTCATTCCTCCCCAGCTCTATTTTAGTTTTCTTCTGAATTCCTTGCAAGGGCCAGGACTCTCAAACAGTTTCTTATTGGGACTTATGTAGGCTCTAGAATTGTCTCTCCTTTCTCATGCCACAGTTCATCACCAGAGAGATGCTTCCCTCAGAGCTGATGTGTTCATGATTGATGATGGTTTAATTCTAGTAAAGCAGTTGCCTTATATGCAGGCATTGCATCGCATGCCTATGAAGACAGAAATAATGTGGAAAGCTTAGGTACCGCTAGGAGCCACTGAGAAAGGTCCTTTTGACCCACGGTGTGTGTTAGTTGCTCAGTTGTGTCCGACTGTCTGCAACCCCATGGACTGTAGCCCATCAGGGTCCTCTGTCCATGAAATTCTCTAGGCAAGAATGCTGGAGTGGGTTGCCCTTTCCTTCTCCAGGTGACCAAAGGTAGTCATCACCAAAAATGTCAGTATTATCCCTTGGGATAACAGTATCTCCTCAGCTTGCACACAGCTGGATGACTCAGTACTTTCTGATGTTTGCACATCAGTACTCCAGGAGATCTGTCTACAAGGATCAAATTTACCCAAACTGTTGCCCCCATGTACAAAAACCAGTCAAACTAGGAAGCTGAGCAAACCGACTAGATGGTAGCAGCTCTGAGGCAAACTGTGTTGCTGATGATGAGCCAGTCAGGGGCAGACCACGATCCAGGACTTGCTATGGGCGGCAGAGAGGCAGTCACCCTCTCTTCCTGGGAATGCTGTCTTCACTCAGCTTCAGGGACCCTACTTCTCAGCCTTCTCTTTTTTCACCCCTTTCCCCTCCTGTGTCTGTGAAAACTGCTCTTATCTGAACAGTGTATACTCATCTCCAAGGACCGCCATAACAAATCACCACAGCTCAGTGGCTTAAATCAACAAAATTAATTTTCTTAGAGTTCTGAAGGCTGGAAGTTCAAAATCCAGGTGCCAGCAAGGTTGGATCCTTATGGAGGCTCTGAGGAGGGATCCATTTCTTACCTTTCTCCTAGCTTCTGGAAGCTGTTGGCAATTCTTGGCATTCCTTAGCTTCAGTTCAGTTCAGTCGCTCAGTCGTGACCGACTCTTTGCGATCCCATGAACTGCAGCACGCCAGGCCTCCCTGTCCATCACCAACTCCCGGAGTTCACTCAAACTCACGTCCATCGAGTTGGTGATGCCATCCAGCCATCTTATACTCTGTCGCCCCCTTCTCCTCTTGCCCCTAATCCACCCCAGCATCAGAGTCTTTTCCAATGAGTCAACTCTTTGCATGAGGTGGCCAAAGTGTTGGAGTTTCAGTTTCAGCATCAGTCCTTGCAATAAATATTCAGGACTGATCTCCTTTAGAATGGACTGGTTGGATCTCCTTCCTTAGCTTAGAACTGCATTAATTCCAATCTGCATTTTTTTGTGTGTACAGGATATGTGCCTTTTGCATTTTTGTTGTTGCAATGCACTCTCTTTAAAAGTTACCGTAAGTCTGGTCTATGCACTGGCTTCCCCAATGGCTCATCGGGTAAAGAAGCCACCTATAATGCACGAGACACAGGAGATGTGGGTTCAATCCCTGGGTCGGGAAGATCCCCTGGAGGAGGAAATGGGTACCCACTCCAATATTCTTGCCTGGGGAATCCCATGGACACAGAAGCCTGGCGGGCTATAGTCCATAGGATTGCAAAGAGTCAGACATGACAGAAGCGAATGAGCATGCATGCATGGGCTATGGAGACCATGACATCATCCTATGGTCTCAGGTATCTCCAGGAAACTGCTTGGGCTGCCCTCAATAAAGAATGTTGGTTGATTAGATAAATATTGGTCAGCTTTGTCCAGGTCATGCAGATTTAGTCATGTCAGGTTTACACTGCACCAGCATCTTTCTCTTGGTCCCCAGATCCTGGTGAGGCAATGGACACCATTCATATTCATGGCTATGTTACAGCCAGCTTGCATTATCTCTTGAGAGCCAAGTATGCACATCTCTTCTAAACTCTGCATTCAGTGGCGCCACATTAATAGCTTGATATCAGCCATGTCAGGAGTATTTTCAACATGGAAATTGGCAAACTCTGCAGATCAGGGTTCCACCCACCCCCCAATCCCACTCCCATGCCACCAGAGAGCCAGTTGGTAAACAATTACCAGCACATCACTGTTGTGTTGTTAAATTTGAGTCAATTCTCAGTCCTTATCCTCTCTGACATCTGTGCATGATGACACAGTTGCTTGCTCTCCCTTTTGGGGAGCTTTGTCTTCACTCAGCTTCCAGGAGACCATACTTCTCTTCTGCCTGGCTCCCTCCTTCTCTTTTCTCTGATCTCTTAACACTGAATGGCTCAGGGATCTCAATCTGGGACCACTTCTCTTCTCTTCCCTACCTTCACTTATTCTTTGGTGATCTCGTGCAGTTTCTAAATTCCATCTATATGTTGAGGACTTCAAAATGTTATTATTACTAGTTTGGACTTCTCTGAATTATAGACCTGCATACCTAGTTGCCTAAACTGTATCTCTACTTGGATATCTCAATAGATATCTCAAATGGGTAGAATTTAATCCCTCCAAAACCGGTTCCATCTATAGTCTTTTCTCCTCTTCGTCAATGGCAACTTCATCCTTGCAGCTGCTCGGGCCAAAACCTTTGAAGTCCCATTTGACTTCACTATGTCTTTCACAACCTCATGTCTAGCCCACTAGCAAATCCAGATGGCTCTGCTTTCATAATCCAAATATCTGGAATGTGACTACTCAGTCTCAAAACTGACCACTCTTCAAGTCTAGATTTCTGCAAATTTCTTCTAATTGCTCTCTTCTGCTCACAGTCTCTTGGGCAGAATGAAAGTTCCATTCATTACAATGGGCTTCAAGGCTTACTGACCTGGCCCTTCCAACCTCTCTGACTTCACCTCCTCTTGACCCCACTGCAGGCATATGGGCCCCCTCCTGGTTTCTATCACCTGTCAGGGATATTTCCAACATCAGCCTATGCACTATTGTCTTTTTTGTTCTCCTTACAAAGTTGCTAAGCTTGCTCCCTCATCTCTTTCACGAACATTTTCAAGCATCATTTCATTCTTAGCTAGGTCTACACTGATCATGGTATTTTGCAGATAAACAACCCCCGCCCCCAAAACAAACAAACAAAAAGCCCCAGAAAAACAATAACAAAACAGTTGTACCCTGGACACTCCATCTCCCATTCCCTGCTTTATTTTTTCCATTGTGCTTATCATCTTCTAACATACTGGATCATTGACATTTATTTATGTCCTCTTGTCACTTCTAGAAAGTAAACTCAACAAAGGCAGGGATTTTTGTTTATTCAGTTCACATAGACAAGTGTGTTTAGTTGCATCTCCAGGCTTACCACAGGGATGTACCACCACAGTACAATTGATTGTCAGAAAAAAAACAAAAACCAAAAAACAAATAAAAACAACTTATGCTAGTTAAATTCAGTTCAGTTGCTCAGTCATGTCTGACTCTTTGCGACCCCATGGACTGCAGCACGTCAGGCCTCCCTGTCCATTACCAACTCCCAGAGTTCACTCAAACTCATGTCCATCTAGTCGGTGATACCATCCAACCATCTCATCCTCTATCAGCCCCTTCTCCTCCTGCCTTCAATCTTTCCCAGAATCAGGGTCTTTTAAAATGAGACAGCTCTTTGCATCAGGTGGCCAAAGTATTGGAGTTTCAGCTTCAGCATCAGTCCTTGCAATAAATATTCAGGACTGATTTCATTTAGGATGGACTGATTGGATCTCCTCGCAGTCTGAGGGACTCTCAAGAGTCTTCTCCAACACCACAGTTCAAAAGCATCAATTCTTCAGTGCTCAGCTTTCTTTATAGTCCAACTTTCACATCAATACATGACTACTTGAAAAACCATAGCCTTGACTAGATGGACCTTTGTTGGCAAAGTAATGTCTCTGCTTTTCAATATGCTGTCTAGGATGGTCATAACTTTCCTTCCAAGGAGTAAGTGTCTCTTAATTTCATGGCTGCAGTCACCATCTGCAGTGATTTTGGAGCCCCAAAATATAATGTCTGCCACTGTTTCCACTGTTTCTCCATCTATTTGCCATGAAGTGATGGGACCAGATGCCATGGTCTTCGTTTTCTGAATGTTGAGCTTTAAGCCAACTTTTTCACTCTCATTTTTCCTCTTTCATCTTCATCAAGAGGCTCTTTAGTTCCTTTTCACTTTTTGCCATAAGGGTGGTGTCATCTGAATATCTGAGGTTATTGATACTTCTCCCAGAAATCTTGATCCCAGCTTGTGCTTCCTCCAGCCCAGTGTTTCTCATGATGTACTCTGTATATAAGTTAAATAAGCAGGGTGACAATATACAGCCTTGATGTACTCCTTTTCCTGTTTGGAACCAGTCTGCTGTTCCATGTGCAGTTCTAACTGTTGCTTCCTGACCTGCATACAGATTTCTCAAGAGGCAGGTCAGGTGGTCTGGTATTCCCTCTCTTTCAGAATTTTCCACAGTTTATTGTGATCCACACAGTCAAAGGATTTGGCATAGTCAATAAAGCAGAAATAGATGCTTTTCTGGAACTCTCTTGCTTTTTTGATGATCCAGCGGATGTCGGCAATTTGATCACTAGTTTCTCTGCCTTTTCTAAATCCAGCTTGAACATCTGGAAGTTCACGGTTCACATATTGTTGAAGCCTGTCTTGGAGAATTTTGAGCATTACTTTGCTAGTGTGTGAGATGAGTGCAATTGTGTGGTAGTTTGAGCATTCTTTGGCATTGCCTTTCTTAAGGATTGGAGTGAAAACTGACCTTTTCCAGTCCTGTGGCCACTGCTGAGTTTTCTCAATTTGCTGGCATATTGAGTGCAGCACTTTCACAGCATCATCTTTTAGGATTTGAAATAGCTCACCTGCAATTCCATCACCTCCACTAGCTCTGTTTGTAGTGATGCTTTCTAAGGCCCACTTGACTTCACATTCCAGGATGTCTGGTTCTAGGTCAGTGATTACACCATCGTGATTATCTGGGTCATGAAGATCTTTTTTGTACAGTTCTGTTTTTTCTTGCCACGTCTTCTTAATATCTTCTGCTTCTGTTAGGTCCATACAATTTCTGACCTTTATTGAGCCCATCTTTGCATGAAAGTTACATTATGATAGTTACATTCTATAAAGCTGCTGCAAACTGTGAATTCAGTCAGTTCAGTTCAGTTCAGTTCAGTTCAGTTGCTAAATTAGCAAGTCCTAGATGATTGTTTCTAAAAGAAAGATGGAGTTAGGAGTCTGTGAGCCTCTGGTCACAACTTTTGCCAGCTGATCAATGTATAGCCTAGTCTTGTGTGTGTGTCTGTTAAAAGGCAGCTTATTGAACATATACCATTGATTCATGAGCTTCGCACAGACACCAACATCACTCTAACTCATGCTCAAAGAAAGCTTAAGTAACACAAGTATTTTCTCTGTACTAAGAGACATTACAGCCTCATCACTCTTAGGAACACTAGACAGTGCTTCAGCACTACACTTTTGGGGCCATTTTAAAGAGTGAAATAATCAACAAAAAGTAAAAAAATGTGAAAACGTGGCACTAAATGGATCCTGAAAGGACACTTGTTTACAGTAGTGAAAATGAAAGAAAATGAAGTCGCTCAGTCGTGTCCGACTCTTTGCAACCCCATGGACTGTAGCCCACTTGGCTCCTCCATCCATGGAATTTTCTAGAGTACTGCAGTGGGTTGCCATTTCCTTCTCCAGGGGATCTTCCCAAACCAGGGATCGAACCCGGGTCTCCCGCGTTGTGGGCAGACACTTTACTGTCTGAGCCACCAGGGAGTGGATGCAAAAAATGAGGAAAGTAAAGTATTGCCTTGTTCGACCTCAGTTGTTAATGTGCAAATCAAATGACTCAGAATTTTCACTGCTCTGTATATGTCTATAAATGATTGAGAAAGCAATGCGAGTATGGATTTGAGGGTTACAAGCACAGTTTAGTAAGTAGGCAAGTTTGCAAATATAGAATTCATGAATTATGAGATTGGCTGTATACGCTTCACATGTGTTTTTTGAGAGTATAAACTTGACCTTCTGACATCATCATACATGTGGTCTCTGTATTTTGGGTAGTCCTTAGAGTCGCACATCTTTACATCTTTCCCCACCTATTTCTTTTAGCCCGGTTTGAAAAGTCCGCCAGAGGATCACTCCCTGGGGCTTCAAAGCATCTTTGTTTTATTGAACACGTGTTATAAATGATTAGGACCACGAATACAGGGAGGCAAGGAGAGCTAAGGAGGAGAGAAGAGCAAGGAGCACTTCCTCATTTGTACATTGGCATGTGTTGGAAGGCAGAATGTATTTCCCAAAGATGGCTCATGGTTCCTTTCCATGTGTGTGACTTTGCCTCTCTCTCATCAAGACAGTGTCTATTTTCCTTTCCCTTGCATTTGATTATTTAAACAGTAGAGTAGGCAGAAAATGATGCTGCTTGAATTCTGTATCATAAATTCTGGATCAAATGTTTGTTAGAATGTTAGTTACTGAGTTTGACTATGCTAAGGCCACCATACAGTGAGCCAGCCACCTCACGCAGAGAGGACATAGGAAAGGGCTTTGTCACCAGCCCTAGTTTTTGAGTCATATTAGTTTAGAACTAGACATGTGAGGGTACGAGTCAAGAGATGATTTGAACTCCCAGCCATTGAGTAATCCTCAGCCTTTGAATCTTTTCAGCTGAAGTCTGAAACATTATAGAACAGAGACAAACCATTGGCTACTGTGTCCTGAATATACCTGAATATACCTAATGCACAGGATGTCTGATCATGATAAAATGGTTGTTTTAAAGCCACTGTATGTTTTGGGAGTAGTTTGTTTTATAGCAAGTGACCAGAACACATAGATATTAAATTCACTGATATTGCTAAGCCAGACCTTGAAAGAAGGGAACACAGGACATGCATATTTTGATTGAAGGCATAGTTTGGTATCCTAGAATCAACTAAACAGTTTTGCATACTAAGTCAGCTACTAGAACAATTCAAGTTGCTACAAGATTGCTGCTTCTCTGTAGTTTGCAGCTTTCATCAATACTTGTTTGATAAATTTTTATTGATCACCTACTGTGGGACAATTTTAAGAACAGAACTTACAGTATTAAGAAAGTCTAGTGGACAAGAAAGGTGATAAATGCTATACAAAACAAACAAATCTTGTCATGTTTAAGGCCATAGAATCTGAATCTGGTGGAAGGGAATGTGTGACGAGATGAGGCTGAAGAGATGACCAGAAGCAAGATTGTGAAGGGTGTTGAGGCTATGAGAAGAAGATTGGACTCTCCTTAATTCAGTGGGAATCCTTTGAAAAGATTATGCGATCATCCACCTTTTGATAAAGTACTCTGGGTGAACTGGATGGGCAGCCTGCCAAGGGCCCTATTCATGACAGCCTTGCTAAAACTTGTCTACCCAGAAGAGTGTATAGAGTCATCATAGAAGGAGCCAACCCCCAGCCTTGGACCAGAGTCCATTGTGTGTGCACGCTTAATTCCTTAGTCGTGTCCGACTCTTTGTGATCACATGGACAGTAAGCTGTCAGGCCCATCTGTCCATGGGGATTCTTCAGGCAAAGAATACTAGAGTGGGTAGCCATCCCTTCTTCCAGGGGATCTCCCCAACCCAGGGATTGATCCAAGGTCTCCTGCATTGCAGATAGATTCTTTACCAGCTGAGCTACCAGGAAAGCCCCTCAGAGTTCACTGTACCACTGGTTCAAACCTGTCAATATGCACAAGGATGTCATTCATGCCTCTGGTCTGATAACTACTGCCCACCTGTTCTGAAATCAACCCCAATCTATTTGTTTAGAATTTCCTGATGGCCTGTTACCTCCAGTTTTGCCTGATTCTTTGGATCCCAACTGTTAAGAAGGCATTCTTCCTGCCAGGCCATACATCTGTTCCCAGAGTATTATTTTTTAAACTCCATGCTTTAGTCTGTACTCTGCTTTGAGAACTGCTGAACCCCTTGACTGGTTCAACTCCTGGGCCTGTGCTAAGTGGGTTTTGAAAAGGAAAGTGAGAAATTGAGGGCAACTATTTGCTCACCAGAAGCCTTTCTTGGAAGTGGGATTCGTTATCTAATCTGTAACAAAGTAGATGGTGTTCTATCATATTCGATAATGACTCAGCAAACTACTAAAATATGGCTACCCCTCCTCAATCTGTTTGGACAGTTTTTAATGACTAGATGGCTTGTTTTCTCTTGCTCTGCATACTGAACGTTAGAAAACCCCAGATCAAGAGCAAGAATGGAAGATAAACTGAAATTCACTCAACATCTGTTTATTGTTCTATTGTCTACTTTGCATCTGAAAAGTCAGTTTTTCTTGTTGCTGTTGTTCTTGAACAAGGAGATTTGATTCAGGGACTTTTGGATGACTAGACATTTCATTCATCAAGTCCATTAGTAACAAGGATGCCAAACTGTCTGTTTTCCACTTTCTTCCCTGAATTTCAGTCTGCCTGATTAGAGTTCCGAGTGATTAGCCTTCAAGAGAAACAGCCTGAATGTAGCTTGTGACATCACCCTTCATCGATCAACTTTTCTCCATAAACAATCTTACTGGTCTGGGGGAGGGCTGGGGAAGGACAAAGAGTTTCTCAGGCAAAGACTTTCTGGGAAATTCCCAGAGCAGTCAGTCTAGCTGAGAAAAATTCCAGGCCAAAGCCACCTGGCGCTGGTTCTAGGTCAATGTTGGGAGTCTGTGTCTGGGCCAGGGACCTGCACAGACCAGGGTGGCTTTGCTGGTCACAGCAGGCCTCTAAAGAGGCTGAAGCAGACCACAGCTTACCCAGAGGTATGAGTCCAGGGGACCTCTAGTCCTTTCCTGGCATCTCAGAGGGAACCACCTCTTGTTGGCTCAACTTAGACCTACACATGGGTCCATTGGATCAGCTCTGGATCTGACAGGCTCAGGAAGCCGGGGTCTTTGGGAACCAGAAGTGATCAGGACCCTGGCCAGGCCAGCCAAGTCCTCTTTAGTTAGCTAAGTGGAAAAAAAATTTTTTTTTCTTTTGTTTATTTTTGCCTTGATATGACACATAATTAGGCCAAAGGTCTTCAGAGGTATATATTGCCAAGTTATTTAAAAATTCTCTTTTTTATAAATTTTAATCATGATTTGGATGCAAGATGAGATAGTCCACTCTACAGTAAAAACAAGGGAAGAGATTGGAATCCAGTATGGGATTGAGTTGCTGTGGGGACTGACTCTAGAGGGGCAGCTGGGATGGCTCTTAAGGAAAAGACCATTCAGTTTAAGGAGCAGACAGAAGTCCACGGGTTCCCATCAGCTGATACTGGGAGAGGGTTTCAGAGGCAGCATGGCCTGTGGCTTCACTGGGCTAGGGCAAAGGGGAGGAGGTCCCAATTGGCAAGGCAGAAGGCTTCTCTAGACGTCAGGCTGAGGGGCAGGGCAGGGCTACCATTCTGAAGTAGATGGGGAGTGGTCTGGGTTCATAGTTCAGGCTCCTGGGCCAGAACAAAAGACTAAATGCCCAGGCAGAAGTTAACATGGGTTTGGGTAATGGGAGAGAAAATATCACCAATAGTTCATTTAACATGGATTTAGAAACTTCCTTGGTGGTCCAGTGGTTAATAATCTGCCTCTCAGTGCTGGTGAAGTGGGTTCAGTCTCACTAAGATCCCATGTGCCATGTGGCAACAAAGCCCATGTGCTGCAAAGAAGAACCAGCAAAGACAAAAAACAAACAAACAAACCCAGAAATGGATTTAATGAAAAATCAAGATATTTATTTGCCATCCAGAGTAAATTATCCCAGGTACAGGGAGCAGATGAACAGAAATATTTCACTTGGTGCCTCCTGTGTCTACCTCTATAGACTACATTTAGCTCCCCAACCACACCAGTCTCACTCCCTCTTCCTCCCTCTTTCCTACCCCTTCCCTCTCCTTCCTTCCCTTCCTTCTTTCCTCAAATGTCTATTGAACTCCCACTATGCACCAAGGGTACAGCAAAGTCTCCCGTGGATCTTTTATTCTAGTCAGGTGAGCTGTATTACACACAGATATGTAACCATTAAGCATGTGTAATCAGTTGCTTAGTCATGCCCAACTCTTTGTGACCCATGGACTGTAGCCCACCAGGCTCCTCTGTTCATGATGTTATCCAGGCAAGAATACTGGAGTGGGTAGCCATTCCCTTCTCCAAGGGATCTTCCCAACCCAGGGATTGAACCCATGTCTCTTGTGCCTCCTGCATTGGCAGGCAAGATCTTTACTACTGAGCCATCTGGGAAGCCTAACCATTAAGCATATCAAGAGGTTAAAAAAAAAAATGCTATGAATAAAAATAAAGTAGGATAAAGATTGAGGGCACGAGGAGAAGGGGGCAACAGAGGATGAGGTGGTTGGATGGCAGCATCGACTCAATGGACATGTCTGAGCAAACTCTGGGAGATCGTGAAGGACAGGGAAGCCTGGTGTGCTGCAGTCCATGGGGTCTCAAAGGGTCGGACAGAACTGAGTGACTGAACATCAACAGCAAAGGGTATGAGCGTGGCAGCCAGGAAAGACCTGTCTGCTGAGCTGACATTTGAGCAGAGCCTCAGATGAAGCAAGGGAAGGAGCCAATAGATATGTAGACAAGACCAGGATGGGCGAAGGCTATGAGACGGGCGCATGTTTGACTGTTCGACCATCAGTTAGAAGGTCTGTGCAGAGGCAGCCGAGTCAGGCAGAGACAAGTGTAAGAAGTGGAGTCAGGTACCCAAAGCCAGTTCATGTGGTAATAGCAAGCTGCATGCTTTCAGCTTCAGGAATTCATCTTTCCAGGGTAAATTCGCTTAGTGCCTTCCCACATACTGAAGAAATAGCAAAGCTAAAATGAATGACTCTACAGTATCCTTTCACGGTCCAGGGAGAAATGCTTTCACCCACATCATGGATATTGAGCTGGCACAGCCTTGCTCCCCTTCTACTCCTTAAGAGTTGTTTCCAGGCTGAGGATGTGGGGGTGGTGGGGAAGGGGGACTTCCTGCAGCAGGAACAGAAAACATCAGACTGTGTTCTCTGGCAAGGGGCCTCCTCCCACCCAGCGGATGTCTCTGTGGAGCAGGGGAGGGCCGCGGGGCAGGCAGGAGGTGGGGGACGGGCCAAATAAAGCCTGGGCCCAGCTGCCCCTGCCTTCCTCATGGTGGGCCTTCCTCATCTTCTAGTGGCTCAAAGTCTCTTAGGTGTCAACTGGCTATTCTTTCCAAAAAAGGCTAAGTGATTCTGCAAGCTTTGAAGAAAGTCATAGACTTGGTAAACTCAGGGCTCCCACTTTCTGTCTGGAACTCTTTCACCTTACATCTGTGGGGCTGAATCATCAAGAGTTTTTCAGCTAAATTTGAATGTTGAAATGAGTTATTGACCATTTTGCTTTTCTTATGAGAACAGGGGAATCAAGGGGCCAAATGGCATTTAAAAAATATGCTTTGACATGTGGGAAGAGAGGAAGTTTCCAGTTCTAAATAGTGTCAGTTGGCAGTATTTAGTCAAAAAAGGGATAGAGTTCATGCTTGCTTTTCTGGGTTTGTTTTGCTTTTTCTTTTGCTAAAGGACCAAATCCTTGACTATGAGTTCTGTTTTAGTGAAGAGTGAAGGTCGTGAAAAGAAAGATCAATTTTTTTCTAGTTCTTTACTAATAAGTTATCTTAGAACTTACTTCTATGTCTTTCTACTTAAATGTGTCTAAGATGACAAAAGTCACAGAAGAATCAGGAAGAGAACATCACATATGGAGCAAGCATGGATTTAAGTTGGCCATCAATCAATTTCAAATCTGTCTAGTTTAATAATCAACAAAACCAACTTACCACTGTCTCATGTTTCAGACTAGCACATGTTGGCCTTACTTGCCCCACGATACCTTTCTGCTAATATCCATCAGGTCGACGTCATCTTCCCTCACCTCCAATTTTTTATACCTGAACCATGTACTGAGTTTTCACCATTAGAAGCTACCACCATCTCTATAGTAATTGTTGATGTCAACTCATTTCTGGCCATCAATCATTGTTTCATACTTGACTTAATAATCACCTTCACTTCCCCAGGATTACTCTCTTCAATATAATTCCAAACCACATCCTGCTCTTACAACCATTGACCCTGTTCCACCAAGACAACTATAGCCCAGCCCAGCCAGAGGCCTGACAATATAGTAAGGAATCCCTTGGAGAGGAAACTTCTCATGGTTTAAGTAAGGCATTAAAGAGCAGGTGAAGATCTGGGGCTTGTGATCCCCTTAATGATAGAGCCTTTTTGAAGATTTGGAGGTAGGAATGTCAAAGTGAGTCAACAGTCCCAACAACAGACTTTTTTTTTGGTCTATGTCATATGGCTTATGGGGTCTTAGTTCCCTGACCAGAGACTGAAGCTAGGGCAAGGAAAGTATCAAGTCCTAGTCACTGGACTACCAGGGAACTTCCAACAATAGACACTTTAAAAAAATACTTATTTATATTGATTTTTTTTTTTTTTTTTGCTATACCATGCATCATGCAGATCTTAGCTCCCTGACCAGGGGTCGAACCTGCAACCCCTCTGTAGTGGAAGCTCAGGATCTTAAACACTGGATTGCCAGGGAAGTCCCACGATAGATATTTTTGATAATGATTTGCAGCTTATCTTCCTGGGGCAAAAATATAAATTTAAATTTTCCAGTTTCATTTCCAGGAAGAAGCAAAGAATTCTTCTTAGAAGAAGCCGAATTGCAATGAACCAATTTAGAAGCACAAGCTGGAATCAAGATTGCCGGGAGAAATATCAATAACCTCAGATATGCAGATGACACCACCCTTATGGCAAAAAGTGAAGAGGAACTAAAAAGCCTCTTGATGAAAGTGAAAGTGGAGAGTGAAAAAGTTGGTTTAAAGCTCAACATTAAGAAAACTAAGATCATGGCATCTGGTCCCATCACTTCATGGCAAATAGATGGGGAACAGTGGAAACAGTCTCAGACTTTATTTTTTTTGCGCTCCAAAATCACTGCAGATGGTGATTGCAGCCATGAAATTAAAAGATGCTTACTCCTTGGAAGGAAAATTATGACCAACCTAGACAGCATATTGAAAAGCAGAGACATTATTTTTCCAACAAAGGTCCATCTAGTCAAGGCTATGGCTTTTCCAGTAGTCATGTATGGATGTGAGAGTTGGACTTTGAAGAAAACTGAGCTCTGAAGAATTGATGCTTTTGAACTGTGGTGTTGGAGAAGACTCTTAAGAGTCCCTTGGACTGCAAAGAGATCCAACCAGTCCATTCTAAAGGAGATTGGTCCTGGGTGTTCTTTGGAAGGAATGATGCTAAAGCTGAAACTCCAGTACTTTGGCCACCACATGCGAAGAGTTGACTCATTGGAAAAGACTCTGATGCTGGGAGGGATTGGGGGCAGGAGGAGAAGGGGACGACAGAGGATGAGATGGCTGGATGGCATCACTGACCCAATGGACATGAGTTTGAGTGAACTCTGGGAGTTTGTGATGGACAGGGAGGCCTGGTATGCTGTGATTCATGGGGTTGCAAAGAGTTGGACACGACTGAGTGACTGAACTGAACTGAACTGAACTGAATTTACTTTGTGTCTGTAACTTGATTTCTTGCTGCCTTACCATTCCCTTCTGCATCCACCTCTGCTTAGACAATTTGCTAGAAAGGTAGAGATAGGTTTAAGCATGATTATAAAAGAGAAGCATGGAAGGGTAATTTTTACTGATTTATTCACTTTAATAAATATGTATTAACATCTACACTATGCTTGATGCTAGAGATGTAAGAGTGAGAAAAATCGGACACAATTTTTTATTTCTGGAGCTTAAAATTTGGCAGAGGTATCGTGTTTGTGTGTGTGTATTAAGTCACTCAGTTGTGTCTGACTCTTTGTGACCCTAAAACTTTGGCCACCTGATGCAAAGACCTGACTCATTAGAAAAGGCCCTGATGCTGGGAAAGATTGAAGGCAGGATGAGAAGGGGACAACAGAGGATGAGATGGTTGGATGGCATCACTGACTCAATGGACAGGAGATTGAGCAAGCTTCAGGAGACAGTGAAGGACAGGGATGCCTGGCGTGCTACAGTCCGTGGGGTTGCAAAGAGTCACAACTGAGTAACTGAACGGCAATGGATTGTAGCCTGCCAGGCTTCTCAGTCCATGGAATTCTCCAGGCAAGAATACTGGAGTGGGTTGTCATTTCCATCTCAAGAGAGGTATCATACATTAATGAAATAATCATGGAAACTACTGTAAAATTACAACTGGTCAAGGGGTTCAGGGACGGTTTCCTCCAGAAAAGAACAACTGATCGCAAATCTGGAGGAAGAAAAGAATTAGCCAGGTAACTGGTGGAAAGAAAAGCATTTAGTGCCAAGGGAAGAGCACAGGGAAGGACCAGAGGCAGGATGAAGGCCAAAGGGCTGAGACAGGACCAAGATGGCGGAGAAGTATAGAGCAAAAAAAGCATGGTAAGGAAGTCAAATGAGGGCCAGTCCATGCTGATCATTTTTTTTTATACCCTAAAGGCAATGGAAAGCAGTTGAAGCCTTCTGTAAAACTTGTGTGTGTGTGTGTGGGTGTGTGGGTGTGTGAGAGAGAGAGAGAGAGAGAATGAGAGGGAGAGAATGAAATCTGCATAATTTGCAGATTCATATTTCAGAAACCCCATCCTGGCCATGGTGTGTGGAGAATGGATTCTTTCAGGGACAGACTAAATGTGCACAGATGAGTTTTGAGCTATTTCAGTACTGCAGGTAAGAGGAGATGGGAGCTAAAAGCTGGGTGTGGTGGCAGGAATGGTAACAGAGGGCAGGGGGAGGATCAGATCAGATCAGATCAGTCGCTCGGTCGTGTCCGACTCTTTGCGACCCCATGAACTGCAGCACGCCAGGCCTCCCTATCCATCACCAGCTCTCGGAGGTCACCCAGACTCACATTCATCGAGTCAGTGATGCCATCCAGCCATCTCATCCTCTGTCGTCCCCTTCTCCTCCTGCCCTCAATCCCTCCCAGCATCAGAGTCTTCTCCAATGAGTCAACTCTTCGCATGAGGTGGCCAAAATACTGGAGTTTCAGCTTGAGCATCATTCCTTCCAAAGAAATCCCAGGGCTGATCTCCTTCAGAATGGACTGGTTGGATCTCCTTGCAGTCCAAGGGACTCTCAAGAGTCTTCTCCAACACCACAGTTCAAAAGCATCAATTCTTCGGCGCTCAGCCTTCTTCACAGTCCAGCTTTCACATCCATACATGACCACAGGAAAGACCATAGCCTTGACTAGGCGAACCTTTGTTGGCAAAATGATGTCTCTGCTTTTGAATATGCTATCTAGGTTGGCCATAACCTTCCTTCCAAGGAGTAAGCGTCTTTTAATTTCATGGCTGCAGTCACCATCTGATCACCAAAACTTGGAGATGGGATGTATATAGGAGGTAAGGAGCAGAGAAATGCTGTGAGTGAAAGTCACTCAGTCATGTCCAACTTTTTGCTACCCCATGGTCTGTCCATGGAATTCTCTAGGCTAGAATACTGGAGTGGGTAGCCTTTCCCTTCTCCAGGGGATCTTCCCAACCCAGGGATTGAACCCAGGTCTCCTGAATTGCAGGCAGATTCTTTACCAGCTGAGCCACAAGGGAAGCCCAAGAATGCTGGAGTGGGTAGCATATCCCTTTTCCAGTGGATCGTCCCTATCCAGGAATCTAACCAATGATGAGGTGCCTATATTTCAGACTTGCAGAATTGAATTGATGGTGGTATCAGTCATTAAAATTTATATGATGTTGGTTCTGGGCATATTGAGTTTGATGTGCCATAGAAAGAAGCAATAACTACTCTGGTGCTCAGAGGATCTGGGTTAGATCTCTGAGTTGGGAAGATCCCTGGAGGGAAAAATGGCAACTCACTCCAGTATTCTTGCCTGGGAAATCCCATGGACAGAGGAGCCTATAGTCCAAAGGGTCACCAAGAGTTGGTCATGACTGAGCATGCACACACAGAGAATAATGAGTGTTAAAGAAGATGGATAGGGTGTCCAAGAAATATAAGAAAACCCCAGAGATGATTGTGCCACAGAGGCCAAGAAAGCTTTTGTGCCACAGAGGCCAAGAAAGCTTTTGTGCCACAGAGGCCAAGAAAGCTTTTTTCTTCCACTCTCACTAAAATATAATTGACATGTAGCACTGTGCATGCTTACGGTGTACAGCATAATGATTTGATTTACATACATCATGAAATGATTATTACAGAAAGTTTAGTGAACATTCAACATCTCACATAGATACAAAATTAAGAAAATTGGAAAAAAATTTTTTGTGATAAAAATTCTTAGGTTTTACTCTTTTAACAACTTTCGTATGTAACATATAACAGTGTTAATTATATTTACCATGTTTTCATTACATCCCTAGTACCTACTTTTTAACTGAATATAAGTGCTTTACAATGTTGTGTTAGATTCTGCTGTACAATGAAGTGAATCAGCTATATGTATACATATAGCCCCTCCCTCTGGACCTCCATTCCACCCCTTGCCCATATCCCCATTTAGGTCATCACAGAGCTCTGAGCTGAGGCTTGTGCCTTTGACTAAAAAAAAAAAAAAAAAAAGGAAAATGTTAGTTGTTGAGTCATGTCCAACTCTTTGTGACTTCATGGACTGTAGCCTGCCAGGCTCCTCTGTCCATGAAATTCTCCAGGCAAGATCACTGGAGTGGGTAGCTATTCCCTTTTCTAGAAGATCTACCTGACCTAGGGATCAAACCTGGGTGTCCTGCATTGCAGGCAGATTCTTTACCATCTGAGCCACCAGGGGAGCCCCCACTTTTGAATACCTTTATTCAATTACCTCCCTGCTGGCTATAGTCATGTATGGATGTGAGAGTTGGACTGTGAAGAAAGCTGAGTGCTGAAGAATTGATGCTTTTGAACTGTGGTGATGGAGAAGACTCTTGAGAGTCCCTTGGACTGCAAGGAGATCCAACCAATCCATTCTGAAGGAGATCAGCCCTGGGATTTCTTTGGAAGGAATGATGCTAAAGCTGAAACTCCAGTACTTTGGCCACCTCATGCAAAGAGTTGACTCATTGGAGAAGACTCTGATGCTGGGAGGGATTGAGGGCAGGAGGAGAAGGGGACGACAGAGGATGAGATGGCTGGATGGCATCACCGACTCGATGGACATGAGTTTGAGTGAACTCTGGGAGTTGGTGATGGACAGGGAGGCCTGATGTGTTGCAATTCATGGGGTTGCAAAGATTTGGACATGACTGAGTAACTGAACTGAATTGAACTGAACCTGCCTCTGGTAACCACAAATTTGGTCTCTTTTTCTATGAGTCTGTTTGTTTTTGAAGGATAACTGACCTACAACGCTATGTTGATTCCTGGGGCACAACCATGATTTGATATTTCTATACATTTCAAAATGATCATCATGAGTCATCATCTGTCACCAAAGATATTAAACAGTTATTGACTATATTCCCCACACTGTACATTTCTTACCTGTGACTCATCTATTTTGTAACTGAAAATTTGTACCTCTTGATCTCCCTCACCTATTTCTCTCCTCCCCTCTCCTCTCCGCTTTGGCAATCAGCTACGACTCTGTTTCTATTTTTCCATGTTTGGGCATTTGTCTTATTTTTTAGACTATGCTGCTGCTGCTGCTGCTAAGTCGCTTCAGTCATGTCCAACTCTCTAAGTTGCTTCAGTCGTGTCCAACTCTGTGCGACCCCATAGACGGTGGCCCATCAGGCTCCATTGTCCCTGGTATTTTCCAGGCAAGAACACTGGAGTGGGTTGCCAGTTCCTTCTCCAATGCATGAAAGTGAAAAGTGAAAGTGAAGTTGCTCAGTTGTGTCCGACTCTTAGTGACCCCGTGGACTGCAGCCTACCAGGCTCCTCTGTCCACAGGATTTTCCAATCGAGAGTACTGGAGTGGGGTGCAATTACCTTATTCTTTTTAGACTATACATATAAGTAAAATCATACAACATTTATCTTTCTCTATCTGACTTACTTTGCTTAGCATAATATCCTTTAGGTTCATCAATGTTGTCAAAAGTGGCAAGATTTCATTTTTTTTAATGTATGAGTAATATATATATTCTCTATCCATTCATCTACTGATAAGTACTCAAGTTGGCTCCATATCTTGGCTATTGTAAATAATTCTACAATGAATATAGGGATATATATAGCTTTGGGGGGTTTTCATTGTTGTTTTGTAACTCGAATTTTTTTTTCTTGATAAAGGCTTGAGAATGAACATCAAGAAAAAAAAAGGAAGCCCCCTGTATATGGCTTTTTGAATTACTGTTTTCAATTCCTTGGATTAAATGCCCAGGAGTGAAATTGCTGGATTGAATGGTAGTTCTATTTTTGATTTTTGAGGCGCCTCCATACTGTTTTCCATAGTGACCACCAATTTACATTCCCACCAGTAGCACCAGAAAAAGAGTTTCTTTTTCTTCATATCTTTATCAACACTTGTTTGCTATTTTTTTTTAATAAAAGCCATTCTGACAGGTTTTACACTATAGTTATCTCATTGTGGTTTTAATTTGCATTTTCTTGCTCATCAGTGATACTGAGCATCATTTCATGTTCCTGTTAGCTATCTGTATATCTTGGGAAAATGTATATTCAGGCCCTCTGCCCGTGTTTTAATTGGGTTGTTTGTTTTTTTATATCGAGTTACATGAGTTCTTTGTATATTTTGGATATTAACCCCTTTTCAGATACATCACTTGCAAATGTGTTTTCCCACTTAATAGGTGGCCTTTTTGTTCTGATGATGGTTTCCTTCACCATGCAAACTCTTTACTTTGATATAGTCCCATTTATTTATTTTTGCTTTTGTTTCACTTGCCTGAGGACACATATCCAAAAAATATTGCTAAGACCAAGGTCAAAGAGCACATTGCTTATATATTCTTCTAAAAGTTTCATCGTTTCAGGTCTTACATTTTTACCCTTTCAAAGAACCAGCTTTTGGCTTTGTTGATTTTTGCTATGGTTTCTTTTGTTTCTTTTGCATTTATTTCTGCCCTAATTTTTAGGATTTCTTTCCTTCTACTAACCTTGGGGTGCTTCATTTCTTCCTTTTCCAGTTGCTTTAGGTGTAGAGTTAGGTTATTTATTTGGCTTTTTTCTTGTTTCTTGAGGTATGCCTGTATTGCTATGAACTTTCCCCTTAGGACTGCTTTTACAGTGTCCCACAGGTTTTGGGTTGTAGTGTTTTCATTTTCATTCGTTTCTATGCAGAATTTGATTTCTTTTTTGATTTCTTCTGTGATTTGTTGGTTATTCAGGAGTGTGTTGTTCAGCCTCCATATGTTGGTCTTTTTAATAGATTTTCTCCTGTTATTGAGATTTACTCTTACTGCATTGTGGTCAGAAAAAATGCTTGGAATGATTTCAATTTTTCTGAACTTACCAAGGCTGGATTTATGGCCCAGGATGTGGTCTATCCTGGAGAAGGTTCCGTGTGCACTTGAGAAAAAGGTGAAATTCATTGTTTTGGGATGAAATGTCCTATAGATATCAATTAGTTCTAACTGGTCTATTGTATCGTTTAAAGTTTGTATTTCCTTGTTAATTTTCTGTTTAGTTGATCTATCCATTGGTGTGAGTGGGGTATTAAAGTCTCCCACTATTATTGTGTTATTGTTGATTTCTCCTTTCATTCTTGTTAGTATTTGTCTTATATATTGTGGTGCTCCTAAGTTGGGTGCATATATATTTATAATTGTTATATCTTCTTCTTGGATTGATCCTTTGATCATTAGGTAGTGACCTTCTTTGTCTCTTTTCACATCCTTTGTTTTAAAGTCTATTTTATCTGATATGAGTATTGCTACTCCTGCTTTCTTTTGGTCTCTATTTGCGTGGAAAATCTTTTTCCAGCCCTTGACTTTCAGTCTGTATGTGTCCCCTATTTTGAGGTGGGTTTCTTGTAGACAGCATATGGAGGGGTCTTGTTTTTGTATCCATTCAGCCAGTCTCTGTCTTTTGGTTGGGGCATTCAACCCATTTACATTTAAGGTAATTAATGATAAATATGATCCCGTTGCCATTTACTTTGTTGTTTTGGGTTTGAATTTATATATCCTTTTTGTGTTTCCTGTCTAGAGAATGTCCTTTAGTATTTGTTGGAGAGCTGGTTTGGTGGTGCTGAATTCTCTCAGCTTTTGCTTGTCTGTAAAGGTTTTGATTTCTCCTTCATATTTGAATGAGATCCTTGCTGGGTACAATAATCTGGGCTGTAGGTTCTTTTCTTTCATCACTTTAAGTATGTCTTGCCATTCCCTCCTGGCTTGGAGAGTTTCTATTGAAAGATCAGCTGTTATCCTTATGGGAATTCCCTTGTGTGTTATTTGTTGTTTTTCCCTTGCTGCTTTTAATATTTGTTCTTTGTGTTTGATCTTTGTTAATTTGATTAATATGTGTCTTGGGGTGTTTCGTCTTGGGTTTATCCTATTTGGGACTCTCTGGGTTTCTTGGACTTGAGTGATTATTTCCTTCCCCATTTTAGGGAAGTTTTCAACTATTATCTCCTCTAGTATCTTCTCATGGTCTTTCTTTTTGTCTTCTTCTTCTGGGACTCCTATGATTCTAATATTGTAACGTTTAATATTGTCTTGGAGGTCCCTGAGATTGTCCTCATTTCTTTTAATTCGTTTTTCTTTTTTCTCCTCTGATTCCTTTAATTCTGCCATTCTATCTTCTAATTCGCTAATTCTATCTTCTGCCTCTGTTATTCTACTATTTGTTGCCTCCAGAGTGTTTTGGATCTCATTTATTGCATTATTCATTATATATTGACTCTTTTTTATTTCTTCTAGGTCCTTGTTAAATCTTTCTTGCATCTTCTCAATGCTTTTCTCCAGGCTATTTATCCATGATTCCATTTTGCTTTCCAGATTTTGGATTAATTTGACTATCATTATTCGGAATTCTTTATCAGGTAGGTTCGCTATTTCTTCCTCTTTTGTTTGGTTTGGTGGGTAATTATCCTGTTCCTTTACCTGCTGGGAATTCTTCTGTCTTTTCATCTTGTTTAAATTGCTAAGTTTGGGGCGTCTTTACTGTATTCTGGTAGTCTGTGGAGTTCTCTTTATTGTGGCGTTTCTGCACTATATGTGGGTTTGTACCGGTGGCTTGTCGAGGTTTTTTGTTTATGGAAGCTTGTATCGGTGTTCTGGTGGGTGGAGCTGGATTTCTTTTCTCTGGGGTGCAGTGGAGTGTCTAGTAGTGAGTTATGAGATGTCTATGCTTTTGGGGTCGCTTTGTGTAGCCTGTGTATTGGAGCTCAGGCTGTGTTCTTGTTTTTCTGGAGAATTTGCTTGATATGTCTTGTTGTGGAACTTGCTGGTCTTTGTGTGATGCTTGGTTTCAGAGTAGGTATGGAGGCTTTTAATGAGCTCCTGTCAATTAGTGTTTCGTGGGATCAGGGTATGGACTTAAGCCTCCTGGTTCCAGTTATTGGTCTTATTTTTACAGTAGTCTCAAAAACTTCTTCTTCTATAATGCATTCCACAACTGGACCGCTCAGAGATGTTCACGGAATTATACATAGAAGGAAAAAGGGAGGAAGGAGACAGAGGTGGTCAGGAGGATAAAAGGAGGGAGTGTGAAGGAGAGAGACAGATCTAGTCAGTAATCAGTAAAGAAAAGAAAAAAGGAAAGGAAAAAAGCAAAAGACCAAAAGGAAAAAAAGAAAAAAACAAAAAAACAAAACAGGGTCGCAAAAGTTATATCTAAACGTGGAGATTAAAGAAGTACTAGAGGATAAAAAAAAATAAAAATAAAAGAAACAAAACAAACAACAACAAAAAAAAAATTAAAAGGAAAAAAAAATTTTTGTTTTCCTTTTTCCAATTAAAAAATAATAAAAATTTAAAATATATATATATATTAAAAAAAGAAAAGAAAAAAAAAGGAAATAATGATGGTAAAAATAGTAACAATATATATAAGAGTTTCTCTATTATTGTTGTGGGTTCAGTTCATTTTCAGCTAGTTCCTTGTTCCGGCTTAAATTTCTCAAGATCTATAGGCCCCTTTCTCTGTGGTTGGTCTGTATAGTTCTTTGTTCTGTGCACGGTTCTGCGGTGTTCTGGGCCAAGGCCCACCACTCGTGTGGTCGGCGCTGCACAATCTGGATTGCCGGCCCAAACTACTCCAGTTATGCAGCACTCCAGACAATCAGGCGAACGAAGTCTGCGCTGAGGCCCGCAGAGGGGGAGGGGCCGGCGACGGGAATGGCGGGCGGGCGGGTGGGGGGAGGGGATGGGGTGGCCCTCGTGGGAGCCGCCTGCACAGCGGGCGGGGGCACGCCTGCGCGGGAGTGGCCGGCGGGGGAGCGTCCAGTGGGGGAGAGTCCCGTGGGGGAGCGTCCCTCTGGGGAGCGCCGGCAGGGGAGCGTCCCGCGTGGGAACGGCCAAGGCGTCTCCCTGCCCAGCCCCGGCTCCCCAATGGCAGATGCGGGCGTTTGCAGCGGTGCTTTTCCGCTGCGGAAGTTACCGCAGGGCCCGCAGTCTGTGGGTTCTAATTGCTCAACTGTTCTCCTCCCTGTTATGATAGTCTCCGTGTTTCCCAGGTTCGGCGCAGATTCCACAGGGAGAGTGTTTCCTGGTGTTTGGAAACTTCTCTTTTTAAGACTCCCTTCCCCGGACAGAGGTCCGCCCCTCCCTCTTTGTCTCTCTCTGGCTTCTATATTCTTTCCTACCTTCTTTAGAAGGCAGTGAGTTGCTTTTCTGGGTGTCCGACGTCCTCCGCCAGCACTCCGAAGCTGTTTGTGGTATTTACTCGGCGCCCAGATGTCCCATTGATGAATTTGTGGAGGAGAAAGCGTATTCCCCGTCCTAATCCTCCGCCATCTTAACCGGAAGTCTCCCCAGGTCTTACATTTTTAAAACCATTTTGAGTTTATTTATTTAATCTTTTAAATCGCTTATTTATTTATTTATTTTTGGCTTCACTGGTTCTTCGTTGCTGTTGGCAAGGTTTCTCTAATCGTTGTGAGTGGGGGCTAGTCTGTAGTGGTGGAGCAGGGGCTTCTCATTGTAGTGACTTTTGTCACAGACCACGGGCTCAGTTGTGCCACATGGGCTTACTTGCTCTGTGGCATGTGCAATCTTTCTGGGCCGGGGATTGAAACCATGTCTCCTGCATTGGCAGGGGGATTCTTAACCACTGCACCGCCAGAGAAGTTCTGATTTTATTTCCTTCTATGGTGTGAGAAAATAGCCCAACTTGATTCTTTTGCATGTAGCTGTCCAGTTTTCCCAACGTTATTATTATAGAAGTATATTCTAGACTCTGTCATAGATTAGTTAACCATATAAATGTGGGTTCATTTCTTAGCTCTCTGTTCCCTTGATCTATGTGTGCCTGTTTCTGTGTCCATACCAAACTGCTTCAGTTACTGTCTTTGTAGTACAGTTTGAAATCCAGAAGTATACCTCCAGCTTTGCTCTTTCTCAAGATTTCTTTGACTATTCAGGCTTTTTTGTGTTTCCACACAAATTTTACAACTATTTGTTCTAGTTCTTTGAAAAATGCCACTGGTGTTTGGATACAGATTACATTGAATCTGTAGATTACCTTGGGTGGTACAGTTAAAGTCATTTAAACTTTTAACATTTAAAAGTAGCAGGTACTTTTCACCAATCATCTACTATGTCTGGCTGCCCGCTGGTTATTTTATGTAAGACTTCATGGCAACTCAGAAGCAGGCACTATTTTATATATTTATTTATTAAAAATGTACTTATTTATTTTTGGCTGCACTGGGTCTTTGTCACTGTGTGCAGGCTGTCTGTAGCTGTGGTGTGAGGGCTTCTCATTGCGGTGGTTTCTCCTGTTGTGGACCATGGGCTCTGGGGCATGTGGGCTCAGTAGCTGAGGTGCACAGGCTTAGTTGCCCCTCAGCACATGAGATCTTCCTAGACCAGGGATTGAACCCATGTCCTCAGTGTGGTTAACAGTTAGTACAAGATCACTTCAATATAAGAGGCAGAACCAAGCTTTACGTCTAAGTGGATTTGACAGACACCAATGCAGTGTATCTTTGCTACTCTGTTCAGTTCAGTTCAGTTTAGTCACTCAGTCGTGTCGGACTCTTTGTGACCCCATGGACTGCAGCACGCCAGGCCTCCCTGTCCATCAGCAACTCCCGGAGTTTACTCAGACTCATGTCCATTTAGTCGGTGATGCCATCCACCCATCTCATCCTCTGTTGCCCCCTTCTCTGTGGTGTGCCACTCTGTGGTGCTACACAATTTTCCTTCAACCTCTCTTTCTTGCATTAGCTTATATAGCCCAGAGTAGTGGCCATTTTTGAGCTACTCAACTCCACAGATATTCATTGCATTGAGTGAGATTGTGAATTTGCCTGTATAGAAATTTCTGGAAGACTTTAGTCAATCCATGCTGAGGAAATAAAGATTCCCAGAAGAGCTAAAGCTCTCTTGCCTCCCACTTCCCCAGATACCCATCAGGTAAGACTCATTGGAGAATCAGGAAGGGCAGAGGTAGAACGCTCTGAAATCCCTGTCAGTAACTCCAGGCTTCAACATCTGTACCTAAGGAGGGACAGCAAAGGACACCCTAGACCTCTGACTGTCCCCCACTGCATCTTCAAACTGTGGTTAATCAGATGCAATTAATTTAGGGTGGGGCAATCTGAAAGGGGCTCTTCTGCCACAACTTGGGGAGTGGAGGTAAGGAAGGGCATTGGACCCCCTGCTGGGAAGACCACACAGCTTGAGTCACAGAATCCAGCTCTATTCCACCTTCCAAATGTTTCTAGGGTGTCAGATCTATGGCAGAATCAAAGGCTATTTTTGGAGCCATTTTCCCTCCCAGTAATCTCTGATTTCTTCAGGGGTTCTTGCTGATATTATACTAAGAGGATAGGAGCATTCCCTTAAAATTGATGCTGCAGTTCTAAAAAAGTTCACCTATAAAACCCTGTTGCCTTGAAAACCAAGTGTAGGGAACAGAAGGCCTTTAAAGGCAAGTTTCCAAAGAGGTTTGACAATCACACCATTAAAATTGGACTTCAGGGAAGTCTTATGTCATGTTGATTCTCAACAAGGTACTTGAACACATACTATAGTGAACTGCATTATTCTTGGAGCCCCTTGCCTAAAATCTTGAGAGCCTCAGCCTAGGAAAACCTGCAGAAACTTGCAAGAAGAATGGCCTTCTTGAGCCCTCTTTGCTTACATCACCCCGATTTTGGGGGACTCTAGCCCTCCAGTCCTCAGCTGGAGGACTCTCAACCCTGACACAGCACTGCTCTGTAGGCAATGTTCTGCTCAATGAACTCCAAACCCCTGTGGAATTCTGTCTTGTCCCCCCAAATCCCAGGCCATTGGTCCTGCCCCGGCCTCCACCCAGCCTTATGGAGGCCCCAACATGTGTGCCACAGACCAGACAGGCCCCCAGTTTGGCGGAGCGTCCGAACACACGATCTAGTGCGTCAGTGGCGCCCGCCCACGCCCCCCACGCTCAGCATCTGCAGCGTCTGGGAACTAGCTAACGACCTAATGTATCTTGCATATTCATGATCCTGGCACACTCACGGTCTCAGGGAAGCTTATTTTTTTTGTCTTTTCCAATTCGTGCTTCCACTAGGCGGTTTACCAGTACCCCGGGCGTTTACATTTACCGTCAGCAGGAGGGCAGCCGGCCAGAGGAAGGATGGGTCAGTATGTTCCTGTCCTTGGGTTCCACACAAACAGTACTTTAAAAGTAAATAATGAGCTTTAACAAATGAACTTAGAGGGTAATTTCCACCCTCTCTCATTTCTGCTCTGATGCTGCAGAGGTTCGCTGTGTGTTTTGCATCTCTGGACATGTTGATACACTATCTGCCTGGACTCGTGTTTTCAACTTGTTTCGAAAAGGAGAACCGTGAAAGGAAGTCTCTGTCTGAGTTCCTTTGTACCCCCAGATTTACTTTCCGGGCCCTCTCTGCTGCAACATTTAAAACGATTTAATGAAAACTTGCTGAAAATGTTTTGATACATGGAAGCTTCAAGAACATTCTTTAAAAGGATATCTGCCAAACTGGCCTATATACTGGCTTTTGTTGCTTTTCTGAACTGAGTGGGAATGTGAGTCCCTGAAGAGAGGTCCCAAAGAGGGAGTGCTCCCCCAGCCCATGGAGGAAGAAGGAAGGGGCAGCCTGAGTGCAGGTCTTGGGCAGAGACAAGAGGACAGGTCATGGGTCTCCTGGAGATAAGTGATCAGGGGAGCAGCTGGGCAGGGCCAGGGTTAAGACGGTTGAAGGAGAGATACCAAAAAAGATGGCTGCTAGGATGCCACAGTGCCAAGGGCGTGCGCCTGAAAGCTGCTCTTTTCTGGGTCAGGAAGAGGCTCAGTCTGCTTCTTTTTAAGAGAGGACAATAATACGCATCTGGTGACACACTGAAGAGACACGATATTTAAAAGTTGCTGATTGAGTGCTACTCTGCACCCCTTCCCCGTCCTAGACCCAATTTGCAACCACAGGGCATACACACCACTCACTGCTACCGCAGCCCCACGCCACAGCCGGGGCCCCAGCCTGGCAGAATATCTGCAGTTGCCATGCTTCAAGTCAGAGAAGTTAGGAGACTGTGATCTCTTGTGCCTGAAGGGTGAGGGCTCTGGAGTGCTAGGTACCCAGCCTCTGACTGTCACTCCAAAGCCCTTTGATTCTTGGGCAAATATGTAGCTTATGTCCAAGACCTTCCTGGGGACCAGCAGTGACACACAAGTCTCCAGTTGATTCTGATGAGAAAACCAGAGTGGTCCAACTAGGATGTCGTAGCCTTTACTCTTCGGGGCAAGTGTCTCTATCTTCCCCCACCTAATTGTTCGTGGAGCTGGAATAGACAGTCCTCACAGTAAGGAATCTTTACTTGGGGATCACACTAAGACAAAAATAAAGAGAACAAAGGATTCATGTCTGTTTCATGTGAAATGAATCACTACTCGGTGATAACCAGTCACTTTGAGGTGGATGCAGCTATGATCACATTTGGGCAAACATGATTTAGAACTTCCCTGATGGGGACTTCCCTGGTGGTCCAGTGGTTAAGAATCTGCCTTCCAGGGCAGGGGACTTGGGTTCTGTCCCTGGTCAGGGAACTAAGATCCCACAAGTCACGTGGCAACTAAGCCCAAGTGCCGCAACTAGAGAGCCACAATGAGGAGCCCATGCACTGTAACAAAGACCCAACATACCCCAAAATAATACATAAATAAATAAATAAAACTTCTCTGTAACAGACCTGTGCCTTCAATCAGAGGTGGCCCAAACGACAGCACGGCAAACTCTTTCCACCTTCAGTGGCTCAGGACACGGCGTGCGTGATGTTAAGTTGCTGCAGTCATGTCTGACTCTTTGTGACCCTGTGGACTGTAGCCCACCAGGTTCTTCTGTCCATTGGGTTCTCCAGGCAAGAATACGGAAGTGGGTTGCCATGCCCTCCTTCAGGGCATCTTCCCGACCCAGGGATCGAACCTGCATCTCCTGTGTCTCCTGCGCTGGCAGGATCTTTATGACCCGTGCCACCTGGGGCATCGCAAACAACCTCGAATTCTGTTAAGCTTCTGTTTATTCACCATGCCTACACCTTGAGGCAAAAATCTAAATCCAAACTGTTGTGGGTGATTGGCATTGCTGTGTCGTACTTTTCCAAAGGAGGATGATTGATTTCTCAAAATCCATCAGTGCTGATTCCTTTGTTAGCAACAGCAGTCTGGGTCAATACTTAAAACTGGCGTGGGAAAGATGCTTTCAAATCCAGCTCTGTGCTTTGTGGTGGTTCTATACCAGCTCCCGTGTGGAGAATCATTACAAATGTATGCATTTCTCTCATGCTGAGGCAGCATTTTATACTCCAGGGGACTATTCTGGAGGAAGGTGGTTGGTTAAAGACAGACAAAGTAGAAAGGAGAGACATTTTAACAACATTTTTATATTGATTTGGTCTCAACATGTAGCCTTAGTATTTTTTTTTGTCCACAGAGCATGTTAGCAATGAATATCTTTTGGTGTGCTAAAAAGCGGTATGCTGATTAAATTATGCATACATTATAAATCATACTAATATAACAACATGATTTTGGTGTTTAGTGAGATCTCAAAAGATCTTCCATCACCACGCAGATTATTTTCTCACAGATAAGGAAATAGAGCTGTGAAGTCAATCACAGCTTTTAGTCAAGGCCCCTCCATATCCTCTTCTTCTAGGTAGCCCCCAATCTTTAGTCTGGTTGTAGAAAATGTAAAGATTTCTTTTCTCAGGAGTCAGCTTCATTGGACTGTACTGACTCTCCGAAGAGAATTCCAGAAGAAACTCCTAGATTCAGCCTTTTCTGTGTATTGCCATCATCACATCCACTAGCCAGATGACAAGAGTAATGAATGAGTGGTAGGCAGAGAACCAGGACATGGACAGCAACAGCCTTTCCATACCTTCCTCCCCTCGCACACTGTGTTGGCCTGGGGGGTGGTGTGTGGCCACGCAGAACAATCCCCCTGTGGCCAAGGTGGCTGGCATTACTGATCCTGCTCCATGTGCAGCCCAGGCCTTTTCCCTTTCCCTGCATCCATGAGAATGATGAGATGAGAACTTCCTCTATGAATAGAAACACAGTCCGTTCCCAAAAGGTCCTGGGTCTGGTGTCAATCCTGCCACAGGCAAGACTAGCATCCACTTAGAGATGATCAAGGGCATGGATGATCAGAGACAATCAGACGATCAGCCGTGACTACTTAGTGAAGAGTGACAGAAGTCTCAGAGCATCATGGGGATGGGAACTGGACTAGTTATCACCAGTCACTTTCTCCCTGCCACATTCCCTTCTTCAAGAACCTTACCTTGCCTGCTGTTGCTGAGGGACAACCACATGACAGATGCCCCTGCCATCAGTAATTGAACTAGGAGCAGACATCTGGCCCACTTGGAACCAATCAGACTGTCTTCTATAGTTCTTGGAGTTGGGACACTGAGAGTCTGGGATTGTTAGTTTTCTGTGGGTGCTGGATCCATACGATCCTGGTGCAGGATCGTAGCTCTCTTAGGTCACATGCAAATCAGGAAGCTGGATTATAGGGAGGGGATGGAGACGATGCTCAGAGACAAAGAAAACTGAGAGAAAGGGAGGAGGAACAGTAGCTGCCTGGGATTATTCAGTGCTCCAAGAGTAATTCTCAAAACTGGGTTTCATAATAGTGCCTTATACATGTACAAGAAATCCCCATTTCCTTAAGTTAGTCTGAGTGGGTTTCTGATTCTAGCAACTGAATGCTCCCCCAACCCAAAGATGAGATGGCTGTAGTGTAGGTGGGAGGCGGGGGATGAAGTAAAAGAAGGATTGAGGAGGAAAGATAAATCTGGCATTTTTCTGGAGAGAATAAATCTCAGAGTCCAAGTTCATGCACAATATCCATATATTCCAAGTTTTATGAGACAGCCCTATTTCCAGCGTGTCAGCTTCCTCAAATTTCCGTTGAGAGAAGTATGATATATCTGTTTAAATATATAATCTTAGCATTGGGCAGGTCTTCCTACATAAGACACAAACCTGAAAACCATTAAAGAAAAGATTGACAGATGAGACTACCCATTCCTCAAATTCTAAATGGCCTTTGACAAGAGACGTCGGTGACAAAATTCAAAGTCAAGTGTCTACATGAGATCTGAGGACCCCATCGTCATTCCAGACCTCCTCCCATTGAAGACCAGACGCTCCCTCAAGGCTGCTAGGCAGGGTCTAACCCTGGCTTCCTGGCAGCCATGACTATGGAGGGTGTTGCAACTACTGGCAGCAAGACTGTGACCTCTCACTGTTCCAAAATGAGGAAATGAAAGGGAAAAAAGAGGAAATGGGATGGAATGAAAAATGGATGACCACAACAGAGAGGGAGCAAGAAACAGTATGAAGGATAAAAGAAATAAGCTGTTTATCTTGCCTCTGTTTCTGGGCCTTCTCCTTGTTGATACCCCAGTGATGCATCAGCTTAAACTGTTGTTAGACACGGATTCCTGCAGAAAGGGAGGTGTGGGACCCAAACTTGACCGTGTGGCCACAGTCATGGCTTAGGAATTCAACCCACTCCATCTAACCACCAACCTGTGGTCAGGCAAATTAAACCCATGGATTAGCCCAAAGGCTTCTGAATAAAAGTTTTAGGTTGACCATTTTCTCCTCGTTCTTATTTCCTCTTCTCCTAAACTAAATTCCCTTTATTCTTACCACCCACCAGAATGGAGAATTGAAATTAGGTTCTTTTACTTAATAGCTTGCCAAAATATAAACAACTCTCTCAAACTAAGCCACATCTCGTCTAGGGAGAGGGCAATAAAAATAATGATCTATGTGGTCAAGAGTCCAGTGAGACATTTTTATAGCATCACAGATGGTTTTCCAAATTGTGGAGTGGCTTTGTTTCTGTGTGTCTCAGTTTCTCAGTCCATAATTTGAAGATAATACTAGCTGTCCACTGCTGACTTTTTGGGTGAGTTGGTTGGATCATGAGAGTCTCTGTGTAAAAGCACTTTAAATCTTAGAGAGAAGGTGGAAAGACCATATGGGAACTACACATAATGAGAAGGTTAGGTATACTGCAGTGTTTGGGGGTGGGGGAATGATTTGGGCCAAGAACACTTGACCCCACACAATATTAAGCTGTTTAAGAAGACTCAAATCTAAACAGAGCACCATTATTCCAGATATGTCTCTGGTAGTTCTAGAGCTATGGAAGCTACTGAAAGTGCCTAAGAGGAGGCATGATAAGAGAAACAAGGTTTGCACTGACACCTTACTCCTCCTATAAACTTTAAAGTCAAAATTACCCAACTTTGGCTTTTGTCATGGTCTCTATTCAGCTTTGGCCTCAACCCTGACTCTGAACAAAGACCCTGTTCCAACTTGTCATTGTTGTTCAGTTGTCAAATCATGTCTGACTCTTTGCAACCCCATGGACTGCAGCACACCAGGCTTCCCTGTCCTTCATCATCTCCCAGAGCTTGTTCAATTTCATGTCCACTGAGCCAGTGATGCCATCCAACCATCTCATCCTCTATTGTTCCATTTTCCTCCTGCCTTTAGTCTTTCTCAGCATCACAGTTTTTTCCAGTGAGTCAGCTCTTCACATTAGGTGGCCAAAGTATTGGAGCTTCAGCTTCAGCATCAATCCTTCAAATGAATATTCAGAGTTGATTTCTTTTAGGATTGACTGGTTTAATCTCCTTGCTGTCCAAGGGACTCTCAAGAATCTTCTCCAACATCACAATTTGAAAGCATCAATTCAGCCAAAGGTGTGCATTAGATTTTTTTCAGCACATCACCTTTCCCTTCTACCCAAAGCAGGGCACTATGTCCCTGAGAGTTGACAACCCAGATAAGAGGCAGCACCTGCAGTAATGAGAAACTGGTCTTGGGACAAGACTGATATGGCAGGAATCCTATTGACTTTCTCTGACCTGGACAATCTCTTCATCTGTTAAATGGGCACAACACTAATATACCTACTTGCAGGTAGGTATACTTATATTATACATGTATACATATACACATGTATACATGTATACATATACACCGGGGAAGGCAATGGCACCCCACCCCAGTACTTTTGCCTGGAAAAGCCCATGGATGGAGGAGCCTGGTGGGCTCCAGTCCATGGGGTCGCTAAGAGTTGGACAGGACTGAGCGAGTTCACTTTCACTTTTCACTTTCATGCATTGGAGAAGGAAATGGCAACCCACTCCAGTGTTCTTGCCTGGAGAATCCCAAGGACAGGGGAGCCTGGTGAGCTTCCGTCTCTGGGGTCGCACAGAGTCGGACACGACTGAAGCGACTTAGCAGCAGCAGTAGCAGCATACATATACACACATATAATATACTTATATGAGACTGGGCTCAAAAAGCACTTAGCACATTGCTTGATGTATAAATGGAGACTCTACTTTTTATAGTGAATGAGTGAAAGTTGCTCAGTCGTGTCTGACTCTTTGTAACCCCATGGACTATACAGTCCATGGAATTCTCCAGGCCACAATACTGGAGTGGGTAGCCTTTCCCTTCTCCAGGGGATCTTCCCAACCCAGGGAATGAACCCTGGTCTCCTGCGTTGCAGGTGGATTCTTTACCAGCTGAGCCACAAGGGACGCCCACTTTTATGAAAAACAATGGCAATAAGCAGGATTAAAAACAATTGGGTTGGCCACTTTAGAAAACAGTGTGGTTGTTCCTCAAAAGTTTAAAAGTAGAGTTGTAAAATGATCCAGCAATTCCCCTTCTGTGTATATACTCTGAAGAATTGAAAGCAGGGTCTCGATTAGATATTTGTACGTGTGTGTTCAGGGCAGCGTGATTCACGATAGCTTAGAAGCAGCACAGATGAATGAATACACAAAATGTGGTATGTGAATACTGTGGGATATTATCCAGCATTAAGAAGGAAGGAGATTCCGACACATAACATGAATGAACCCTATGATATTACGTTAAGTGAAATAAGCCAGCCACAAAACCAGAAATACTGTTTGATTTCACTTACGTGGGGTCCTTAGAGTGGTCAAAATCAGAGAGAGAAAGCAGAATGCTGATTGCCCAGGGACTGAGAGTGGGTGTGGGGAGCAAATAGGTAGTTATTGTTTAAAGGGTACAAAATTTCTTTGTCAGTTTTAGAGATGAAAAGAGTTCTAAGGTTGGATGGTGGTGACGGTTGCATAACAATATGAATGCGTTTAATACCACTGAACTGTACACACAAAAAAGGGTTAACATGGTAAATTTTAGGTTATGTGTATTTTACAATAAGAAAATTTTGAAAAAACACTGAATTAGTGGTTCTTCCACAGATGGCATTCAGTGTTTTTCTTTGCTTTTATTAATTTTTTTTTTCTTTCAGGACTTTTTTTTTTTTTAATTGAGGCCAAACAAATAGAACTATTACTCATGTTTTTATAATTTGCGTAGCTCAGTGAAAATGATTTTAATGTTTCTATCATGTTCCTATAACAAAAAGTTCTTCCTTTGTCTTCTGCAGTTCAGTGTGTTACACTAGAAAATAGGTACTAAGTTGATATGAGACAGGGGCATGGAATAGATCCTCTAAAACTCCTCTCCTTCATACTCTTATATTGTGTTTCCATTAACCCATATTCTTGAACTTGGGACCAATCTAACATCCTATATCCCGTGGCTCCATCCGTATATATTCATATATTCATTGTTAATAAATATGTATTGACCATTGCCCGTGAGCACACTGTGCCCTGCTAAGTCGCTTTAGTTGTATCCAACTCTTTGCAACCCTGTGGACTGTAACCCACCAGGCTCCTCTGTCTGTGGGATTTTCCAGGCAAGAATAGTGGAGTGGGTTGCTCTACCCTCCTCCAGGGGATCTTCCTGACCCAAGGGATCCAACCAACATCTCTTACATCTCCTGAATGGGCAGGTGGATTCTTCACCACTAGTGCCATCTGGAAAGCCCATGGGCTAAATGCTTTCCATGAACTAGCTCATTCAATCCTCCACCCTTTAAGGCAGAAGTAGAAACTGAGCCTCTGAGAAGTAACTGCCATAGGTCACACATCTAGGGGATGACAGAGTCAAATCTGAACCCAGGGCATCTGGACCCAGAGCTCACCTTGAAGCAACTTGTTGCAGCTTTAATGTTTCAGAATGTGGCATCTGCAAGCCTGAGTGGACTAGCCTGGTACTTGGAGTTGCTCTGCCCTCCCACAGTGGTGAACAGGTTTGTGTGAGGCCACTGGCAGCTGGTGCCAAACTACCAGGTGCAGTATCTACGCTGAGTCTGAAGCTGGTAAGAAATTCAATGACACACGGAAGAGATGAAGAAATACCAGATGGAATGTGCGTGTCAAAATATATCTATATATTTTAAAGCATGAAATGCCTAATTTTTAAACAGACTTGACATGCAGGGACATGCACATGCATTTCTTGATGTGGAAATATGTTAGTTAATACATTCCTACTGCTTGATAAAAATGGTCCAAATTTGCTTAGAAATGCCTTTTAGTTTTTAAATGTATTTGTTTACTTTTGGCTGCACTGGATCTTCATTGCTATGTGTGGGCTTTCTCTACTTGCAGTGAGCAGGGGCCTCTCTCTAGTTGTGCAAGGGCTTCTCATTGTGGTGGCTTCTCTTGCTGCAGAGCACAGGCCCTAGAGGGTGCAGGCTTTAGTAACTGTGGCATGCGGGCAACTCAGAAATGCCTTTTATCATAAAACAGAAATTATCAGCGCTAACCTCATTCACTACCTACTATTTCTTCTCTTGTTCCTTAAATTCTCCCCCATCCCCTACCTCTCTTTGTCTCTTCTTTCATTCTACCCCTTCATAAGAATTTAAGCCATTCATTTCAATCGTGTTGAGTCAGATGTTCTTCCTCTTGGATAAATCACTTTCCTTGTTTCCATGGCTGGCTGAGTGAGCCTGTATTTTGCCAGAAGTGTTGGAGAAAAAAAAGATGCATTTCTCCTCAGACATTTACCATCTTGTGATGATTTTATAAGGCCATACCGGACCTCCAGTATAGAGGCCAATGTAGCTAACTTTTATTGAGTGCTCACTGAGGACTGAGCATGGTGAGCTTGCTTGCCTAGAGTCATTGGTATGGGGCAGACTCAGGGTTCCACCCAGGTCTGTCTATCTCTGGAGCCCATGCTTTTAACCACTATACTGTACCGCCTTTCCTGCCAAGGTCAAGTGTAATAGGTCCATCCAAGGTAACTTTTCCTAGCAGTGTGGACGTTCATGGTAGAGGTAACGTTGGACTATGGTTAGGCTTTCTATTCTAGACAAAGAGAAATGGGGGTGACCTGGAAGGTTCCATTTGAATAGGCCAGAATAGACAGAAATAACCAAGATTCAGGGAGAAGATTCAGGGTGAAGTATGTGATATCTGGTCACAGTATCTTAAAGCTGAGCTGGACTTTAAAGATGGTCTCCTCTAACTCCTTATTTGTAGTGATGAAGTTGAAGATCTGAGAGGTTAAGTGAATTGTCTAAGGACACACAGTCAATTAGGTAGATGCAGTGCCAAGACCTAATTTTTCTTGATTCAGAATAAATTGATTTTCCACTCCACCTTCACTCTGCTTGGGGTTTGCTTGTTATTAAGATGTCTCAAAGATCAGAAAATTAAATTGTTTTTAGCAATATAATTTCATGTTATCCAGTTCTGCTGAATGTAATTATAATAAAATGCAAACAGATCTCCTAAATCCAAGGATTCTAAAATGTTCCTGCCTTTTGCTAAACTAATATATAGAATTTCAAGGCCATATTTCATACCACATGAACTTTCCAAAGAACTGGGCAATTTCTTATAAAAACTCACTTGTGTACGAATTGCCAAGTTGGAAAACTTGGGGTTTCCTGGCAACTCCTACTTTCCTTGTGCTCCAGGGAATTCAAACTCCTTGGCAGACAAGTTCTCCCGACCTCCTCCTCCTCCACAATGGCCATGACCCAGCTCTGACCAACAGGCCCTTTCTGGTGTTCCCTCCTCCAGTGCTTACCTTTTGCAAGAACCTACAATCTTGCCTCCAACCCTCATCAGCTGAATAAACTTAAACAGTAAATTCCTGGCACGGAGGGTCCACATTTTTTTAACATTAGAAAGAAAACTGGATTAGAACTCAGGCGAACTGACTTCTGGTTCTGGTTCAAACGCTAAGAAGTTCTTTAAATTAGTTCTTGATTTCTTCTTCTTTCTGGTCCTTAGTTTCTTCGTGGGTAACATAGACACAGTAATCCCTGTCTACTTACTTTTCAGGGATGTTTTGGAGATTTTCAAAGTTAGAAATCCACAGAATCGTGGAGATGAACTGTCTACTGAGTCCACCCTCTCTCATGTTAGACTTGAGAAAACAGAGACCCAAAGGTTCTGTGTCTCCGCCCCCACCTTTGCCTTTGAAGTTACAGAGGTTCTTGTTAATTTCAAAATCGAGACCAAGCTTCAGGTCTTCCTCAGATGCTCTTTCCCCAGTCAGTGCTGCCTATGATGATAAATGTGAAAGCATGCTGAACATTAATCATGAAACCAGCAACAGGAAATTATTTAAGTATTAATTGACTGTATCCAACCAGTCCATTCTGAAGGAGATCAGCCATGGGATTTCTTTGGAAGGAATGATGCTAAAGCTGAAACTCCAGTACTTTGGCCACCTCATGCGAAGAGTTGACTCCTTGGAGAAGACTTTGATGCTGGGAGGGATTGGGGGCAGGAGGAAAAGGGGACGACAGAGGATGAGATGGCTGGACGGCATCACCGACTCGTGGACGTGAGTCTGAGTGAACTCCAGGAGTTGGTGATGGACAGGGAGGCCTGGTGTGCTGCGATTCATGGGGTCTCAAAAGAGTCAGACACGACTGAGTGGCTGAACTGAACTGAACTGAACTGACTGTTTATAGAGTCAGCACTAATCAAGTTTTTTTCATGCCTTCGCAGGGCTGTCAATTCTTAGGAATGTCTAAAGACGGCAAAGATACTCTGTCTAAAGACAAATCCTTTCCCTTCCAGTAAATACAGGGAAAGCAGGAAGTTTAACCAGAGATATTTAAGCTCAGTCTGCCTCCAGCAGCCATCTCTTGTTGCTAGAAAAAAAATATTATTGAGATACAAGTCACATACCATAGAATTCACCATTTTATTCATTTATATATTTGGCTGCACGTCAAGGCATGTGGGACCTTACTTTTCTGATCAGGGATCAAACCTCTGCCCTCTGCAGTGGAAGCACAGGTCTTAACCACTGGACGGTCGGGGAAGTCCCAAACTCACCCTTTTAAGGTGTACACGTTACCGTGTGACAAGCCTGTGTTCACAAGCCTGTGACTATCACCACGATCTACTTCCAGAACATTTTCATCATCCTGCTGCTTTTCAGGTGTCATTCTGGCCAGGCTGTATGTCATGTCAGGGAGGTGTGGCTGTTGATTCAGGCACGGGGCATCTGGCCTACATGTTGTGTTCAAGTTGGCAGAAATGACCAGGTATCCTAAGTCTGGAGAAGGCAATGGCACCCCACTCCAGTACTCTTGCCTGGAAAATCCCATGGGTGGAGGAGCCTGGTAGGCTGTAGTCCATGGGGTCGCAGGGAGTCAGACACGACTGAGCGACTTCACTTTCACTTTTCACTTTGATGCATTGGAGAAGGAAATGGCAACCCACTCCAGTGTTCTTGCCTGGAGAATCCCAGGGACGGGGGAGCCTGGTGGGCTGCCGTCTATTTGGAGAGTTCCATGTCTACTAAAGGCTCAACTTCCTCAGAGATGGGCTGGGAGGAGGAATGAGATAAGCACCAAGCCTCATAATAGATCTTAACAATGAAAATCAGAAACTAGAATGCAAAACTCAACCACCAAGGCTAAAATAGGAGGAAATGCCCCAGGCCAAGAGTGAATAGAGCTACAAGTGGAAAGTATGACTGGTTTAAAATTGCAGGGTTGGAAACCATCTGAGGGTTACAAGTTTCTGAGCAGGAGCCGCTGGTCCTGCAATAAAGCTTTCTCTGCTCAAAAAAAAAAAAAAAAAAAAGATGCAGGGTTCAGGTGAGCAGCAGACCCTCCTGAAGCCATTCTTTCTCCTGTGCCCTGGACCTTTATGCATGCTGAATCACACCCTCATCCCCTCACTACCACTCAGATCTAAACTTCCTGGGTCCCTGGGCACCTCCTGCTCTAGGTGCCTGAACCTACCGTCATACTTCTCACCTTGTGGTTCTGTGATGATCTGCTTACTTGTCTGCATTCCTGAATAAACTATAAGCTTCTAAAGGGAAGAAGTCCTGCCTTTTTAACCTACCCAGCCTGCCTTTGTGGAGAAGGCGATGGCACCCCACTCCAGTACTCTTGCCTGAAAAATCCCATGGGTGGAGCATGGTAGGCTGCAGTCCATGGGGTCCCTAAGAGTCGGACATGACCAAGCGACTTCACTTTCACTTTTCACTTTCATGCATTGATGAAGGAAATGGCAACCCACTCCAGTGTTCTTGCCTGGAGAATCCCAGGGACGGGGGAGCCTGGTGGGCTGCCATTTCTGGGGTCATACAGAGTCAGACACAACCGAAGCAACTTAGCAGTAGCAGCCTGCCTTTGGCATCGTCTGGCACCACACACAATAAAGATTTCATGATCAAGTTGGTCATAAGCCCAAATTTCTCTTTCTATATCCCTAAAATGCTCATCTTAAAATTGAGTATCAGGACTGTACCCAAACATCCTATACTTCTTCAAAGTAGATAGACAAATCAATAATGATGCTGGGTCAAAGCTGCCTTCCTGCAGTTTTCACAAAGTCACTCTAGTTCTGGTCCAAAGAAGTTCAGTTCAGTTCAGTTGCTCAGTCGTTTCCGACTCTATGCGACCCCATGAACCGCAGCACACCAGGCCTCCCTGTCCATCACCAACTCCCGAAGTCCACCCAAACCCATGTCCATCGAGTCAGTGATGCCATCGAACCATCCCATCCTCTGTTGTCCCCTTCTCCTCTTCTCAATCTTTCCCAGCATCGGGGTCTTTTCCAATGAGTCAGCTCTTTGCATCAGGTGGCCAAAGTATTGGAGTTTAAGCTTCAACATCAGTCCCTCCAATGAACACCCAGGACTGATCTCCTTTAGGATGGACTGATTGGATCTCCTTGCAGTCCAAGGGACTCTTAAGAGTCTTTCCAACACCACAGTTCAAAAGCATCAATTCTTTGGCGCTCAGCTTTCTTAACAGTCCAACTCTCACATCCCTACATGACCACTGGAAAAACCATGCTGCTGCGTCGCTTCAGTCGTGTCCGACTCTGTGCGACCCCATAGACGGAAGCCCACCAGGCTCCCCCGTCCCCGGGATTCTCCAGGCAAGAGTACTGGAGTGGGTTGCCATTTCCTTCTCCAATGCATGAAAGTGAAAAAAGTGAAAGTGAAGTCGCTCAGTCGTGTCCGACTCTTAGCGACCCCATGGACTGGAGCCTACCAGGATCCTACGTCCATGGGATTTTCCAGGCAAAAGTACTGGGGTGGGGTGCCATTGCCTTCCCCGGGAAAAACCATAGCCTTGACTAAATGGAACTTTGTTGACAAAGTAATGTCTCTGCTTTTTAATATGCTGTCTAAGTTGGTCATAACTTTCCTTCCAAGAAGTAAGCATCTTAAGAAGAAGAGAGAACAAATCTCTGCCCCATTCTCTATGAGAACGCTTCAGGTATCTTCATGGATTTTAATTTCCAGGCTAAGCATATATACTTTCTTCAAAATTAAGCATAAAATATGGCTTCATTTACTCTTTCATTCATTCAGCACACATTTTCGAGCATGTTCTCTGTATAAGACACTGTGCCAAGGGACAGTGGGCAGAAGAGAGGGTATGAACCAGACTCTGCTCTAAGGAAGCCTGAAGACCATGCCGGTCGTGCTAACCTCACTCTTTCGAGTTTCTCTAATCTGTCAAGTTGTCGTTAGTCACCCAGTTGCATCCGGATTCTTTTGCAATCCCATGGATTGGGGTTTTCCAGGCAAGAATACTGGAGTGGGTTGCCACTTCCTTTCTCCAGGGGATCTTCCCAACCCAGGGACTGAACTTACATCTCCCTTCTGCATTTCCTGCATTGCAGGCAGATTCTTTACTGCTGAGCTACTGGGGAAGCCCTCCTTTCCAAATATGGTTTCCAGAACTTGACTTTATATTCCCCAGTGGTCTGACCAGTACAGAGTTCAGAACTATTACTTCATCATATGGACCCTGTGCTTCCCAGAACTTCTGATTGTTCATCTTTTTCTTAGGAAGTGCTCAGGATATATCATGTAGTATGTGTTTGTGTATGCACATGCACGCACACGCTCGTGTATGTGATATAAGAAGATATTTGGCTAAATTTTTCTAAGACTGTCTGGTCTTTGTGATTAAACCAGATATGTGGTTTGGTATTTCTGGTGATATTAATAAAAGTTCAAGTCAAAAAGATTCTTATCCTGCCAAAAAAAAAAAACCACAAAAAACCCCAACCCTTAGGAATAAATAGATTGTAATCTTCATATCAGACTAAACTCATGAGGTTGGACAGCTTTTTTTTTTTTAAAAAAGGACATTTCACACTGTCACTAATGATTCTTTATGATGTTTCTGAAAATAATTGGAAGAGAAGCACGGACCATCTGGCATGTGACTAAAGCTGTTTCTAATTATGAGGGGCTGTTGTCTTTAAAGCAGAGTAGACAGTGGGCTACCCTTGATGGCTCTTCTGTAATGATGCTTGCTCAGGACCTGGCAACCTCCAACCTTCACCTATTTAAAGAATGTGGGGTGGGCCACCTCATTTTAGCTTCTGACCTGAATAGCTTTGGTCCTTAAAATCCATCAGGCTTTGGGATTTTTTTTTTTTTCCTTTTGGGGCTTTACTTTGAGACTGAAAATGTGAATTTTTTGGTCATGCTGTTTCCTGGGTACTTTCCGTATGTGTAGGAGACAGACTCACCAGAGCCTGGAAGGTCAACAGAAGAGAAAGTGCTTCTCCTCTATGACAAGAGGGATAAATGTGGGAGAGCTCCATAAGACTTGGATGGTCAGGAGAGCCAGGAATGATTTCAGAAAAAGCAGAGTGTGTGAGACTCATTCTATCCTCTACCAAAAATAATTTGTAGAAGACGTTGTGCTGAGCATTCATAAATCGGTAATTTCACTGTTTAATATTTTCCAATCATTTTTCATGGCCTAACTGCTCTTTACTTGCCCAGTATTTATTAGGCACTAACTCTGTGCCAAAAACTTCAAATTTCAGAAATAATTACTATCCTAAGTGCTGTGTTAAGAAGGATCTGCAGCTTTTTGTTCTCCCCCATAAGCCCCAATGCACATATGGTGCTTCAGTCATTGGCTATGGGTACAGTGACCACATTGACCACCACTGCTCTGGTGAAAGACAAGTAAATGAAAATATTTTTAAAACTAACAAACACTTTTTTTCTGATTATAATATTCCCACCAAAGAAATCCTTTGTTATATATTCTCACTAAATAAATTTAGCAAATAAAGATAAGTATAAAGTAGGAAATGAAAATCATCCTTTCTCCACTATGCAAAGATAAGCATTGATGAAAATGTTGGTGTACTCTATGCGAGGCCGTAGACCGCAGCCCACCAGGTTCCCCCGTCCCTGGGATTCTCCAGGCAAGAACACTGGAGTGGGTTGCCATTTCCTTCTCCAATGCATGAAAGTGAAAAGTGAAAGTGAAGTCCCTTCAGTTGTGTCTGACTCTTTGCGACCCCATGGACTGCAGCCCACCATGCTCCTTCGTCCATGGGATTTTTCCAGGCAAGAGTACTGGAGTGGGGTGCCATTGCCTTCTCTGGTGGGCGTCTACACCTCTGCATTTTCTAGATCTGATTTTTCTTTACATCAGTTTCCTAGCCTGCTTTTTAAATTACTTATTTTAATATTTTTGATTGCAATTGGTCTTCGTTGCTGCGCTCAGGCTTTCTCTAGTTACAGTGGGCGGGGCCTACTCTCTAGTCGTGATGCTTCTCTTGCTGTGAGGAGCATAGGCTCTTGGCGCATGGGCTTCAGTAGTTGCTGTCATGGGTTCTAGAGTGCCAGGATAGCCTGCTTTGTAATGTAACAGTATATTGTGAACATTACTGCGAGCCACTGCTTTTCTTTCCCCACAATAAAACTGTAATAGCCGCATGATATTCCATTGTGTCTATGTACCAAAATTGATCTAACTAGCTGTATATTATTGGGCTCTTGGAATGTTTGTCTTTTTCACACACAAACACACATGATAAATATTGTTGTCTCTAACTCTTTATTCCTTCTTGCCTCATTCATAAATTTCCCATTTAATCCCTAGAAAAGACTATCTGGATAAAAGAATAAGCCCCAAATTTAAACCTTTTGGAACATACTTGCTTGTGTGCTAAGTAGCGTGTAACTCTTTGTGACCCCCTGGACTATAGCCTGGCCAGGCTCCTCTGTCCATGGGTTTCTCCAGGCAAGAACATTGAAGTGGGTTGCCATGCCCTCCTCCAGAGATCTTCCTGACCGAGGGATTGAACCAGCATCTCCCATTTCTCCTGCATTGGCAGGCAGGTTCTTTACCACCAGCACCACCTGGGTTTGGATTCTAATGAGTCTTTGTTCCCAGCTCTAACCCAATTGTGTGATCTCGAGCTTAATTATCGCGTCTATAAAATAGCAAACATGATCTTATACCCCATTGTTTGCTGGGGCTTCTGGAAAATTCCCCATCCTTAGGAGAGCCAGAAGAAGGGACAGTCTCTCTCCCTGGACATCAGATCAGATCAGATCAGATCAGTCGCTCAGTCGTGTCTGACTCTTTGCGACCCCATGAACCGCAGCACGCCAGGCCTCCCTGTCCATCACCAACTCCCGGAGGTCACCCAGACTCATACCCATCGAGTCAGTGATGCCATCCAGCCATCTCATCCTCTGTCGTCCCCTTCTCCTCCTGCCCTCAATCCCTCCCAGCATCAGAGTCTTCTCCAATGAGTCAACTCTTCGCATGAGGTGGCCAAAATACTGGAGTTTCAGCTTTAGCATCATTCCTTCTAAAGAAATTCCAGGATTGATCTCCTTCAGAATGGACTGGTTGGATCTTCTTGCAGTCCAAGGGACTCTCAAGAGTCTTCTCTAACACCACAGTTCAAAAGCATCAATTCTTCGGCGCTCAGCCTTCTTCACAGTCCAGCTCTCACATCTCCCTGGACATAGTCATGGGCAAATGTCAGGCTTGACCATGTTGCTGCAACAGACGCCCCCACCCTAGCCGGAGCATTAAACTGAACACAGATGAGGCGACGCTGTGCATAATGGGGAAGAGGGGCTGCAGCCCCTGAACCACCTGCCCTACTCACTGAGACCCAGTTCCAGTCGTGTGCACTCTTGTAATCAGTCAACTTGAACTATAACCCTAACCCTGATTGTCTTTTTATTTTCTTTCTTATAGAAAATGTTTTTTAATAATCTCTTATGGGTTTCTTTCCAGCTTCTTGTATCCTCCCTTTCCCAACTTTCCAAAATAATCAAGTCCCAAAGGAATATGGGACTGAAGAGGATAGTGGCTAGGCCAGCAATTCAGAAATGACTCATTTAAATCTGCTGAGCTGAAACAGCCCAACTCTGGCTTTCTGATTGGTTACAGAGTCAGATTTTTTTTTGCATTGGAAGGAAACATAGTGCTCAATAGGTCCTGATCCCGTGATCCCATTTTGTAGATGAGAAAACCAAGGTTTAGGCAGATTTATAATAATCTGTTATAAAGTCCACGAGTGCTCCCCAGGCAGCAACTGGGAGAGTCTTAACTGGAGTGTCCGTTTGACTCCTGCCACGTTTCAGTTGGGAATTTAAGCAAAAACGGACCATAACTGATTCTTCACACCCTTTGTGTCCTGCCAAATCAAACTATCCTATTGGTAGTAAGAGCCCAGAGAGCAATGCTCCTATCCACCACACTGGAAGTCCAGTCTTCTTTTAGTCCCTTACTAGTGATGTTTTCTAGAAATTTCCAGAGAGGGATCTCACAAATAATCCAGACTTCTTTCTGCAGCTCTACAATGCCTCGTTCTTGGTCTACACCTATCGTTGCCCATCGGTGACTTTGACTCTTATTTCTCTGTACTCCTGGGTCACAGTCCATGCTCCTTCCCAGCTGCCCCCAACATCATCTCTGTTCAGTCCGTGGGTCACGTCCATGCTCTTCTGACTGTCCCTGGATGGCCAACTACTCGTGTTCTTCCTCCTCAGTCTTGTTTCTCATGGCTGCTCATTCTAACTGTGTTCCTCCATCAGAGCTGGAGCTCCAAGGGGCGGCTGTTACTGTCTTACTCAGCCTGATCCTCCATAGAGAACATGTGCAGTCAGGGCCTGGGTTTTACCAGGGCTAGTTCTGACACAGTATCAAGCTGCATGGGATTTCATCTCTCTCCAGCATCCAGCTCGGCTAGGCTGCTTTTTCACATGTGGTGTTTCTCAGAAACCTCATTTCCAAATTACAGGGTGGGACTAGAGCAGGAATTCTCAGTGTATGAAGAAAAGTTAAGGGTGGAGATTGGGCATCCATGAACTCTTGAAAATTGTAAGTTTCTTGCAACTCTTGAAAATGACAAGAACTCTTGTAAATTGTAAGTCAAAGTTTTGTGTAAAATCACAAAGGATCAAAATCCTCTAATTTTTGTCAGAGTGTCAAAGAGGTCTGTGACCCCATAATGGTTGAGAAGCATCGGTCTCTAAACCAGCTGGTCTCTAAAGTTGTTTAGGTTTTAGTGTTCTCTGATCCCATGATTTACCAAAAACAAAATCATTCAGTGACTCTCACAAACTGCTCTATTACATTCCTAAGTGGGTACATGAGTTTATGCAAGAATTTTTAGCCTTAATTGCACTGTTGATGTTATATTTTTAAAGAGAATAACAAAGGATTAGGAGTTGAAGCTTTTATTAGCAAGATATTAGTGCTCTATCTCATAAAAAGATTATTTATTCTAACCTCAAGTATTGTAAATATTGGGAGATCTTTCCTTTCATAGAAAAAAGGTCTCTGAAACTATTCTGACTGGAAGAATGGTAGGAAAAGGATGGCACCTGGAATTGCCTCCCTTTCCAACTGCTCTACCAAGAACTAGAAGGCCCCAGGGAGAGGGTCTTCCTTCTTCTAGGTATAGCTGGTCGTTCCCCAGTCGGCCCCTAGACTACATTTTCACATTAGTGAGGGGCATAGTCACCACTTTTATGGGAAGTTGTGGTGACCTGTGGCTGGCATTGTCAATTGGTCAAATGATAAGGGGTGAAATATAGATGATTGTTTAACCACAACTGGAAGACAGAAGTGGAAAAGTGACACAGAAATCTTCCTATACTACTAATAGTAAAAACTAGAAACATTAGCATTAGCCCAGCCATTGAAAACATGATTTAAGTGTGACATTTAGAGGAACCTGTCAATTTTTCTTCAATTGTGGTAAAATACACATAACATCTATCATCTTAACCATTTTCAAGTGTTCAGGAGTTTTAAGTCCATTCAAGTCATTGTGCAACCAATCTCCAGAAATCTTTGCATCTTGCAAAACTGAAACTATACATGACATCCCCATGACTTATTTATTTTACAGCTGGAAATTTGTACCTTTTGACCCCCTTCGTTCATATGACTTGGACTGTTGACTCATGCAGACAGCTTCATAGGCAAATGCTCTTGTTCACTGCAAGTCAAAACCCCACTGCAGAGCCCACCAGGAGCTCTTCTTCTAAGGCTCTATTAGACATGCCGACTCACAAGACTGCCATGTCACATGGGGCACCATCTGACTCAGAAGGTAGCATGGGCCAGGATGCAGAGTGAGCCAGCTGGACATGTCTGGCATTCCTCTCCTGCAGGACCTAGCAGCTGACCACAAAACCATCCCTCTATTTCCTCAAGCTATTCTCCTGGGCCCCAGGTGAGACTCATGTAAAGCAGTGAGACTAACATCAGGAGGATATGGAAGCCACCCTGAATTGGAAGACTTGTGCTCCATAGCACTTAATATCTTTTGGAAGAACCCCATGGGCATAGCTTCTATGGTCCCCAGACTATCATGCCAGTGATAAAAGTCACTGCCCTTAGGGAAACCCAGAAAAAGAGCTTCCAACCTGGTACTTACATTGTCCCAGTCCAGACACAGTTTACCAATCAGGACCATTTTTTTACTTTCTTTTATCAGGTCTCCAGGGAAACGGTGCTAGGAAGTTTACCAAAAATTGAATGTTCAGGCTAAAGGGGAAACAATTTTATCATGCTTTTAGTCATAGTCCTTCAAATGGTTAAATGATAATTTCTGGCAAAACATCTGGTTAAATTGAAAGGAGTCAGAATGACACACTGATATGAAAAACTAAATTACACAATGAAATCTGTCGTCTCTTATTGGCTACAGTTCTGTTCCCCAACTCACAGGTTGATAATGAAAGGGCTATAATTAGAAGCTCAGATGCCTGACAACACACCCATCAAACTTCACGCTCTTTCCTAAGAGAAGGAAGAGGAAGCACGTGGGAAGGGAAGGAAAGGGATGTTGATCTAGGAAGGAGGTAACCGAGAAAGGGGAAGGCACCAGGCATGTTTGCCTGGCAGTGGCTGCTCCCGGGCAGCAAAGAGTAGCTCTTTGAGATGCTGGATGAGATTCCACAGGGGTAGGAAGGGGAATTAGGGCAGTAATTTATGAATTCTCTGCTCTTGCTAGAGAAGAGTCTCTTGTCTTCAAAAGAGGAAAGTAATTAACCATACTGTCATTCTGCAGGGCCTTTGAACTGCAAATAGACAAAACTGTGGACCTCCTACGAGGTAGCGGTTCTGGGCTAGAACCTTACCCTCACTGTTTCTACCCCCTGTTGTTTGTAAGGTCAGCATTTGTGGGCAAAGTGAACTAGATGCATGTCTCTATACCTCCTGCTCTTTTGCTGAAGACAGGAATTCCTCTTTCTGCATATTAATACAGAAAGCTTTTCTGGATCTTCAATTATGACAGGGAGGTCATGACAAGAAAAACCTGAAAGATAGTTACAAACTCACTGTCATGCTGGGAACAATTACATGAAGAAGAGGTTCTTGAGAAGCAGCTGATCCATGAGTGAGGGAAGAGCTGGTTTGATGGATGGAAGTGGGAGGTTTGGCCTGACTTGAGGAAGGTCCTCTGTGAGCACTGAAGCCAGGAGAGGTTTCCTATTGGGCTGAACTCAAGAGTAGGGTCTGGATAAAGTAAGCAAAGGGCCTCCTTCTCTGGCAGAAGGAACTCAGAGCAAGACTGCCAGTCTCTACTGAGATAAGGAGAAAGAAATAAGAAGGGACTTCCCTGGTGGTCCAGTGGTTAAAAATTTGCCTGCCAATGCAGAGGACATGGGTTTGATCCCTGGTCTGGGAAAGTTCCACATGCCCCGAGGCAACTAAACCTGTGCACCACAACTGCTGAAGCCTGCGATCTAGAGTCTGTGCCCCACAACAAAAGAAGTCACCACAATGAGAAACCCATGCACCTCCACTAGAGAGTAGACCCCACTCGCTGCAACTAGAGAAAGTCTGCTCACAGCAACGAAGACCCAGCACATTCAAAAATAAATAAATATTTAAAAAAATTAAAAAGGAAGCAATAAGAAGTGATGTCTGTGTTGGGGAGGGATTAAATGGAGGAGGGATCGGCATCAGCTGTGACAATAGCCAAGCAAGATCAAACATTTGCTTAGAACTTGAATAAGCCAGAATAGAGAGCCCATCCAGAGTGTCTTCATAAAGGAGCAAAGCTTCAGGAGGACAGCTTTCTTCTCTGAAACTCCAGGCTCTGGAAGCACTTAGCAGTGAGTAAGTTTTTCAATAGCACTGAACAATTTTATGGCTGTAAGGAAGGCTGCTGGATGCCTCACTATTGAGAAACCTATTTTCCCCAACTTTTCCAGACCATTCTGAATTTCTGACTCATGGTCAACCAATGAACACTGATTTTTAGCTCCGAAAATGTGCTCACTCTAGGGATAGGAAGAGTCATAATGCATGAGATGGGCCCACAGGATCTTGGGAGGCAACAATAGATATGACATTGAAAAGAGCAGGAATCTCCTTCCGTGTGTATGGCGGTGGGAGGGGGAGCGGGGTGTGCGCACGTGTGCATATCCTCCAGGGTTCTCTCTCAGGACCCAGATATGTTTATTTTTTTTTTTAGCTTGGTGACATCTGGCAGCATTCAGTCTCTCCTCCAAGCTAATGCTCCAAAAAACTAAGGTGACTGTGTCACTAAATCGTCACCAGCTGTGTCGTGCTTGAAGAAGTCTGTTATTAATATCAGACCTGAATGTTATTTATTAACCAAACACTGCTTATTAATCATTTACAGGTATGTGGTGAAGCTTAGAGTTAAAACCCCGAAGACAACGCTCTGGCAGCACAGAATTTATGGGCTGTAACAAAGAGAATAACAATAGAATGGGAGGAGTGCCACCAGGACAAAGAGGGAACAGGCACAGGAGAATGTAAACATACAAGCCTTGGCCCTAGTGCACTGTTCCATTTAAGCCTTTTAAGATGTTGAGACAAAAGGGCTGGCAGGAACCTTCGAGGAAAGGAAGCAGTTAATGTCAGAAGAAATCCAGATTTCTGAAAGTGAGGATGAAACCTAAGTCTGCAGAATCAGGCCGTTAGTCCCTGTTTCTACCCTCAGCTAACAGCCAGAGGGAACTTGGCTGGCAGGCCTCTCCTCGCTCCTGTCCCTGGAGGAGGGGTTGGGTCAAGCTCACTGGAGGTGTTCTCTCTAACTGCTACAGAATGTCACACCACCTGTGAGCCTTCTGCCAAAGGGCATTTGAGAAGAGCTGTAGGTCAGCAGACCATCCTGCTCCTTCCCTTCACTCCTTTCTCCGCATTCCAAGAGTGATGGTGGAGACCAAAGGAAGGGTCCCTGGTGAGGGAGAGGAACTGGGAGGGGTCACTTTCCAGAAACCTTGGTGGAAGGTACTAGCTACTTTGGTAGCAGTACTAGGAGACTGTCTCCCCAGAAATGTGGACTGAAGTTACACTGGGTTTGAGAACTCACCAGTGACAAAAGGAATCCTGGTTGAAATAGAAGGAGGAGCCTAGAGCTTTGAAACACACACAAATTCATTCATACTGTGTATGTGTGTGCATGTACATTTGTGAACAGGTTCTCACAATCATGAAACCAGCTCATCTCACCAAACTATTCTTGCTTTTTATTTCTCAAATTGCAGTAGAAACATTTGATCAGGGCAGGGAAAGAAAACAGAAAACGCAGAAACGCATAAAGAAAACAATAATCCCATCACAGAGAGAAACATTCAGTATTTTGCATCTGGCACTCCGGTCTTGGCAGACTGAAAGTTCTTTATGCTGTTTTTCAAAATTGGGGTCCTACTTAATGTGCTGTTTTCTTTATGTTAACAATGTACTGTGGACTATTTTAAGTTAAGGATGTATTCTGAATGGGCCCCCACGTTCCCATGATTTTCAGTGCTGCTCCAGTGTTCCCTGTATGTGTGGACCCAGTCAGACATGCAGGATAAATGCACTTACTCATAACCTTGGCTCAGCATATAAGGAGAACTGATTAGATCTTGACTTGTGCCCTATGACTCCCCAAATCCCAAGACACCAGTATTTTACTGAGCACTGGGGGGCAGTGCAGGGCTGCCTATGTGCTCTCTTTCTTGTGAGTGTTTCTGGGAGGAGTGACCGTTTTCTCCTTTCTTGTAACTGGATTTGTTTTCTCTCTCTCTCTGCTCATTTGTAGTCTGTTATTTGCCAGGAACCCCCTTGTGTGTTGTTTTAGCATTTCTGAGTGGTTCAGAACCATAATGGGGAGGCGGGGAAAGATGGGGTTGCTTCACCCTTTAGGAAATCTACGAATGTCTCCTTCTTGGTGTCAGCCTGCAGGCATTCCCTGGGTCTGAAAAGCCACCCTCACTGTTCCAGAACTAGTGACAGAAAAAGCTTGGCTGTGGGGTGGGGGGCGGTGGGGAGGCTGTGCGGCAGTGAGCCCTCCTCTTATCTGCTACCATTTAAAATCAGCTGGAGGCAGGGAGGCAATTTGCTCAACCCTTCAACTCTGTGACCACACACATTCTCTAGAGATGTTGATTGGCTGCATAGGGGGGCTAAATCTACTTAGAAGAGTTAAAAAGATATTCTCTGTTTTCTTTGCTTTCCCTCCACTGATTCTCCACAAGAAGGTGTTTGTGGTCTCTGTAAACCGTGTCTCAGAGTTTCCCCTGGGCTTCAGCTTTTTCCTCACAATCTCCCCTTGCAGTTGCCCGAGGTGGCTTTTCTTTTCTTCCCTGGTCTAATTCCCCAAATGATCTGTGGGCCCGTGTCTCATGGGGGGAAGGGAGGAAGGGAGGAAGAGATGGCTCTGGTCCTTCGTGGGGTCATCCTTCTGACCCAGACAGTCCAGCCTACTCAGCCCTGGTGCTGGGGGCGGTGGAGGAGGGGAGGCCCAAACTCCTGACAAGACCTGCTGAGAACTGTACATACACAGGACAGAAAACCAGAGGACCTTTTCTTTTTTCAGAATATTTCCCTGTTTTTTCTTCTTATTTTTTCCTCTGGTCCATAAACATAAGAAAGAGAAAATGAGATTGTTTAAACCCAGGGAAAGTGAGGAAAAGCAGGATGGGAACCCTTAACAGATAATAATGACCAACAACACATCACAGTTGGTGGTGCTCTATGGCTTACAAAGCAATTTCATATCCTTTACCTCAGCTTCTCACAGCCTGAAGACAACAGTGAACAGGTATTCTGGTGATCTCGGTAACCACAGACCAGGAACTGCAGGCCCTGGTGGATGCTGCGGTCTGTTACTCAGATGTACCTGCAGGATGGAGGCACTCATTCCCCTGGCTGTGGGGAGTGCTGGCCGCTGATGGCCACAACAGAGTCCCTTAGTGGGAACTGTCCTCTGTGGGTGCCATCTGCCTCACCCAAGATTTCATTCCCTTCCCGGGCCCTTGCTTTGATTCTGAACAATTTTAAAGGGCCATTCCAGCTCCAGGATACCCTATAGGATCAGTTGCATTTGAGTTCAACAAATGGGATTTTATTTTTGTACTGCTTTATTGACTATGCCAAAGCCTTTGACTGTGTGGATCACAACAAACTGTGGAAAATTCTGAAAGAGATGGGAATACCAGACCACCTGACCTGCCTCCTCTGAAATCTGTATACAGGTCAAGAACCAACAGTTAGAACTGGACATGGAACAACAGACTGGTTCCAAATTGGGAAAGGAGTATGTCAAGCCTGTATATTGTCACCCTATTTATTTAACTTATATGCAGAGTACATCATGTGAAATGCCAGGCTAAATGAAGCACAAGCTGGGATCAAGATTGCCAGGAGAAATATCAATAACCTCAGATATTCAGATGACACCACCCTTATAGCAGAAAGTGAAGAGGAACTAAAGAGCCTCTTGATGAAAGTGAAAGAGGAGAGTGAAAAAGTTGGCTCAAAGCTCAACATTCAGGAAACTGAGATCATGGCATCTGGTCCCATCACTTCATGGCAAATAGATGGGGAAACAATGGAAACAGTGTCTGACTTTATTTTTTGGGGTTCCAAAATCACTGCAGATGGTGACTGCAGCCATGAAATTAAAAGACACTTGCTCCTTGGAAAAAAGCTATGACCAACCTAGACAGTATATTAAAAAGCAGAGACATTATTTTACCAACAAAGGTCCATCTAGTCAAAGCTATGGTTTTTCTAATAGTCATGTATGGAATATATGTTGGAATATAAAGAAAGCTGAGTGCTGAAGAATTGATGCTTTTGAACTGTGGTGTTGGAGAAGACTCTTGAGTCCCTTGGACTGCAGGAGATCCAACAAGTCCATCCTAAAGGAGATCAGTCCTGAATAATCATTGGAAGGACTGATGCTGAAGCTGAAACTCCAACACTCTGGCAACCTGATGTAAAGAATGGACTCATTGTAAGAGACCCTGATGCTGGGAAAGATTGAAGGCGGGAGGAGAAAGGGACAACAGAGGATGAGATGGTTGGAGGGCATCACCAATGTGATGGACAGGAGTTTGAGTAGGCTCCAGGAGTTGGTGATGGACAGGGAAGCCTGGTGTGCTGCGGTACACGGGATCGCAGAGTCAGACATGACTGAGCGACTGAACTGAACTGAAAACTGCATTTTCTTCACTCAATAACTCATCATGGTTATCTCCCCATATCATTGAATATAGACATACAGTCTTTAACAGCTGCAAAATATCCCATTGTATAGATATCTCTATCCAACCTCCTATTGCTGAACATTAGATATTTTCGTTATTTGCTATTGATTATAAAGTTTTTGTTGAACATCTTTGTATATACATCTTCTCAAAAGAGGTCCAGCTATCTTTAGGATGAATTCGTAGAATGGCTAGATCAAAGGACACTGCCCTCCAGAAAAGTGGTAACAATTACATTCCCACTTCAAGTATTGAGAAAATCCCCAAATCCAGCTGTCTCAGTTCAAACTCATGATGATCAAACTCAAATGGACAGGCAGCAGTACAATCCTTCTTACTTCCCTACATAGTTTGCTCTTCTGCTTTTTAAGATAATTTTTAAAAATCTCATGTCTCCTTAACCTTTCCACATCCCTGTCCTCTCTCACATGCTCAGCTGTTGTCCTGTTTTATGTATGTCCAGTTTCATACCTAAAAAATTAGAAGCTATCTAGGGCAATGGACTTTCCTGGTGGCTCAGACAGTAAAGAATCTGCCTGCAATGCGGGAGACCTGGGGTCAATCCCTGGGTTGGGAAGATGCCCTGGAGAAGGGAATGGCTACGCACTCCAATATTCTTGCCTGAAGAATTCCATGGACAGAGGAGCTGGGTAGGCTACACATGACACATGAGATCACAAGTGTCAGACATGACTGAGCAACTAACACACAGTAGGGCAGCACCCCCCACCCGCCTTTTTTTTTTTTTTTTTTTTGAGCTACCCTGTGCAGCTTGAAGGATCTTAGTTCCTCAGTCAGGGATCCAGATATTGAACTCAGGCCCATAGCAGCAGAAGTGCAGAGTCCTAGCCACTGGACTGCCACGGAATTCCTGACGGCAACAAGCTTATCTGTCTACCCCAAATTAATACAAGCGCGCGCACACACACACACACACACACACATCATGCACTGTAAACTGGAACTTGCTTTCTCTTTCTTCCTCCTTCACTGTGGCAAAGGGTCTACGTGTCTAGCAATGGTTAACACTTTCCTTGAACCACATCAGCATAACTACTCAAGGACTTCTTTCCTGCAATATTTTCTTTCTCTGCTACATCCTCATTATCATCTCTTTCTTTTTCTGTCCTGGATCATTCTCAAAAGCATAAAAAAATCTTCTCATCTCCCATCTTAAAATACAAACAATCAAAAATAATAAAGTGAAGAAAAACTCTCTGTTGAGCCCATGTTTCCTCCAGCCTTCACTCCATTCTCTCAGGTTCCCTTCACAACAACCCAGAAAGAAAAACAGATACAGATCAATGTCGTATCATTCATCCACTCATTCAGTAAGTATTTACTGAACATCTACTATTCGCTGGGCATTGACAGAAGAGAAAGGTGCATGAGATAGACAGGGTCTCTATTCTCAAGAAACTTGAAATCCAGTGGCAGAAACAGATATAACCAGGCAGATTGTAATGGAAGCCAGTTAGAACAGAGAGACAGTGATGGGCTTGAGAGCAAGGGAGCTCGGATGGGCCCCTGCTCTAGAGAGGGGGTCAAAGAATGGTGCTCTAAAACAACTTACCTGATGCAGCCAACCATGCAAAGATCAAGGAGGAACTTTCCAGGCAGAAAAGAACAGTAAGGCCTGAAACTGTGAGGCAAGAAAGAACTCTGATATTTGAGGCACCACAAGGGGACCACAGAGCAAGAGCAGAGCATGAAGAAAGGTGAGAAGGGTCCAGATGGGCCAAGTGGCAGTTTGGGGTTGGGAATGTATTATAAATTCTTTGGGAAAATATTAAAGAGTTTCAAGCAACATGCTTAGAACTTAGTGATTTTTTTTCTTTTTTTTTAATTTTCTTGAGCTAACCTGTGGAAATTAAGTTTTATGGGAATTCAAACAACTGGCTGGAAAATCATCTTTTTTTAAATTGAGTCAATTGAAACTCCAAAAATACAATGGTGTATTCATTAAAAAAAGATCCATCTCAAAAATGCAAAAATTCCACACTCATAGCAGAGGTGAGTCCATCATCAAAGTCCTTGAATGGGTTATTGCATGCGAAGCCCACTTTTTTTTTTTTTAAAACACTTTAACCTTATGAGAGGTTTCTTTTCTTTTTTTTTTTTTTTTAAGGAAAAGGGAAAATCAGGTTTGTGCCTCTGGAAAAAAAATTTGGCCTGGGTTCTAAACAAACACACGAAAGATTCTCTAATCTTCTTAGATTCGTAAATGAGCTATTTCCTTAAGCACAATTAGGAATGGCTTATTTTCTCAATTTTAAGTGAGTTTCTGAAATATATCACGTGACACAGAGGATAAGTGGAAACTAGAAGCTGCTCTTTCTAGGTCATGAATCATACCATCTTGCTTTTCTTCTATAATTTGCTGCTATTAATGTCTGAAATCTAAGACCACTGCCACAAATTAACTTACAATTCCTTACACATGAAAAGGGCACATGGGACTCAGTACTACAGGTGACTGTTTACATCACGCACATGGGGATCAGTTGGGAAATGCTTTGTGTGTTTCAGATCCTCCGTTCAGAACTTTTGGATATCTGTGTAATACGCCTTTAGGATAAAAAAAGCTGGGGGTGGGAGCTGATCTGGATTTGTTTTCAGATAGCTCAGTCAGTAAAGAGTCTGTCTGCAATGCGGGAGACCTGGGTTCGATTCCTGGGTTGGGAAGATCCCCTGGAGAAGGAAATTGCAATCCACTCCAGTATTCTTGCCTGGAAAATCCCATGGACAGAGGCGGCTAGCGGGCTACAGTCCATGGGGTCGCAAGAGTTGGACATGACTTAGCGACTAAACCACCCCCACCACAGCTTAATACACATTTGTAAATGTGTAAAACTATGTCACATAGACACATGCGTAGATGATTGCACCCCACCCTCCAAACAACCACAGGTGAGGAACGTTTTTCACGTATACACACACATTCTACTGGCCTTCTGGCTTCATCTTTCCCTTTCCTTCAGATTTTGTAGAGCTGTTTTGACTCCTGCATTTTCTAGGCTAATTATTCCAGAGGATTTAAACCTTTGGCCATTGAGGTTGTGGCTGGTGCTATTACGACTCCAAGATAAACCTTTTCTCTCATTTCACAACGCTCAAGAGTTTTAAGGAAAAGTTTTAAATCCAAAGAAGTGTCACCAGGGCCCTCGGAACTCAGGGAAGACACTGCTTCTCTCTGTGTCACAAACACCTTGCAAGTCATGGAATTCTGCCACCAACTTCTCCTCGTGTTGATGAATAGACATCTTTAGAGCAGAGGTCAAGGGGTACCTATGTACTTGGTGTCACAGTCATTACAGAAATTGTTGGGGGAATTTGGGGAGAATGGATACATGTATACATATGGCAGAGTCCCCTTGCTGTCCACCTGAAACTATCACAACATTGTTAATCGGTTATACTCCAATATAAAATAAAAAGTTTTTTTAAAAAGAAATTGCTTGGGGGAGATTATGAGGTCAGATATCATATAGCTTCCCCACATTTCTGACTCTTTCCTCTCCTTCATCCCTACCCTTCCTGGACTTGAAATGTTCTTTCTTAATTCAGAAAGGAAAACAACTGGCTGGCTTTTCCCCAAAGATGTTCTTACTGCACTTTCATTGCTCTGCTCTGGTCTATTGACCTAAACGCTGGAGACACTTTCCTCTACCACCCACCAGCTTCTAACCACCACTACCTTCCTCGGTCCCTGGCTTATCTGTGAGAATCAGCTTTGCCTCGTTCATGGTCATTTCTCAGATGTTTTATTAAAAAGTAAAACCCCTCAACCCTTTCTTTTTCTCTAAGCCAGCATTCCAACTGGGCTGGGAGGGGAAAGGTCAGCATTCAGCCACCTCTCCTCTCTGAGACCTGAGGTTTCGTTCATTTCTCCTCTGGTTCAGGAATGCTGCTCCCCCATGGCACTTGTGGCAGCAAACAGGTTTTATCTGCTTTGTTTTTCAAGTGTTTATTTAACTTGTCTCAGCCTTCTCTCCCTTCTTACTCGGTGAGAGTGTTTTGTAAATTTGCATGTGTCATGCTTATCCCAATGTTAAAGAAAAAGGACACTAACTAACCTCCAGTGAATTCCCAGCCTACAGCCCTGTTGGTCACCAGAAATGACCTCTCCTCCTCTTCTGGCTTTTAGTGAGCTGGGGCCCCACTAAAAGTGACAGTGTGCACCAACCACGCAGATTTTTCAAATATCTTTGGTGAGATAATTCACATATTTTAAGAAGAAGGTACCTCTGAGAACACAGTTATCTTGACCTTTGGTTCTTTCAATAGTTATATATTTTTAGCAAGATGGTGAGCCTTTTCAGTGAAACTTGATCCTTTTCTGAAGAAATTCTTCAAAATGTGCAGAATCTTTCCCCGGAAGCACTAAAATCAAAGGTGAATCTCAGAACCTGTTTCTTTGTTATGTCACTCTTCATGACAAAATTTCTCGGTTTTGACTGTAAAACCTCTGTTGAATTTAAAATCACCTTTCCAACAACATGGCTTTTCCATTTCTCTACCACTATGCTTAGGGCTTCTCTGGTGGTTCAGCAATAAAGAATCTGCCTGCCAGTGCAGGAGATGCAGATTTGATCCCTGATCCAGGAAAATCCCCTGGAAAAGGAAATGGCAACCCACTCCAGTATTCTTGCCTGGGAAATCCCAAGAACAGAAGAGCCTGGAGGGCTACAGTCCATGGAGTCGCAAAGAGTTGGACATGACTTAGCGAATTAACAACTACCACCACTGTGTGTAAAGGCTCTGAACCTAAACTTTTTATCATTAGGCTAACTTTTTGAATCCTCATTCATTTAAAAACGAGGATTTGGTTTTCTGCAAAATCTCTACCTAGTAAAGAGTAAGGAATTTGTTTTAAATTAGAATTCACGTTAAGTGAGAAAAAACAAATCACACAGAACTTGATGTCTTCAAACAAGACTTTACACCAAAGGCAGCAAAGACTAGAGGCATTCCAGGGTAGGGCAAGTGGAAGTGTTCAAAGGAAGTTACGGGGACCTCCCTGGTGGTCCAGTGGTTAAGATTCTGTGCTTCCAATTCAGGGGCAAGGATACTGAGCCCTGGGCAGGGGACTAAGATCCCACATGCTGTGCAGCATGGCCACAAAATTAAATAAGTAAGTAAACTGGCAGGAAAAGTAAATTTAAAAAAAACAGATAGTTACCATATACTGGAAGAAGGAGGAGTATAAAAAAATATAGCTAAATAGCAATTTTTGTTTTTTAAAGTTTCAGAAAAGCTCCCAAGCGACCTGAGTTGGGTCCTATTTACAAAACACGCAGACAGGAGGGTCATTCGGCTGGTTCTAAGCCTGACAAAGGATAAGGGTGTATGTGGCCCCTTTTACCAAGTGAGGCTACACAAACTTTACCTACCACCCAAAAGCCAGCTTTCTCCTGGGACCTCCAAGCATCACCTTCAGTCCACAGCCTCCCTCTTATCACCAGCCTATGTAGGCTTTCATGGGGGCCGGGTGGGGATCTGCACTGCTCAACCCTGGCTGGCTGTGAACTTCTAACCCAAGGAGCATTCTTATCCCATTAGGATGAAATCCACAGGGTTCAACAACTTAATTCCTCTATGAACACTGAATGTATACCAGGTGCCAGGGGAAGGGAGAGGATGGCGGGGAGGCTGGGCTATACATGTGACCAAGTCCCCGATGATTTCCAGGTCCTGAGGGTCTAGCTGAGCAAAGATATGCTGGATAGGAAACCAAAAATAACACCAGATAGAATAAAGTCAATGCAGTCACAGTGCAAATTGCTCAAGGGATCCAGAGGGGAAAACAATTCATTCCATGATGGGGAGTAGAGAAAAAGGAAAGAGAATTTTCACAGCAGTGAATGGGAGGGGGCACTTTTGGCTGAGAGAACAGCCTTGAAATGGAGCCTGTGTTTAGAGACCACTTTTTAATAGTCTGGCGTGGCTGTGGGGGAAATTCGATAATTCAGTAGAGAATGAGACAGACGCAGAGCCTCCACATGAAATCCTATAGTCGGGAGAGAGGGCAGTAAAGTGTCCTCCATGTAAGTTAGGCAAATAAAAGAATTTAAAAAAGAAAAGTAAAACAAGATTTTCCTGGCTAGTGAAATCTTTGGAATTATAGAAGGGAATCAGATACTACTACTAATTATAATAATAATGGTGATTATTTTGTCAAGTTGGAAGTGGTTTAGGATGTACATAGTCTTTTAGAGCTGAAGGAACTTTAAAGACCATCCCTGCCAATTCCCTTATTTTAAAAAACAGATGAGGAAATTGATGACCAGAGCAAAGTCCATGCATGCTCAATTGTGTCTAACTCTCTGAGATGCCATGGACTGCTGTCCACCAGGCTTGTCTGTCCATGTTATTTTCCAGGCAAGAAACCTGGAGTGGATTGACATTTCCTACTCCATGGGATCGAACCTGCATCTCTTGTGTCTCCTGCATTGGCAGGCAGATTCTTTAACCACTGCACCACTTGAGAAGCCTACAGACAAGTCCCTTGTCTCAAATCCACAGCTACTTAGGGGCAAAACAGGGTTGGAACACAGATCTCTTTCTTTCTAGACCTGGTCACTTTCCACTAAAAACGTGTCAACCTGCACCCTCCTGGCTATTTTTCAGAGAAGGGAAAACAGTGAAACAGCAGTTGGAGTTTAAGAGGTTTGCCTGAAGTCCCATAGCCAGTGGTGGCTCAGAGGGAACTCAGACTGAAGACATCAGAGTCATCAAGCCAACACTCTCCTGTAAACATTCTTACTAAAATTAAACCCATTCACGAGGGGTGAAGCACGAGACAGAAGAGTGAGTGTGGTGATTAAAGCCCAAGAATGCATGTTTCTCCAATCATGACCTGGGTAAGAAACACAGGGGCTGCAGGAGTCTGCTTTGCCTCAGCTGCCATCCGGCCCCACCACGCACAAGCCAAGCTGCAGGGAGCTCTCTTTCTCCACTGAGGGCTTAGCTGCAATATGGTTTAAATTAGACATTTCTTGCCTGAGTAGAACAAATCACTTAGGTTATACGCTGACAAAAAAGGAACAGTCTGCATGCTTGGAAAGCTTAGGGGGAATTAAATTATGTGCTGTCACTTCAGAGCTGTTCCTCTGTCCTCTCCACCACCACCTCTCAATTGCCTGCAGGAGTCCTAGCCTTGCGTGCAAGCCGAGCCCTAACCCAGGGCTTAACATAAACTTCGGGCTCTCAGGTCATTGGGAAATAACAGGTATATCCGGTTGGGTCTTTTGTGCTTGTCTGCACGCAAATTAAAAGCTCGTGCAAAGCTGAACTCCTTGGAGCCTCTGGTTAGGGAGAAGGTATGATGCCTTGGAAGAGAATTCTCACACGATCTCTGTTTGCTTTTTCAGGGAATGGGGGTGGAAGGTTGAGCTTGCTTATGGGAAATTCACACCTCTGGGCAGCTGAGCTCAGAAGGGGTGGGATGTGGAGCTGGCTTTGTGCCAGCTGGTCTGCTGGGAGCAGGAGTCTGCAGGACCTCATGTCGGAGCTTTGAAAGGGGGTACATCTTGTAGATTTCCGTGGGGGGAGTAGAGGTGGGTGGGCCAATGCCTGTGCTTCCTGGCTGGTGTCAACAGTGGCAGGACTCTTGGAAGGCCAGAGTTGTCTGGGGAGGGGCACAGGTGGGGCCCTATAACTAAGGGAAGGACCCATGCACCAAAAGCTGTCACCTCAGCACCCCACCTCCCTCACTGTTGAAGACCCCATGATGATTCAGCTTTTTTAAAAAGAAAAAAAAGATTTTAAAAATGTGGGCCATTTTGCAAGTCTTTATTGAATTTGTTATAACATTGCTTCTGTTCTATGTTTTGTTTTTTTTTGCTGTTGTTGTTTTTGACTGAGAGGCATATGGGATCCCATCTCCTTGACCAGGGAACGAACCCCCGAATTGGAAGGTAAAGTCTTAACCACTGGACCACCAGGAAATCCCTACAATTCAACTCTGAAGCCTCCAAAAGGCTGGTTGTAATGGGAGAAGGTGTCCACTCTGTCCCTATGCTTCATCTAATAGGAACCAGTGATGTTCATGTCTCCTGCTCTTACGGTTTTGCTTACCTGGCCTGGAGTGGAGGTTGCAGGGTACCTCTGGGATCTGGTAGACCGGAATTCACATTTTAGCTCAGCTACCACAGGAGCTGCGTGGCCTTGGTTGATAATGCCAACTCCTCCTGTCTTGCTTTATTTGTCTGTAGGAAAGGGATCATGGTTAATAGTTACCTTAGAGAGTTGGTTGTGAAGGATTAATAAAATGATTCATGTCAAGTGCTTGGCACTCCGCCCGGCTCAGAGTGCTCAGTAAATGGTAGTTCTTCCGTTATTAGTAGTACATTATTACTATTACCACTGTTATTACTGGCACAGCGGCTAATGCAAGAGCTGCTGTGATCTCAGGATGTGGCTCAGATGCCCTTCTGGCCCCACACCTGAGCAGGAGCTCCCCACCCCCTTCATCTGAGCCACGCTCTCCCGGTCGCTAACTCAGACATCACCTGGGCTCCGGGCAGCAGAGATGTGGGTACCACTCTGCCTCTTCCTTCTGGCCCTGCTTGGGGGTTAAGCTGCACCATCCCCTCTAGACCCATCATCTGGGAGTGGTACCTCTGTGATAGCCCAGCTGTTTAGAAGTGCCCACATGTGTCTCAGGGGCTTTCCTCCAAAAATCAGTCACTGGGACATGTTTGCCTCTGAAATCTACCCTCACTGCCACCAAGTTCCTATATCAAGACCATAGATATTATGGTCTTTATATTCTTTAGATATTAATACTTCTGGGTGGATTTTTCTCACAAGAAAAGTCATACATTTGAACTTAGACGGTGATTCTCAATGGCAACTGACTTCAGTGTTCTTGCCTGGAGAATCCCAGGGTCGGGGGAGCCTCATGGGCTTCTGTCTATGGGGTTGCACAGAGTCGGACACGAGTGAAGCGACTTAGCAGCAGCAGGTGATTCTCAAAGTGTGGCCCGGGGACTTCTGGGAGGGTAGGTGGTCCCTGAGATGCTTTCAGGAAATCCATAAGGTTAAAACTATGATCATAAAGTAGTCTTTGCCCTTCTCCCCATTCTTCTCTCGCAAGATCACCAGGGGTCTTTCAGGGGCTACCTGACATTCAATATCACTACAGATTGGTTACAGCATCAGATATGAGTATTCATCTGTTTTCTATTAAATCAGAAATTAAAGGGATTTGTAAAATATGTAAAATAATGCCATTCCTACTAGATATTTTTTGTTTTGGAAAACAGAGATATTTTCTAATATGCTATTTATGTAAACATGTTTTAAGTTTATGTGTTTTAATGAATAAATTTCATTTCTAAAATTGTAAATGCATGCATGCATGCTCAGATGCTCAGACATGTCCGACTCTTTGCAACCCCACAGACTATAGCCTGCCAGGCTCCACTGTCCATGGAATTTAGATAAAACTTAGATGAAGCAATAGCTCTTTGGTTTCTGTAACATTTTTTAAGAGTAGAAAGAGGTCCTGAACACGAAACATTTGAGAAACACTGAGCTAAGATTTTGGCATTGGGACCAATGAAGTCATCACTTTGCTCACTTACTTCTAAATAAAACTGTCATTTCTGGGAGTCTAGAATAGTGTGAATTTTATAGTAAGTTCAATATAATGCATTTGAATGTAGCAGATCTAGTCATGAAGCCCATGTGGAGGCTGCATTCCAGCCACTGTTTTAAAGGAAAAATTTTCAAAACCCTCCCAAGACTGGATTGTAAATTACAGAGACTGAACTGTGCAGGACCTAGCAATTTTCTCCACTAGGAGAGGAGAGGGCAGGTCTGAATTGCATCTCAAACGGGAACCAAGATGGCTTTTCCTGTTGGGGTCCTGGCCTCCTGGAGGATGTCATCTCTCCTGGGGGAGTGGGGAGAGGCTTGGGATCACCCAGGTCCTTCACAGGCATGTGGGTGCTGGGGAAGTGTATACACACAGTGTGGAGTCAGAAGGGAGGGCTGCTGTACAGTTCATGACATTGGCAATCAGTTCACGTGTGTTGATCGCTATGGTCTGGGTGGGCTTTGGAGCCTGTAGACCCGAGTACAGATCTTGACCCCCAGAGATTGTCATACTGAGTGAGTAAGTGAGACAGAGAAAGAAAAATATCATATGATATCCCTTATATGTAGAATCTAAAAAAAAATGATACAAATGAACTTATTTACAAAATAGACTCATAGAGAATGAACTTACGGTTACCAGTGAGGAAGAATCGGGGAAAGGATACTTAGGGAGTTTCAGATGGACAGGTACACACTGCTATATTCAAAGTGGATAACTAACAAGGACTTACTGCATGGCACAGGGAACTCTGCTCAATGTTATGTGGCAGCCTGGATAGGAGGGGAGTCTGGGGGAGAATGGATACATGTATATATATTGTTGAGTCCCTTTCCTGCTCACCTGAAACTATCACAGCATTGTTAACTGGCTATACTCCAATATAAAATAAAAAATTAAAAAATCACTTGCAACCTGTAAGACTTTTGGCAAATAGTCCATCCTGTCTGAACCTTAATCCTCTTATATGTAAAGCAGGCTAATGATGCCTATACATTTAGGATGATCGGGAGAAGTAAATGAAGTTGTCAAGCACTGAATACAGTGCCCAGCACTTGGAGGGAAAATTAACTCCTTTCCTCTCTCTGTCCTGACTTGCTTTGTGGTGTTCAGCACTCTAACAGACCAGAGGAGAGTGAGCCCTGGCCTGACCTCACAACTACAACATCGGAGAGGAGGATCATCCTCTCGTTTCCCTGGGCACAGAGTTCTGCATATGGCACTCAAAATTGTTGTAGTGGTTATTCCATGTTAAATGAAATTACACTTGTAATCTGATTTTCACCTCTCTGAGCTGCGTCTGGGAGCTGCAGGTATGATACCCAGAGCCCAGCAGGAGAAAGGCACAAGGATTGTCACTGGTTCAGAGCCCGTCATGTGTTCTTAAATGGGATGGAGATTTCCATTTTACTCCAGAGCCCCAGGTATTCCATGAGGTAACCCCGCAATCTGGGAGCTCAGGTGAGTGTATCAGACGCTCCCTGAAACCACGGACAGAGCCCTGGGGGCCTGGTAAGAAGCACCAGCTGCACCTGAAAACAGGTGATGGTGCGTGCTGCCAAGGATGAGAATCTGAGAAGTCCTGACTTCCTTCTGCAATCCAACCCATAAAACAAATAAGCCACAGGCTGACTCAGCACAATAGTTCAAGGAAAGAAGAAGGTTAGCCACCACCACAGTACAGATGGCTGAATTCGACTTTCCACTGTGGCCAGGGGAGCGTTTCCTCCCTGGCAGTTAACAAGGAAGGGCAGAGAGACTCCTTGCCCAGCCTTCTGGTCCAGGCTGCCCAGATGGCCTGAGCTTCTTCAGTGCAGCTGCTCGATGTTCTGGGTGCCGCAGGTCTGAGCCACAGCCCACTTTCATCCAGACCTGTACTGGGAGGAAAGTAGGCGGTCTCTTCTGGGGAGCCAGGGAGCATGGCTTCATTCATGCCAACCCCTGGAGGTCCCATGACAGCACTTCCTGGGGCCTTCTCCTGTTTGCACCACGTGGACTGTCGTTTTCTTAACTCTCCCTGGCAGCGATGGCCCGAGTCCTATCCCAGAGCCTCTGCTCTGTGGGAGGGACTGGCCCAGAGCCTGGCTTGGAGGAAGGCACCCGGCTCGGCCTCCTCCGGGACCTTTTGGGAGCGTGGCATCCTCCTGCCTAAAGAGCTGCCTCTGCTCTGAGGGTCCTGAAGTGCAGCGTGTCCATCCGGGTGAGCTGAAACAAAGTGAGGAACAAATACTGCATGGTTCCATCTGGGAGCTGGAGGAAAACGCAAATTGGCTGTTGATGCTGAGCCCTTCTGCCAAGAGCAGATGGCTTCGAGGTTGGCCTTTTCAGGCAGCGGCAAATGGCTTCCCTCAGAGTAATGATCATAACTGACATGTCTGAGCCCCTCCCTGGTACCAGGCACTGTTCTTCTAGAAGCTGTTACATGTATTAGCTCGTTTAGTCCTGAAGTAGGTACTGGCGTGGTCTCTGTTTTACCCAAATGTGAACTGGACCCAGAAAGCGATTTGCAGCAGCTAGTCACTTGCTTATGAGTGGTAGAGGCAGACTCAGACCCTGCTGGCTCTGGAGTGGGGGGCTACTGACCGCTCATGTGCTGCCTCAGGAAGAAAAGGAGGCCGTGGCTGTGGTCACCTCAGGCTTCTAGGAGGTTGCAGGCGGTTGGGTGAGGGTGTGTCACCCCAAAGCGTCACACTGAACCAAGCAGGCTGTGTTTATCTCTGTGAGGTCCAAGTCCTTGCGTGACTCTGGTTTTATTGGACAGGAATAAGGGCGTAGTACTAGTGGTAACAATAATAAATAATGGCTAGCTTTTATTGAGAACTCACTCTTTGCCATCAGCTGTGCTAATTGGTATCCTCACAATATCTCATTTAATCCTCACAGTGACCCCCCTGTGGCTGGGATATTATGATCCCTCTTGTACAAACGAGGATACTTGGGCTAAGAAGAGCTAACTACCATGGCCAAGGTCACTGCTTATAAGTCAGAGAGCTGGGCCTTACACCCAAGAGTGCCTGGCTCCAGAAGCCAAACTCCTAATGATGTGTTATGGGGGCTTTACTGCTTTTAATCTCCTCTGGAGTATTAGACAAGCCCAGAAGGCTTTTGGGCCTGTGCCCAGGGGCCTGTCATCATCTCGGAGGGGACATTGAGGCACGCTGAGGTCACTCTACCACCCTGGCTTCTGTGATGTCTTCCATAGAGATATGGAAATCTGGAATGCTCCCGGCTAATGTCTTATCAGCTTTAATCTGGGGATTTCCCTCACCCGTCAAGAAGAGGAGATGATCTGAGCACAAGCATACCAATTCTTTAAAGGAAAGAACAGATCTGAAAGACAAGTAATCCTTTTGTTTTGTTTTCATTCTACATTTGCAAAGGTAAATTAAAGCAATCATTCTTTATAGAAGGAAAAGTTTTTGGCACAACCCACTCCAGTGTTCTTGCCTGGAGAATCCCAGGGACGGGGTAGCCTGGTGGGCTGCCGTCTATGGGGTCGCACAGAGTCGGACATGACTGAAGCAATTTAGCAGCAACAGCAGCAGCACTGGGTACAAAATCCCAGGTTCCAGATGCAAACTGGCCATCTTTGTGGAAGACAAGAGGTGGTAGCAAGACCCTTTAAAATGCATACCCCCTTGGTTCAAGATTCTCCACTGGGAAAACATTTGCAAATGTATAGAGAATTGCACAGAAAAGTGAAGTCACAGCAATGGAGTCTCAAATAAGTTGGAAAGAACACAAATGGTCTTTGAAGAGAAATGGCTAAATAAATTATGTTACAGTCATATTATGCAGTAGTTTAAAAGCATGTGGTAGGTAGATCTATACCTTCTGTTGAAGTCGCCAAGACAATTGTTAAGTTGAAAAAAATCACTGAACAGTAATTTTAGTATGATCTCATTTGTATTAAAAATACATACATATGCACAAGCATATGCTATACATAAGTGAAAGACACATGATTCTTGTGGCTGCATCTGAGAAGGGGTAGGAGTATGGGCTTTCCTATTTCTCTGCATATTCTTATATACTGATTGAATCTTTTGCAACAAGAGCCTATTTATATACTATGCATGTGTATGTTTTAAGAATTTATATCTGGTCAAAACTGAAAAATAATATGTACAAATTGTATAATATTATAACATGCATGAGTGCTAAGTCGCTTCAGTCGTGTCTGACTCTATGTGACCCTATGGACTGCACTGGGCCAGGCTCCTCTGTCCATGGAATATTCCAGCAAGAATACCGGAATGGGTTGCCATTTCCTACTCCAGGCGATCTTCCCAACCCAGAGATTGAACCTGCGTCTCTTAAGTCTCTTATATTTGCAGGTGGGTTCTTTACCAATAGTGCCACTTGGGAAGCCCTCATATTGTAACATGATATATTAAATATTTATATATATATAATATTGTGTATGTATAATAATGTAGATATATAATATAAACCAAAGTCCAAAGATTTTTGTCATAGTCCAGAGTGGGCCAGTGGTCACCTGGCCACTAGATTTGTTTTCCCCATATTACCTTCCAGCTTTTGTTCTGATCTCTGGGCCTCAGAGGCCATAAGAGTATTAACGTGGCCTCCATGGGCTGGAAGCTTCAAAATGTATTTAATGGAAATAAATGGAAAATCTCATATATATATATTTTTAATCAATTGCACAAGTGCAATGAAAGACTCAGAATGGTATTAAGTCTTAAGATAAAAGATAAAGACCTTCATTTATCACCAGCTTAGATACTTTAAAATAGCCCTAAAACTTAGTTTGCATTAAAAAGAAACACTGCATGATTGATGGGAAGTAACCACAGCTCTCAGGGTTGGACAAGACCTCATCTTTAGGGTATTGTGTTTAGTTTTAGGTACATGCCTAGCCATATTGAAGAGCTGCTAAAGCAAAATCCCATGAAGAAAACCAACTTCTATACTGATGACATAAGGGCTGAGCTTTCTTGGCTATGCTATGCTATGCTATGCTAAGTCGCTTCAGTCGTGTCCGACTCTGTGCGATCCCATAGACGGAAGCTCACCAGGCTCCCCCGTCCCTGGGATTCTCCAGGCAAGAACACTGGAGTGGGTTGCCAGTTCCTTCTCCAATGCATGAAAGTGAAAAGTGAAAGTGAAGTCGCTCAGTCGTGTCCGACTCTTAGCGACCCCATGGACTGGAGCCCACCAGGATCCTCTGTCCATGGGATTTTCCAGGCAAAAGTACTGGGGTGGGGTGCCATTGCCTTGGCTATGGGTTCCAGGCAAAAAGCATCTATCTTGGGGCTTCCCTGGTGGCTCAGTGGTAAAGAATCTGCCTGCCAGTGCAGGAGACACAGGTTTGATCCCTCGCCCAGGAAGATCCCACATGCCTTGGAGCAATTAAGCCTGTGCACCAGGCACAACTACTGAGCCTGTGCTCTGGAGCCTGGGAGCCACAACTTCTGAGCCCACGTGCTGTAACTACTGAAGCCTAGAGCCAGTGCTCTGCAACAAGTCTAGAACCAGTTCTCTGCAATAAGAGAAGCCACAGCAATGAGAAGCCTGCGCATTGCAAGTAGAGAGTAGCCCCTACTTGTTGCAACTAGAGAAAGCGCATGTAGCAGTGAAGACCCAGCACTGCAAAAAATAAATAATTTTTTTAAAAAAGCATCTATCTCAGTTGCTGATTTATTATTATTATTATTCTGGGTTATCCTTCAACCCAAAATGAAGTGAAGAACAGAAGCAGGATACCTGAGGACAGAGGGGCCTCTTATCTTTTGTTTCCCAGCAGAGTCGGACACAACTGAGCGACTTCACTTTCACTTTCATGCATTGGAGAAGGAAATGGCAACCCACTGCAGTGTTCTTGCCTGGAGAATCCCAGGGATGGGGGAGCCTAGTGGGCTGCCATCTATGGGGTCGCACAGAGTCGGACACGACTGAAGTGACTTAGCAGCAGCATGTTCTTCCTACCTCCATCTCTCTTTTTCTGAAAAGAGACTTAGCCCTTTGAGCACAGGGGTGGCCTGATGCCAAGCTGGCACAATGGAGTCCTTCCAGGGTCCTGAATAATGACCCTGAAAAGGATATGTTCTCTTTTTGGGGGTGGTGGTGGTTAATTTGAGGCTGCCCATGGCCAGCTTTCCTGCTACATGAAGAGAGTATATGGGATGAAACCCAAGCAGAGACTAGCATGCTAGACAGTGGGAGAGCAGCCCCAGGTCCTTCCATCCTGTGAGGTACCACCTTTATCCTTTCCTTCATGTGAGCCAGTGCATTTCAGTCCTGCTTAAACAAGCTTAAGCTGGATTTCTCTGCTATGGAATCAATACAACACAAGGTATTTTAAATCTCTTCTTTGAACTCTCTTTGCTTTGCTGTTCTTTTGAAAGTTATCTGTACCAAACAATTCAAATGTGAGTTTAGGGGTGGGCAAAATCCCCATATTGTGTATCATTGACTGAAAGGAGATCCCTGGGCCTTAGACGCTGGCTTTGAGAAACTGATAACTTAGAGTCTGGTATGGATATTCACTAGAGTGAGGGCTCCACCATGAGCTGCGTCAAGGGTACCCGCAGGCCTCTCTGGATTTACCCTGAATCTTCATCAGGTATTGGATGGGCCTTCCAACAAAGGTCTATACCAAAAAGCCTGGGAGAAGCCAAAGCCCAGTGTTACCACAGCCAGTCTTTTTGGCTTGTCCTAACTGATAAAGTCTATCTTTCTGACAGTATTTACCCAACTGGTTCCTCTGCCTTTTAAAGCCTTTTCCTGCAACAAGAGCTGAGTCCAGGGCATCCTGGCTTGAAAGGTGTATCTAGTTTATCTAAAAGCTATATAGGAGGTCTTAGAAACAGCTCTTTTTGTAGTTTTTAAGATAGGTATTTACTTGGTTTAAAAGCACCTCCATTCCTCTGATTCTGGTAGAAATACTGTGATAAAAGCTTTCAGGAACATTGCCAGCTCAAAATTGGTAGTAGCCCATATACACAATTCTTGTCTACTAAATTCAAGTCTGATGAGAGACTGATACCTGCAGCAATCTTCAATTATTAGACAAGGGTCTTGCTAAACCTAGATATTATAAGGTTGCTATGAAATTCATTTCAAATGATATATATCCCAATGGAGCCCTGGGAAACCAATTCCTATTTACTCAGTTGCTCAAAAACTAACTTTATTACAGAACTGAGTACCCCATAATAAAGTATGAATTCATTTCCAGAGAACCTCTCAAAAGCTACTGAATGGAGAATTTTACAAAAAGGCATTTTCTTATCAAGTAAGATATTTTAATGTTGGTTTCAACCTTTCAAAAAGTCAAACTCTTAAGAAGTTGATTCTTCTTTAGAATTCAACCAGTTATTTCAAAGTCAGCTATGAAGCACAGTCCACAGGTCTCGTTCATTCAAAACCAATTTACCCGCAAAAGATGAGCATATTATTTCTTTAGAATCCTCAAGATTCAATTCTCTAAAACAAATCTCCCTGCCCCACCCCCGCCAAAAACCCCAGAAATTATTTTAAAAAATTCTTCCAGCTGATTTTTTTTTTTAAAGGCAGGCAGGAAAGAATGCATTTGTGCCTTTTATCTGAGGCTTTTCTTCAGCATAAACGAGTATGATGGAGCTGGAGTGCAACTTCGTGGGTTCAAATCCTGGGTCCACTTCTTATTAGCTAATAAAAGGTAGAGTGGGGGAGTAGAGAACCACCTCACTTTGCCCAGGGAAGCATTTCAATCATTTACTTGGAAAAAGAAATCATTTAAGGTTATATCGTATGATTGTAAATGTATGCGTGTGAACTTGGGTAAATCATATAACCTTTCTGAACCCGTTTCCTCATCTGTAAACTGGCACACAGTAGAGATTGGCCGCGCCGGTAAACCTCAAAGCACACGGCTGGTACTTGGTAAGCGCCCAACTTCTTTACTTATTCTTGATAACCCCCGAGGCTCGGAAGCACACTTCCTACCTGAATAACTACCATTCATCCCCCGGGCTCGCCCTTTCCCCAGCCTTTCGGAAAAGATCTTTTTTTCTCCAGGGTCTTTAAAATGCTTTGTATCAGCCGGCAGGAAAGGGTGCTGCGCCTTGGGGCTTCCCTTTGGGCAGGAGAGTCCCGTTCAGAGCGCGCGCCCCCGCGCGCCCAGACCCGGCCTTAGAGCGGTGGCCCGGCAGGGCGCGGTTGTGCGTGCGCCGCGGAGGGTGGTGGCGGTCGGCATCCCGCCCTCGGCCGCCGCCCCCGCCGCCGCCTCGGCGTGTCAGGTGCCGTGAGAAGCGCCGAGGGATATGACTAGAGCCGACTTTCCAGAAGCAGCGCACGCAAGGCACAGCTCCGCACGCAAGGGGGAGGCGACAGCAGAAGAAACTTTTCAACCCAATAAAGTTCGCAGGCTCTCGGAGATTGGCCTTCTCCTTCCACCCGCTCCCCCCGCCCCGCCCCCACCCCCTCCACTCCTCCAAGAATCTTCAGAGCACCCTCCCTCCCCTGCTCTCCGCAGGGTTCGTCCCAGCTCGGCTCTCCGCCGGGCGCCCCCGGTCTCCGACACGGCCAGCTTTGCCCCGCGTTCTCCAGTGGGCGGCGCCACCTGGAGGAGTTTCTACGCGGGAAACCTCGAGGCAGCTGCGGCACGCCAGCGCTGGCCTTTGTATGCCAAGGAAGTCGGGGTCCCGGGGCGGGGGAGCTGTGTCCTTCAGGGCTTCTTGATCTCGCCGCCCAAGGTGGAAGGAGAACTTTGCGCGCCAAAGAGCCTGACCTGATGGGTCGATATGCTTGAGAGAACGTTAAAATAAAATACAAGTAAAGCAACTCGGGATGCAGTAAGACAAACCTTCACCACAACCGAGTTTTCTTTTCCAAGCTGACAGGTTTCCTTTCCCGGTTAGGGCGCCCGAGGATCTCGAGCAATTTTCTCTCGGGGAAGGAAGCCCAGGCCACGGAAAGGGTAGAGAGGTTGTGCGCTCGGGGCGTGGAGCGCGCTCCCACCGTAAGCGCAGGAGTGGTGCTCAGGTGGTGTCCCGAGCAAGCGTCCAGAGAAACTGAGGCCTCGATCGGGAGTGGCTGTGAGGAAGGATGATTTGGGGGAAACGCAAAGTTATCGCCGCCGCTTCCAGGAAAGCCACCCACTACTGCTCCAAGGCCGTCGGGGCGCGCAGGGACTACCTCGCGTGGCCACCAGCGCGCGGTGACCCCTGTCGTAGTCCGAGAGGCCTGTTCCAGGGCGCCCCGCCTCCCCTCTGCAAACCCCGCCCCTGCCAGGTCCGGTTGCCTCCTCCCCACTCACAGACCTTAAAAAAGAGAGGCGGGATGGCGCGCTTTACTCTCCAGAGTGACTGTGCAAACCGACCACGCCTCTGCGACGCCAGCTGTCAGAGCCTTGCGGGGGGCGTGAGGGCTGGCAGTTGACTCCATTCATCGACCCTCAATCGCAACTCTCACGCGGTGAGAAAACCCTGACCTTGCCGAGGCTCAGGTGCAGAGAGGCTCGGCAAAGAAAACTTCTTTCTGCATCCCTATCCTAGACCGAGCGCCCCCAGCTCTGACGACCCCTAGAGACTCCAGAGTGGGCGCTGAAGTTCCCAGAGCTGGGGCAACAGGTGTCCAGGGCCGGCTTCCGATTTTCTGGAGACATTGAGATTGCGGTCTTGAACCCTACAAGGGCCCCAGTCCGTTCTCCCAGCCGGCCGTCTGGCGCTGCTGGAAACCGCGCCTCCTGGCAGGTCAGTGTGTCAACTGAGCCGCCTTCCTGCGGCCTCTTGTGATGCGTGGGTTCTCACAGATCAGAAGTGGCGGGGGTCGCAGAGGCTGGGGTGGTAGGCATTTAGAGGGAACTGAGCACCACACCTTGATGCCCGCTGTATTGGCCTTTGAATTGCAGGAACCGTTACGCGGCTGGGGCGGGGTCGGTGGAATCGGGTCATAGAGAGGCCGAAACACGACCCTTCCCCTCGCTTTTGGGGAATGGGTTTGGGATGGCAAGAGGCGTGTTCAACTGCTTATTCAGTGAGCTAGCCCTGATCTGACCTACGCGCTACCTCCTGCCTATCCAACAGTGCACGGTAGCCCGAGGCAGGTGGGTAGGAGCTTGGGGCGCCCTCTTCTTTCTGTGCCTACCTGAGTGTCACGCCTTCGCCCTTCTCTCCCCAGCATGGCCACTGGCCTCAGCCCGGACGATCACCTGTCGCCGACCCTTCTGTCGGCCCAGCAGACCATGCTCCTTCTGCTGCTCTCGGTGCTGGCCGCAGTGCACGTGGGCCAGCGGCTGTTGAGGCAGCGGCGGCAGCAGCCGGGCTCCGCGCCCCCCGGTCCCTTTGCTTGGCCGCTGATCGGAAATGCGGCATCAATGGGCTCGGCGCCGCACCTCTTGTTCGCACGCCTGGCGCGGCGCTACGGCGATGTCTTCCAGATCCATCTCGGCAGCTGCCGGGTGGTGGTGCTGAACGGCGAGCGCGCCATCCGCCAGGCGCTGGTACACCAGAGCGCGGCCTTCGCCGACCGGCCGCCCTTCGCCTCTTTCCGCGTGGTGTCCGGTGGCCGCAGCCTGGCTTTCGGCCAGTACTCGGAGAGCTGGAAGGCGCAGCGGCGCGCGGCGCACAGCACGATGCGAGCCTTCTCCACGCGCCAGCCGCACGGCCGCCGGGTCCTCGAGGGCCACGTGGTAGGCGAGGTGCGGGAGTTGGTAGAGCTGCTGGTGCGCCGCAGCGCGGGCGGCGCCTTCCTAGACCCGCGGCCGCTGACCCTGGTGGCCGTGGCCAATGTCATGAGCGCTGTGTGCTTCGGCTGCCGCTACAGCCACGACGACGCCGAGTTCCTCGAACTGCTCAGCCACAACGAGGAGTTTGGGCGCACTGTGGGCGCGGGCAGCCTGGTGGACGTGCTGCCCTGGCTGCAGCGCTTCCCTAACCCCGTGCGCACTGCCTTCCGTGATTTCGAGCAGCTCAATCGCAACTTCAGCAACTTCGTTCTAGACAAGTTCCTGAGGCACCGCGAAAGCCTCCGGCCCGGGGCCGCCCCCCGCGACATGATGGACGCTTTCATTCACTCGGCGGGGGCTGACTCTGGCGATGGTGGCCCGCGCCTGGACGTAGACTACGTGCCGGCCACGGTCACAGACATCTTCGGCGCCAGCCAGGATACTCTCTCCACCGCGCTGCAGTGGCTGCTCGTTCTCTTCACCAGGTAAAGCCTCCAGGAGGCTTGGGTCGGCCTTCTTCCCTCCCTCTGTAAATGGTGGAGTGGAATTAGAATATGCTGAGGTCGCGACTAGCGCTCAAGGAGGGTTTGGGGTTTCGCTGCAGGTCCCCACCTGCCAAAGCTGAGACCGAGTCCAGAAAGCGCGTCTCTGGAAGGCACCGTGCTGGCCGGGATGCGTTCTGCACGCTCCACCTAACCCCGCCGGAACAGCTCGGCATCGCTGATCTTGGAGCTCACCGCTCCGAAAGGGGATAAATTTGTGTGAAACCACTTGGAATAGCAGGATTAAGTGCCCAAGATCATCCCCCGATCTCCCACATTGGCACGGAGAAGCAAAATTGGAAACGTTCGAAAGGAAAGGGCAGCGTAGTAAAAAATATGTTAAGTAAGCACGCCTAATCTGCTTGGCTGGTCTTCAGCGCTGACTGGAGGCCGTCTGGCCTCGGAGCCAAAAGTCAACCGCCCTTCAAGGCTTTGTATCGCGACATAGCTAGCGTTAGGCGGCGGAGCCTCAAGGACGGATAATCCAAAGCTTTAGGAAAGCGACCAGAAACCAGCAGATTGTGCTGGGAGTATAAAACCGCCGCTCTAGGCGTAGAGGTGTCGGTGTAAAGAATAGGAGAAGCCTAACTTTAGCGAACGCTGAGCTGCATCTGTTACAGAAAGGGAAGCTGAGTATCTGGGAGGCACCTGCTAACCTCTCGGATCCTTGGGCTCGGCTAGGTTAGTTGATCCTCAGCCGCGGACCTCTGCTAAATTTGTACACGCACGAATTAAACATGTCTCCGGTATCCCCCGATCAAGCAAATATCACATAAATTTTACATAGGTCATAGTTATATTAAAAGACGAGCCGTTGATTTACATGGGCGGCCAGTATTTTATCTGGCATCCTTACCCCAGGGGCAAATGTCTCATTCAAGGCAAGTCTTGATTGCTTTGAGAGACCCAGAAATCCTGGTTACACAATCTGGCTCACAGATAGGGGAAGCTGGAAAGTAAGAACAGCTTCTTTTGTTAGAATCCACTGCATCAGAATCCTGTATTTCCTTAGATACTGCTTTCACAATTGCGGGGGGGAGTATATTTAAAATCACTTTTCAGTATTAATATCATGGAAACACATATGGAGGAGGGGCAGAAATCGCTTAATGAGAGGCAATAATAGATCAGGAAGAAGACAATTCCAAAATGGGATCAATAAATCCTTTGCTTCCCCAGATAAGCGTGTTATCTTTTGAAACTGCCTTTCTTTCTTTTTTTCACCAGAAACCGAATTGTAAATCGTTTTCCGTGTACTCCAATTGGGCAGCAAAAGGGAAATAAAACAATTTGGGGGTCACTTTCAATTCACTATAGCTGATGAAAAGTTCTTTTTAGTGAAAAGACAATATGATAGGGTTGGCAAATTGCTTTTCCTATTTTTTATGTAACTTATGGAAATGCAGCTACACCCATTCCTTTATGTATTGTCTGTAGCTGCTTCCACCCCATAGCACAAGCTGGGAGGTAAGAGGGCTTGATCCACAAAGCCTAAAATATTTTCTATCTGGCCCTTTATGAAGAAAGTTTGCAAATCTCTGAAAAATCACCCATAATGTCATCACTGCTGCTGCTGCTAAGTCACCTCAGTCGTGTCCAACTCTGTGTGACCCCATGGACGGCAGCACACTTATTTTTTTTTTGCAAAGTTGCAATAATTACACATTTTTTTACTTCTGACATTTCCACTTACTATAGTGGCCATTTCCCTGTCTTTTAAACTTTATTTTAGTAATTTTTTACTACATAATTTTAGTAATTTTTATGGCTATATAATATTTTGCCATAGTAAGAGATCATTATATACAATCATTTCTCATGTTTGTCTAAACATTTCTTTAAAGAGTGAGCTATTTTAAATGTTTCTGCTATATTTTAATGTTTCAGCTGTATTTAAAATTTTAGCTATTATGGTTACTTTTTTTTATACCTGCTAAGTTATTTTCTGAAAATAAATTTCCAGACATGGATCACTGGCTTTTAAAAGAGTGGGGAGGGATTACCCTTATAGATCTTGCTTTGTAATAAGATTTTGTTTTCCAAAAGGATTGTACTAGTTTTATTGGCAACAGTGAATAAATGTTACAGTCTGTACCATAATCTCATGAACATTAGGGATTTACTTTTAAAGTTAGAAGATATGTACCTTTATCTATCAGGATACCAATGATCTTTGTATAAAATGAGAACATTGTATTGCCTGGAATTGTCTAGGGAGACGAAGAAAAAAAAGAATTCTCTTTCAGGGTTACATTTTAATTTTTGTGGGCCCCAAGTGCTTTTGCTTTTGAGGACGCCTTACTCCATAAAATTTTTTTAAATCAAACTTTATGACTATATTGGTATAAAGATTAGCATGTTAAAATTATAAACCATTTTCATTGGCCTAAAAGCTTTTATTCTTCTGATTTTAAAAGAAATGATTTTTCATGAGTTCCTAAAAAGTATTTTATGTCCTCGGCACTTTCTAATGTATCCAGTGGAGACAAGTCATCCTTACCCTTGTGTTTTTTTCAGGCTGAGAAAACTTAGACCCTTTTTTGACTTATGATGGGGACGAGAGTTTGAGCTGTGTGAGACTTATTATAGGAAATATAACTGTTATACTCCATCTTGTAATACAGTGATAAATTAGGAAACTGTTTTAGATTTTTTTTTTTTTTTTGGAAATGTTAATTCAATTACTGATTCAGATAGCCAGTTTAAAGAACGGTGGTATAAAAATAAATTATAATGGGCTTTCTAGATGAAAGAAGGATCAGTGCTCCTCATTGATTTTCTCTCTCTACCATTAACACCAAACAGGTATTCGGAAGTGCAGGCGCGGGTACAGGCAGAACTGGATCAAGTGGTGGGTAGGCACCGGCTGCCCACCCTGGAGGACCAGCCCCGCTTGCCCTACGTCATGGCCTTTCTTTATGAAGCCATGCGCTTCTCCAGCTTTGTGCCCGTCACCATTCCGCACGCCACATGCGCTAGCGCTTCCGTCTTGGGCTACCACATCCCCAAGGACACGGTGGTGTTTGTTAACCAGTGGTCCGTGAATCATGATCCAGTGAAGTGGTTGAACCCAGAGGACTTTGACCCAACCCGATTCTTGGACAAGGATGGCCTCATCAACAAGGACTTGACGGGCAGCGTGATGATTTTTTCTGTGGGCAAACGGCGGTGCATCGGGGAAGAGATTTCTAAGATGCAGCTGTTTCTCTTCATCTCCATCCTGGCTCACCAGTGCAATTTCAAGGCCAATCCAGAGGAGCCTTCGAAAATGGATTTTAATTACGGCCTGACCATTAAACCCAAGTCATTTAAAATCAATGTGACTCTCAGAGAGTCTATGGAGCTCCTTGATAGTGCTGTCCAAAAGTTAAAAGTGGAGAAAGAGTGCGAGTGAGAAGCCAGAGGCAAGCAGAAATTTTATAAGTATGCAAGTCGGGAGATGGGAGTAAAATTACAGTCCCCCCCTCCTAGCTCCTCTGTGCCACTTTTCTCAATTAGTCTCTAAAATGAGTGTAAACCAACTGACCCACAAATGATGTGCTTTGCACACGTGTCTTCAGAATAGCACCTCACGAGCCCTGGGCTGTGTAGGGGCTCCAGGAGATGTTTTGAGTGAAAGAGCTAAAGGGCCCAAAGAATTTTTTTACATATATTGAATGTTGCAAATAATAATTTCTTGAGGGAGCTTTCTTTGTAGTTAAAACACACATGTACATATACCTAATAAAGAGGCATTTCAGTAACCATGCCTTGCTGGGTGGGATCCAAGGTTACGTTCTATATGCTCTATAGAAAATCATATTAAGCAGTTTTAGGAAATATTGTTGAATATGCAAAGATGAATAATTTCAGTGTAAGATCGGATGTGATCTGGGGTAATAAGGGAAAAAATAAAGACCAGAGATTCTCTTCTCACTTTTTCAACAAAATAGCTTAGTTAGGCTCTAATATCTATGGGTGGATTTATCTTTTTCGCCCACTGATGTGCTTCCTCTTACTTTATGGGATGAGTCATAAAGTTATTTGCTCAGAAGGAAATCAACTGTAGTTGATTTAGTGGGGTTCAGTGATTTCATGAATTTTAAACTATACATTGTTAAATCGTAAAAAATTCCAAGCTGAAGACATAACCTTGTTTGGTTACTAAAGTACAGAATTTCAATTATGAAGAAAAAAAACTTATCAGCTGAGCTAAACTTTAAATTTTGTGATTATAACATTCTGACTTCAATAAATCTCATAGGTTAAAAAAAAATCACCAAATAGTGTTCAAGATGTATATATATATATTACATAATTATTCAGTACCAATATGTATTAGTTATTTTATCACTAAATGGTGTTAGTTATTTTGGTTAAGGAAAGATTGAACAATGTCTTTTATAATGTCACAGCAGATAGAAAAGTACAACCAATTTAACCAATTTTAATTCAAATACATAGTATGAGCTTGATTAAATCAACTACTTGTTTTTGACATCATGAAAACCAAGTTGAAGCAAAGGCTCTTCTTTCATTGGAAATTTGAATTGAAAAATCTCAAAAGTGGCTCTGAAAGATGTGTTCCTTATCACTTTACAACATGTTTATTAAATTTATATTCACAGTACAGAACATCTTTTCCAAACTGATTTAGTTCATATGTTATACTTCTAAACTCTTGTTGTGCTTAAAATTTTAATTGAATTTTAAAGCCATTCTGATTATTGAGTTCTAGGAAGTTACTGGAAATCTGGCTATTAGCCTGTGGAAGGCAGGGAGTCTGAATCTGTGTCTGCCTGGTGAACAGTGAAAAATGCCACAGAATATCTTGATGTTCTTTATTAAATAACATGGTGAGGAAGTCCCATTATAATGGACTTAGTTTTCCTTTTAAATAATTTTTTAGATAGCAGCGATGTTTGTGTCTTGGGAAGTCAGAATCAGTCTTGGGAGGTTGTTTTGAGGATTGCATTGGATTTCAGTGGTGCCAGTCAGATCGGCTGTGCTATTTATGACGGCCTAGTGATCTTAAGCAGGTGGTCACTTTGGTAACTGTGAAGACCTAAAGCTTGAACAAAATATATATGTTCAGTTTATGTAAATAACCTGAAAACCTTTTTTTTCAAAAAGTGATGGAAGGTCGCAAAAGTACAAAGTGAAGTTTGGAGTTTTAACTTTCATTGTTCATAAATGTACAAAGGAAGTTGTGAAGTGTCCTAAAAGCTTACTGCTTGTTACATTTCATTAAGCTTTTTGGAATCTTTGTATCAAAATTATAAAAGAAAGAGTATATGATCATTGTGTGTGTGGAGGGGGAGCCCTGTGGGGGTAAGAGAGGGGTAAGAGAAAGGAGTGAAAAATACAATAAGGAAGAAAGATGGCTAAACATTCTCCCACTTATTCAGAATTAATTAATTTGTAGTATGAATATTTAGAAAAAAAAAGTGTTTCATGGGCTAGTGTTGAATCCCAGGTAGATTTTAAAAAATCCACAGCATAGAGCACTGTTATAATTTGGAATTCTTATTAATAAACATTTTATATAATTTTAATTAATAAAATCTCACACATGTACCTCTTGAATATGAAAAAATCTGTGCCAGTATTTTTAAAGGCCCAAAGTCAACAGTAGAAATCAGGCTTACCCAATACATTTCGATTTTTTTGGCACTGGCTATTCCAAAACATCGTTATCTACCCATCCCTGTGCCCTGAGCAGGGCTGAGGCTGTAATTTGGGGCTGCCCTAGCTACTTACTCTAAGAGACCTGTGGCAGCAAAAGTAATCGTGTGCCAATCTGGATGCCTCATTAAGTCAACCAGATCCAGATGCTCTGTAATCTGTTTTTATGTATGTAGGCTCAGTTCATCCGACGCTTTCAGCAACGAGAGAGCCGGGTTTACGAAGAAGATAGTGAGGTGAGTGCTGGGAGATTTCCTGGTTTATTTAATATGTTTGTAACCCAGTTCAAGGAAGGAAAGCAAAACCAAAAACAGACAAATAAAAATAACCAAATTTGAGGGCTGCCGCAATCAGGTTACAGGCTCAATCAGAAAATCTAATTTTATTTCTGCCAGAGAAAGAATGTATTTGGTGGTCACCATTTTAGTCAGAACGTCTACTCCAGGTTATTGCAGTAGTTAAATATATTCTTTATTAAATGCTTCATTGATATATTAAAGCTTTGACTCAGTAAGAAAATTGCTTTTCTCTTTTTTTCCAAAACAAGAGGAAGATGTCTCAGGTTTGTTTTATGGATTATCTAAAAGCTTTCATGTCTCAGAACTTAGCCTTTACCTGTGAAATGCTATTACTGCCTTAACACTTTCATGTTAGGTCTATATTAGATCAAATAGTTGCATAGCATTATGTATGGATTTGTATGCTTTTTAGCTTTGACACAACTGTATAATGCAAAGGTATACTTTCGTAGATGTTTATAATTCAAGGATAACCTCTTATTTAACCTTTTCTTGCTTTTGTATTTTATCATGTATGCTTTCCATCTGTACACAGCAACTATAATACTTGGTTGTAACGAAATAGATTTGTGGGGACATAGCATTTGTTTGATATACCAAATTTTAAAAATTCTATATCTGTAATTACCTATAACAGGACACCACTGCCAAAATAATAAAAATCACTTTCATAATCTTGTCAGGAAGTTTTACTTTATGTTGTAGCAAATACAATCTAATGTGTTTATTCATTTTAACTACTATTTATAAGTGCTTGACTTAAAATATTACATTGTGAATATTTTCTTTGACCTTTTTACATCTTAGGCAGCTTGCCTTTTTCTTTTTAATAGGGTTTTCAACATCCAGTTCCCTACCAAATTCTTGTTCTGTCTCTATTTTTTAGTTGAAATACGGTCGATTTACAATATTATGTAAGTTTCAGGAATATAGCATAGTTCATAGATTCAATGTTTTTATAGATTCTGCTCCATTTGAAGTTATTACAAAATAATAGCTATATTCCCTGTGTTGTACAATATATCCTTGTAGCTTATTTATTTTATACGTAGTAGTTTGTACCTCTTAATCCCCAACCCCTATTTTGGACCCCTTTCCCACTTCCCACTGGTAACCACTAGTTTGTTCTCTGTATCTATCAGTCTGTTTCTATTTTGTTACAATATTCACTTGTTTTATTTTTTCAAATCCTACATATATGATAAAAATTTTGAATTTATAAGAACCAACTCAGCAGTTAAATTTTAATGGCAAACACCTGGCAAAGTAGGAATTAATTTCTGATTTTGAGAGGTTGAATAGATGGAGATTTTAAGACTCTGACCTTGTATTTCTGCTTCATCTAAAAAATATAGGACGTTTTCCCCCTTCAACAGCACACTGGTCCTTTTCCTTGAGTATTTCATTCATTCACTTTGTTTTCTTTTGTCACGAAAACTTTTAATTTAGATGATAAACATTCATTCATTCATTTTGTAAGGGACACGTGCCTTATTTAATACGTGCAATTAATGTCCAATAAAATGGAACAGATGAGAGTTTTCTGTAATATACTATGTGGAAATATTTTGCTCCCGACTTTCTTACCTGGTAAAGATTTGACTTCCCAGGGTCCTGCTGGGGTTCTCCAGGCTTTCCCTACCCCACCCTCACAGATGGCAGGGTCATGCAATGCCAAGGACCCTTATTTCTTTCAGACTTTAACTCCCATTATTGTGAAATCAGGAAAAGTAATTATGAGGTATAATTGCACACAATGTCATTGAGCCTTTGACTTGAGAACATCACTTTAGCAGCCCGAAGATATGGTTAGAAATTGGTTTAAGAGAATACTTGTTTGTTTTCAGATGTATTAATCTGGATCATAAAAATTGTCCTGAAGGTTCAGGACAAGTGAAAAAAATATTTTCATAAGAAAAAAAATGTCTTTAACGAAGTTGTCATTGGGGTCAGGTGTGTGCAGCAATGTCAAGCACCTAATCAATCTGGTAGAATATAAGACTAGAATGCAGGGTGGGAAATGAATACAGTTTTGGACATAAGGCAGGCATGGTTCTTGCAAACTCATAGAGATTGTTTCTATGACTTCAAAGTCAGTTTTTCTGCACAAGTGCTACAGAAGTTTTGGCTGTTACCTCACCCTTATTTTGGTTTAGTGACTCACATACTCTCTGCTCTCAAGTTTTGATCTATTATAATTCTCAGAGAAGGAAAGAGAAAGAAAAGAAATTAATATATTCAAAAATATCTGGAAGCAATTCTTTTTAACGGGTTTTTTCCTTTGGCTGCCCTGGGTCTCCATAGTGGTGCACGGGCTCTCTCTAGTTGTGGTGCGCTGGCTTCTCTTGTCATGGTACATCGGCTTAGTTGCCCTGCAGCATATAGAGTCTGAGTTCCCCAACCAGGGATCGAACCAGCGTCCCTTGCATTGGAAGGTGGGTTCGTAACCACTGGTCCACTAGGAAAGCCCCTGGAAGCAGTTATTTTTAATGGGAATGATCAGAGGAAAATAATCTACCTTAAATAGGTAAACACAAGCTATAGATAAATAGCAGCTTTGTTTGTTGAGCCTTGATTCACTCACACACAGGCTATGTGGTCTTCAGTAACACTTTTCAACCAGAGCCAAGTATAAGGAGAAAAAATGAAACTAAAATATGGTGTGAGGGAGACAGTAATGTCATGGGCCAAAATTCTATGTTGAAAAGTGTCAGTGTGCAGATGTTCCCTGGAGATGAACTGACCCAAGAGCTCACTGTCTTTCAACAGGCGGGCTTGTCACTTTCCAACGCCCCCGTGTTTGGGCATACAAGCCAGTCTGTTCATTTTTCTGTCCCTGTGATCCTGGGTTTTCACCAGCACTGCTCCTCCTTTGTCTCAGCCACATGCCACACTGACAGTATCCTGTGCCAAGAAGACGCACAACAATCCTCCCTTCTAAGGGAAGCTTCCGCAAGCAAGAAAACTTGAAAAAGGGGAAGGGGGAGGTCATATTTTGTTTTGTAATATTAAAACTTCTTTCCCATAATCTGTGGTCAGGAATTTTTGCCTGAAGTTCATCCATAGGTTGGACTGTGAAGTGGCCTGATTTGAGAACTCTCCCTGATAGGGGTGGAAGAGTGAACCACACTCCACATTGGCTCTTATGACCAATCAGAACCTTTCCTGCTCTCAGAGACATTGAACAGGATTCAATAGGATAGCGACACTCTCCAGCCAGAGAAAGTGTGCAAAACTGAGGCATGAATGAGACAGGCGTGTTAACAGGAAGCCTGCTTTTGAAGAGTGTGGCCGGAATGAATGGAATTGGTTTTGGACTGCTTGAGACCCCTTTAAGTGATAAAAGGCTAAATAAACTAATTAAATATATTGTGCTAAATAAACAACACGATATTATACAAATTATGCAATATTCCCCCCCACACCTAACAGCCTCTGAGAGGCCTGCTGGTCAGGGCTCAGAGTCTCTACACCAGACTGAAAAATCTTCCAGCTTCTTTAAAAAATGTTTAATTCTGCTTTTATTCCTAGGTCCTTACTTTTGTTTCTTTCCCTTTCCATCTCAGTACTGTTTAATATGCTTTTTTTTTGTTTGTATGTGTTCCAACAAAATGTGTATGATTGTTTTGTATACATGTGTGCATGCTAAGTCGCTTCAGTAGTGTCCAACTCTGTGCGGCCCTATGGACTGTAGCCCGCCAGGCTCCTCTGCCCATGGAATTTCCCAGGCAAGAGTACTGGAGTGATTCTCAGGGAATCTTCCTGATCCAGGGATCGAACTCGAGTCTTTTAAGTCTCCTGTATTGGCAGGCAGGTTCTTTACCACTAATGCCAGCTGGGAAGTATACATGTATTTTTAAGGTATACATGTGTTTGTGTGAATGCTGTTCCTATCTTATCCTGTTGCTCAATCCCCTCTTAGCACATCATTTTAAAGACCCATCTCTGTCTGATCTCATGGTTTAACTGCTACCTAAAATTCCGTGGTATTCATCCATCACGTTTTCTCTAGCCACTTTCTTGAGAATGGGCACCTAGATGGCCCTCAAACCCATGCATCCCCAACTAAAGCTTCAAGGAACATCAATGTATGTGTTCTCTTGCCAACTTATAAAAAATTTGCAGTGCATACCATACCCATGATTAGAGGTGCTGGACAAGCAGGTCTATGTCTACATAATGTAAATGCTCTAAGCATGTTCTGTAGAATGCCAGCCCACACTCCCATTAGCTGCATACAAGGGTTCCTTATACCTGCATCCACACTGACACATGGCATGATCTCATTATTTCTATTTTTTTTAATAGAAGAGTATGTTTACTTCTTTAGGTAGGAGAAGATTTCCCAAATAAGACATGAAAAACATAAACAATAAAATAAAGGATTAATAATTCAACTGGACTAAAAATCTTTTCATCAAAAAACATTTTAAAGTGAGTTAAAATACAAGCCATTGACTTCCCGCCCCCTCACCCCTTGCTGTCCAGTGATTAAGATTTCATGCTCCCAGTGCAGGGGTCTGGGTTCATCATTGGTCATATGACCAGAAAAAAAAGAAGTCTAAGCATCTCATTATTTTTGAATGAAATATATACCCTTTAGGAAGGGATAATGCAGTAAATAGATTTTTTTTAAAAGAAAAAAGAGATATCAACAATCATTTTCCCTATAGATATATTTGTGCTCATATCGCATCTCTTCTCTGAGATGCCACATTTGTTGAAGGCAGGACAGGGTCCCCAGTCCTTGTTACTGAAAGATCTTATGCATATGGAAGTAGGCGTGAGCAGAGGGTGAGTTCTGTTACCCCTGTTTCTCTTCAGGAATGAGGTGTTCTCCTTTCCCTGACTCAGTTTTCATTTGGTGACCTTGAAGTCCATCTCAGTTTCTTCTCCTTGCTGTAGTGTTGAGCTAATTTAAGGTTTCTAGGTTTCCTATGATTCCCTGGTGGGAAGTTTCCTATAACTTACTTTGAAACAAGTTAAATTGTCATTCCTGAGGTTTCTACCCTTTGGTATGAATAGTGGCTTTCAAACTTTTTTTTTTTTTTTACCATAACCCACAGTATAAAATGTGCATTTAGTACATACATGTGTGAGAGCGTGTATATTTACATACATATATATACTTATATAGGGGCTTCCCTGGTGGCTCAAATGGTAAAGAATCCACCTGCACTGTGGGAGACCTGAGTTCGATCCCTGTGTTGGGAAGATCCCCTGGAAGAAGGCATGGCAACTCATTCCAATATTCTTGCCTGAAGAATCCTCATGGATAGAGGAGCCTGGTGGGCTACAGTCCATGCGATTGCAAAGAGTTGGACACAACTGAGTGAATAAGCACAGCACATAGGGCTTCTCAGGTGGTACTAGTGGTAGAGAACTGACCTGCCAGTGCAGGTAGACGTAAGAGATGCAAGTTCAATCCCTGGGTTGGGAAGATCTCCTGGAGATCAGGCATGACAACCCATTCCAGTATTCTGGTCTGGAGAAGCCCATGGACAGAGGAACCTGACAGGGCTGTAGTCCGTAGGGTCTCACAGAGTCGGACATGACTGAAGCAACTTACCGTGCATGCATACTTATATATAAGATCAGTTTCCAACACTGCTTGCTGTGATGCAGTCTATTTTCAAATCTATTTTATTATTTTTCCTTAAAAAATGCACCACAATGAGATATCACTATAAACCTATTAGAGTGGCTAAGTTAAAAAAAAAAAAAAAAAAAACATCAGATAACAATAAGTGCTGGAGAAAATGCGTAGCTACGGGTACTTTCAAATATTACTGGGGATTGGTAAGGGTGGGGAATACAAAATGGTACAGAATGACCCAACAATATCAGTCTTAGATAGTCATCCCAGGAAAATGAAAACTTGTTCACATAAAAGCTTTACATAAATATTTGTAGCAATTCTATTCATAATCACCAAAAACTGGAAACAACCTAAATGTTCTTCAACAACTGATTGGGTAAACACATCATGAATATCTCTCATGATTGACTAAAAACATGTATATCCATGCAATGGAATGATACTCAGCAGTAAAAGGAATGACATGTTGATCCATGTAGCAACTGAGATGAATCTCAAGAGAGTAATACTGAGTGAAAAAAACAAAAACCAACCTTGAACAGTTATATGCTATATGAATTCAGTTATATGACAGTCTCAAAAAGTCAAGATTAAAGCAGTTAGAGCAAAAAGTCAAGATTAAAGGCAGATCACTGGTTGCCAAGGGTTAAGGGTGGGAAGAGGAAAGCATGATGGAATTTTGGGGGGTTTTCTGATTGTGATGGTGGTTAGAGAGATGTATACTGAGTTAATATTTGTTAAAATAGATTGAAAAATGCTTTTAAAGGATAGTTGGTGCAAGTGAGCTTAAATGAAGTTGAATTGAGGTTGACAAATAGCACCGAAACTGCTGGCAGACAGAAGTACTGAACCAATAAGCTCAAGACCGGATGTGTGCACCAGTATGATAGCCTGAGGTTGAGTTCCTGTAGGCTGGGAGAGAAGGATGGTACTAGGTTCTCAGGGTAGGACAGGAAAGTAGAATACCAGCCTGTGGGATAACAACAGCAACAAAAGCTGTGGGCTGAAAGCTGCCCCTCGGGGGAATTTTAATTCAATGCCACAAGTGTTAATTGAGCACCTCCTAGATGGAAGGCACTGTAATTAGCACTGGGGATATGACAGTAAAGACACCCAGTCCCTGAGCTCTTGGAGCTGATATTCTAGTAAAGTGTTGTTTTATTTTAGTTGCTAAGTCATGTCCTCTTCTGTTCATGGGATTATCGAGGTAAAAATACTGGAGTGGGTTGCCATTTCCTTCTCTGGGGGATCTTCCTGACCCAGGGATGGAAACTGAGACTTCTGCATTGGCAGGTGGATTCTTTACCACTGAGTCACCAGGGAAGTCCCTAGAAGGGTAAGTAGAAGGGAAATACAGATATAAGATTGAGTTAATTGTAAGTGCTGTAAACAATAGAAAAGAGAGAGAGAGAATGTGTGTGTGTGTGTGTGTGTGTGTGTGTTGGGGAAACACTTTAGAATGAGTAGTTAGGGAAACTTTTTTGAAGGAGGTACCATGTAGGGGTAGGCATTTTGGTCAAGCACCGTATATGCCAATAAAAATTAAAAAAAAAAAAAGGCCTGAGTGTAGTATAGACCATTTCCTGCCTCGGACTCTCAAGCTCACGCTCAATCATGTTCCCCTGGGAGCACTAAAACAATTCCTGAAGAATTTACCAGAGAGCAGGCTCTCTGTGTATGTAAGTATGTTGGAACTCGCAGACTTCACAGTGATGCTTTGAACAATACAAGTTATAATGCCTGCTGATTCTTCAACTTTATGGTCACCAAAGGACTTCCAATTGATTCTTTGGAGCACTTAATGGATCTTCTTCTGGGCTACTTCTACCTCTGACCTTTGAGTGAAATTTCTATTATATCTGATCGAGGAGGATTTCTACCCTAATCTCAGTGGACTTGCTGAGAAAAGTGAGAAGCCTCACGTTGTGTTTTCCAGGATCTCACAATCTGATGTTGTTCGGCACACCCGGTGGTGCTTTCTCTGCTGTGCCTGGCTTCACTGTTTAACAACTCTGGCTCATGTCTAAGGCCTAGGAGCACCAGGGCTCAGGTCACACCCTGCTTTGAGAGTTCCATGTGGTTCCCTCCCCACACTTGGAGAAAGCGGCCAGTGTTTCCTGGGTCTGGCAGGCTCTGTACTGGCCCTGCCGATGTCTTCGCTGGTGCTCACCTCGCTGTTCACATTTCACTGATGCTCCCCTTCTGCAGGCAATCACTACTTCAATCTTAAGCCTCTGCCGTTTCCACAGCGTCCAAGCAGATCCAGCTGGCATTCTGGTTTCCTAGCACTTGACCTTGACATTGAGGGTAAAAGTGGGAAAACACAGGCTGGACAAAGAGGTGAAAGAACAAGGCTGAATTTTTACTGCTGCGTTTTCCAATATGGTTTCCAGAAGCTTGCTGCAATGAAGAGCAGAATGAGCCTGCCTGCCACTTAGTTTTAATTCCTTTGGTTCTGGAAACGTCTATGGAGGCAAATCAACAACAAAAAAACTTGTTTTCCTTCCACTTTGCCCCACTAGGCTCATTTTCTTTGTGACAACGTGTTCAGTTCATAATATAGATCTGCTGTTTGCTCTGCAGAGTTTAGTACCCTTTTCACTTTTTTTTTTTTTTTGGCTTGAACCTCCCATCATCTCCCTGTAGTCAGAGCTCAGATTTCATCTTAATGAAGCCTGTCTGGACCTCTCTGTTTAATACTCAGTCTGGCCCAGGCACTCAATTCCCTGACTTTGCTCTGCTTTTTTCTGCTTTTCTTTTTCATAGGACTTATTTCCTGTTAACGGAACATAAAACTAGTCTTTTAATTTCTTTCCTGGTTCATGGTTTATTGTCTCTCTTCACCAGACCCCACTCTCCAGGATATAAATGCCACAGAGCTGGGCATCTTTATGTTGCTTGAAAAGTGGAATATTCCATCATTCTGCTGCATTTCTTACACAATATTCCCAATGAATGACTTGCATTATATTTTAAATTCAGATGGTATGATCACTGCCTAAATAATCCACTCACAAAAAGAAAGTACTTTTTGTTGTATAGACCTGTGCTACCCAATTAGGTAGCCATTAGTCACATCTGGCAATTTAAACTAAGATTAAATAAAATTAAAAGTTCAGTTCCTCGTTTACAGCAGCCATATTTCTGGAGCTCAGTAGTCACATGTAGTTAGTGGCTACTCCTCTATCGCAGTGCTATGGAGGAATCAATTTGCCAACTTATTTGATTTTTATTTTCATGTAGTTTGTAACTATATATTTAATATCTCCATTGAGTAAGGCACCATGATAACTGCATAGGAACGATTCAGAGACCTTGCTTCTTTTAGCAAGTGGGTCTGAAAATAAATATACTATGAAGATACATATCAAGAGCCTTGAGAAGACACAGATGAAGTGCTGCAGAAATTCAAAAGAGGGAGAGATGTGTATTTTCCAGCTGAGGGTAGAAAATCAAGGAAAGCTTCTTGGAGGAAGTGGGTCTGAAACAGAAAAGTGCCTATTACCTCAGTCCTGAAGCACAGCACCCTCAACACCTCAAGATAGCTAGAGGAGAGAACTCGTACCAAGTAACATTCTGGTGGAAAAGTTAACACCAAACAAGGAGTTTTTTAAAGTTTTATTTATTTATTTTATTTATTGCCTGCACTGGGTTTTTAATGCTGGGCATAGGCTTCCTCTAACACTGGTGTACAGTCTTCTCGTTGTGGTGACTTCTCTTGTGGCGGTGCAGAGGCTCTGGGCTTCCATAGTTGCAGCACCATGGGCTCAGCAGTTACAGCTCGCAGGCTCTATCTACAGCATGGCTCAGTAGCTGTGACACATGGACTTAGTTGCCCCAAAGCACATGGAATCTTCCCAAACCAGAGGTTGAACCCATGTCTCCTGCAGTGGCAGGCAGATTCTTAACTGCTGGACCACCAGGGAAGTTCCAAACAAAGAGATTAGTGACTATGGCTCCAAGACTTTGGAACTCCATTTTTATTTCTCCCTTCTTCCACCTTGGAACAACAAGCCCACACATTTACAGAAACCTCGACTTCTGGTCCTGATGTCCTCTGCTTGTGCAGGGCTGAGACTAGCTGGTGAGAACTAAAACAATTTGGGTGGTTGCTTCTCTAATTTTCCCTTCTGTCTGGTCATTCCAATCCAAAGAGAATCTCCTAAATCTGCTTCTCCTTGTAGGATAAAGCTTGACATCTTGATCTAAAGAGCTATATTAAGAGGTGATGAATGGTTGATGTGATTTTCACATACCTGAGATTCTCCACTTGGGCTCATGTATCCCTCTCTCTGAACACATAGGAGCTGACTTGTATTAACCTGACCTTCACCCATAGTTGGAGAACCCAAACTCCCAGTGGAAAATAAACTCAGGTCAAGGAAACAAGGCATATGAGAAGCACAATTGTTTCTGTAGAAAGACACTGAGTTGCTGAGAGCTGTGAGGCTCCCCAATGCCACTAATAAAAGTTCAGTATCTCTTGAATGTTTGTTCTGACTGCTCCCATAGCCCCAGTAGGCTCCACTGGCCACTGGCCATCTTGTTAATGACTCTTCCATGGTTCACAGCAGAGGCTGCAAACTATTGCCCATAAGCCAAATCTGGCCCTCTCTGCCTGTTTTTGTGCAGCTATGTGAACTATGAATCGTTTCTACATTTTTTAAATTGCTGGCAAAAATCAGAGGACTGATATTTTGTGATACATGAATATTTTATGGTATTCAAAGTTCAGGATCCAGAAATAAAGTTACGTAGGAGCACAACCATGTTTATTTACTGATTGTCTATGGGGTGTCCTGTTGCAATGGCAAAGCTGAGCAGTTGTGACAGAGACTACAGGGCTTGCAAAGTGAAAAATATTTACTCTCTGGCCTTTTACAAGAAAAGTTGGCCAACTTTGGTCTATACCCTCAGCTGCTCAAGCACCAACTAATAGTGATAATAAACTCCTGGCAGGCTGATCCTGCCTCACAGAGACACGTGAACTCACAAAACTGAAACCTCAAGTGAAGTCATTAGGGGATAGAAACAGGTCAGAGGCATCTTTCACAAAGGCAATATTCCAGATTGTTTGGAAATGGAGGCATTTTCTCATAGACTAGAGACACTATAACAAAATCAAAAAACAAGTTGTGGCTTCAAGCGTTGAAGTCTTTTTTATTTTTTCAACTTTACAATATTGTTGGTTTTGCCATATATCAACATGAATCCGCCACAGAGTTTGACTCAGTTATTTTCTTCTTCCTGAACTATTGGGTCTCTGTAATTTTATATTGTTTGAGAGTGTGCCATAGGGTCACAATTCTTCTGCACAGCCTAAGATAATGCAACAATCAAATAAACAAATTCATCCTCTCAGTCACAGGGAACACTCTGAAATGTTTTTTAAGAGTTCTTTTATGTTGTTAAATGCAGGACACCGTAAATCAAGTATAATTTTATATCATTCTGATCAGCCAGATCATCATTTATTTGGCATCTGATTTATGTTTCTTATGGAGAAGGCAATGGCACCCCACTCCAGTACTCTTGCCTGGAAAATCCCATGGATGGAGGATCCTGGTAGGCTGCAGCCCATGGGGTCGCTAAGAGTCGGACACGACTGAGCGACTTCACTTTTATGTTTGTTAAACACTGTTAAGCACTGTTAGGCTGTTATAAAATAAAACTGTTATAAAAACAGACACATTTCCTGATTCAGAGGTGTGCATTTGAGGAAAAACACTTAACTCCTCTGACACAGTGTGACAGAAGCTGTAACAGAGATACCCATCAAGTGCTATGGGAATAAAGATTAGGAAACCCCTGATTCTCCTAGGGAATGTGAGGAGATGAGGATCAGGAAAGGCTCCGCAGAGAAGATGCCATGTGAGCTGGGCCTAGGCAGGTGATTAGGAGTTGACCAGACAGACACAGACCTGCGAGAGGGGATGAGAAGATCCCAGACAAGGCCCTCAGGTACAGAAGGGTGTGGCCATCTGCTTTGTTCCTGCTGGAAACCCATGCAAGGTCCAGCCCTGCCATCTTTTGCCTGTTGCATAGATTTCAGATGGATGAATGACTGTGATGTGTTTGGTGATAATTGAGGTAGAGTGGGGAGTATGTGTATATACATACACATATACTCTGTGTACTCCCTAACATGCCATTGGGGAACCATTTCAGGGACTAGGTAAGATTGACTTTTAAGATTTCATGTATCTGTGGGTATATAAATGGCATTTCTTGGAGTCCTTGGAAATAGCTTGAAGTCTTTCTTAGCAGCATTTCTGAAGCTCTCTCCTGCTCTGGTAGACAATGTGCACATGTTTGACATTCTTGTGAAACCTCTGAAAACTTTCCAGGAAATTTCAACTCACAGTTGAAGTGTCCAACTCTTAATTATATGTCATAGTAGCCATTTGGGGGAAGGCAATGGCACCCCACCCCAGTACTTTTGCCTGGAGAATCCCATGGACGGAGGAGCCTGGTAGGCTTTAGTCCATGGGGTCGCTAAGAGTCGGACACGACTGAACGACTTCACTTTGACTTTTCACTTTCATGCATTGGAGAAGGAAATGGCAACCCACTCCAGTATTCTTGCCTGGAGAATCCCAGGGACAAGGGAGCCTGGTGAGCTTCCGTCTATGGGGTCGCGCAGAGTCGGACACGACTGAAGCGACTTAGCAGTAGCAGTTAGCAGCAGTAGCCATTTGCTGTTGAATGTTTGGTCTTAAGTAAGACAGGCTAGGGGCCTTTGGAAATTAGAAGGCATGACTTTTTCTCACACTCAAAATAGGTATATATCAATTCGTGGGATTACCTTAAATCAGTCACTCTCATTTATTTTTAAGGTACATTATTTGCACTTGTTGGCTCTATTTTTGGTAGCAAATGAGTTTCAGTCTCACAATTAATTAAAATATAAGAACTGGGGTTTAAAAGCACTGCTTTGATTCTGTTTCATAAATAAGTTCATTTGTATCTTTTTTTTTAAAGATTCCACATATAAGTGATATCATACAATATTTCCCTTTCTCTGTCAGATTGACCTTACTCAGTATGGCAATTTCTAGGTCCATCCATGTTGCTGCAAGTGGCATTATTTAATTCATTTTAACGGCTGAGTAGTATTCCATTACACATATGTACCACATCTTCTTTATCCATTCCTCTGTCGATGGATGGATAACTAACAAGCACCTATTGTATAGTACAGGGAAGTCTGCTCAATATTATGTAACAACCTAAAACGGAAAAGAATTTGAAAAAGAATAGATACACGTATGTGTATAACTGAATCACTGTGCTGTATACTTGAAACGAATATAATATTGTTAATCAACTGTATTCCAATATAAAATAAAAGTTCAAAAAAATAAGCACTGCTTTGAACTAAAACACCTTCACATTTGGAGATTTGGCAACCACAGGGTTAGTGACCTGGGATCCACCCACACAGTAAATCACTAAGGCACAAATTTGAATCCTGTGGATAGCAAAGCCAGAGCATGGGAAGGCATCCAAAGTAGAGTTAAAGTTTTCCGCTTGACTTCGGAGACCTGGTAATTCTTAAGCACTAGTTTTTAAAAAGTTTGTAGAAAATGGTCACAGAGTCAAAAAAGCAACTGCTGGCCATGACAGTAAAAAGAAAGGCATCATTTCAGAAAGAAGGATCCTTAGGCAGGTTTGGAAATGCCTACGGAGGATCGTTAGGAATATGAAGATCACTGAAGTCTTTCATTTCCACTTGACTGCCTTGAAAAGGGGGAATTCAAAGTCTCATCAGCATTCACAAGCCCCCGCGGACATATCCCTGTTGTCTATGAAGGGCTGACTCTATCTTGAGCACTCTCCTACAATTTGAATTTCTCCTGTGAATTTGCATGACCCAGAAAAAAAGACTGGCAAATCCAAGATAAACATCAAACCAGACTCAGTCTCATGGCATAAATTCCAGGTTAATGAAGCCTGAGCTAACGAGGTTTCATGCCCTCAAGTAAGTCTTAATCCTTGTCACCGGCGTTGGTGATGTCTTCCCTGAAAAGACTTGTTCCTGGGGCCAAGCCAGCCGCACGAGGCCACGTTATAATAGTGTCTTCCCTCTCCACAACTCTGATCCTGGCACTTAGAGATCATGTGCCCTTCGTGATACTTTCCAGGTAGTTTTTTCAGGTGGAAGGTTCTTGAAAGCAAAGGATTACTCATGAGCCTTCTCTGTATGCTGCTTCCCTTTCTCTTTTCCTTCTGGTTCTCAGGCATCAATCACATAGGGGGAGGAGATTGAGGGGGAGCCCAACTTGAGTTTCCATATTCAGTGAATCTCTCTCATAGCCAGGAAACCAGATGCATATTAAGAATTACTAATCAATTTCATTGAGTCCGTTGTAGTGAGGTGGATGAACCCAGAGTCTGTTGTCATACAGACTGAGGTAAGTCAGAAAGAGAAAAACAAATACCAGACGTTAACATATATATATGGAATCTAGAAAAATAGTACTGATGAAGCTATTTGAAGGAAAGGAATTGCTATTTCCGCAGATGCAGAGAATGGACTTGCGGACGCAAGGTGGGAAGGAGAGGGTGGGACAAATTGAGAGAATATTATTGACGTATATATACTACCACGTGTAAAAGAGACAGTTAATGGGAAGCTGCTGTATAACACAAGCTCAGCTCAGTGCTCTGTGATGACCTAGAGGGGTAGGATGGGTTGGCTCTATCTTGAGCACTTGGATTTCTACAAATTGGGGTGGGGGTGTGGGAGACTCAAGATGGAGGGGATATATGTAGACACATGGCTAATTCATGTTGTTGTACAGCAGAAGCCAATATATCATTGTAAAGCGGTTATCCTCCAATTTTAAAAAATGGGAAAAAAAAGAATTACTAATGAGTTTCAAATTGCGATGCTTCTCTTAAAGCACATGAGGAGCAACTCATAAATGAAAGTCATAGGAATAATCATCCCACATGAAATAAGAACTTATTTCAGTTTCTTAAACTCATGTCTTTTAAGTAGTGTCTTGCCTTCATAGAGTGCTCCCAGCTTTTCAAGGTCTTTTTACTTTTATTGCCTGGTTTTCTATTTATGTAGATCCTACAGATAATAACATGTATGCGTGCATGCTAAGTTGCTTCAGTCGTGTCCAACTCTTTGCCACCTTATGGATTGTAGCCCACCATCTTCCTCTGTTCATTGGAGTCCCCAGGCAGGAATACTGGAGTGGATTGCCATGCCTTCCTCCAGACAGATAATAACGTTAATCATCATAATCCAACAAAATAACACATTATTACACCAATTCGATAGATGTGGAGGTTGAAGCAATCATTCAGAGCTGTACAGTGAAATGAATCTTTGTCCTAACATTAAGAAATAAATGTGGATTTCATACAGAATCATGTTTTCTTTTGATCCCAAGTTCTTAATGAGATGATCAGGAGGTTTGTTAGAAATTGATCCATGGTAGGATATCCTGGCCAGCTTTTTGCCCAACTAAAAACTAGCTTGCATTCCAGGCAGGCAGGGCATGAAGAGTATGGACTTTTTAAGATTCCACAAAAACATCTCAGATCTGAAAATAATGTGCTTGGTGGGTTACATTGCTGGCTTTTCCAGGAACATTCGAGGGAAATCACAGAGATTTGGGCTATGTGAGCGGATACATTTTAGGAGGTGTACAGTCAAGGGAGACACTTTTTCAAGGCAGGTGATTCTTAGGGATGTGTGTTTGCAGGACAGAGGGGTCCAACAGGGAGTGAGGAGAGTGTGAAGCAGGACAGAAAGGAGCTGGTTGTAGGAGTCACTCCCTGAGAAGGCACTGGGGGTGAGGGTGCATGGGCCCAGGGATGCTGTGCTAAGTACACAAAGTGCACGTAATGTGAGGTGAAGAGGTTTCTTCAAATCTTTTCTCTACCAGTTTGTAGAAATATGTGGCATCAATGCAAGTTAACATTTGTCAGTGGCTGTTCCCACATGTGTAAGATGGAAGGAATAAGCTTTCAAATTCAATGATTGTGAATATTCAAGTAAATAATGCAGGCAACCAGTTTAGCATAGTCTTTGGAATAAAGTACCATGTGTAGATGTTAGCTCCAATCGGAAGAGTAGCTATTACTATTGCTAATATGAGGCTGGGGAAGCAAGACGACAAGATGTATAAATCATGGTGTCTGCCCACAAGGAGTTAAAACGTTGTGAGAAAAATATACAAACCACGGTAATACAGAGCAGAATTAAGTCATTGTTGCCGCAGCCTTCACACTCTGCTCTCATCAGGGATGTAGAGGCCCGTGAGGACTGGGCGGGGGCGGGGGTCATTCCTGAGGACCCAGGACTGAGTACTTAGGTGCCTACTTGTTATCCCTCTTTTCTCCTTTGCAGCAGGAGGGGTTGGTCCACTGTTCGGGCTTCATGGCTCTCACCAGCCTCTAGCCTATGACCCTACCTCGCTCTCTCCCAGCCCTTCTTTCCACTACTCTCTGCGTCCTTCCCCACAGAGGGAGAGAGCAGCTGCTCCTAAGAGGCTGTCTTTCCAGGTCTGATTTGCTCAAGCCCAGGGCACCAAGTCATAGCAACACTCTTCCTGCTGTGAAGGAACTGCTCCGTTTGATAAGCAGGTTTCTGGGTAAGAAGATGAGTCCATATTCTCTATATTTCACAGTCCAGGGGAAAAAACAAAACACCCGCAAGGTACTTCATGTCAACGAGCAAGCTACTCAAGATCATCAGCTAAATTTTATTTATTTTCTATCCTCCTCACCTAACATCAGACTTCCCTGATAGCTCAGTTGGTAAAGAATCCGCCTGCAATGCAGGAGACCCCAGTTCGATTCCTGGGTCGGGAATATCTGCTGGAGAAGGGGTAGGCTACCAACTCCAGTATTCTTAGGCTTCCCTTGTGGCTCATCTGGTAAAGAATCTGCTTGCAATCCGGGAGACCTGGGTTTTGTCCCTGGGTTGGGAAGATCCCCTGGAGAAGGGAATGGCTACCCACTCCAGTATTCTGGCCTGAAGAATTCCATGGACTGCACAGTCCATGGGGTTGCATAGAGTTGGACACAACTGAGCGACTTTCACTTTCTTCTAACATCATGCCTGAGAGGAAGCAGGTCTTCACTACCTGTTTAATCAGAATGAGTTAATTAATCTTTGTGTTCAGTCGCTCAGTCATGTCCAACTCTGTGACTCCACAGACTGCAGCACGCCAGATTTCCCTGTCCTTCACTATCTCTCGGAGCTTGCTCAAACTCATCTCCATTGAGTCAGTGATGCCATTCAGCCATCTCATCCTCTGTCATCCCCTTCTCCTCCTGCCCTCAATCTTTCCCAGCACCAGGGCCTTTTCTAATGAGCCGGCTCTTTGTATCAAGTGGCCAAAGTATTGGAGCTTCAGCTTCAGCATCAGTCCTTCCAATGAATATTCAGGACTGATTTCCTTTAGGATTGACTGGTTGGATCTCCTTGCTGTTCAAGGGACTCTCAAGAGTCTTCTCCACAGTTGAAAAGCATCAATTCTTTGGCATTCAGCCTTCTTTATTCAGCCAACTCTCACATCCATACACGACTACTGGAAAAAATATAGCTTTGACTAGATGGACCTTTGTTGGCAAAGTAACGTCTCTGCTTTTTAATACAGTGTCCAGGTTTAAGGCCATATATTAAAATCTACCATTGCGCTGCAAATTGATCTCAGGCTCCCAACTCATAACTTTGTACTTGCCCTTGAATCTTAAGTTGCAATGGATTTGGTGCTAACAAGTTAATATATAACATTTTCTTACATTTTTGTGAAAATTAAGTAGTGCAGTACATAAAATATGCTCATTATGAAGCTTTTGACATAGTATGCAATCATAATGGTTACACTAGCTGTGTGACTTCAGCCAATCTGTTCATTAACAAAATGAGAATAATAATACCTCTCTCACAACTGTAAAGCATAAGATCATACAGACCTAGTGAATTTAAATGAATGGTTCAAGGTCACACAGATGGTTATTAACAGGCCAGAACTCAAGCCCAGACTTAGATTATAAGTGTTTAAAACATGATGACTGTTAATTATAGCTATTATTTCTCTCTCTGTCTCTTCCCACTCACCCACCTGAATCATACACACACACACACACACACACACACTCACACACAGTCACACACACGAGTTATTCACATGCAGTGAAAAAACTAGATCCCCATTCTTCTTACCGGCTTGCCTTCCCATCCGTGGGCTTTAGGGCTGGCCTTCTTTGTCTTCTCAGCCCACATTGCCTTTCCCCCAACTTGAAACTGCTTCTTGCTCAGAGGGCAGGAGTCTTCCTGCTGTCTGAAACATATTCTACAGTGAAGAGAAGGGAGCCTGATGGGGAGAATGGCAGGAAGGTCCAGCAGAGAGAGACAGAAATGCTAAGAAATTGAAAGAGGGGACACATGGGGATTGTAGTTTGTGTGATCAGGCACTGTGCTGGGCACCCTCCTGGTCCATTTAATCCTCATAACAAGGCCTGACCTTTGACATCCTGGGGCACATGGTGACTCTGGAGATATTAGGGCTGTGGGAGAACAGGACCAGTCCAGCATCCTTTCTTGCTGTCCTTCCTGACCCCTCAGGGAACCTATAGTTCTGCCTCAGACACAGAATGATTTTCTGGCAATGGAGGAAGAGGAAGTCTTCCCTAATCTGTCCTCAAACTTAATTCCTCCCTGTGTGGAGGCCAGGCCTTCTAGTTAACAACAAGAGTAAAAGGGAGGGTGGATGCTTCGATCAAAACGGAAATAGCAATGATATATCAGAGGAGCAGAGCATTTAGATAGGAGGGACGGTGTCTCTTAGTAAAGGAAGATGTCAGGGCTTCCATAGAAGAAGTGAGAACACGCAGTGCCCCCAGGGGTGCTTAAGAAAAACTTAAAAGACCTCATGCCAGCCTCCATATATGGCTAGTCAATAGACTTTGGGACCAGACAGGTCTGAATAAGAATCACATTTCTGTGATTCTCTTGCTGTGTGACATCAGGTCAGTTAACTATCCACTCTGGGCAATACTTTTCTCATTTGTATGATGAGGACAATCTCAAATGACTAAAATTCTAAAAGGCAACTCTAAAATGAAGACTGTCCTTTGCAGGATTAAAGTGATATATATAAAACATTGAATAACATCTGGCTTTTAGCCATTGCTGAAAAAATATAATTATTTCATCATCACTTAGGAAGGAAAGTTATACGGCTCAAAATAGCCTGGAGTTAAAACTCCCCTCCAGGTCCTCCCCATCATTCTATGCAAAACAAAGAACTCTCTCACCCAAAGAAAAAAATGGACATTAAGGTTGATTACACCCAGCTCCCAGCCTGTCCCAGCCTCTGGCAGATCTCCCGAATTCCTTGCCCCAGCCGTTTAAGAGATAACTACTCCCAACAACCTTGGAGAAGAACAGGCCCCCTTAAGACAGTAGATTTCCACATATATGCCTATATATACTTACTCTTTTCTTGTTAGTGCAGCAGCTCACTAATCTAACTGCTGCCCCTTCTCTTTTACAGGATCTGTTCCTGTAAAGTGCTGGTCTTGTTCTTTTTCCGAACCTCACCTTCTCTAGCTCCCTTACCCTATAACTTATGAAACTGAAGTCAAGCTGAGCTCAGAGGAACTCCATGTTCTATTTGGCATCCAGGGGGCTTACCTCAATGGGACCCACGGGCCTGGCCATCCTAGTACTGAGAAGGGCAGGGTGGGTACGCAAGATGCCAAGGAATGTCCTCAGATATGGACTCCAGAATCTGATCAGGAGAGACCAAGGTGCCTCTGCTTCCACCTGTCCATGGTGTACCTACTGGTCCCAACCCTGTGGGCTTATGAGAATTCCAAGTGTAATGAAGTGCCCCTCTGTACCAATTCCAGAGGACTTGAGGCGCCTGCTATATGCAGGTTTAATTCTAGAGGCTGTGGGTACAAAGACGTGTGGCTTCTGCTTGGCAGCACCACAGCTCAGGAAGATGAAAGGTGGACACAGACCCTGCTCCCAGGCGGCCCTGCAGCACAGACAGTGGTGAGCAGCCCTGAACCATTCAGGAGACAGTCTCGAATTTTCCAGAAAACAGTGTACACAATGCAGGCATCAGTTTTCTTCTTGGCTCTTTACCCTAGGTACCGAGACCACTGAACCTGTAACATGGAACTGGGCTTACTTCAATGGGAGAAACCAAAAACACTCTGAAGGAGAGAGGGGCAGAGAGTCTCATGCAAAGAAAGACTCGAATTAGCAGCCGCCATGCCTTGCCTGATGCTCCTGGGGCTGCTGAAGGGCGCCCACCACTAAGGCAGACCCCGCTGAGGCAAGTCCCTGAGGTCCTCCCCTGGGCTTGGGGGAAGGGGTTGATGGAGAGCAGAGATGGGAAGACGGCAGAGAGGCAAAGAGAGTCCTGGGCTATACTTTACTCGGACATGCAAGTAAAGGCAACAACTGCCAGGTTTCAGAGGCTTCTGAAGCTTACAGACACCTGAAGGCATTACATTTTTAACTTTTCTTAAAATTCTCCTTTTCTCATCATCTCCTGAAAGTGCCGGATGTGACTCTCAGCTTGGGCAGTTCCTATTGCCCTGTCAGACTGTCTGGGTTATTGACCCTCAGGGCACTCGTGTGTCATCACCTATAAAATGGGCATAGTGACCCCATGAGAGGATGACACAAGCTGTAAAGGGCTGTAAAGCATTTCACCCAGCATCTTCTACCAGCAGTTTGTAGGATTCCTTCCTTGAGTTTCTGCCAAGCTCTCCAGACCCAACAGGAAATGGAAAACACCATTAGATAAAACAATGTGAATTCAGGAACATCTCACTTGGGTTTAGAACTAGCTTTTAAGATCCAGTGAAACCAAGACAACTGGCATGGGTCCACCATCCGGTGTGTGTGCAGCACAGTCCTGGGGCAATAGAACATGTGAAGGAATGGAAAAACAGCTCTTCTCCCAGGACTCACAAAAAGTCCCCTGCGTGCTGCCATGCACTTCTTTGGGGATTCTGGGCAGTGATCTCAGGACTGGGCCTGTTTCTGGAGACAGTCATTAAACAACCAGAATCCTCAGCCAGCCCTTAACCAAATTCTTATCTGTGGGCAGTATCAGTGGTGCCACAGGGATGCAGGGATAAAAAGCAATGTGGAAACATCTAGGGAAGATATAGAGAACTGGAAGATTCCCTCCAGGAGGGAAGCTGAGAAATATTCTCCATTTCTACACACTTGTTATTTTATGCACGTTTATTTAATCTTCCTAACAAAATCCTACATAGTAGGAATTTTTATCACCATTTTACAACAAAGAAACTAAGGCTCAATGAGCTTAAGTTGCTTGCCAAAGTCTGGATTTGAATCTGAGTCTGAACACAGGACTCGTTTCTCTCTCCTGCTGCCTTTCCCAAGAAGCCTGTATTTCTGGGAAATAAATGAACTCCAGGGGTAAGGCAGCACTTTCCTCATGTTTTTTTTTCTTTTTTGTGCATGACCTCTTCCTACTTTTTCTCTAGAAATAGATTACAAGGCCACCAGGATCCTAGGGGCAGCCCTGGTCATCCTTGCACTTGGGTCAGCACAGTGGATTTTTGGCTGAGTTACTTTCCGCTTTTTCCAGAAAGAGCCCTGCATCTGACATCTCAGTACAACACATCTCTCAGGCTCTGTTTTCTCCCCACAGGAATCTGAGATTCTATCTCTGTGTGTGTTATCAGACCGCTAAAGAGTTACATATGTCAGCAGAGAAGAAGAGCGTGTGATATGAGCTTGGCTTCCAGGAAAGCCCTCTCTGCTGCCCTGTTCTGGCTTGAGCTTTGTGTCTTTCATCAAGTTCCACAGGACACCTCGCTGCCTGCCAAGATTAAGTCAAATGAAGCAGAAGGCTCTCTGGGTAAATGCTCCTTTCCAGGACCTGAATTTGGACAGCAGCAAAAGATGCTGATTATTCCATGGCTCTTACCCTTCACTTCCTTTGGGAGAGGGTATGTGAATTCTTGCTGGGTCTGATAGTCTGTGGCTCCTTTGGAAATAAAAGGTGGACAACAGCAAAGTGAGTGCACGTCACAAGTACCAAAGTGAACGATTACCTCCCATCAAAGTTTGCAAACTGTACCCACACTTGTCATTTTACCTGCTTCTTATGTGAACCCTGTGAGCTGGGGACAGCAGTCAGAAGTGTCCCCTGCAACAGATACTTGGGTTAATCAAGATCAAGTGGGAGTCACACTGGGCTCCTGGCATGGAGGTCCTAAAGGAGATGAATTTCGCCGGATGACATAGCAGATCTCTCCGTGATGAGATTTCCATGGTTCTCTAGCATCAGTTCAGTTCAGTCGCTCAGTCGTGTCTGACTCTTTGTGACCCCATGAATTGCAGCACACCAGGCCTCCCTGTCCATCACCAACTCCCAGAGGTCACTCAGACTCACGTCCATCGAGTCAGTGATGCCATCCAGCCATCTCATCCTCTGTCGTCCGCTTCTCCTCCTGCCCCCAATCCCTCCCAGCATCAGTCTTCTCCAATGAGTCAACTCTTCACATGAGGTGGCCAAAGTACTGGAGTTTCAGCTTTAGCATCATTCCTTCCAAAGGAATCCCAGGGCTGATCTCCTTCAGAATGGACTGGTTGGATCTCCTTGCAGTCCAAGGGACTCTCAAGAGTCTTCTCCAACACCACAGTTCAAAAGCATCAATTCTTCAGTGCTCAGCTTTGTTCTAGCATAGGCACCTCTTTATCTTCAAGTTGGGTGTCCATCAACAAGGGTCCCCTGGGTGTGTGCCCTGCTAGGCTATTCTTTCCTTCCCTTTTCTTCTCATTTTCTACCTGTCCTTTTCAATTCAGAGCCTTGGTTTCCTTCCTGGCTGTTATATCTTTCCCAGCTGTGGTATTCAGAGCTAGTGTGTGGACTTTTCACGAAGAGTCACGGTATGTAGCTGCAGATGCAGCTGTGCACACTTGGAAGGTAAGCCTCTGTATAACACAGGTGGTATCCTGAAGAGGCTCTGAGTATCATGCTGCTGTGCGAGGGCAGATGTCAAGATGCTGCTGCCTCCTCCTGGTTAAACTAGTTCTAAACCAGCCACTTAATTTTACAGTCTATCTTAACAACCTCCCTTTTCTTCCAGGGACTACTCTTTTTTTTTTTTTTTAATTGAAGTAACATTGATTAATGACATAATATTTCTACTTCTGTATACCCTACCACGTGCTTACCACCCAATGTTTATTTTCCATCCATCACCATGCAGTTGACCCTTTTTACTCAATTTGCTCTCCCTTCCCCTGTCCCTTCCCCTCTGGCCACCATTGCTCTGTTCTCTGGGTCTACATGTTTTTGTTTGGCTTGTTCATTTATTTTATTTGTTTATTAGTTTTTAAATATTCAACATATTAGTGAGATCACGTGGTCTTTCTCCATCTGACTAGTTTCACTTAGCATAATATCTTTAAGGTCCCTCTGTGCTGTCATGAATACAAGACTGCATCATTTTTATGGCTGAATAGTATTCCAGCTTTTTTATCTATTCATCTGTTGATGGCCTGGTGGTCATTTTTGAAAGATCTATTTTACATACCACTTTGATCACTTATTAAATTTGAATGTGTATTTGGATGTATTTATGACCTTTCACTTCTGTTTCACTGATCTGTTTACCTATTCATTCACAATACTGCATTAATTATCATTGATTTATAGTACATTTTTGCACATCTGCACTGAATGGTTGCCTTTCCTTGACTGTTTCAGAATTTGCACAAAGATGCTTGCTGTTTGTTTTTCCATTTGAATCTTAGAACACAAAAAAGAGTCTTGTTGGTGCTTTAATTGGAATTACATTAAATTTGTAGATTTACTGAGGAACCTTTTTTGACTCTTAGGATGCTGTGTCCTCAGTCAAAATACACTGTATCTTTCTATTTATTCAAACCCTTGGAGTGCTTAGACTTTCGCTTATGTCAAAGTGAAAGTCACTCAGTCACGTCCGACTCTTTGTGACCCCATGAACTCTACAGTCCATAGAATTCTCCAGGACAGTATACTGGAGTAGGTAGATAACTGGTCCCTTTCTCTAGGAGATCTTACCAACCCAGGGATCGAATCCAGGTCTCCCACACTGCAGGCGGATTCTTTGCTTATGTATCAGGTATGAAACTTCTTTATTCCCAGATATTTGATTTACTGTGGTACTGGTAAATGAGATATTACCTTTTATTACATCTTCTATCTGCTTGTTATTTGTATTGGTAATGGCTATTGCCTTCTACACATTAATGTTTTACTGCACTAGCTCAGTAAATTCTCTTATTACTGAACATAGTTTTTAACTTCATTTTCTTACATTTCTCATGCACAAAAGTTTATTTACCTATATAAAGGATGATATTTATTATTCCTTGTTAATATATTAATTTCAAATATTGTATTATAATTAAAGTATCTTTTCTAATTAGAGATAGTACTTCCAAAACAGTATTAAATAACAGTAGTGGTAATGTCACCCTTATTTTGGTTGTGGTTTCTGTACAAATGCTTCTAAATTCTGTGTTCATTAGCACGATGTGCTGAGATAAATATCTTTCATCCTGTTAAGAAAGTATCCCTTTATTTATGCTTTGCTAAGAATTTATCTTTTAATCAAGAAAGGAGGTAATCGTACCCTTTAAAATGTCCTGTATGCTATGTGCTTTATCATGAACATTTCAGTCGAGTATATATTACATAATTAATTAATTACATAATTCAGTTCAGTTCAGTTGCTTAGTCATGTCTGACTCTTTGTGACTCCATGGGCTGCATCACTGTGCTTCCCTGTCCATCATCAACTCCCAGAGCTTGCTCAAACTCATGTCCGTTGAGTCTGTGATGTCATTCAGCCATCTCATCCTCTATCGTCCACTTCTCCCACTTTCAGTCTTTCCCAGCATCAGGATCTTTTCCAAGGAGTCAGTTCTTCATATCAGATGGTGAAAGTATTGGAGTTTCAGCTTCAGCATCAGTCCTTCCAATGCATATTCAGGACTGATTTCCTTTAGGATGGACTGGTGGGATCTCCTTGCAGTCCAAGAGACTCTCAAGAGTCTTCTCCTGTACCACAGTTCAAAAGCATCAATTCTTCAGTGCTCAGCTTTCTTTATGGTCCAACTCTCACATCCAAACATGACTGCTGGCAAAACCATAGCTTTGATTAGACGGGCCTTTGTTGGCAAAGTAATGTCTCTGCTTTTTAATATGCTGTCTAGGTTGGTCATAGCTTTTCTTCCAAGGAGCAAGCATCTTTTAATTTCATGGCTGCAGTCACCATATGCAGTGATTTTAGAGCCCCCCCAAAATAAAGTCTGTCACTGTTTCCACTCTTTGCCCATCTATTTGCCATGAAGGGATGGGACCAGATGCCATGATCTTAGTTTTCTGAATGTCGAGTTTTAAGCCAAAATTTTCACTCTCCTCTTTCACTTTCATCAAGAGACTCTTTGGTTCTTCTTTTTCTACCATAAGGGTGGTGTCATCTGCATATCTGAGGTTATTGATATTTCTCCCAGCAATCTTGATTTCAGGTTGTGCTTCATCCAGCCCAGTATTTCACATGATGTACTCTGCATATAAGTTAAATAAGCGGGGTGACAATATGCAGCCTTGACATACTCCTTTCCAATTTGCAACCAGTCTGTTGTTCCATGTCCAGTTCTAACTGTTGCTTCTTGACCTGCATACCGATTTCTGAGGAGGCAAGTCAGGTGGTCTGGTATTCCCATCTCTTTAAGAATTTTCCACAGTTTGTTGTGATCTACACAGTCAAAGGCTTTGGCATAGTCAATAAAGCAGAAATAGATGTTTTTCTGGATCGCTCATGCTTTTTTGATGATCCAGCGGATGTTGGCAATTTTATCTTTGGTTCCTCTGCCTTTTCTAAATCCAGCTTGAACATCTGGAAGTTCACGGTTCACGTACTGTTGAAGCTTGGCTTGGAAAAGTAGTGTAATTCTTGGAGAATTAATGTAATTTTAAATTATAATTTATATTATATAAGTATATATTAGAAATTATATTTATGTATTTTATATATGGTATAAATAAATGTAAGTATATTGGGAGATGTCAATTTTTAAAAATGTTTCAAACATGATTTTCATTATTCAAGCATTTATATTAAAATATTAACATTTAACACATATGATTTGCTCTTTTATTTACTCTTCCCCCCCCATTTTTTAATTTTTTTTTTGGTCTCACCACACAATTTGTGGGATCTTAGTTCCCTGACCAGGGATTGAACTTGGACCCTTAGCAGTGAAAGCTCAGAGTCCAAATCACTGGACTGCCAGGGAATTCCCTACTTTTTCCTTTTTAATGCAGAAGGCACTTCAAGATCTTGAAGGCTTCATGGATCATTATGGATACTGATTATCTTATTGGTTGATGGAAAATCAGTTAACTGAGGCTCAGTGTTTGAAAAGCCTCAGTTCTCCTGTGAAAAAGTCTGATTTTTGTGGCCCTCTCAATGTCCTCCTCTATGTTAGACAGTAACACTGCTCAAAATCCTTCAAGCTAGCTTCAGTGGTATGTGAACCAAGAACTTCCAGATGTACAAGCTGGGTTTAGAAAAGGTGGAGGAACCCAGAGATCAAATTGCCAGCATTTGTTGGATCATAGAGGAAGCAAGGGAATTTCAGAAAAATATCTACTTCTGTTTCATTGACTATGCTTAAGCTTTTGACTGTGTGGATCACGACAAACTGTGGAAAATTCTTAAAGAGATGGGAATACCAGACCACCTTACCTGTCTCCTGAGAAGTCTATATGTGGGTCAAGAAGTAACAGAACAAGACACATAACAACAGACTGGTTCAAAATTGGGAAAGGAGTACAGAAAAGCTATATATTTTCATTCCATTTATTTAACTTCTATGCAGAGTACATCATGCAAAACGCTGAGCTAGATGAATCACAAGCTGGAATCAATATTGCCAGAGGAAATAGCAACAACCTTCGATATGTGGATGATACCACTCTAATGGTAGAAAGTGAAGAGGAACTAAAGAGCTTCTTGATGAAGGAGAAAGAGGAGAGTGAAATACCTGGCTTAAAATTCAACATTCAACAAACGAAGATCATGGCATCCAGTCCTATCACTTCATGGAAAATAGAAGGGAAAAAAGTGGAAACAGTGACAGATTTGATTTTCTTGGGCTTTGAAATCACTGTGGACCATGACTGCAGCCATGAAATTGAAAGACACTTGCTCTTTGGAAGGAAAGCTGACAAACCTAGTCAGTGTATTAAAAAGCAGAGACATCACTCTGCTGATAAAGGTCCGTATAGTCAAAGCTATGGTTTTTCCAGTGGTCACATATGGTTGTTGAAAGTTGGACCATAAGGAAGGCTGAGGGCCAAAGAACTGAGGTTTTTGAACTGTAGTTCTGGAGAAGACTCTTGAGAGTCCCTTGGACAGCAAGGAGATCAATCCAGTCAGTCCTAAAAGAAATCAGTCCTGAATATTCATTGGAAGGACTGATGCTGAAGCTGAAACTCCAATACTTTGGCCACCTGATGTGAAGAATTGGACACTGGAAAAGACTCTGATGCTGGGAAAGATTAAGGGCAAGAGGAGAAGGGGGAGACAAAGGACGAGATGATTAAATGGCATCACTGACTCAATGGACATGAATTTAAGCAAACTCCAGGGGAGAGTGGAGGACAGAGGAGCCTGGGGTGCTGCAGTCCATGGGGTCACAAAAAGTCAGACATGACTTAGTGACTAAACAATGACAACAAAATGTCAGATGGTGGTAGTGAAGCCGCAGTACACTGGGCCCGCCTGGACCCACAGCTCCCCATCATGTAGGCACCACGGAATGACAAAGGCCAGTTTAGAGGGTGAGCTGTGTGTCTAGGCCCAGCCTCTCTGGCTCACGTGTGACACAAGTAGTGTTCCAACTGAAAGATGCTCGTTCTGGCAGTGTCTGGGTGGGAGCTGATAAACCTATGTGCAGACGGAAGAGTGGGAAGGAATCAGGTCTCATAATGACCCTCAGCTTTAGCACAGCGGGACTTCCTGTCAAGCCACTGCCAGAAGTCTTCCTGAGCAGATGATTCTGAAAAGTAAAGAAACACTAGTATTCTCTGTGGTCATAAAAAGGAAGAGGATAGCTGGAGGGATAAACATCTCAACAAACAAATTCTTTTTTATGGGATGTCTGGCTTTCTGCAAATTGTTACTGAACCAAGACATATGTTCTTTTTGAATTAATACATGTGGGGCAAAAACTCAAAACAATATGCTGATTTATTTCATAAAGATAATTTCCAGGCTAACTGGTTTGTTTTACACTGTCAACAAGAGAAGGGAGTGGGTGGGGAGGAATCTCGTAAAGCGCTGGAGATAAAAAGCTTGGGTTCACATGAAATCTAGAGTAAGCTCAATCTCTGTCTCTCTGTCTCACTCTCTCTAACGAAAATCTCTAGGGGATCTTCCTGACCCAGGGATTGAACCTGAGTCTCTTGCACTGTAGGTAGATTCTTTACCATCTAAGCCACCAAGGAAGCCCCATGAAAATCTAGTTTACTTTTGAAAGTATTTATTGAGCACCATGGAAACACAACACAAGGGGTTCCCTTGTAGCTCAGTCAGTAAAGAATCTGCCTGCAATGCAGGAGACCTGGGCTAGATTCCTGGATTAAGAAGATTCCCGGGAGAAGGAAATGGCAACCCACTTCAGTATTCTTGCCTGGAGAATCCCATGGACAGAGGAGCCTGGCAGGCTATAGTCCATGGGATTGCAAGAGTTGGATAAGACTTACCAACTAAACAACTACCATAGAAACACAGAAGCAAGATAAGATGTTCAGTTCAGTTCAGTTGTGTCTGAATCTTTGTGACCCCATGGACTGCAGCACGCCAAGGTTCCTTGTCCATCACCAACTCCCTGAGTTTGCTCAAACTTATGTCCATTCAGGAGAAGGCAATGGCACCCCACTCCAGTACTCTTGCCCGGAAAATCCCATGGATGGAGGAGCCTGCAAGGCTGTAGTCCATGGGGTCGCTGAGGGTCACACACGACTGAGCGACTTCACTTTCACTTTTCACTTTCATGCATTGGAGAAGGAAATGGCGACCCACTCCAGTGTTCTTGCCTGGAGAATCCCAGGGACGGGGGAGCCTGGTGGGCTGCCAGCTATGGGGTTGCACAGAGTCGTACATGACTGAAGTGACTCAGCAGCAGCAGCAGGTCCATTCAGTCTGTGATGCCATCCAACGATCTCATCCTTTGTTGTCCCATTCTCCTTCTGCTTTCAATCTTTCCCAGCATCAGGGTCTTTTCCAAGGAGTCAGTTCTTCGTATTAGGTGGCCATAGTATTGGAGTTTCAGCTTCAACATTAGTCCTTCCAATGAATATTCAGGACTAATTTCCTTTAGGATTGACTGGTTGGATCTCCTTGCAGTCCAAGGGACTGTCAAGAGTCTTCTCCAACACCACAGTTCAAAAGCATCAATTCTTCGGTGCTTAGTGTTCTTTATAGTCCAACTTTCACATCCGTACATGACTACTGGAAAAACTATAGCTTTGACTATACAGACCTTTGTTGGCAAAGTAATGTCTTTGCTTTTTAGTATGCTATCTAGGTGGATCATAGCTTTTCTTCCAAGGAGTGAGCATCTTTTAATTTCATGGCTGCAGCCACCATCTGTAGTGATTTTGGAGCCCCCAAAAATAAAGTTTCTCACCGTTTCCATTGTTTCCCCATCTGTTTGCCATGAAGTGATGGGACTGGATGCCATGATCTTAGTTTTTTGAATGTTGAGTTTTAAGCCAACTTTTTCACTTTCATCAAGAGGCTCTTTATTTTTTCTTCACTTTCTGCCATAAGGGTGGTGTCATCTGCATATCTTAGAATATTGATATTTCTCCCAGCAATCTTGATTCTAGCTTGTGCTTCATCCAGCTCGGCATTTTGCATGATGTACTCTACATATAAGTTAAATAAGCAGGGCGGCACTATACAGCCTTGACATACTCCTTTCCCAATTTGGAACCAGTCTGTTGTTCCACGTCCAGTTCTAACTGTTGGTTCTTGACCTGCATACAGATTTTGGAGGAGGCAAGTCAGATGGTCTGGTATTCCCATCTCTTGAAGAATTTTCCACAATTTGTTGTGATCCACACAGTCAAAGGCTTTGGCATAGTCAGTAAACAGAAATAGATATTTTTCTGGAACTCTCTTGGTTTTTTAGTGACCCCACAGATGTTGGAAATTTGATCTCTGGTTCCCCTGCCTTTTCTAAATCCAGCTTGAACATCTGAAAGTTCATGGTTCAAGTACTGTTGAAGCCTGGCTTGGAAAATTTTGAGCATTACTCTGCTAGCGTGTGAGATGAGTGCAATTGTGTGGTATTTTGAGCATTGTTTGGCATTGCCTTTCTTTGGGATTGGAATGAAAACTGACCTTTTCCAGTCCTGTGGCCACTGCTGAGTTTTCCAAATTTGCTGGCATGTCGAGTGCAGCACTTTCACAGCATCATCTTTTAGGATTTGAAATAGCTCAACAGGAATTCCATCACCTCCACTAGCTTTGTTTGTAGTGATGGTTCCTAAGGCCCACTTGACTTCACATTCCAGGATGTCTGGCCAAACTCCTTATTGCCAAATTCAGACTTAAATTTAAGAAAGTAGGGAAAACCACTAGACCATTCAGGTATGACTAAATCAAATCCCTTATGATTATACAAAGTGGAAGTGACAGATTCAACAGATTAGATCTGATAGAGAGAGTGCCTGAAGAACTATGGATGGAGGTTCGTGACATTGTACAAGAGACAGTGATCAAGACCATCACCAAGAAAAAGAAATGCAAAAAGGCAAAATGGTTGTCTGAGGAGGCCTTACAAATAGCTGAGAAAAGAAGAGACGTGAAAGGCAAAGGAGAAAAGGAAAGATATTCCCATTTGAATGCAGAGTTTGAAAGAATAGCAAGGAGAGATAAGAAAGCCTTTCTCAGTGATCAGTGCAAAGAAATAGAGAAGATAATAGAATGGGAAAGACTAGAGATCTCTTCAAGAAAATCAGAGATACCAAAGGAACATTTCATGCAAGATCAGATCAGATCAGTCGCTCAGTCGTGTCCGACTCTTTGCGACCCCATGAACCGCAGCACGCCAGGCCTCCCTGTCCATCACCAGCTCCCGGAGGTCACTCAGACTCGCATCCATCGAGTCAGTGATGCCATCCAGCCATCTCATCCTCTGTCGTCCCCTTCTCCTCCTGCCCTCAATCACTCCCAGCATCAGAGTCTTCTCCAATGAGTCAACTCTTCGCATGAGGTGGCCAAAATACTGGAGTTTCAGCTTGAGCATCATTCCTTCTAAAGAAATTCCAGGATTGATCTCCTTCAGAATGGACTGGTTGGATCTTCCCGCAGTCCAAGGGACTCTCAAGAGTCTTCTCCAACACCACAGTTCAAAAGCATCAATTCTTCGGCGTTCAGCCTTCCTCACAGTCCAGCTCTCACATCCATACATGACCACAGGAAAGACCATAGCCTTGACTAGGCGAACCTTTGTTGGTAAAGTAATGTCTCTGCTTTTGAATATGCTATCTAGGTTGGTCATAACTTTCCTTCCAAGGAGCAAGCGTCTTTTAATTTCATGGCTGCAGTCACCATCTGCAGTGATTTTGGAGCCCAGAAAAACAAAGTCTGACACTGTTTCCACTGTTTCCCCATCTATTTCCCATGCAGTGATGGGACCAGATGCCATGATCTTCGTTTTCTGAATGTTGAGCTTTAAGCCAACCTTTTCACTCTCCACTTTCACTTTCATCAAGAGGCTTTTTAGCCCCTCTTCACTTTCTGCCATAAGAGTCGTGTCATCTGCATATCTGAGGTTATTGATATTTCTCCCGGCAATCTTGATTCCAACTTGTGTTTCTTCCAGTCCAGCATTTCTCATGATGTACTCTGCATATAAGTTAAATAAACATGGTGACAATATGCAGCCTTGACGTACTCCTTTTCCTATTTGGAACCAGTCTGTTGTTCCATGACCAGTTCTAACTGTTGCTTCCTGACCTGCATACAGATTTCTTAAGAGGCAGATCAGGTGGTCTGGTATTCCCATCTCTTTCAGAATTTTCCATAGTTTATTGTGATCCACACAGTCAAAGGCTTTGGCATAGTCAATAAAGCAGAAATAGATGTTTTTCTGGAACTCTCTTGCTTTTTACATGATCCAGCGGATGTTGGCAATTTGATCTCTGGTTCCTCTGCCTTTTCTAAAACCAGCTTGAACATCAGGAAGTTCACGGTTCACATATTGCTGAAGCCTGGCTTGGAGAAATTTGAGCATTACTTTACTAGCGTGTGAGATGAGTGCAATTGTTCGGTAGTTTGAGCACTCCTTGGCATTGCCTTGCAAAGATGGGCTCAATAATGCACAGAAACAGTACGGACCTAACAGAGGCAGAAGATATTAAGAAGAGGTGGCAAGAACACACAAAAGATAAAATGAGGTATATTTTAATTTATTTAGGGAATGAATACATGTGCATATGGAGTAGGTAACAATTCAAAAAAATTTAAAATTGAATAACACTATAAGTGGCATAGAGTGTATTGTGAGAGGTCACAGAAATCAGGAGTAGTCATGAGCTTGTATCAACAGTGGTTCGTATAAGCAGAGAAGAGCAATGGAGGAAGAGGATGGACATATGGTTTATAATTCTTTTTTCCCAGCAATGTTTCAATGCCATAGGCTCAATCTACCTGCTCAACATTCAACGCAGGGGACTTCTGAAAGTCTGCTTGGATGGTCTCACCCTGGGACAAGAGGGAAATCACAGCTTCTGTCCGATTTATTATGTATTGCCAGCATTAAGGCAAGAGAGAAAAAGTAATAACCCGCCAGCAACTTACAAGGATGCTTTTGGCTACGGTATTATTGAATTTAGTATCATGGAGCTAGTCAGACTGATTGAGTCACAGAAGGAGATACCTTCTCCTTTTGAGAAGCTATTCTGATTGAGCACAGAATTGCTGTTCAAATCACTAGTCACAACTAAAACCACAATGAGATGTTGCCACACATCCATTAGAATGGCTAAAATGCCAAGTATTGGTGAGGATGTAGATAACTGGAACTTTCAGACATTTCAATGGGAATGCAAAATGGTGCAAGTGTCTGAAAAACAGCACAGCAGTTTCCTTTAAAGTTAACAGATATTTACCAGTGACACAATGATTCCTATTCTAGGTTTTTACCCCCACCCTCCAATAAAACTTCTCTGGTGGCTCATACAGTAAAATGTCTGCCTACAATGCGGGAGGCCCAGGTTTGATCCCTGGGCCGGGAAGATCCCCTGGAGAAGGAAATGGTGACCCACTCCAGTACTCTTGCCTGGAGAATCCCATGGACAGAGGAGCCTGGTAGGCTACAGTCCATGGGGTCTCAAAGAGTCAGACACGACTGAGCGACTTCCCTTTCCAAATAAAAACGCATCCTTATAAGGACTTCTACATGAATATTCAGATCAGGTTCATTCATAATAACCCCAAATTACAAACAACCCCAGACAGGCCACCCACTCCAGTACTCTGGGCTTCCCTTGTGGCTCAGCTGGTAAAGAATCTGCCTGCAATGCAGGAGATTCCATCCCTGGGTTCCATCCCTGGGTTGGGAAGATCCCCTGGAGAAGGGAAAGGCAATCCATTCCAGTATTCAGGCCTGGAGAATTCCATGGACTGTATAGTCCATGGGGTCACAAAGAGTCGGACACAACAGAGCGACTTTCACTTTCAGACAGGTGAATTGACAAACAATTTGCTGCATATTCAAGCTATGCAATATTATAGCAACAAAACGGAATGAACTATTGATACACGCACCTAATAAAAATATTATAGATGAATCTCAGAAATGTGCTCAATGAAAGAATGAGCTCTTTTATTCATTTATTGTTAAGAATAACTAACCTATAGTGACAGGAAGCAGATTTGAGGTTCCCTAGTTCTGGGGCAGGTGAGATTGAGTGGGATGGGACACAGGGGAACTTTCCGGAGCGATGCACATATTTTATACCTTGCTTGTGGTAGGAATGACACTGGCATAAACATTTGTCTAAACTCAGCAAACTGTGCACTTGAAATGATTGCATCTGGTTGTATGTAACTTCTACCTCCATAAAGGACCACGGTGGAGTCAGAGGCTGGCAGCAGTAGGTCACTGTGTGCTTGGGTAGATGATTCTTCTGAGACCTGACTCCATCCACTGGCTCTTCCCTTGATCTAGAAACTTCAGGTGGGGTCTAGCTAATTACGTTCAGCAGAGCATTCTCTCCCAGGGCCTGTTCGTCGCAAGAGGGTCCCTGCTCTGAGAGCTCACCTAGCCCGAGAAGGAGGAAGGTCAAGAGGGGATGTGCCACTGTCTCTTCCACATCCCAGCGAGCTGGTCTCTTTACAAAGGAACCCAGTGCTAGTGGTATCTAGCTGAATTTGGGAAAAATCCCAATAAACTTACCCCTCACATTGAGATTTCTTGGCCAACTCAGTGAGCCAAATAAAGCAGTCCATGTTTGGGGGGGTTGCAACTGTGTGATAGGTCATAATCCCCATTAAGTATGCTATGAAATGTAAATTATAGTTATGGAACAGTGAAAAATCACATATTGACATCAAAATTAAAAGGGAAACAAAGTATGACTATGAGCATTATCTTTTGGAGAAATGACCACAACCAGATGTAAGTAAATTATACCCTAAGGAGAAGAAGGCATCTTTCCAGGCCACTGCCATGAATTTATCTTAGACATACTCTAAATTCCCTATCCAAAGCCCATCTTAAATAACTGTTTTCCCATCCAATGAACCATCTCCTTCACTGTGGGAAATCTGTGTACATTTTTGGCAAGTTAGCAATTATACAAATTTTAAGAAGTCTATCTTTGTAGACATCTATCTTTTTAGCTGCTTTAATCACTTGGTTGGTAAATGAAAACAAAAGGAAATAGAGTTAGTTCCTGAAAGATGTTAAATCTTACGTGGTTTAAGATGGATTGTATGGCTCCAATTATGATGTCTTTCATCACTGCACAGGCCCAGGCTGAGAGTCAGGACACAGGGGTCTAGCCACTGCTCACTCTTGAACTCGGTATGTGACCTCCAGCAAATCTAACCTTTGTTCCAGTTTCTTCCATGGTCAGAGGAAGATGGCAGCATTTTCTCAACCCATCTCAGCAAGTAAAAAGCTTTCACTGAAATATTAGGCATGGAACACTGTGATGGATGTGGTGGACGGGTCAATGGGCGACTTCTAGCCTGCACGACCATGGCCCCGTGACAGCTCGCTCCTGGCACCTGCACTGAGCTTTAGACCCTGACTTGGACTCCAAGGAGAAGGATGTGGACAAGGCGCTGCTTGGTCTCCTGCTTAGGGCCCACCGTGATCTGGGTTTCAAGGCTTCCTGGGACCTCCTCATGGCTGGGGTGTGATGGGACTCAGAACTGGAGGCACCGAGGCTGGGCGGAGATAGACCAACCACTGCCACAGGGCCCCCCAGGCCAGCTCACAGTGCTCCAGGGGTGGGAGTCCTCCCAAGGCTCACTCACCCTGGGGAAGCTGTGCCGCAGAGGAAGTCATCGCATGCCATTTGTGATAAGAAAGGAGGCTGAGAGGGGCATTTCTAAACCATCCGAAATGAAAAATATTAATACACGTCAATCACTCATGCTAGGCGAGAGACCAGTGTAACTATCCTATATCCTTTTTATATACGACATTAAAAATTAACATCTTATGACAAAAAGAACAGAGTATGTGACAAAGTACAGGAAACAATACCCCAGAGATGTGCCTCAGAGTTAATAAATAATAGTGACATGTTATTTTTCTCAATTTTTTTATATTTGTGGCATTTATTAGCTTTTAAAACTTCATATTTGTTGTGATGTCTTTTATTCTAAATAAAGCTACTTTCATATCTAATTTTGTATTTTTCTATAGATGGGGAAACAGTGGAAACAGTGTCAGACTTTGTTTTTCTGGGCTCCAAAATCACTGCAGATGGTGACTGCAGCCATGAAATTAAAAGACGCTTGCTCCTTGGAAGGAAAGTTATGACCAACCTAGATAGCATATTCAAAAGCAGAGACATTACTTTACCAGCAAAGGTTCGCCTAGTCAAGGCTATGGTCTTTCCTGTGGTCATGTATGGATGTGAGAGCTGGACTGTGAAGAAGGCTGAGCGCCGAAGAATTGATGCTTTTGAACTGTGGTGTTGGAGAAGACTCTTGAGAGTCCCTTGGACTGCAAGAAGATCCAACCAGTCCATTTTGAAGGAGATCAATCCTGGAATTTCTTTAGAAGGAATGATGCTAAAGCTGAAACTCCAGTATTTTGGCCACCTCATGCGAAGAGTTGACTCACTGGAGAAGACTCTGATGCTGGGAGGGATTGAGGGCAGGAGGAGAAGGGGACGACAGAGGATGAGATGGCTGGATGGCATCACTGACTCGATGGATGCGAGTCTGAGTGACCTCCGGGAGCTGGTGATGGACAGGGAGGCCTGGCGTGCTGCGGTTCATGGGGTCGCAAAGAGTCGGACACGACTGAGCGACTGATCTGATCTGATCTGATTCTTTTTCTTGGGCTTCTCAGGTAGCATTAGAGGTAGACTTCACATTGTGTAAACTCGAGGCACACAAACTTGGATCAGCCCTTGGATAATTCCATGTTAGCTCAATATACATGTGATTAATTACGATTATTGGGTAACTTGAGCTCCTAGGGCTGAAAAACGTTAAGGAAATAAATGCATTTCAAAGAGACAAAATAAACAACTAAATGGTAGATTGGCTGGAAAATCACTATCTTCATTCTAGTACCTTTTAAAAATGAGAACAGACTGTTAGGCACCAGATCATTTCCACACTACACCACGGTCTGCCAGATTGCAAGGGGCTGGTTGTTCAGTGAGGGCTCTGGCAGAGGCAGATTTATGTGGCATTAATAATTTCTAACGCCGTTTCTACCTGCCATTTCAGCAGACTATTTTCCCAATCAGGTTTCCCAATTTAAATTAGGAAATGTAAATATAAAGTATTTAACAAGGAGGAAAGATACAATTTAATTCTTCATATGCAAACTTTATGACCAAAATTTAAGAATGTTATATAAAAACAAAAAAAATATCTCAGTGTTCTAACCAAAGTCCAATTAATTAATTTCATAGTGCAATGGCTCAATTTGCTTTATTTTATAGAATAGACATATTTGAATGTTATAGAAACTTCTTTAAAAAAAATAAAGTCAATATGTTAGAGTCTGGAAAGTGCCACAGTTACAACTTGCCAAATTAACAATTTCTGTCTTTCAAAATCCAAAACATGGACAATGGATATGAATCAATTGTTTTTAAGATACTGGTCAGCAGGAAAAAAAAAGGACAGTGGTTCCTGAGACACAAGTAATAAACAAAGTTAAGCCCTACAATTGCCCGAGATCACTGTCTGGAGAGAGTTTCCAGGCAATGGTGCATAGTGGGTGCATCTCCTTGAGTTGAGGAGACAAATTAATCAACACAATGCCAATCAAAATCCCAGGTAGATTTTTTTTGTAGAAACTAAAAAAAAAGAATTCTAAAATTTATATGTAAATGTAAAGAACTTAGAGTAGTCAAAAAGAGTTAGCAAAGGAACAAGCTTGGAGGAATATCTGATTTCAAGACAATAGAAAACTAAAGTAACTAACCAAGGGTGCTACTGGCATTACTACTAATAGATCAGTGGAACAAAATGGAAAGTACATAAATAGACCCACATATATACGAAAAACTGATTTTTGACAAAGGAGCAAAAGCAATTCAGTGGAGAAATAATAACCTTCTTAGCAGATGGTGATGGAACAATTGAAATCCATTCACACAACAAATGAACTTCAATCCATAACTCAGATCATATACAAAAATTAACCTAGAACAGGTCACAGATTTAAATGTAAAACCAAATATTAAAAAATCTTTTAGAAGAAAATATAGGAGAAAATCTTTATGACCTTGGATTAGGCAAAATATTTAGATACAGCACCAAGAACAAGATACATGAACATATAAATTGTCTTATCAAAATGAAACACATTTGTTTTGTGAAAGACACTATTAGGGAAGACAAGCTACAGGGAGAGAAAACATTGGCAAAATCTGTATCTAATAAAAGACTTCTATCCAGAATACTTAAAGAACTCTCAAAATTCAACAAAAAAGAAAACCAGCAACTCAGTTAAAATAATGGGCAAAAAAATTGAAAGACACTTCACCAAAGAAGATATACGAATGGCAAATAAGCACATGAAAAAAAGCTCAATATAATTTGTTATTAGAGAAATGGAAATTAAAATCCCAAGTAGAGGTTACAATGTTCCCAAAGTAGCAGCTAAAATGCAAAAGACTGACTCTATTGTACAACACAGGGAACTGTATTCAATATCCTGTAATAATCTATAATGGAAAATATGTAACTGAATTACTGTTGAATACCTGAAACTAATATAATATTGTAAGTCAACTATACTTCAGTAAAAAAAAAAAAAAAAAGACTGACCATACCAAGTGTTGTCAAGAAGCTAGAAAAAGTGGAATTCTCATACACTGCTGGTGAGACTGTAAAATGATACTCTGGAAAACAGTTTGACAGTTTTTAAAAATGCTAGATATAAATCTACCATATAATTCAGCCACTCTCTGCTTAAATATTTATCCAAGAGAAACAAAAGCATATGTCCATTTTAATAATTTATATGAAGAATCATAGATGTACTTCTAATAATCAAATACTGGCAACTGCCCAAATGTTCATTAACAGGTGAATGCAGAAAAACAACAACAATACTGTGGCATATGTAACAAAATAGCAGTCAGGAATAAAAAGGAATAAACTATTGTTATACACACCTAAACGACATATTAAAAAGAAGAGACATTACTTTGCCAAGAAAGGTCCATCTAGTCAGTTCAGTTCAGTTCAGTTGCTCAGTCGTGTCTGACTCTTTGCGACCCCATGAACTGCAGCTTTCCAGGCTTCCCTGTCCATCACCAACTCCCAGAGTCCACCCAAACTCATGTCCATTGAGTCGGTGATGCCATCCAACCATCTCATCCTCTGTCATCCCCTTCTCCTGCCCTCAATCTTTCCCAGCATCAGGATCTTTTCAAATGAGTCAGCTCTCCGCATCAGGTGGCCAAAGTATTGGAATTTCAGCTTCAACATCTAGTCAAGGCTATGGTTTTTCCAGTAGTCATGTATGGATGTGAGAGTTAGACAATAAAGAAAGCTGATCACTGAAGAATTGATGCTTTTGAACTGTGGTGTTGGAGAAGACTCTTGAGTTCCTTGGACTGAAAGGAGATCCAACCAGTCGATCCTAAAGGAGATCAGTCCTGAGTGTTCATTGGAAGGACTGATGCTGAGGCTGAAACTCCAATACTTTGGCCACATGATGTGAAGAGCTGATTCATTTGAAAAGACCTTGATGCTGGGAAAGATTGAGGGCAGGAGAAGGGGATGACAGAGGATGAGATGGTTGGATGGCATCACCGACTCAATGGACATGAGTTTGGGTGAACTCCAGGAGTTGGTGATGGACAGGGATGTGCTGGTGTGCTGGATCACAGGGATGTGATGGACAGGGATGTGCTGGTGATGGACAGGTGATGGCCCGGTGTGCTATGGTCCATGGGGTTGCAAAGAGTTGGACATGACCGAGCAACTGAACTGAACTGAATGACATCAATGAACCTCAAAATAATTATGCCGAGTAAAAGAAACCAGACAAAAATGAGAGTACATAATATACAATCCAGTTATATAAAAGCCTAGAAAATGCAATTGCTAGTGATAGAAAACAGATATGTGGTTGGGGATTGGGGGTGGGGGTGGTTAGGGAGAGTCAGGAGAGAAGGGTTGCATTATCTTGCAGTGATGATTTCATAGTGGTATATACATATATCTCAAAACATATCAAATTACACACTTTGTGCATTTTTTGTATATCAATTATACTTCAACAAATCTATTTTTAAAACATGATTTGACTTTAGACATGTAGAACAAAGTATAGGTTTGGGAGCTCTAAAAAAAATCATAGAACATCAAGATATTAACCATATTTGGTTCTACAATGGGACCTTATCCTTAACTGTGAAGTGAAATATTCTTGTTAACTGCCCAATCAGTAGTTCATGTAGTCCATAAGGAGGCTCTCCCCCTACACTCAGAGCAAGTGGAATGAGTCATTTAAAATAAGTTTGGGAAGTGGGGCGCCGGGCGGCTTTGGCCGGTGAGGCCGGCTCGCCGTCTGTGGCGGCGGCCGGGAGACCGCGCGGAGGAGGGCCTGGCCGGTATTTTTTATTTTTTTTATTTAAAAAATAAAATAAAATAAGTTTCACCACTCCCCCCTCTTTCTCTTTCCTTATCTTGCGGGGAGAAGGTAGAAATATAAAAAACAGTTTTAATGTAAGTCAGGATGCACAATGGGCTTCCCAGGTGGCTCAGTGGTAAGGAATCAGCCTGTCCATGCAGAAGATGTGGGTTCACTACTTTGGTCGGGAAGATTCCCTGGAGAAGGGAAATGGGTTGCCACTGGGTTGCCACTCCAGTATTCTTGCCTGGGAAATCCCATAGACAGAGGAGCCTGGCGGGCTACAGTCCATGGAGTTGCAAGAGTCAGACAGGACTGAGCAATTAAACAACAATATGCACAATAGCTTGTTGGGTACTTAATAATGATACCAGAAGATGGGTATCGATATCCAAAGAGTAAGTACGAGGAAAGATTTTTCCTTGCTCTCTTCTTTTCCTTTTTTTACTTTTACCATCCCTCTCTACCATCCTTTTTTTAAATATCCCTCTCTGCTGCTAAGTTGAGTCAGTCGTGTTCGACTCTGTGCGACCCCACAGACGGCAGCCCACCAGGCTCCCCCATCCCTGGGACTCTCCAGGCAAGAAGACTGGAGTGGATTGCCATTTCCTTCTCCAATGCATTAAAGTGAAAAGTGAAAGTGAAGTCGCTCAGTCGTACCCGACTCTTAGCGACCCCATCCATGGACTGCAGCCCACCAGGCTCCTCAGTCCATGGAACTTTCCAGGCAAGAGTACTGGAGTGGGTTGCCATTGCCTTCTCCTATCCCTCTCTACCATCCTTTTTAAATATTCCCTTTTTCCTTTCCCTTTTTTTTCCTGTTCTCCTTCTACCTTCTTTTATTCCCATATCCCCACGTTTGTTGGCAGGTTTTTGTACGGTGGTTCAGACCACTGCTCAGACTCTGGAGCTGGCTGCCCAGTTCAGATCTAGTACTGTATCAGGCATGGGATCTAGAAAAATGGTATTGATGAACCTATCTGTAGGGCAGGAATAGAGACACAGACTTGTGGACACAGTGGGGGAAGGAGAGGGTGGGACGAACTGAGAAAGTAGCTTTAACATATATACACGACCATGTGTAAAATAGATAGCTAACAGGAAGCAACTCTATAGCACAGGGGGCTCAGCCCAGGGCTCTGTGCTGACCTAGAGAGTGGGAGAGAGGCCCAAGAGGGAGGCTATGTATGTAAACTTATAGCTGATTCACGCTGTTGTATAGCAGAAACCAACACAGCACTGTAAAGCATTTATCTTCCAATAAAAATAAAAATAATAATAATACCCCATGCTTCAGATCCCCCATCTGTAAGTAGGCTGTTTTCAAGACTGTTTTTAGTAGGGCTGCTGTGAGGATGAAATGAACTAACACAGGGAAAACACTCAGAACAGGTGAAACCATGCAAGTGTTACCATTTTCAGAGCTCTTTCCCTCCCTCCTACTTCCCTCTTCCTCGCCATCAACACCAAACACATGGGACTCCACTCAGTTCAGTGGAAACAGGCCCTGAGCCCAAAGAAGTGTGCAGAAGGCATGAGATTCCGAGACCTGGACCCTGGTCCTGACTCAGCCACTCACCAATTTTCTGACCCTGTCCATATTGGTTATGCCTCAGAGCTAAAACTGTTTACTGGTAACATGAAAAGGCAGGTCTAGATCTATAGTCCCATCCACCTAACACAGCTTTTTATAATTTAAAAGTATGCAAAGATAAAGTGAAAACCTTTTTGACAACTTTCAGCCACAACAGAGATTTTCATTTACCATGAAGGATATCCAGTACTTAGTAAGAAAGATAACATGGCAGATTACCCAGATATGACAATTGTTAAAATTTTAGCAGCACACTGAGTTACATGAATGTTTTATGAGAAATTATCACATGGCCCTTATTATATGTAGAAATTGAACACATTCAAATGTTCTGGATTGGAACTTCCCCTTTCAAGCAAAGCTGTATATGAAGTCTCTTGAAAGTATAGGAGTTCGTGTACTTCGTGGTGGAGGGTATACCATGGCCTTGGCCTCAGTGACCTACCAGGAGAAATCATTTCAAAAACTCTCTGCAGCTAGTCTGTCTACTCCAAGGTCAGTAGAATGAGTGGTGAGTGAGCAACTACAGAGAGGAAAGAGTTCATAATGGTTCACTTTGTATGAAAGTCACTGGAGTTTAAGTGTAATAATCTACATATAATGCCACCATCCAAAAATACCACTCAGCTTTTAAAAGTGGGGGGAGGGTGGATTTAATGTGGAAATTGTCCTTAGCTGGCTTCACACATACATGCTTTGATTATAAACCTGATGAAGACTAGCTATGATCAGGCAGCAGGGCTCTAATGTTGACTGGAAGAGGATATGATATTACCACAATGAGGAGAGAGATTTCCTCCATCAACATCCTACTGAGAAATCTGTCAAATGCGGCAGAAATTCACAATATTTTCAAGATTCAAAGAACTTTCAGAAAAGTTACACTCCTGTTGGGTCAAGTCCTTATTCAGAAACTTATCATTCAATTGAGAGACATCAATTTGTCCAGTGAAGGCATTATGGACTACAGGGACCAAATAGGACTTTTGTTAAAACAAGTGAGATTGATTAGGCCTTATGTTTCAATTATGATCCCAAGTCCCACCATTACCAAAGAGTGTTCTTGTAGTTTCTCATAATTCTTAGCCGAAGTCTCTGTACCACTTTCTGCTGGCTTCCCAGGTGGCGCTAGTGGTAAAGATCCCACCTGCCAATGCAGGAGACATAAGAGACAAGGGTTCAATCCCTGGGTTAGGAAGAGCCCCTGGAGGAGGGCATGGCAACCCACTCCAGTATTCTTGCCTGGGAAATCCCATGGACAGAGGAGCCTGGCAGGCTACAGTCCGTAGGGTCGCAGAGTCGGACATGACTAAAGCAACTTAGCACGGACGCACTGCTTGAATGAGCTGCTCCAGCAAAGTTGACAATGTGACTGATTCTACATTATTTTCTGCTGCTAGAATCAATCACCTGTCTCAACTTGTGCATTCTCCTAGCTGTATAGGGATAGTTAGAGGTAGGCTTTGTGGACATAAGTGTACCTACAAAACTCTTGTCTCTTCAGCTAGTACTTTCAGTGTTAAACTAGTTGTCAGAGTTTGGGCATGAATCAGTTGGACTTATTTAGGTATCTTGATGGGCTGTTATAAAAGATGAAAGGGAGAAACAAGCTCAGTTTGATGAACTGGTATCACTAGAACAAGGCTTGAAATTTAGTGTACAAGTGTACATGTGTGTCCATGCATTTGGGATAGCAAACCAGCAATTTTTGACCTGATTTCCAGGATAAAGCTGGTTAAAGGGTAGTGGGGAATCTATAGATCATTGCTGCTGCTGCTGTTGCTGCTGCTAAGTCACTTCAGTCATGTCCGACTCTGTGCGATCCCATAGATGGCAGCCTGCCAGGCTCTGCCATCCCTGGGATTCTCCAGGCAAGAACACTGGAGTGGGTTGCCATTTCCTTCTCCAATGCATGAAAGTGAAAGGTGAAAGTGAAGTTAAGTGCTAGTTAAGTTCAATTGAAAAATTCCTTTTAACTATTAAAAATTGGGGAATATTAGAAATAAAACGCAACTCCAAAGAAATATGAACATTTTCAATAGATGAATTCTATGCACATTTTCATAGAGTTGAGATCACGTGCATATATTATTTTGTCTTGTACTTGAACTTAAGATGCTCTGTGCATTTCCCTATGTCATTTTTGAAATTATTTTTAATGTCAATAATATTCTATTGTAGTTATATTCTAATATGGTTAACTGTTTTATTACTGTTCAGTTCAGTTGCTCAGTTGTGTCCGACTCTTTGTGACTCCATGGACTGCAGCACGCCAGGCTTCCTTGTCCATCACCAACCCGCGGAGCTTGCTCAAACTCATGTTCATCAAGTTGGTGATGCCATCCAACCATCTCATTCTCTGTCATCCCCTTCTCCTCCTGCCTTCAATCCTTCCCAGCATCAGTCTTTTCCAATGAGTCAGTTCTTTGCATCAAGTGGCCAAAGTATTGGAGTTTCAGCTTCAGCATCAGTCCTTCAATGAATATTGAAGACTTATTTCTTTTAGGATTGACTGGATTATTACTGTTACACATAGGGTTTTACTGTAAAAAATAATGCTATTATGAACATTTGTGCATAAGTGTACTTTTTCACTTTAAGTTTTTTTTCTATAAAATAAAATTATGAGATAAAGAGTTTCTATATTTTTAAGGCTCTGGTTAAATTTTACCAAATGTTTGGTCAAAATGCTCTCCCAGCAGCAGTGTATGAGAACGGTCCACCTTGAGGCATCATTGTCAGTACTGAATGTTTCTTTAAGGAAAAAAAGTCCTTGCTATTTTGATGGTAAAACAGTATTCTATTATAATTTTCTTCACATTTTAAAAATTACTATAGTTCCCCTTTTGTTTTCTCTATCAACAACTTGTTTATGTCCTTTGCCTTTTCCCCCTTTTTCTACCACATTAATAAAATTATTTTGTTTTATAAAGTCTCCATTGAAGCAGCAATAAAACACTCACTAGAGTTCATTTTGTTGAATTGATTTAAATATTTTATTTAAGGAAATATTCTGAAGACTATAGTTCATTATTTATAGGAAAAATATAAAGCATACATGTTTAGAGATCATTTTGTAGTGACATTATAGGAAATAGATTTCTCCAAATAACATAATTAGTTTTGTAGTGCTACCAGTGGAATGCATCCTGCAGAAACATGGTTTTACCTTCAGATCTGAGCACACTGCCCTTACATCAAAAAAGAAAAAAAGATAATAAAAAAAACCCCACAACTTTGATTAGTTTAAATTTTTAGTAGACCACATCTGATTTGTTGAAGTGCAAGTTCTTTTATTTACCTCTTCAAGGAAGTGCTTATTTTTTTCACCTCTTTCTGAGCATCTTTATCCTATAAAGAAAATACAAATACACAATAAAATTTCACACTTCACCCTGATACTCTAGGTACTTTGAAATAGACTTGTTGAACAAGGGGGTACTTTTTGAAATACCATCACAAAGAAACTGTGCATGTCTTAGCACCAGGCATGATTTGGATCTCTGAGAATGTAAGTGATACGGAGAGCTATTTCCAGGCTCTTTCTCCAGCTGGTCTGGGGTGGTAGATACAGGAAGCAGAGCCCCTTCTGCGTAAGCTGACACACTGGATCCATCACCGTGTTAACGATAACATTGTTTTCTTCTTCAACTATAACATGTGGAAAAGGTCTGAGTCCTAGCAGCAGAATTTGAACAACTCTGAGATTCCTCTGTAAGATCCAGACAAGATTCCATGGTAAGATCCAAACTACCTATTTTTTATCAGGTAATTTAAGATTTAAAATCTGGAGATCCAACCAGTCCATCCTAAAGGAGCCAAGTCCTGGGTGTTCATTGGAAGGACTGATGCTGATGCTGAAACTCCAATACTTTGGCCACCTCATGCGAAGAGTTGACTCATTGGAAAAGACCCTGATGCTGGGAGGGACTGGGGACAGGAGAAGGGGACGACAGAGGATGAGATGGCTGGATGGCATCACTGACTCGATGGACATGAGTTTGAGTGAACTCTGGGAGTTGGTGATGGACAGGGAGGCCTGGTGTGCTGTGATTATGGGGTCACAAAGAGTCGGACATGACTGAGCGACTGAACTGAACTGAATGTGTTTTATAGGACTCTATGTGTGTTATTATTTCCTTAAAACACGTGTGGAAGTTATGAAGAGTGGAAATAAATTCAGATGGTAGGGTGCTCCTATGCATATTTTGTGTTTAACAGACACTTACCAACCACCTATCAGAAAAGGTTTAAGGTGTTTAACATATTCAAAGAAAACAGAGGAGGAAAAACGACACAGTCTTTGGAAGCAGTCGTTGGCTATATATATTTTTTAAACTGGAAGTTCTTCAATAGTTTTAATCATAAGCTTTAATATAGTGATTCTATTGCAGTGACTGATAAACTAGAAGTCTGTCTGCATGCTAAGTCTACCTTCTATCAAATTAGTATTTTTGAAGACTGTGAGAAAATATGGCTAATGAATCTAGGTAAGTGATGCATTATTGAAAAGAATTTACAGAAAAGCCACAATTCAAGGTTAACTTTGTAATCCTAGGGCTAGCTCAGTGCCTGGCACCCATGGCATCTGGTCCCATCACTTCAGGGGAAATAGATGGAGAAACAGGGGAAACAGTGTCAGACTTTATTTTTTTGGGCTCCAAAATCACTGCAGATGGTGACTGCAGCCATGAAATTAAAAGACACTTACTCCTTGGAAGGAAAGTTATGACCAGCCTAGATAGAATATTGAAAAGCAGAGATATAACTTTGCCAATGAAGGTCCATCTAGTCAAGGCTATGGTTTTTCCTGTGGTCATGTATGGATGTGAGAGTTGGACTGTGAAGAAGGCTGAGTGCCGAAGAATTGATGCTTTTGAACTGTGGTGTTGGAGAAGACTCTTGAGAGTCCCTTGGACTGCAAGGAGATCCAACCAGTCCATTCTGAAGGAGATCAGCCCTGGGATTTCTTTGGAAGGACTGATGCTAAAGTTGAAACTCCAGTACTTTGGCCACCTCATGTGAAGAGTTGACTCATTGGAAAAGACTCTGATGCTGGGAGGGATTGGGGGCAGGAGAAGAAGGGGACGACAGAGGATGAGATGGCTGGATGGCATCACTGGTTCGATGGATGTGAGTCTGAGTGAACTCCGGGAGATGGTGATGGACAGGGAGGCCTGGCATGCTGTGATTCATGGGGTCGCAAAGAGTCAGACACGACTGAGCGACTGAATTGGACTGAACTGAAATAGGCAGTTGGCTACCAGAGCTCAGTAACATTTTCTCAAATTTAGGAACCAATTTCTTACAGACAAAAGATGTAGATGAAAGAACTGTTTCAATTAAATGCCTAAAGAAATAAATATACTCAAACTACAATAAAAGGTTTAAAATTAAGATCATGGCTTAGCAATATCTGCCCTCTGGAGGCACCACAAAGAATTCCTCTAATTCCTACCCAATCCAACTGGTACCACCACACACACACACACACACTCTTTCCTTTTTTTTACCTTCTTCCTGGGGCTTCCACCCCAGTCTTTAATTAATTTATCTTTTCTTTTTTTTTTTTAATGGATAGAGGACATTGGCAGTGCCTTTCAGCTAAAACAAACAAACAAACAAAAACCAAAACACCAGCTAAAACCACCACCTCCAGTCCTGCTTTCTTGTCCCTGCCTAAAATGCATCCCATTCAGACCATTAATCCTCTTTGGTACTCACCCCAATACTGCTCTTCTCTGCTCTCTCTTCCCTGACTCAACCTCTCACTTCTCCCCCTTTTCCCAGACAGAGCTCCCTGGAACTCCTGCTAGAAGACTTGTTTTGAAGTCGTATTTGCATAACCAGCAAGGTATTTGCTAAGAGAATATTTTGAGGGGGAGCTCAGGAAGAGAATGAGGGAGTGGTTAAGGCCAGTGGTAGAGGGTAACTGCTCTCTACTGTTTCTCATATTTGTTAACCAACTCCTGATCACTCTCTTTATTTTTGATGACTTGGGCGCCTTGGTCAATCTCTCCGAGTTCTACCACCACTGTTGGAGACTTCACTGTTCCCATGGATTGTGTATCCCAGCCTTGCAGAAGGGTGCCTCTTCATCTTCCTCCACAATGAGCACACCCTGGGATGTATCAGACCTAAAACTGCTCCATCTCTGAGACAGGGATCTTGTTCTCTAAACACTGCTTATCCTTGAGGGTCATTTACCTATCCATCTCTCCTCTCTCTCAAGAGTTCAACATTTCAGCCATACTATACTTGCTGAAGCTGAAGTTCCAATACTTTGGCCACCCCATGTGAAGAGCCGACTCACTGAAAAAGACCCTGATCCTGGGAAAGACTGAGGACAGGAGGAGAAGGGCATGACAGAGGATGAGATGGTTGGATGGCATCACCGACTCAATGGACATGAGTTTGAGCAAGCTCTGGGAGATGGTGAAGGAAGGACAGGGAAGCCGGGTGTGCTGTAGTCCATGGGGTCACAGAGTCAGACACAACCCAGTGACTGAAAAACAACAATACACTTGATAGAGTGCTTTTCCACATCATATTTATCAGTTCCAAGCCTTTGTTTAGTTCTCTAGCATTTCATAAAATATGGTGTGTATACCACCCACATTGGTATCACCTGGGACATCTGAATTACTTATAAAGTATGCATATTTGTCCATGTTTTCATTCACCCTTGCCAAGTGGGTATGTATTTCAACAACAGAGTAATGAGAACACATTTTTTATATGTTTCATTTTTCAGTCACATTAAAAGGTGTTGTCTGATTAAGCAAAGTCTTTGTAAATATGTTTAGAGCTGTATAAAAAATGGAAACTGACAAATCGATTAACAGTGATGTAATAAAGGAAAACACCTCCATTACTCAGCATAATGTTTCAGACTTTTTAAAAATGTATTACTTATTTTATTTTCGGGCTGTGCTGGGTCTTTGCTGCTGCAGAGGCTTTTCTCTGATCGCAGCGAGTGGGGGCTACTCTCTAGTTGTGGTACGTGGTCTCACTGCAGTGGCTTCTCTTGTTGCAGAGCTTGGGCTCTAGGGAACAGGGACTTCAGTAGTTGAGGCTCCAGGTTCAGGAGCACAGGCTCAGTAACTGGGGAGCACAGGATTAATTGTTCCATGGCATGCGAGATTTTCCCCAACCAGGGATCAAACTGATGTCTCCTGCAGTGGCAGGAGGATTCTTTATCACGGAGCCACCAGGGAAGCCCCATTTCATGATTTTTTAAAGACAAATACCCATGTATTAGATTTTTCATCAACAACTCTTATTAATCTCATTGTTTATTACGTCTCACCAAAATCTGTATTCAGCATTTCTAAGAATGCATCATAGTTTTACATCTTTACATGGCATTATTTTCAGTAATATATTTGGCAAAAGTCTAATTATATGTTGAATTTTGTACTAAAGGGTTCTTGATAGGATTCCCCCCTCCTGAGTATGAATTTTCTTATACAAAATCCAGATGAAGGCATTTCTACATTGACTTGAGGCCTGAGGAATTCTCAAGTGTAAGAACTTGAAGGCTGACTAAAGCATGATCACTTCATTCATAACACTGAGGGTGTCTGATACAGTGAAAATCTTCGCATGTCCTGGAGCAGTGCTTTACGAGCAATGGGTTTCCCATGTTTATGTCACTGAATTGCTTCTCCGACATGAACCATCTTGTAGTTTCCAAATGGCTTTCTCCTCCTGGTAAAGACTTGCTGCTTCCCTTCCTGTTTGAGTTTTCTGTAAGGCTTGAGCGTTGGCTGACGGCTGCAGGGTTTCTCTCCTCTATGAGCTCTCTGCTGTTTATAAAGGTTGGTGCTGAGACTGAAGATTACTCCACACTCTAGGGTTCCTCTTCAGTGTACATTGTTTCACGATAGCTAAGGTTAGAGCATCAACTAAAGGCTTTACTACATAGATGATATTCATAGTTTCTCTGCAGTGTGAATTCACTTATATCATTTCAAAGACAGAATTATTACTGGAGGCATTTCCATAATGATCACAAAGGGTTTCTCTCTGGTGTGAGTTCTCTGGTATGAAGAAAAGGTAGCTCTCTGGCCAAAGTGTTCCCCACGTTTGTTATAGGGTTTCTCTTCAGTGTGAGCTAACATGTGTTAAGTTATTGCTGAGCTGTGAGTGAATACTTCCCCATTCTCATTATGTTCAAAGAACTCCTTTCCAGTGTGAAATTTCTGCTACTGATGAGAGGCTGTAAAAGGTGGGCCCACATCCATTCATCAACTCATTCATTTACATATGAATTCTATGCTGATCATTCACTGATAACCTTTAGTTAAAAGTCTTTGCCACACTGGTTACATTCAAAAGGTGTTATTCTCCTGCAGGTACACATGTCTTCTCCTTTGTATTGAAGCATGTTCACTGCACAGCTATTTGATTAATTTTGAGGCCTTCATTATGCTTCAAGCACTTGATATTTGCCCATGTTTATGCAAATGTCCTCTTATAAGAACCCAGGTTATTGTTTTGAGTTCAGGTTACTCCTTTCTTCCTCAAATTCAAACTATTTACTCTGACAGTGGAGGTCAAAACTATCTTTAAGGGACTAGATCTGATAGAGTGCCTGAAGAACTAAGGACGGATTCCTGACATTGTACAGGAGACAGGGATCAAGACCATCCCCAAGAAAAAGAAATGCAAAAAAGCAAAATGGCTGTCTGAGGAGGCCTTACAAATAGCTGAGAAAAGAAGAGAAGCGAAAAGCAAAGGAGAAAAGGAAAGATATATCCATTTGAATGCAGAGTTCCAAAGAATAGCAAGGAAAGACAGGAAAGCCTTTTTCAGTGATCAGTGCAAAGAAATAGAGAAAAACAATACAAGGGGAAAGACTAGAGGCCTCTTCAAGAAAATTAGAGATACTAAGGGAACATTTCATGCAAAGATGGGCACAGTAAAGGATAGAAATGGTATGTACTTAAACGAAGCAGAAGATATTAAGAAGAGGTGGCAAGAATACATGGGAAAACTGTACAAAAAAGATCTTCACACCCAGATAATCACGATGGTGTGATCACTCACCTAGAGCCAGACATCCTGGAATGTGAAGTCAAGTGGGCCTTAGGGAGCATCTTTACAAACAAAGCTAGTGGAGGTGATGGAAACAGCTGAGCTGTTTCAAATCCTAAAAGATGATGCTGTGAAAGTACTACACTCAGTATGCCAGCAAATTGGGAAAACTCAGCAGTGGCCACAGGACTGGAAAAGGTCAGTTTTCATTCCAATCCCAAAGAAAGGCAATGCCAAAGAATGCTCAAACTACTGCACAATTGCACTCATCTCACACGCTAGTAAGGTAATGCTCAAAATTCTCTAAGCCAGGCTTCAGAAATACGTGAACTGTGAACTTCCAGATGTTCAAGCTGGATTTAAAAAAGGCAGAGAAACCAGAGATCAAATTGCCAACACCCTTTGGATCATTAAAAAAGCAAGAGAGTTTCAGAAAAACATCTATTTTTGCTTTATTAACTATGCCAAAGCCTTTGACTGTGTGGATCACAATAAACTGTGGAAAATTCTGAAAGAGATGGGAATACCAGCCCACCTGACCTGCCTCTTGAGAAATCTGTATGCAGGTCAGGAAGCAACAGGTAGAACTGGATATGGAACAACAGACTGGATCCAAATAGGAAAATAGGAAAAGGAGTACGTCAAGGCTGTATATTGTCACCCTGCTTATTTAACTTATATGCAGAGTACATCATGAGAAACGCTGGGCTGGAGGAAGCACAAGCTGGAATCAAGATTGCTGGGAGAAGTATCAATAACCTCAGATCTGCAGATGACACCACCCTTATGGCAGAAAGTGAAGAAGAACTAAAGAGCTTCTTGATGAAAGTGAAAGAGGAGAGTAAAAAAGCTGGCTTAAAGTTCAACATTCAGAAAACTAAGATCATGGCATCTGGTCCCATCCCTTTATAGCAAATAGATGGGGAAACAGTGGCAGACTTTATTTTTGGGGGCTCCAAAATCACTGCAGATGGTGACTGCAGCCATGAAATTAAAAGACGCTTGCTTCTTGGAAGGAAAGTTATGACCTAGACAGCATATTTAAAAGCAGAGACATTACTTTGCCAACAAAGGTCCGTTTAGTCAAGGCTATGGTTTTTCCAGCAGTCACGTATGGATGTGAGAGTTGAACTATGAAGAAAGCTGAGGGCTGAAGAACTGATGTTTTTTAATTGTGGTGTTGGAGAAGACTCTTGAGAGAGTCCCTTGGACTGTAAAGAGATCCAACCAGTCCATCCTAAAGGAGATCAGTCCTGAGTGTTCACTGGAAGGCATGATGTTGAAGCTAAAACTCTGATATTTTGGCCACCTAATGCAAAAAGCTGACTCATTTGAAAATTCCCTAATGTTGGGAAAGATTGAAGGCGGGAGGAGAAGGGGATGACAGAGGATGAGATGATTGGATGGCATCACTGACTCAATGGACATGAGTTTATGTAAACTCCAGGATTTGGTGATGGACAGGGAGGCCTGGCATGCTGCACTCCATGGGGTGGCAAAGAGTCGGATACGACTGAACGACTGAACTAAACTGAACCCTGACACTAATGGCTCCTTCCTACAGATATTCTACATGGAAGTTAGGTCCTAGCTTTTAAGACTTTTCAGCCTAGATTCTGGCCTTGGGCAAGTCCTCTCCCTCCCCCACCCCAGCTCTTCCCCTTGAATCAAGTGGGCAGGCACATCTGATTTTCAGAGCTCATCCCCCAGGCAGATCCAATGACTGATGTTTTCCATCAGTCGTGTCTCTGTATGGCTTCCTCTGAGATGGATCCAGCAGGCCCACTCTCCCTAAGTCCATGGCCATGTCCTCAAAGGTCCTCATCTCCTGGGGCTGCAATGCCAAGAACTCAGCCACCACGTGCCTTTGTCTGTTCTCTCACCCAGGGACCATCGGAGCACGAGGCCCGCAGAGCAGACCCCAGTGGACAGAGTGAGTCACGTGGACAGTGAGGTTGTTGTCACCACCCTCTGCAGCTCGGCACTTTTTTCTCTCTATAAAAAGGCCAGGAATTCATATTTTTAACAAGCCTCCCACATCTAAGAAAGTCTTAAAGATTTAAACAACTGGGTTTAAATTCTAATTTCCTTAGAATCTCAGTTACCTGTCAGAACCCCAAGAAGGCTTTTCTTAGCCCCTGGTTCAGGTTGCAGTCCCAGTTTTATTTTCTCATAAACTCTGTGCTTTCATCTCCATTACCCTCATCATACTTCATTGCTATTACCTGTTCAGTGCCTGCCTTCAGACTATAGAATTCATGGTGACAAAGACCGGATCTGCTTTATTTCTCACTGTATCCCAAGCCTCTGACAGAACAGCACCATATTTGCAACATAAATGAGTAAAGGTAATTTTTTTCACTTACTCAAGCACACACATTTAAAAATACAGATTTGTTTGATCTGAAAGTGTTGGAAAATATTACGTTTTGAGAAAATACATCAATACTGTCTTCTAAAGACTTCAGATAAATAAGAGAGAGACTTATATTAAGCCATTATACTCTGGGCATTTGAATAATGATTTATCAGACGTCAACTTTACTAGACTGAATACTGGTTAAAAATGACTGATCCCAAACTGATGCTATATCAACAGTTATTTTAAGAAAATTAATTACAGTTAAGTTCAGTTGCTCAGTCGTGCAAAGCCGACTCTCTGCAACCCCATGGACAGCAGCATGCCAGGCTTCCTTGTCCATCACCAACTCCTGGAGCTTACTCAAAGTCATGTCCATCGAGTCATGAGTTTCTTTCTTTTTTTTTTAGACAGCATATTAAAAAAAATTACAAGGAAGGCTAAAAAACTTCTTTAAGGTGTTTTTTATATAGCTAAGGCCATTAGGTACTGAGAAAGCTTAAGAAATACTTTCAGATCAGATCAGATCAGTCGCTCAGTCGTGGCCAACTCTTTGCGACCTCATGAATTGCAGCACGCCAGGCCTCCCTATATATGTATATTTTAGAAATAATATATTTTGAGTGCAGATAAACAGAAGGTAAGAGACAAAAGAGTGCAAATTGGAGTATGTAAACAGAGTAACACAGGAAATGTCTGTTCAGATAGTGGGAAAGTATCCAAGCCAAAATGGCTTTATCAAAAAAAATTTCTTAATGTACAAGGAAGAATATACTCCCCAGGCAAGAATAGCACAGAAGGTAATGTACAAGGAATACATTTAAAGGAGAAAAAAATAGGCAAATACAAATTTCTAACAAATGAGACCCTGGACAGCATTGCTGGATTCCCTACAATAGGAAGATAGATTAAAAGTTGGCAACTGACGATACTTTCTAAACTTATCTGAAAAACTGACAGTCTTAACTAAGATAATCAAATATGAGATCTTATTTAATTAAAACAGAACTTAGGACTGAAGATATTTAAAGTAGAATTAGGATTTTAGGGAATTCTCTGATGGCCTAGTGGTTGGAATCAGTGCTTTCACTGCCAGGGCTCTGGGTTCAATCTCTGGTTGGGGAACTAAGATCCCACAAGCTGAGTGGTACAGCCAAAAACAAAAGAAATTTAGGATTTTTTTTTTTTTAACCAAGAGTGGTTACTAAGGAAAGTGATGATTATCAATCTGTAGCTGCTGCTGCTGCTGCTAAGTCGCTTCAGTCGTGTCCGACTCTGTGCGACCCCATAGACGGAAGCTCACCAGGCTCCCCTGTCCCTGGGATTCTCCAGGCAAGAACACTGGAGTGGGTTGCCATTTCCTTCTCCAATGCATGAAAGTGAAAAGTCAAAGTGAAGTCGCTCAGTCGTGTCCGACTCTTAGCGACCCCACGGACTGGAACCTACCAGGCTCCTCCGTCCATGGGATTTTCCAGGCAAAAGTACTGGGGTGGGGGTGCCATGGCCTTCCCCGATCAATTCGTAGAACAGGTTGTAAATAAAGCCCAGGACCTTAAACTACAAGTAATTTCAAAGACAATTATATCACTTGCTTTGATTTCTACACTCCCAGAGGCATATTCTTTCTATAGTCGTTTTTGGTACATTGTGTTTACTGTCCAAAAAGAGTTTGTCTTGGAGGAGCAATGAATGTCATTTCAAAGTTTTATAACATTCTTAAAGTAGTTTTTTTTTCTTTACTGAATTAGCACATCCCTCACTAAAACACAAAACTTTACACAATGTTTTTTTTTACATTTGAGCCTTCTCAGGTTGCTCTGAGCCAATAACTTGGACACTTCCTTTGGGCAAACAACTTTCAGGCCACTGAGGTCCTCATTATTTCACTCAGTGATCATTCTCACATTGTCTCAGACACAGGAATCCCTTTTATTTTAAAAGAAGGAATGCTTCCCAGGACCTGACATTACCTTTCTAGGGTCGAGAAAAGTTCACATGAATAATAAAATACCGTAATTTCAGATTCTGGAAACATAAAGCGGCTTACATGCACGAATCTGGGCTCTAGAGGCCCAAGGGCTGACAGTCCCAATATTAAGTGCTGTGTGACGAGCCCCAGGCTCCTTGATAAGGACAGAAGTCATTTCACGAATAACTGTGATGCCGAGAAGAGGGTACGAGTGCCATGGAAAGAAGCACAGATGCTATGCAAGTTCACAAAAGGGAGAGAAGACCGACGGCTGAGCTGCTTTTGTTGTAACGAATGCCAAAGCTAGATATGTTGGAAATAAATAACTGGGTCAGCAAAATCACTGATGTGATATGCTTCAACTTAGAAAACCTTTACAGAAAGTGGATACTACAGATAACTTGCCTCATTCTAGTTTTTAACTGAAAAAGAAATTGAGATATTCCTGACAGTATCTGAACCACATAAAAAAAAAAAAAAACTAGGAATATAAATTATTGGAAAAAAAAGTAATGTGGGAAATATTTGCTAATGCTATTTTGCTTATTACATAAATAGTTCCACATGGCCCAGCTTTCTTAGCTACATTTTTTACTAGCTCAGCTGGTAAAGAGTCTACCTGCAATGCAGGAGACCCTGGTTCGATTCCTGGACGGAGAAGATCCCTTGGAGAAGGAATAGGCCACCCACTCCAGTATTCTTGGGTTTCCCTGGTGGCTTAGATGGTAAAGAATCTGCCTGCAATGTGGAAGACCTGGGTTTGATTCCTGGGTAGGGAAGCTCCCCTGGAGAAGGGATAGGCTACCCACTCCAGTATTCTTGGACTTCTCTGGTGGCTCAGACAGTAAAGAATCCACCTGCAATGTGAAAGACTTGGGTTTGATCCCTGGGTTGGGAAGATCCCCTGGAGGAGGGCATGGCAACCCACTCCAGTATTCTTGCCTGGAGAATCCCCATGGACAGAGGAGCCTGGCGGGATACAGTCCATAGGGTGGCAAAGAGTCGGACAAAACTGAGTGACTCAGCCAGCGCAGCTATTTAGTATTACTAGTGGCACTATTCTTTTTCTTTTGTATGGTATTAGTCTTTGGAGCCTTCCTACCAATACTTATGGAGTCCTTTTATATGCTGGGCACTATATTTGGCACCAGGAAGAGAGTGATGAATGAAAAACACTTAGTTGCTACTTTCATGGAACAACCACACAAATAACTATAGAATCACAACTGTGCTAAATGACAAGAAGGAAAAGCATGAGGTGCCTTCTTGCCTGAGAGTGCCAAGGGAATCTTTCCTGAAGAAATGCCGTTTATGGTGAGGCTTGAAGGATGAAGGGAGTGGGGGGTGGTTTGTAAGGGAATGTTTCAGAAAGAGGGAACACCATACGCCAAGGGTACAAGGCGGGAGGAACACAGCACAGAGGAGGAGAGCGGGGAACTATGAAGCCTGAGAGGCTGGGTGGCGCCAGTCCTGAAGGGCATGCTAAAAATTCTGAACTGCATCCTAAAAGCAAAGTGTGTTCAAGCAAGGAAGTGACATGTGAGGTTTATGTTTAATCTATGGCTTTGGCTGACACTGGGAGCCAGCAATGACTGAGCAGGGGCAAGAGGCTATCAGACCAGCTGGGAGGTTGACATGATTGTAGCTCGGATGAAAGAGGATGGTGCCCTGCTTGGAGGGCTGGCTGGAGAGTGAGACGGGTGGAGAGAGGGAGCAGGCACACAGCTGGATGACTCAAGGCATGTTTTAGAACAACTCTGAGAACTTGGTGACTGGTGAGACATCTGGTTTGGGGGGCTGAGAGACAAGGAAGAGTCAAAGAGCATTCCCAGCTTTCCTAGTTATGGGGGTGGAGGTGCCATTTACTAACAGGGGCAGATGGAGGAAGAGTGGATGCAAAGGCCTAATGATGAGTTGAGTCTGAGATGTCTGTGAGTCATCCAAGCGGAGATGTCAAGCAGGACATTGGATAATCAGGTCTAGACTTGGAGGGGAGGTATAGAGACACACATCTGAGGATCCCTGGTAGGTATGTAGCATTTGAAGCCACGGAGGATAGGTTTGGCTGGCAGGGAAGAGGAAAGGGAGAGAAGACTTAGCAACCAAGGATCAAACCCTGAAGCTCATCAATTTGGCCCTCTTATGAGAGCCCTAAATGTCATGCATAGATGCTTGCATTTCATACCAGGTAGTATACCTCATTATCATATTGCATTTAATCTTGTATTCTAATAAGAATGCATAGGCTTCCCTGGTGGCTCAGCTGGTAAAGAATCGCCTGCAATGAGGGGGACTTGGGTTTGATCCCTGGGTTGTAAGATTCCTGGAGAAGGGAATGGCTACCCACTCTAGTATTCTGGCCTGGAGAATTCCATGGACTGTATAATCCATGGGGTCGCAAAGAGCTTGACATGATTGAGAGACTTTCACTTTAATTTTCTAATAAGAATGCATAGACACTTGGTTTAAAGTGACTGCATGTAACCCAAACTGGCATTGCTCAGGAGAGATGTGAAAGACAGTAGGGTCCTGACCACTAAAAAGGAGCAAGCAACCTGGGGGTACAAAATCTGTTTTCTGCTGGAAAAGTTACACAAACTGTCTTCTGGAGAAGGAGGGCTGTTTTCTTTCCAGGTGGCTCAGTGGTAAAGAATCCGCCTGCTCATGCAGGAGACACAAAAGGCATGAGTTTGATCCCTGGGTTGGGAAGATGCCCCTAGAGAAGGAAATGGTAACCCATGCCAGTAATCTTGCCTGAAAAATCCCACGGACAGAGGAGCCTGGCCAAAGGGTCACAAAGAGTTGAATGAGCCCAGCACAGCACATGAGATGGGAACAGGAAAACATTTATCTATTTCTTTTTATTCCCACAATACTTGTATACAGGAACACAGACCGAGCTATTAATGCTGTGAAATTCCTAAAACTTAAGAGCACATCCAGAATTCTGAATTAGTGGGAAAAAAGGAAAGAAGTAATACGACTGCTTCTTTTTCATTAATGGGGTTCAAAGACCAAGAAGATGTTAGTACGTATTTTTAAACCTCTCCACGGCCTTGGACAGTCACAGCCTGCTGTGCACTGGGGACTGATGGTGGCCACTGTATGGACCCTCCTCCTGCTGTCGGGGGGGTGGCCTGTCTAGCTTGCTTGCTGCCTCCCCCAGTGTGATCACCAGCTATGCAGAATTACACCTTCCTCCATCCTTCCTCTGCCTGGAGACGGGGGAGCCTGGTGGGCTTCCATCTATGGGGTCGCACAGAGTCGGACACGATTGAAGCGACTTAGCAGCAGCAGCAGCCATCCTTCCTCTGGGGCTTGTCTTACTCCCTGCTGTGTAACACCCAACGAGCATCACTGTATCTTAACTGCTAGCCCACAACTGATTTTCATGTCTATTAAAGATACAAGGGGTCTCCTGGTGAAGGGCTGTCTACAGCAGTTTTTAAAACTTCATAGTACATGTTAAATACAAGTTAAATATCATTTAGGATAGAAAAAAACTCCAGATGTATCTGAGCCACTTACTCATAGTTGAGGCTGGAATTGTACTAATAAAATAAATAGTGCTCCTTGTTACTGTGTGGACTTACCTCTTTGGTAATACAAGGAAGCAACACTGCCAAATTACAAAACTTCACAGCATTGTCGATTTGATTAAGATCGGCGTAACACTAGAAATGAAAACAATAATATGAAGGGCAGCACATTATTGTGCAATGGATTCAAAGTGATCTTAGAACAGTGGTCTTCATTACCTTGGCCATGAACATGTAATTGGACTTAGAAAACCCAGGCTGTAGTTCTTCAACCTGATTTTAAGAGAAAACAGAAAAGAGACTATCAGGGAAATATTAGAACCCCAAGTAAAGGAGATCAGATCAGATCAGATCAGTCGCTCAGTCATGTCCGACTCGCTGCGACCCCATGAACTGCAGCACGCCAGGCCTCCCTATCCATCACCAGCACTCGGAGGTCGCTCAGACTCACATTCATCGAGTCAGTGATGCCATCCAGCCATCTCATCCTCTGTCGTCCCCTTCTCCTCCTGCCCCCAATCCCTCCCAGCATCAGAGTCTTCTCCAATGAGTCAACTCTTCGCATGAGGTGGCCAAAACATCCTCTGTCGTTCCCTTCTCCTCCTGCCCCCAATCCCTCCCAGCATCAGAGTCTTCTCCAATGAGTCAACTCTTCGCATGAGGTGGCCAAAATACTGGAGTTTCAGCTTGAGCATCATTCCCTCCAAAGAAATCCCAGGGCTGATCTCCTTCAGAATGGACCGGTTGGATCTCCTTGCAGTCCAAGGGACTCTCAAGAGTCTTCTCCAACACCACAGTTCAAAAGCATCAATTCTTCGGCGCTCAGCCTTCTTCACAGTCCAGCTCTCACATCCATACATGACCACAGGAAAGACCATAGCCTTGACTAGGCGAACCTTTGTTGGCAAAGTGATGTCTCTGCTTTTGAATATGCTATCTAGGTTGGTCATAACTTTCCTTCCAAGGAGTAAGCGTCTTTTAATTTCATGGCTGCAGTCACCATCTGCAGTGATTTTGGAGCCCAGAAAAAGAAAGTCTGACACTGTTTCCACTGTTTCTCCATCTATTTCCCATGTAGTGATGGGACCAGATGCCATGATCTTCATTTTCTGAATGTTGAGCTTTAAGCCAACCTTTTCACTCTCCACTTTCACTTTCATCAAGAGGCTTTTTAGTAAAGGAGATATATTTCAATAAATCAGACATTAACCAAGTTACCCTAAGAATTTAGGTTGGTTGTGTCACATTGGAATCATTTTATCAGCTCAAGTATCTTTTGGGTGGAAATACAGCTTTTGAGCTTACCCATTAAAATGGGATTATTACTGTGGTCATAAAGCTTGCAAAGCAATGAGATACTTTAAGATTTGGGGATCACCTTGTATAACCATCTTCCTCACTTCCCCTTCTCTATCCTTTCTTTTTTTTCTTCCAGGGACAAAACAACCGGTGGTACAGTCTCCTCAGGACAAGTCCCTACAATCTCCTTAGGAAGCAGGAGTGGAGTGTGACTGGCATTCCATGGCAAGCATCTTCCACTACATTAATATTTGATTTCTGATGATTTCAACACATTCTGTACGAGCTGAATAATAACTGAGGCCCATGACATCAAGTTCTTTTAAATAAAAGACAGATGCTTAAAATAACTAGTCGAAGTGGCAAACCACCTTGCAGATTTCAGTTAGTGGGTATGAGAAAGTTCTTTATGCCTCATCTGCTAGTGTCTCATGTACCAGTTCCTTTTGTTTATCTTTGGTAAATACGAATTTCGCCAGATATGTAGTGTTGCTACTAGAGAACTCTTCTTAGAACCTAAGTCTGTCTTTGCATTGGAGCCAAATTTTGTTCTTATGAAAGTCTATGCAGAAAGCTCCCAGGTTGGGACCCCGACCCCCAACACAGAAGAAGGCAGAAGCCAAAAGGAGGATGCTTTAAAAAAATATACAAATATATGGTTGTTTTACAACTTATCAGACATATTCAAAATTAAAAAGTGAAAGCTTCTCTGTTCCAATCTTATTCTCAATTATGATCTATTTCCCCAGGGGCAACCACTCTCAACAGTGTGACAAATGCACCCTACAGACCTTTAGCAGAGGAACTCCCTGCCTCCCGCCTCCCACCTCCCCACTGCTCAAGATGACTCATTTCTGAAAAAAAATTTAAATAGGACCATTTCCTACTTATTGGTCCCAAACTTTTTTTCCCTCAACGTATCACAGACACGTTTTTGTGTTCACATACGCAGATCTACCTCATTGTTTCTACAAGCTGTATTTCATACTACATATACACTATGATTAAATTAAGCATTGCCATTAGACATTTAGACTTTTTTTTCACTATTACTAACAATGATCAATGTATATACTTGCTCCTATATGCCTGTGTGCATGTGATTATGTGTGCAGGAGAGAGTCTGAGAAGTTGGATTTTGGAGTCAAAAAGATACATACATTTTAAGGATGGATAGAGGGGAAAGCAAGAGCTAGGGTTCTGAGGAGTGTTCCAATACCTTATGAGAGCACATCCCTTGTAAAGGCCACTTATTCTCTGTAGAATCCAAGAGAAGGGTCCTGGGAGGAGGAGAAGGAGGACAAAGTCTCTTGGGCTAGGAAGCCAGAGTAGGTGTAACTCTTTAAGACTGAGTGGATGAATAGTGTATGGATCTGGCCTAGAGCCTGTTAGTGAAACACCGGAGCTGCCGACAGGCTGAAGGAAGTTGCTGTTCAGTCCTGGCCAAAGCCTTGAAAGCCCAACAGAGCCATCCATGGCGCCAATGGATTCTGGTCCTCCCGCTTCTTCTCTCTTGTCCAATTATTTCCACTTTAACTCTTTGAGAAAATAAATTTTTTAAAAATTTCTTTAATGTTGTTCCCACATGGAGATGATGAATGTTCACTAAACTTATTGTGATAATCATTTCGTGATGTATATAAGTCAAATTGTTATTCTGTACACTTTAAACTTGTACAGTGCTGCTACATGTCCATTATACTTCAATAAAAGCAGAAGAAAAAAAGAAGGACCTAGATTAAACTTTATTTGATTGATGTCCAGTAGTTGTCCCAGTTCTGTCCAAATCCTATCTAGATAACTTGCCCCAACAGAGGCACATTAGCAGCTTAATTCTTTAATGTTGGCATTTTAATCTCGCATATATACTTTAAAACTTATGTCTAATTAACCAGAATGATCATAAGTCAGAGCACCTCTTTTTGTGCTTATGGTTTTAAAAAAAGAAATCCAAAGGAACAAAATCACTGAGGACAGTGCTTGCAGCCATGAAATTAAAAGACGCTTGCTCCTCGGAAGGAAAACTATGACAAACCTAGACAGTGTATTAAAAAGCAGAGACATCACTGCTGACAAAGGTCCGTATAGTCAAAGTTATTTGTTTTTGCCATCTGAGCTACCCTACGGCTGATTCATGTTGATGTTTAGCAGAAAACAACAAAATTATGTAAAGCACTTATCCTTCAGTTAAAAAATAAATAAATTTTTTAAAAAGCTATGGTTTTTCCAGTAGTCATGCATGGATGTGAGAGTTGGACCATAAAGAAGGCTGAGAGCTGAAGAATTGATGTTTTTGAATTGTAGTGTTGGAGAAGACTCTTGAGAGTCTCTTGGACAGTAAGGAGATCAAACCAGTCAATCCCAAAGGAAATCAACCCTGAATATTCATTGGAAGGACTGATGCTGAAGCTAAAGCTCCAATATTTTGGCCACCTGAAGGGAAGAGCCAACTCATTGAAAAGACCCTGATGCTGGGAAAGATTGAAAGCAGGATGTGAGGGTGAAGGACTTGGAAGCTTGGTCTGCCACAGCCATGGGGTCGCAAAGAGTTGGACATGACTTAGTGACTGAGCAACAACAAAGGAACATAGGCAGGCTACTAACAATACTTACATCCTAAAATGGAGCAGATTCTGACCTCTGCCAAAGGCGTTAGCTGCATAACAAGGAAGGTTGGGTCATTCGATAGAATGTTTTAATTAACAGGCAGTTTCTATGATGTTAGTCAAACTATGCCATAACATCTGGCAGAAAATACTGTACTTGCTTATTTCATCTTGGTCATCTAAGTTCCCCAAAGGCAGGAGCTGTTACGGTCATTTCTGTGTTCCCTTCATTTGGTATTAGGTATATGCTTAAAAAACATTGCTGAATAAATTAGCTTTGTTTTAAAACATCTCATGAACTCATGCAGCAGCCCTCTGTCATATCAAGTCACAGAAGAGATTTTGGCAGCTGGTGAAACCACTAAGGAAGATTCGGGGATCTTGTGACTGCAAACAGTGAGTGACATCAGGATGGCCAAAATTGCCAAATCTGTCTTCTACTACATACACCCATCCAGGAGTGGGTACAGCCAATGTTTCCAACATGCCATGGGCTGCACGTGAAGGACCTTGAGATCTTTAAAAACAGGTCAAGCTTTAAAACTGCGTTGTGGGCAGGAGGAGAAGGGGACGACAGAGGATGAGATAGCTGGATGGCATCACTGACTCGATGGACATGAGTCTGAGTAGACTCCGGGACTTGGTCATGGACAGGGAGGCCTGGCGTGCTGCGATTCATGGGGTCACAAAGAGTAGGACATTACTGAGCGACTGAACTGAACTGAACTGATATCACAATTCCAATCATAGGTGTTTACAGGAGAATATTTAAAACATATCTACATAAAACCTTACCTATAAATGTTCATAAACACTATATTGATAATAGCCCCAAGCTGGGAACAACTCAAATGTCCATCAATAGGTGCGTAAGTAAATTGTTGTAAATCCATGTAATGGAATATTACAAGGCAATCACAAATACATTCAATAAATTGACTGCATCTCAAAACATGCAGAGCAAAGGAAGTCAGATATATACAAAGTATCAAAGCTATGATTCCATTTACATAAAATTTTAAAATAGGCAAAGTGGTGGTAGTTATATAAGTATACAAACTTGTAAAATTTCATGGAATTGTACACATAAAATGGGAGTATCTAACTATATATAAACTATATCTTAATATATTCAGTTCAGTTCAGTCACTCAGTCGTGTCCAACTCTTTGTGACCCCATGAATCGCAGCATGCCAGGCCTCCCTATCCATCACCAACTCCCGGAGTTCACTCAGACTCAAGTCCATTGAGTCAGTGATGCCATCTAGCCATCTCATCCTCTGTTGTCCCCTTCTCCTTCTGCCCCCAAGCCCTCCCAGCATCAGTCTTTTCCAATGAGTCAACTCTTCACATGAGGTGGCCAAAGTACTGGAGTTTCAGCTTTAGCATCATTCCTTCCAAAGAAATTCCAGGGCTGATCTCCTTTAGAATGGACTGGTTGGATCTCCTTGCAGTCCAAGAGACTCTCAAGACTCTTCTCCAACACCACAGTTTAAAAGCATCAATTCTTTGGGGTTCAGCTTTCTTCACAGTCCAACTCTCACATCCATACATGACCACTGGAAAAACCATAGCCTTGACTAGATGGATCTTTGTTGGCAAAGTAATGTCTCTGCTTTTGAATATGCTATCTAGGTTGGTCATAACTTTCCTTCCAAGGAGTAAGCATCTTTTAATTTCATGGCTGCAGTCACCATCTGCAGTGATTTTGGAGCCCAGAAAAAGAAAGTCTGACACTGTTTCCACTGTTTCCCCATCTATTTCCCATGAAGTGATGGGACCAGATGCCATGATCTTCATTTTCTGAATGTTGAGCTCTAAGTCAACTTTTTCACTCTCCATTTTCATTTTCATCAAGAGGCTTTTTAGTTCCTCTTCACTTTCTGCCATAAGGGTGGTGTCATCTGCATATCTGAGGTTATTGATATTTCTCCCGGCAATCTTGATTCCAGCTTCTGCTTCTTCCAGTCCAGCATTTCTCATGATGTACTCTATATATAAGTTAAATAAGCAGGGTGACAATATACAGCCTTGATGGACTCCTTTTCCTATTTGGAACCAGTCTGTTGTTCCATGTCCAGTTCTAACTGTTGCTTCCTGACCTGCATACAAATTTCTGAGGAGGTAGGTCAGGTGGTCTGGTATTCCCATCTCTTTCAGAATTTTCCACAGTTTGTTGTGATCCACACAGTCAAAGGCTTTGGCATAGTAAATAAAGCAGAAACAGATGTTTTTCTGGAACTCTCTTGCTTTTTCCATGATCCAGCGGATGTTGGCAATTTGGTCACTGGTTCCTCTGCCTTTTCTAAAACTAGCTTGAACATCAGGAAGTTCTCAGTTCACGTATTGCTGAAGCCTGGCTTGGAGAAATTTGACCATTACTTTACTAGCGTGTAAGATGAGTGCAATTGTGCAGTAGTTTGAGCATTCTTTGGCATTGCCTTTCTTTGGGATTGGAATGAAAACTGACCGTTTCCAGTCCTGTGGCCACTGCTGAGTTTTCCAAATTTACTTCCCTGGTGGCTCAGACGGTAAAGCGTCTGTCTACGATGTGGGAGACCTGGGTTCGATCTCTGGGTTGGGAAGATCCCTTGGAGAAGGAAATGGCAATCCACTCCAGTACTATTGCCTGGAAAATCCTATGGACAGAAGAGCCTGGTAGGCTACAGTCCATGGGGCCGCAAAGAGTCGGACACGACTGAGCGACTTCACGTTCACGTTTCTTTGGGATTGGAATGAAAACTGACCTTTTCCAGTCCTGTGACCACTGCTGAGTTTTCCAAATTTGCTAGCATATTGAGTGCAGCACTTTCACAGCATCATCTTTCAAGATTTGAAGTAGCTCAACTGGAATTCCATCACCTCCACTAGCTTTGTTCGTAGTGATACTTTCTAAGGCCCACTTGACTTCACATTCCAGGATGTCTGGCTCTAGGTCAGTGATCACACCATCATGATTATCTGGGTCATGAAGATCTTTTTTGTATGGGTCTTCTGTGTATTCCTTGGAAAGAAAGTTATGACCAACCTAGATAGCATATTCAAAAGCAAAGACATTACTTTGCCAACAAAGGTCCGTCTAGTCAAGGCTATGGTTTTTCCTGTGGTCATGTATGGATGTGAGAGTTGGACTGTGAAGAAGGCTGAGTGCCGAAGAATTGATGCTTTTGAACTGTGGTGTTGGAGAAGACTCTTGAGAGTCCCTTGGACTGTAAGGAGATCCAACCAATCCATTCTGAAGGAGATCAGCCCTGGGATTTCTTTGGAAAGAATGATGCGAAAGCTGAAACTCCAGTACTTTGGCCACCTCATGCGAAGAGTTGACTCATTGGAGAAGACTCTGATGCTGGGAGGGATTGGGGGCAAGAGGAGAAGGGGATGACAGAGGATGAGATGGCTGGATGGCATCACTGACTCGATGGACGTGAGTTTGAGTGAACTCCAGGAGTTGGTGATGGACAGGGAGGCCTGGCGTGCTGCGATTCATGGGGTCACAAAGAGTCGGACACTACTGAGTGACTGATCCGATCTGATCTGATCTGTGTATTCTTGCCACCTCTTCTTAATATCTTCTGCTTCTGTTAGGTCCATACCATTTCTGTCCTTTATTGAGCCCACCTTTGCATGAAATGTTCCCTTGGTATCTCTAATTTTCTTGAAGAGATCTCTACTCTTTCCCATTCTGTTATTTTCCTCTATTTCTTTGCATTGATCTCTGAGGAAGGCTTTCTTATCTCTTTTTGCTATTCTTTGGAACTCTGCATTCAGATGCTTATATCTTTCCTTTTCTCCTTTGCTTTTCGCTTCTCTTCTTTTCACAGCTATTTGTAAGGCCTCCCCAGACAGCCATTTTGCTTTTTTGCATTTCTTTTCCATGGGGATGGTCTTGATCCCTGTCTCCTGTACAATGTCATGAACCTCAGTCCATAGTTCATCAGGCACTCCACCTATCAGATCTAGTCCCTTAAATCTATTTCTCACTTCCACTGTATAATCATAAGGGATTTGATTTAAGTCATACCTAAATGGTCTAGTGATTTTCCCTACTTTAGCGTGGGTGGCTGCGACCGGCACATTTAGCATGGGCGGCTACCCCACGTCCGAGGTCAGGGGCAGAAGCCGGGAGGACCCCCATGCCCGAGAGGAGGCGGCCAAGAGGAGTTACTCCACGTCCGAGGTCAGGGGTGGCAGCCGAGAGGAGCTACCCTGCGTGTGAGGTCAGGGGCTGTGGCCGGAAGAAGCTACCCCATGCCCGAACCAGGAGCGGCAGCCGGGAGGAGCAACCCCACCTCCATGGAGCAGTGGAGCACGGGTGCAGGAGGGCCTAGAGGAGCTATTCCACGTTCAAGGTCAGAAGGGGCGGTGGTGAGGAGATACCCCTCTTTCAAGGTAAGGAGCAGTGGCTGCGCTTTGCTGGTGCAGCTGTGAAAAGATACCCCACGTCCAAGGTAAGAGAAACTCAAGTAAGATGGTAGGTGTTACCAGAGGGCATAAGAGGGCAGACACACTGAAACCATACTCACAGAAAACTAGTCAATCTAATCACACTAGGACCACAGCCTTGTCTTAATATATTCAGATATTCTGAAATAATTAGTCTGGGTTGTAGCCTGGCTTAGCATTTTTTAAAGCTCTCCAGACAATTCAAATGCATCAGTTCTGTTCAGTTCGCATGCTGCTGCTGCTAAGTCGCTTCATTCGTGTCCGACTCTGTGCAACCCCATAGACGGCAGCCCACCAGGCTTCCCCATCCCTGGGATTCTCCAGGCAAGAACACTGGAGTGGGTTGCCATTTCCTTCTCCAAGACATGAAAGTAAAAAGTGAAAGTGAAGTCGCTCAGTCATATCCGACTCTTCGCAACCCCATGGACTGTAGCCTACCAGGCTCTTCCATCCATGGGATTTTCCAGGCAAGAGCACTGGAGTGGGTTGCCATTGCCTTCTCCAATCAGTTTGCATAGACAAGGTTAAAAACCACTGACTGAAGGAATCAGGCCAGAATTTTGGATGAAGTGGGAAGCATGCTATATCTTAAAGGAATCCTAACATGGAATTTGCAGATGACTCTTGGTCTCAAACCACCTCCCTAGATGTTTTGAGGCTGTGGAGAACCAGATTTCACCAGTTTTATGAAAAAATAACAGCAATATCAGCAATACTTATTTTTAGTTAGAGCACTTAGTATGTGAGACCATGGGCCAAGAAAACGACATGTATTATTTCACGTAATTTTCACAAAAACAAAATTAGGTATTATTATGCCTACCTATTATTCACGACCCAGATAATCGCGATGGTGTGATCACTGACCTAGAGCCAGACATCCTGGAATGTGAAGTCAAGTGGGCCTTAGAAAGCATCACTACAAACAAAGCTAGTGGAGGTGATGGAATTCTAGTTCAGCTATTCCAAATCCTGAAAGATGATGCTGTGAAAGTGTTGCACTCAATATGCCAGCAAATTTGGAAAACTCAGCAGTGGTCACAGGACTGGAAAAGGTCAGTTTTCATTCCAATCCCAAAGAAAGGCAATGCCAAAGAGTGCTCAAACTACCGCACAATTGCACTCATCTCACACGCTAGTAAAGTAATGCTCAAAATTCTCCAAGCCAGGCTTCAGCAATATGTGAACCATGAACTTCCTGATGTTCAAGCTGGTTTTAGAAAAGGCAGAGGAACCAGAGATCAAATTGCCAACATCCGCTGGATCATGGAAAAAGCAAGAGAGTTCCAGAAAAACATCTATTTCTGCTTTATTGACTATGCCAAAGCCTTTGACTGTGTGGATCACAATAAACTGTGGACAATTCTTTGAGAGATGGGAATACCAGACCACCTGATCTGCCTCTTGAGAAATTTGTATGCAGGTCAGGAAGCAACAGTTAGAACTGGACATGGAACAACAGACTGGTTCCAAATAGGAAAAGGAGTCCATCAAGGCTGTATATTGTCACCCTGTTTATTTAACTTATATGCAGAGTACATCATGAGAAACGCTGGACTGGAAGAAGCACAAGCTGGAATCAAGATTTCTGGAGAAATATCAATCACCTCAGATATGCAGATGACACCACCCTTATGGCAGAAAGTGAAGAGGAACTAAAAAGCCTCTTGTTGAAAGTGAAAATGGAGAGTGAAAAAGTTGGCTTAAAGCTCAGAAAACAAAGAAAAATGTTTCTTAAACATTCAGAAATCAAAGATCATGGCATCTGGTCCCATCACTTCCTGGGAAATAGATGGGGAAACAGTGGAAACAGTGTCAGACTTTCTTTTTCTAGGCTCCAAAATCACTGCAGATGGTGACTGCAGCCATGAAATTAAAAGACACTTACTCCTTGGAAGGAAAGTTATGACTAACCTAGATAGCATATTCAAAAGCAGAGACATTACTTTGCCAACAAAAGTTCCTCTAGTCAAGGCTATGGTTTTTCCAGTGGTCATGTATGGATGTGAGAGCTGGACTGTCAAGAAGGTTGAGCGCCGAATAATTGATGCTTTTGAACTGTGGTGTTGGAGAAGACTCTTGAGAGTCCCTTGGACTGCAAGGTTATCCAACCAATCCATTTTGAAGATCAGCCCTGGGATTTCTTTGGAAAGAATGATGCTAAAGCTGAAACTCCAGTACTTTGGCCACCTCATGTGAAGAGTTGACTCGTTGGAGAAGACTCTGATGCTGGGAGGGATTGGGGGCAAGAGGAGAAGGGGACAACAGAGGATGAGATGGCTGGATGGCATCACTGACTCGATGGATGTGAGTCTCAGTGACCTCCGGGAGTTGGTGATGGACAGGGAGGCCTGGCTGCTGGGATTCATGGGGTCGCAAAGGGTCGGACACGACTGAGCGACTGATCTGATCTGATCTGATGCCTACCTTACTGATAAAGAATTTAAGGTTAGGAGAAATAAACAAACAGGTCCATGTCATATTAACATTAAGAGTCTCAGGTCTTAAACTATCTGATTCTAAAACTAGAGCTCTCTCTCTGCAGGAGTGAACGGCATGGCTCTGGAGCTGTATTCCTGTGAACCTCTTTGAAGGCACAGAGTCGGGCAGGACTTCCACAGTCTGGGTTCCGACAGCATGCCTTCCTGCTGGGACTAGGCGGGGTGCAGAATCATGGAGTGTGGGAGCCATGGTATGCCCTGTTTCTTTTTCCCCGCTTGTCCCCCCAGGTTTCTGAGCTCCTCCACAGCCTTCAGGCTTCTAGGCTCCTCGGTACCCTCGTGTGCTGCAGTAAATATGGGGTGAAGCACCTCTGATGCCCTCTCACCCTCTTGACCAACACTGTGGAACACATTTCAGACATATCTAAGTCATAACTGAATGATGAGGTCCTCAAGATGGTTTGACGAGGTGTTTACAATGAGGGCTTCCCTGATTGCTCAGACGGTAAAGAATCTGCCTGCAATGCAGGAGACTGAGGTTCAATCCCTGGGTGGGGAAGATCCCCTGGAGAAGGGAATGGCTACCCACCCCAGTATTCCTTCCTGGAGAATTCTATGGACAGAGGAGCCTGGAAGGCTAGAGTCCATGGGATCTCAAACAGATGGACACAACTGAGCGACTTTCTTTCCTTTTACATTTTAATAAAGTTAAAATTCTTTGAGCCTTTATTGAGCACTTATGAGGTCCTGGGCATTCTCTAAGCAATTTGCTTGGATTAACTTATTTAACCTTCACAATACCATCACCTCCATGTTATTGATTAAACTGAGACAGAGAGATATTAAACAACTTGTCCAATGTCAGTCAGCTAGTAAAAAGCAGAACTGGGATTTAACCAAGTGGTTTGGTTTCAGAGTTTGTACCTCTACATCATTGTGCTTCTTACTTACTTTTGATTTTATCTGTGGAATACTTCAGGTGCAGAAGCACCTTAAGAATTTTCGTTCCATGTCCTGAAAACCTGACCCTCTAATTATAATTTTGATACCATTAAAAATGGGCTTAAAGTTCAAATGAAATTTTTGTTAATGAACATGTGATTAGTCACTTAGTTGTGTCCGACTCCTTGTGACCCCATGGACTGTAACCCACCAGGCTCCTCAGTCCATAGGGATTCGCCAGGCAAGAATACTGGAGTGGGTAGCTGTTACCTTCTCCAGGGAATCTTCCCAACGCAGGGATTGAACCCAGGTCTCCCACACTGCAGGCAGATTCTTTACCAGCTGGGCCACCAGGGAAGCCCAAGAATACTGGAGTGGGTAGCCTATCACTTCTCCAGGGAAACTTCCCAACCCAGGAATTGAACCAGGGTCTCCTGCATTGCAGGCTGATTCTTTACCAGCTGGGCTTCCATGGAAGCCCCATGAACATAGCATGCTGGGAGCCATCGTGAGGAACTCTGCCCGTGGCAAAGGTCACGAGGAAGGATGCTTGGCATACACAAAGGCGGGATCGAGCCTCAGGAGCCCCCTGGAAATTCTCGAGCATCTACCCCCAAAACCAGAGTCTGCCTACTTTACTGCTTTGTGCTCTCACCTACACCTCTGACTTTACAGGGGGCTGTCCCCCACCACCATCTCTCTCCTGAGTAGGTTCTTTCAGCCACAGGTGATTGTTCAGAGCCTCCCAACTGTGAGAGGCATAAGATGTTCTAAACTGTCTAAATACAGATTCCTTTGAGCAGTTAAAAGATTGATTAGAAATTGTATTGGTGAAGGGTTTTTCACTTGTTGGGCCAATGTTTGCTGCTAAGTTTCCATATCCCTTACCTGCTGTGTCCCTGGCAGTGTATTAATTAATATAATCGGTGTAAGTAGTAGCTTTAATGTTTGTAACCTTGGACCCTTGAGTTAATTATTTTTCTTGTTATAGCCCACCACACCTTTGCCCTGTAGGAATGCAACTTTATCTAATGCTTTTGGAGGGTGGTGCCTGACCTTTAGAGAAAAATAAGTTTTCTGAAGAAAGGGTCTTAAAATGTTAACAGGCCTCCGGGCCAGAAGATGATGCAAATCACCTAAACTTTTGCATATGATAAGTTTGCAGGAAGAAAGCCTGGCTTACTGCATGACTACGCCTTCCCCCATTATCCTCTATGCATAACTTAAGTTACAAAAACTACTTTGGAAAATAAATTGCGGGCCTTGTTCACCAAAGCTTGGTCTCCCCATGTCATTCTTTCTCTCACCTTCTGGCTGAATTATTCAGCCTCTTTTCTCCACTGAATTTCCTCACTGAGCTATCCTTATTTAACCAAACTTTATATCCTTTTTTTTTTTTAAAGTCGCTTCAGTTGTGTCCGACTCTGTGCGACCCCATAGACGGCAGCCCACCAGGCTCCTCCATCCCTGCGATTCTCCACGCAAGAACACTGGAGTGGGTTGCCATTTCCTTCTCCAATGCATGAAAGTAAAAAGTCAAAGTGAAGTCGCTCAGTCATATCTGACTATTAGCTACCCCATGGACTGCAGCCTACCAGGCTCCTCCATCCATGGATTTTCCAGGCAAGAGTACTGGAGTGGGGTGATTAACATTTAATTAAGCAATTGTTTCCTGATCCTCGCTGACGCCGTCCCCGCTTTGAATTCCCTGAATCCACCGGGGCTGGACCCTGGCAAGAGCATCTTTTATAAGTCATTTTAAATGCACGATGATCTATATCCTTATAAAATTTAACAAGGGAGAACTAATTCTTGATGTTAGAAAGAAGTTGAACTGATAATACAGTATCAGACTTCATTCACATGTTTGACCTGCTGTTGTGTGACACTGGAAAAAGTTACATTCCTGGTGCCTTGATTCCGTTTTTTATAAAACAAAAAAGATTGCACTAAATAAAAAAAAAGAAACATACAGCCCGTGTACTTGTATATCCATACTTTATCCCACTGGGTACAGGCTTGATTTCAGAATACTTATTTTTTCAAAAAGCCACTAGCCATTGTTCAGAGAAGTGCAGTATATTTGCTATCTTAGAATATATGATTTTTAAACTCCCTCTTGGTTCTACAAAATCGAGCCCTAAAATATACCAAAAAATACTAGCTTTTAAAATATATTTGCCAATGCTGTTCAGAGCCTAATTTTCTCTATATTGTTACAAATCTGAAGTAGGCAGGAGGGAAAAGAAAAATCAGTATCTGTAAGATTCCATAATTGGTTCCAGAGAAAAATGAAAAGATTAGCTCATCAGGAAGTTGGTTAAATGCATGGATATATTACACATACTCATGTGTGCACACACACATATTACTTAGAGTTTATCAGCAGAGCAATTGTACATTTTAGGATGGTAATGAAAATTTTGGTTTGGTCTGATGCCCCACGAATGTTCCATAGAACTGTCTGCAATGCATAGAGTAACTTTTAAAACTCATCTTCTTGGCAACTTTTAGTTCTTTAAGATTAAACTGGTTCTATGTTAGGATAATCAGGAGTATTTTGGACCAAGTCTAATAATCAGGAGGGCTTCCCAGGTGGGCCCAGTGGTAAAGAATCCACCTGCCAATATAGGAGATGCAGGAGACACAGGTTCGATCCCTGGGACGGGAAGATCCCCTGGAGGAGGAAATGGAAACCTACGCCAGTATTCTTGAAGGGAAAATCCCATGGACAGGGGAGCCTGGCAGGCTACAGCCCATGGGGTGCCAAAGAGTTGGACACAACTGAGCAACTGAGCATGTACACTTTCTAAAAATTAGGATATGAATGATTTTATACATAAACAGTCTGGAGAGCTATACTGGATTTGGCAGTAAGGGCTGCCACAGCTAGGACTTAGCACATAACTATCCTCTAAGAAGTAGTTTGAAGATGTCAAAATGAGGACACAAGCTGGGGCTCCAGTTAGAGGTCTACACATGGACAAGAGGAAGATTTCCTTGACAGCAATGGCAGGCGGGCCTGATGAAGACAGGAGCCAGACTGACATTGAAAAAATGGATAGGCAAAACATACCTTAAGGAAATTTTGCAAAGCTTCTTGTACAGTTGAGGACGGTATATTTCCAAACAGAGTAGCAGCCATTTTTCTCTCAATCCAGCTCAGTTTTGAGACCTGCAAATATACAGCAACATCACTCAGACAGTTGACCACCTTCTGAATGAATAATCTCTCCTCAGATGCATGTGTGTATGCACATATGTAGGGTATGCATACAATATCAGGCTGTCAGTTTCAGTTCAGTCATTCAGTCCTGTCTGACTCTTTGTGACCCCATGGACTGCAGCAAGCCAGGCTTCCCTGTCCTTCACCACCTCCTGGAGCTTGTTCAAACTATGTTCATAGAGTTGGTGACGCCATCCAAACATTTTATTCTTTGTTGTCCCCTTCTCCTGCCTTCAATATTGCCCAGCATCAGGGTCTTTTCAAATGAGTCAGTTTTTCACATCAGGTAGCCAAAGTATTGGAGTTTCAGCTTTTTTCAGCTTCAGCATCAGTCCTTCCAATGAATATTCAGGACTGATTTCCTTTAGGATTGACTGGTTGGAGCTCCTTCCAGTCCAAGGGACTCTCAAGAGCCTTCTCCAACACCACAGTTCAAAAGCATCGGTTCTTCAGCACTCAGCTTTTCTTTCTTTTTTTAAAAAAATTTTTTAAATTTTATTTTTATTTTATTTAACTTTACAATATTGTATTGGTTTTGCAATGTATCAAAATGAATCTGCCATAGTTATACATGTGTTCCCCATCCTGAACCCTCCTCCCTCCTCCCTCCCCATACCATCCCTCTGGGTCATCCCAGTGCACCAGCCCCAGGCATCCGGTATCAGGCATCGAACCCGGACTGGTGACTCGTTTCATATATGATATTATACTTATTTCAATGCCATTCTCCCAAATCATCCCACCCTATCCCTCTCCCAGAGTCCAAAGAAGACATACAGATGGCTAACAAACACATGAAAAGATGCTCAACATCACTCATTATCAGAGAAATGCAAATCAAAACCACTATGAGATACCATTTCACGCCAGTCAGAATGGCTGCGATCCAAAAGTCTACAAGCAATAAATGCTGGAGAGGGTGTGGAGAAAAGGGAATCCTCTTACACTGTTGGTGGGAATGTAAACTAGTGCAGCCACTATGGAGAACAGTATGGAGATTCCTCAAAAAACTGGGAATAGAACTGCCTTATGATCCAGCAATCCCACTGCTGGGCATACATGCTGAGAAAACCAGAATTGAAAGAGACACGTGTACCCCAATGTTCATCGCAGCACTGTTTATAATAGCCAGGACATGGAAGCAACCTAGATGTCCATCAGCAGATGAATGGATAAGAAAGCTGTGGTACATATACACCATGGAGTATTACTCAGCCATTAAAAAGAATGCATTTGAATCAGTTCTAATGAGGTGGATGAAACTGGAGCCTATTATACAGAGTGAAGTAAGCCAGAAAGAAAAACACCAATACAGTATACTAACGCATATATATGGAATTTAGAAAGATGGTAACAATAACCCTGTATATGAGACAGCAAAAGAGACACTGATATATAGAACAGTCTTTTGGACTCAGCTTTCTTGATAGTCCAATTCTCACATCCATACATGACTACTGGAAAAACCATCACTTTGACTAGATGAACCCTTGTTGGCAAAGTACCGTTTCTGCTTTTTAATATGCTGTCTAGGTTGGCCATAGCCTTTCTTCCAAGGAGCAAGCGTCTCTTAATTTCATGGCTGAAGTCACCATCTGCAGTGATTTTAGAGCCCCCTCCCCTAAACTAAAGTCTCTTACTGTTTGCATTGTTTCCCCTTCTATTTGCCAAGAAGTGATGGGACCAGATGCCATGATCTTAGATTTTTGAATGTTGAGTTCTAAGTCAACTTTTTCACTCTCCTCTTTGATTTTCATCTAGCTTATGCCTCATCCAGTCTAGCATTTCTCATGATGTACTCTGCATGTAAGTTAAATAAGCAGGGTGACAATATACAGCCTTGACGTACTCCTTTCCCGATTTGGAACCAGTCTGTTGTTCCATGTCTAGTTCTAACTGTTGCTTCTTAACTTGCATACAGATTTCTCAGGAGGCAGGTCAGGTGGTCTGGTATTCCCATCTCTTGAAGAATTTTCTAGTTTGTTGTGATCCACACAGTCAAAGGCTCTGGTATAGTCAATAAACAGAAGTAGATGTTTTCCTGGAACTCTCTTTCTTTTTCAACAGTCCAGCAGATGTTAGCAATTTGATTTCTGGTTCCTCTGCCTTTTTAAAATCCAGCTTGAACATCTGGAAGTTCACAGTTCATGTATTACTGAAGCCTGGCTTAGAGAATTTTGAGCATTACTTTATTAGCGTGTGAGATGAGTGTAATTGTGCGGTAGTTTGAGCATTCTTTGGCATTGCCTTTCTTTGGGATTGGGATGAAAACTGAGCTTTTCCAGTCCTGTGGCCACTGCTGAGTTTTCCAAATTTGCTGGCATATTGAGTGCAGCACTTCCACAGCATCATCTTTTAGGATTTAAAATAGCTCAGCTGGGATTCCATCACCTCCACTAGCTTTGTTCGTAGTGATGCTTCCTAAGGCCCACTTGACTTCACATTCCAGGATGTCTGGCTCTAGGTGAGTGATCACACCATCGTGATTATCTGGGTCATGAAGATCTTTTTTGTACAGGTCTTCTGTGTATTCTTGCCACCTCTTCTTAATATCTACTGCTTCTGTTAGGTCCATACCATTTCTGTCCTTTATTGAGCCCATCTTTGCATGAAATGTTCCCTTAGTATCTCTAATTTTCTTGAAGAGATCTATAGTCTTTCCCCTTCTAGTTTTTCCTCTATTTCTTTGCATTGATCACTGCAGAAGGCTTTCTTAGCTCTCCTTGCTATTCTTTGGAACTCTGCATTCAAATGGGTATATCTTTCCTTTTCTCCTTTGCCTTTCACTTCTCTTTTCTCAGCTATTTGTAAGGCCTTCTCAGACAACTATTTGGCCTTTTTGCATTTCTTCATCTTGGGGATGGTCTTGATCACTGCCTCCTGTACAATGTCACAAACCTCCATCCATAGTCCTTCAGGCACTCTATCAGATCTAATCCCTTGAATCTATTTGTCACTTCCACTGTATAATCATAAGGGATTTAATTCAGATCATGCCTGAATGGTCTGTTGGTTTTCCCTACTGTCTTCAATTTAAGTCTGATTTTGGCAAGAAGGAGTTCATGATCTGAGCCACAATCAGCTCCCAGTCTTGTTTTTGCTGACTGTATGGAGCTTCTCCATCTTTGGCTGCAAAGAATATAATCAATCTGATTTTGGTATTGATTATCTGGTGATGTCCATGTGTAGAGTCTTCTCTTGTGTTGTTGGAAGAAGATGTTTGCTATGACCAGTTTGTTCTCTTGGCAAAACTCTGTTGGCCTTTGCCCTTCTTCATTGTGTACTCCAAGGCCAAATTTGCCTGTTACTCCAGGTATCTCTTGACTTCCTACTTTTGCTTTCCTGTCTCCTATAATGAAAGGACATCTTTTTTGGGTGTTCTAGAAGGTCTTATAGGTCTTCATAGAACTGTTCAACTTCAGCTTCTTCAATATTACTAGTTAGGGCATTGACTTGGATTACTGTGATGTTGAATGGTTTGCCTTGGAAATGAATACATATCATTCTCTTCTATTCTGATCATGAATCAAGGTAAATTGGAAGTGGTCAAGCAGCAGATGGCAAGAGTGAACATCAACATTTTAGGAATCAGTGGACTAAAATGGACTGGAATGGTGAACTTAATTCAGATGACCATTATATCTACTACTGTGGGCAAGAATCCCTTAGAAGAAATGGAGTAGCCCTCATAGTCAACAAAAGAGTCTGAAATGCATACAATATAATATATATAAGAATGATCTCTGTTCGTTTCCAAGGCAAACCATTCAATGTCACAGTAATCCAAGTCTATGCCCCAACCAGTAACGCTGAAGAAGCTGAAGTTGAACGGTTCTATGAAGACCTACAAGACCTTTTAGAACTAACACCCCAAAAAGATGTCCTTTTCATTATAGGGGACTGGAATGCAAAAGTAGGAAGTCAAGAAACACCTGGAGTAACAGGCAAATTTGGCCTTGGAATATGGAATGAAGCAGGGCAAAGACTAACAGAGTTTTGCCAAGAAAATGCACTGGTCATAGCAAATACCCTCTTCCAACAACACAAGAGAAGACTCTATACATGGACATCACCAGATGGTCAACACCGAAATCAGATCGATTATATTCTTTGCAGCCAAAGATGGAGAAGCTCTATACAGTCAGCAAAAACAAGACCAGGAGCTGACTGTGGCTCAGACCATGAACTCCTTATTGCCAAATTCAGACTGAAATTGAAGAAAGTAGGGAAAACCATGAGACCATTCAGATCAGATCAGATCAGATCAGTCGCTCAGTCGTGTCCGACTCTCTGCGACCCCATGAACCGCAGCACGCCAGGCCTCCCTGTCCATCACCAGCTCCCGGAGGTCACTCAGACTCGCATCCATCGAGTCAGTGATGCCATCCAGCCATCTCATCCTCTGTCGTCCCCTTCTCCTCCTGCCCTCAATCCCTCCCAGCATCAGAGTCTTCTCCAATGAGTCAACTCTTCGCATGAGATGGCCAAAATACTGGAGTTTCAGCTTTAGCATCATTCCTTCTAAAGAAATTCCAGGATTGATCTCCTTCAGAATGGACTGGTTGGATCTTCTTGCAGTCCAAGGGACTCTCAAGAGTCTTCTCCAACACCACAGTTCAAAAGCATCAATTCTTCGGCGCTCAGCCTTCTTCACAGTCCAGCTCTCACATCCATACATGACCACAGGAAAGACCATAGCCTTGACTAGGCGAACCTTTGTTGGTAAAGTAATGTCTCTGCTTTTGAATATGCTATCTAGGTTGGTCATAACTTTCCTTCCAAGGAGCAAGCGTCTTTTAATTTCATGGCTGCAGTCACCATCTGCAGTGATTTTGGAGCCCAGAAAAACAAAGTCTGACACTGTTTCCACTGTTTCCCCATCTATTTCCCATGCAGTGATGGGACCAGATGCCATGATCTTCGTTTTCTGAATGTTGAGCTTTAAGCCAACCTTTTCACTCTCCACTTTCACTTTCATCAAGAGGCTTTTTAGCCCCTCTTCACTTTCTGCCATAAGAGTGGTGTCATCTGCATATCTGAGGTTATTGATATTTCTCCCGGCAATCTTGATTCCAACTTGTGTTTCTTGTTGAGACCATTCAGGTATGACCTAAATCAAATCCCTTATGATTATACAGTGGAAGTGAGAAATAGATTTAAGGGCCTAGATCTGATAGATAGAGTGCCTGATGAACTATGGAATGAGGTTCATGACATTGTACAGGAGACAGGGATCAAGACCATCCCCATGGAAAAGAAATGCAAAAAAGCAAAATGGCTGTCTGGGGAGGCCTTGCAAATAGCTGCGAAAAGAAGAGAAGCGAAAAGCAAAGGAGAAAAGGAAAGATATAAACATCTGAATGCAGAGTTCCAAAGAATAGCAAGAAGAGATAAGAAAGCCTTCTTCAGTGATCAATGCAAAGAAATAGAGGAAAACAACAGAATGGGAAAGACTAAGGATCTATTCAAGAAAATCAGAGATACCAAAGGAACATTTCATGCAAAAATGGGCTCGATAAAGGACAGAAATGGTATGGACCTAACGGAAGAAGAAGATATTAAGAAGAGGTGGCAAGAATACACAGAAGAACTGTACAAAAAAGAGCTTCACGACCCAGATAATCATGATGGTGTGATCACTGACCTAGAGCCAGACATCCTGGAATGTGAAGTCAAGTGGGCCTTAGAAAGCATCACTATGAACAAAGCTAGTGGAGGTGATGGAATTCCAGTGGAGCTATTCCAAATCCTGAAAGATGATGCTGTGAAAGTGCTGCACTCAATATGCCAGCAAATTTGGAAAACTCAGCAGTGGCCACAAGATTGGAAAAGCTCAGTTTTCATCCCAATCCCAAAGAAAGGCAATGCCAAAGAGTGCTCAAACTACCACACAATTGCTCTCATCTCACACGCTAGTAAAGTAATGCTCAAAATTCTCCAAGCCAGGCTTCAGCAATATGTGAACCGTGAACTTCCTGATGTTCAAGCTGGTTTTAGAAAAGGCAGAGGAACCAGAGATCAAATTGCCAACATCTGCTGGATCATGGAAAAAGCAAGAGAGTTCCAGAAAAACATCTATTTCTGCTTTATTGACTATGCCAAAGCCTTTGACTGTGTAGATCACAATAAACTGTGGAAAATTCTGAGAGAGATGGGAATACCAGACCACCTGATCTGCCTCTTGAGAAATCTGTATGCAGGTCAGGAAGCAACAGTTAGAACTGGTCATGGAACAACAGACTGGTTCCAAATAGGAAAAGGAGTACGTCAAGGCTGTATATTGTCACCATGTTTATTTAACTTATATGCAGAGTACATCATGAGAAATGCTGGACTGGAAGAAACACAAGCTGGAATCAAGATTGCCGGGAGAAATATCAATAACCTCAGATATGCAGATGATACCACCCTTATGGCAGAAAGTGAAGAGGAACTCAAAAGCCTCTTGATGAAAGTGAAAGTGGAGAGTGAAAAGGTTGGCTTAAAGCTCAACATTCAGAAAATGAAGATCATGGCATCTGGTCCCATCACTACATGGGAAATAGATGGAGAAACAGTGGAAACAGTGTCAGACTTTATTTTTCTGGGCTCCAAAATCACTGCAGATGGTGACTGCAGCCATGAAATTAAAAGATGCTTACTCCTTGGAAGGAAAGTTATGACCAACCTAGATAGCATATTCAAAAGCAGAGACATCACTTTACCAACAAAGGTTCGCCTAGTCAAGGCTATGGTCTTTCCTGTGGTCATGTATGGATGTGATAGCTGGACTGTGAAGAAGGCTGAGCGCCGAAGAATTGATACTTTTGAACTGTGGTGTTGGAGAAGACTCTTGAGAGTCCCTTGGACTGCAAGGAGATCCAACCGGTCCATTCTGAAGGAGATCAGCCCTGGGATCTCTTTGGAAGGAATGATGCTAAAGCTGAAACTGCAGTATTTTGGCCATCTCATGCGAAGAGTTGACTCATTGGAGAAGACTCTGATGCTGGGAGGGATTGAGGGCAGGAGGAGAAGGGGACGACAGAGGATGAGATGGCTGGATGGCATCACTGACTCAATGAATGTGAGTCTGAGTGACCTCCGAGAGCTGGTGATGGATACGGAGGCCTGGCGTGCTGCAGTTCATGGGGTCGCAAAGAGTCGGACACGACTGAGCGACTGATCTGATCTGATCTGATCTGATACCCATGTTATATACACAAGAGATATAACTTTTATGGTATTAGTATCTTGCCTTCCTTTTTCATAATTCTAACCAACCATGAGCTCTAAAAGCACTGGTTACCAAACCAATCTGAAAGCAGGCTTGTGTTCAAAGAAAGGCAGAGGGGGTGGGGGTGGGGAATGATGCTGGTCCTGTTTGTTCAAGTGATTCTTGATTGTGAGATGACGAATAGTATTTCTTTGTGCGGAATACAGTAGCTACAGGACTGTGCCTTTGCCATGCTCCCAACCTGACCAGATCGCAGCAGCTCAGAAATGTAAACAGGCCAAGGTTCCTCAATGCAGAAGGAGTGTGCCGTGAGGGCCCGGTGTATGTATTTATAATTCAGGCGAATTTTTTAAAAAGCAACAACCACCAAAATTAAATCTCATATTATCATTTGTTTTTTGCTTTCTTTTTAAATTTTTTCACTTTTAACACACATGAACAGTAAATATATAATATAAAAGATTAAAGGGATTTAGAAGGGTTCTAGGTAGCCATTGTTTTGTTGTTGTTCAGTTGCCCAGTCGTGTCCGGCTCTTTGCGACCCTATGGAGTGCAGCACACCAGGCCTCTGAGGTAGCCATTCAATTCAGTTCAGTTCAGTCACTCAGTCGTGTCCGACTCTTTGCAACCCCATGAATCGCAGCATGCCAGGCCTCCCTGTCCATCACCAACTCCCGGAGGTCACTCAAATTCATGTCCATTGAGTCAGTGATACCATCCAACCATCTCATCCCCTGTCGGTCCCTTCTCCTCCTGCCTTCAATCTTCCCAGCATCAGGGTCTTTTCAAAGAGTCAGTTCTTTGCATCAGGTGGCCAAAGTATTGGAGTTTCAGCTTCAGCATTAGTCCTTCCAATGAATATTCAGGACTGACTTCATTTAAAAAGGTAGCCATTTTAAAAAAATTATTCTATAAATATTTTATAATAACTTCAAATGGAATGTAACCTTTAAGCAGTGTGAATTACTATGTTGTACATCTGAAACTTACATAATATTGTATGTCAACTATAGCTTAGTTTTAAAAAAGAGATATGAACTATTGATATTATATAACTATAACATATGTAAGCTATAAGGATACACCATATAGCACAGGGGATACAGTCAATATTTTACGATAACTTTAAATGTAGTATAATCCATACCAGCAGCTTCCCAGGTGGCACTAGTGGTAAAGAACTTGTCTACCAATGCAGGAGATGTAAGAGACTCTGGCTAAATCCCTGGGTCAGGAAGATCCCCTGGAGGAGGGCATGACAACCCACTCCAGTATTCTTGCCTGGGAAATCCTATGGACAGAAGATCCTGGTGGGCCACAGTCCATGGCGTCACAAGGAGTCTGACATGAGCCAACTGAGCACAAACGCACAATCTATAAAAACTACATTCACCACGTTCTACACCTGAAACTAAGATAATAACTGTAAGTCAACCATACTTCAAAAAGAATACTATCCCCCCAATATTATTCCCTGGCTTTTCTACATAATGTTACTTTATTGCTATGCTTATTTTTTCTTTTTTGAACTAGAAAAAGAAGATATCTTGTTCATCTCCTTCTTTGACTTGTTGTTTTCTCTTAACATTATAGGTTTTAAGAGTTCATCTAGAGTAATTGAAGTTCAGTCATTTAAAAAACTCTGAGCCAGTCCATTGTCATCCACTCTTTTTTTCAGTGGACATTTGGGTCTTTTTCCATGTTTTTGCTCTCAGAAACAAGGCTGCTACAGCCATTCTTATACATCCTTCTAACGCACATTTGCAAGAGTTTCTATAGGGTAGGTACCAGTGTCATACAGTAAACAAGCAATCAAATTCAAGAGATAATACCCAACTGTTTTCTAAGATGGTTATAACAATTTGTGCCCTCACAACAATGTAAGAATTTCTGTTATTCCATATTTTTGAAACATCTCATATTAATAATTTAAAGTTTTATCAAATGGGAATAAAATGGCATCTCCTTATTTAATTATCATTTCCTATTATTGCTAATTCAATATTTATGGTTTTTAAGCTGAATTTCTAATACTGATATAATTGCTTTATGATCAGAAAACCTGCATGATATTAATTCTGACTTGCTTCATGATCTCATGGTATGGTCAATTTTGTAAACATTCTGCATATGCTTGAAAAATATATGTTCTCTTTGGCTAGATACATATTTTCAACTATGTTTATTAGATCAAAATTATTAAATGTGAGGCTCCAATCAATGTTTTAGATACTTACTAGCACTTTTTCTTTGTCTCTTGTTCTATTAATTATCAAGAGAGGGGGTGGAAATCCACCACTATGTAGTGTCCTTACTTCCCTTCCGTGTCTTTTGATATCCCCTTCATATTTCGTCTGTTCCTCCGTGCTGCTTCCTGGCAACGTTTTCAGATTTATCCTAAAGGTCGTTAATTGTCTCTTTAACAGTGCCTGCTGCTACTGCTGCTGCTAAGTCGCTTCAGTCATGTTCAACTCTGTGCGACCTCATAGACAGTAGCCCACCAGGCTCTGCCATCCCTGGGATTCTCCAAGCAAGAACACTGGAGTGGGTTGCCATTTCCTTCTCCAATGCATGAAAGGAAAAGTGAAAGTGAAGCCGCTCAGTCGTGTCCGACTCTTAGCGACCCCATGGACTGCAGCCTACCAGGCTCCTCCATCCATGGGATTTTCCAGGCAAGAGTACTTGAGTGGGGTGCCATTGCCTATCTACTACTAAATCCTTCCACTGAATTTTCTTTTAATCACAAATAATATACTTCTTTTCAAAATCTATTTTTAACTGGAGGATAATTGCTTTACAATGTTGTGTTGTTTTTGCTGTACAACAGTGTGAATCAGCTGTATGTATACATGTATCCACTCCCTCTTGAACCTTCCTCCCACTCCCCCACAGAGCACTGGGTTGAGCTGCCTGTGTTATACAGCAATTTCCCACTAGCTATCTATTTTACATGTGGTAACATATATAAAAAACTGTATATACAATTGTATATAAAAATGTTATATACAAAAATATACATAAAAATTGTTTCTTTTTTTTCATATCTACCTGATCATTTTTGTAGTCTCATGTTCTTTATCCATTTTCCCCTGATTCACTTTATTTTGAGGAACACATTATATGGGGCTTCCCTGGTAGCTCAGCTGGTAAAGAATGCAATGCAGGAGACCCCGGTTTGATTCCTGGTTTGGGAAGATCCTCTGGAGAAAGGGTAGGCTAGCCACTCCAGTATTCTCGGGCTTCCCTGTTGGCTCAGATGGTAAGGAATCCACCTGCAATGCAAGAGACGTGGGTCCAATCCCTGGGTTGGGAAGATCCCCTGGAGAAGGGAACAGCTACTCACTCTAGTATTTTTGATATACATAGATATATCAAAAATTGTTCCATCTTTTTCATATCTACTTGATCATTTTTGTAGTCTCACGCTCCTTATCCATTTTCCCCTAATTCATTTTATTTTTAGGAACATAATATGTAGATAGCTGTTTAAAACTCTGTTTAATACATGTTTGCAAAATCTGAAGTCCTTTCAGATGTACCTCTGTTCTTTCTGTTTGTTTGTTCTGTTGACTGCCATTTATGATGGCTTATTTCCTTGTATGTATTCTGTTATTTTTGACTATGATATGAGCTCAACTCTGTAAGAATGTTCTAAGGCTTGTGTGTGAAGGTACAATCCTCCAGGGAGGATTAGCATTAGCTTCTGCCATTTGTCTGTGGCATGAAGATCAGGTTCCATTTGGAATTAAATTTTTCTTCTTGGGTTTTTTTTAAGCCTAATCCAATAGTGTACATTCTAGGTCCAGGCTCCTATGAGTCTGGGTCAACAATTTTTAAATCAGGGAGTCCCTTACCGTCATGACACCATTTTTTAAAAAATATTTAAAACTGGCATAATAGAAACTGCTTACTCTTAGAAGGATGAAATGTGATAAGAAATATAAAGTATAAAATGCACATGTGACATACACAGCAGGTGCTCATTAAAAGTAAAACCTCCTGCTTTATCTCTAATCCTCTAGAAGCCACAATTTAAAAAAGCTTCATCTTCTGCCTACCCGAATTTTCTCATTCAGAAACAGCATTTCTCTTTGGGGCAATTTTTCATGCAGCTGTTAAGATATACTTTCACATTCTGTTAACTTTCTGTAAATGAGTGTCATTTAACACACTGGGTCTCAGACTTATCAGCTGCTTTTATTTATTTCTATACATCTTAGGTCCCCATCTAAATTAAGTTCCTTGAAGATAAGGATGGTTTTTTATTTACTTTCTGGCCAGTGAGCACATAATTTATGCTCAGTAAATTCAGATAAGTGAAAAAAATCCTCTCACAAAACAGAGAGCAGTGCATGCAGAAACGGGTGTAGGTGGCTGGTCACCATCTGAGAAAGCACCTATGAAGGGAAACACTGTGACTGCAACTAGGGAAAAGGGAAAGGCAGTAAAGGAAAAGGACATATACATTGATAAAATCAAACTGTGTATGTGGCCCTTCCTACTGGCTCAGCAGTAAAGAATCCGCCAGCAAGGCAGGTGATTCAGGAGATGTGGGTTGAATTCCTGAGTCAGGAAGATCCCCTGGAGGAGCGCATGGCAGCCCACTCCAGTATTCTTGCCTTGAGAATCCCATGGACAAAGGAGCCTGATGGACTACAGGGCATGGTGTTGCAAAGAGTCAGACACAACTAAAGCAACTGAGCATATTGTATGTAATGCAACATATATTTATATAATATGTTAAATTTATAAACTCATGTACTGATTTCACAATTTTCTCTATAGCAGGCACTAGGTATAAAATAAGAGTAAGCCACTGAAAATCTATCATATAATCATAGTATATTCAAATAAGATTTATAAATAGAAGCATTCAACTTACAGCATAACAGTATCTTCCCTTGAGGTAATACAAAAAGGGTTCTTCGGGTAAAAATTCGATTGCTTTATCTAGATGTTCCTGAAAGAAAATTCAAAAAAAAAAAAAATGTCATCTCCCAAGTTTCAGGCAGCGTTGAATGGAACTTTGCCTAGCAATTTCAAAGGGACTTTATGATGTTGTTTCTTCCTTGTCTTTATCATTAATCAGATCAGATCAGATCAGTCGCTCAGTCGTGTCCGACTCTTTGCGACCCCATGAACTGCAGCACACCAGGCCTCCCTGTCCATCACCAACTCCCGGAGGTCACTCAGACTCACATCCATCGAGTCAGTGATGCCATCCAGCCATCTCATCCTCTGTCGTCCCCTCTTATCAATAATCCAATCATCAAAATGCTCACAACTAGAAGTGTGATTATGATTTAATAAGGCTACAGAGGATGTCACTTTAAAAAGAGAAAACATCCAAGTCGCATTTTTGTCTGCCCAGGACTTGTCTACCTAATACTTACTAATTGTCAAATGATGGGGGTATAATGGAGAAAAAGAAGAGCAGAACTAGGTGATAGAGGAATCTACCCACTTGACATTGTCAAATGGTTATAGGGAGCTGGAAAACAAAGAACTCTTTACCCATCCTTACAGTTATTGACCCCGAGGGGTTATTTACTGAGTGACTATAACTATTTATTGTTGCTGTTCAGTTGCTAAGTCATATCTATGCTTTGTGGCCCCATGGACTACAGCATGCCAAGCTCCTCTGTCCTACACTGTCTCCTGGAGTTTGCTCAAATTCATGTCCATTGCGTTACAGATGCTATCTAACCATCTCATCTTGGGCTGCCCTCTTCTCCTTTTGCCTTCAATCTTGCCCAGCATCAGGGGCTTTTCCAATGAGTCAGTTCTTTTCATCAGGCAGCCAAAGTATTGGAGCTTTATCTCTAGCATCAGCCCCTCCAGTGAATATTTAGGTTTGATCTCATTTAGGATTGACTGGTTGGATCCTCTTGCAGTCCATGAGACTCTCGAGTCTTTTCCAACACTGCAATTCAAAAGTATAAATTCTTCAGCACTCAGCCTTCTTTATGGTCCGACTCTCACAACCACACATGACTACTGGAAAAACCGTAGCTTTGCCTATACAGACCTTTGCTGGCAGCATGGTGTCTACTTTTTAATATGCTGTCTAGATTTGTCTTAGCTTTTCTTCCAAGAAGCAAGCATCTTTTCATTTCATGGCTGCAGTCACCATCTGCAGTGAGCCCATTTAGAGCCCATCTAGAGCCCATCTGCATTTAGAGCCCAAGAAAATAAAATCTGTCACTGTTTCCATTTTTTCCCCATCTATTTGTCATGAAGTAATGAGATCGGATGCCATGATCTTAGTTTTTTGAATGGTGAGTTTCAAGCCAGCTTTTTCACTTTCCTCTTTCAACCTTATCAAGAGGCTCTTTAGATTCTCTTCACTTTCATTAGAGCAGTATCATCATATCTGAGCTTGTGGATATTTCTCCTAGAAATCTTGATTCCAGCTTGTGATTCATCCAGTCCAGTATTTCACATGATGTACTTTACAAAGAAGTTAAATAAGCAGGGTGACAATATACAGTCTTGATGTACTCCTTTCCCAATTTTGAACCATTCAGTTGTTCCACATCCAATTCTAACTGTTGCTTCTTGACCCACAAACAGGTTTCTCAGGAGACAGGTAAGGTGGTCTGGTACTCCCATCTCTTTGAAAATTTTCCAGTTGCTGAACCACACAGTCAAAGGTTTTACCATAGTCATGGAGCAGAAGTAGATATTTTTCTGGATCTCCCTTGCTTTCTCCATGACATAACAAATGTTGGCAATTTGGTCTCTGGTTCCTCTGTCTCTTCGAAACCCAGCTTGTACATCTGGAAGTTCTCGGTTCACATACTGCTGAAGCCTAAATTGAAGGAGTCTAAACATAACTTTGCTAGCATGTGAAATGAGTGCAATTGTATGGTAGCTTGAACATTCTTTGGCATTGCACTTCTTGGATTGGAATGAAAATTGATCTTTTCCAGTCCTGTAACCACTGTGACTATAACTACAGGCACATTATAAATAATGAGTATGCTCAGTTCTCATTTTACTGATCTTCATGGCAAATTTAAGCCCTACATTGAATTCTACTCCTCCTAACAAATTAATTTGTAGGAAATGTTAATGAATTAATTCCAGCCATGTTTATGATGTAGGTGAGGTCACGACTAAAAGACTAAGACTCTGCCTTTAGAAAAACAACACTCATCTACGTTCAGGTTCTTTAATAATAATAATAATAATTTTTAATCAACCAAAGAGCTTCATTCTTTTTGGCACAGTACTTTTAAAGACTGACATTTCATTTAAGTAAAAAAGATGAATTCCTAGAGATAAATTTGTTGACTAATTTGATTTATACTTATTAATGGAACATTAACAAGCTACATTAAAACATTTTTAATATCAAGAAATACCTTGAAGCGATATCCGTAGTTAATTTTGTTTTGTAAGCCCTCAAACTCAGATACATAGCCACACAAAACCGCATACCTGAAAAGGATAAAAACAGTGGACACTGTGTAAACTTTTAATGAAATATCATTAAATTTAACATTTAAAAAATATATCTAAACTATTCATTAATGTTTAACAAAGTATTCATATAGATGCAAGGACCCTAAAAATAATAAATACTAGACATAAACATGAGACCAGTTTCCTCATCTATAACTGGGGATACTAACACCTTCTATCTTGTATATGTGCTGTGAGGGTAAAATATCTAAAATGTAATTGCTTAGAATAGTGCCTGGCACGAGTGAGTTTCATGAAAGATGAGCTGCTGCTATCACAATCATCAACATCAAAGTCACTAAGAGACTCTCAGGAAAGTCTAACCAAATTAAAAGTATTAAACTGAAAAATATACTGTGTCAACAGATTCCTGTTTCTTTTTCATAAAAATAAAAGTTCCCTTTAATGTCATTTGAAAGTTAAAATAAATATCGTCACTAAAAACAAAAACTAATAAAACATTTTTTAAAAATACTAAAATCCAAGATAATTTTAGGCTATGTTTTTTCAAAAATTCTCCATGCCCTTCAATCCTTCGTTGGAAACACACTACTACAATATTGCATCTCATGAATTCTTCACTTTTTTTCCATTAGGGATATAAAATTTACATCAATAATTACTTGACTATAAATTGGATACAATATTTGTTCAGCAAACTGCTTCCTCTAAAAATGGGGCATACATTACTTTTTATATTCAGACTATTTCTGTACAAAAGTATTTAGAGTTTTTCTGTCTGAGGCAAAATATTCATTTACCTAAATATCAGTATTTCAAAAGTAGGTCCTAATTTTCACTTGCATTGTCATAAGTGAAGTGGAAAATGCAATTTTGGGTGTTATTTATCTTGATTGTTTCTGTGAATACACATATGAATGTTCAAATAAGAATTTGAAGAGAACAATTTTCTTAATTTGGAATACTCAGACCATTCCTGGACACAGAAGATCACACAATTCCCAAAAACTTATGCACAACCAATAAGACTGCCAATTTTCAGTTATAGCTTTTTTGACCTCTTAATTTTCAATAGAAAATCAATAATGTCCTAACAGTAAAAGCAAGAGTTATGACAAAAGCAACCTATTAAAGGTGAGCTGAGAAGTTACCTATATTAAGAGATACTACTTAAATTACTATATTTAAATACTATCTTAAATTACTATAATCCATTTATCGTGACTGTTGTTGTTTAGTCACTCAGCCAGGCCTGACCCTTTTGTGACCCCATGGACTGTAGTCCATCAGGCTCCTCTGTCCATGGGATTTCCCAGGCAAGAACACTGGATTGGGTTACCATTTCCTTCTCCAAGGGATCTTCCCAACCCAGGGATTGAACCTGCCTCTCCTGCATTTGCAGGCACATTCTTTACCACTAAGCCACCTGGGAAGCCTATCACAACTGCAGCAATATTGATATACAATATTGAAAAATTTTATAATGAACCAATATTAATACATTATTAACTACACTCATGCTTCCTTCTAATTTCCATCTGTTTTTCCCTCATGTCCTTGAATTTTGACATTTTTCTCTCCATCCCTCTTTTCATATTTATCCCTGTTAATTCACATCTTTTTTAGTATCTCTTTTCCACATGTGAAAATCTTTTAATTACTCCTGTCATCCATCATCCATCCTATTTCTCCTAATTTTGTGCCAGTTGCAACCTTTATAAGAATACCTTCCATATCTTCACTCACTGAAAAAAATGACTGAACACACTAGTGTCTAAGATTCAGATCTGGAATGATAGAATAATGATATTGTCAACAGATATTCTGTTGAATAATTGAGGCTCAAACCATTCTCACAGCACAGGTAACCCAGAATCTTGCCTGTATTTTAACATCGTCTCCAAGAAGATTACAGGTGAACTTGTCTTCATGCTTTCCTTAAATCCAGATAAACAGCTTAATTTCCCTACTCTATCCATTAGCAAAGAAAAAAACAGATCATGTTACATTTTTAGAAAAATCTATGTTGGATCTACTTGAACTTAGTCATTCACAGAAAACACAACCAACTATTCGTGCTGGAGTCAAAGGAAAAGATTCGATGTTCACTGATCTATAGTGGTGGAATAAATCATCTGTTTTCTGAAATATCAGAAAAGCTTATGCACATCTGATCTAGCTTTTACAGAGTTCTTTCAGCACATTCTTTACAAGTTACTCTAAGTGAAGGGGAAAAAAAGGAAAAAACATGACTTATGAAAACCATAATATGAAATATGTGCATTTTCCCTTATAAATAATCTGTCACCAGAGTCTCACATTTATTTTAAGTCTGTTTCTTTAAAGTATTATTTATCTTCTTACAAACCATAAATTCAAAGTTCACCTGACCACTTTTCCCAAAAGAATCATTTCTTTCCTGGCAATCAATCTCACCTATATCTACATGTATGTGGTGTATATGTTGTTCTTTTTGATACTGTTTGTCTATACTGGTGGCGGATCCATCTCGATGTATGGCAAAAGCAATACAATATTGTAAAGTTAAGCAAAATAAAATTCAATTAAAAAAAAAAAAGAAAAATGTAATTTAAAATTTTACTTTGTAAACTCTTAGCTTGATGGGAACAAGAAACTATATACAATATGGTCTATGACCTCCATCTAGAGGTTGTTTTAACTATCTTTGCTTTAACAAAAATTCTGTATTTTCTTTGCATGTATAGCAAATATTTTAATAATTGACAAGCAGCCCTGTCTCAACAACTAGTAAGCAACTATTAAGTCAACTCCAAGAAGCACTTTTGATTTAGTGGCAATGCTATTTATACTGTGAAAAAGCAGAGGAAAAGTGATGTAAAAGATGAAATACTGAGTGTATAAAAATATAAGATCTGGCTTTTATTTTCCCCACTTATTGTGTGACCCTTGGTTACTAATCATAACACCACATGGCACACACATATACCAGCCCCCACACACAAACACCACACACACAGACTGCCTTGCTTACACTTTCCATAAAATGGAAACAGGTTGTTCTGCAAAACACATGCATGTGGATATAATTTGTGAACAGTAGAGCACAATGAATATGTAAGACATTATTTATAATTAAGTTCAGACCTGATTAGCTAACAAACTGCGAATCCATTGGTAATTTTGCTCTCTTGATTCTAGAAGTATTTTAGACCGGTACAACAAAAATAATAGAATTTTACAGAAGGCTTATGTAGCTTTAAAGTTACAAGGCAATTTCACTTGGAAAATATGAAGATGAAAAACAAGTTTTAAAAATAACATTTGTTTTTCAATTATTCCCTTGATATCAATCCTTTATGAAATTATTTCTAATGATTGCTCTTTTATTTCAAATTGAAGGCTTATAAACCATCACTGCACCCTGTAAACCATGGGTCAACAAACTTTCGCTTCAGGGTTAGATAGTAAACATTTTAGGTTGTGGGATCAGAGAGTCTGTTACAACTATTCAACATCATTGCTATGTACAAATGCACAGGGATGGCTGTGCTCCAATAAAACTTTATTTACAAAAGCAAGCAGTTTATTTGGCCTGGAGGCCATGGTTTGTCATTTATGCTGAATGAATGAGAAAAAGCCTTAACATATTGAGGAAAATTCAAGCAGAATAAGACATTTTCATGATATTTTATTACAATTGACTATGGAATCAGTCAACCTAAATTTCATCCATTGCTTCTCAAAGTTTTAATTTTTCTTTTCCATCAGCCTAAACCTCTATTACTGTATTTAATTGAATGAGAATTCTTAAATTTAGTAGGTATATCATAATAAATTCTAAAAATTAAGATAAAATTAACTTTTGAATTTATTAAATTTTATTAACTGACCAGATTTTAACTGTTTTTTAATTAAAAAGTTATACTGAATAAAAAAATAACGTGAAACACAAATCGGTCAGTACTCTGTGTGTTTCTGTGTGCATATGGACAAGATTTCCCTCATGGTTAAATATCATGGTTATAAATAAGGTAGTTGCATGCGAGCTAAGTCACTTTAGTCATGTTCAACTCTTTGTGACCCCATGGGCTGTAGCCTGCCAGGCTCCTTTGTCTATGGGGATTTTCCAGGCAAGAATATTGGAGTGAGTCACCTCCAGGGGATCTTCCCGACCCAGGGATCGAACCTGTGTATCCTGCAGCTCCTGAATTGCAGGCAGATTCTTTACCGCTGAGCCACTGCTGCTGCTGCTAAGTCACGTCAGTCGTGTCCGACTCTGCAACCCCATAGACGGCAGCCCACCAGGCTCCCCTGTCCCTGGGATTCTCCAGGCAAGAACACTGGAGTGGGTTGCCATTTCCTTCTCCAATGCATGAAAGTGAAAAGAGAAAGTGAAGTCGCTCAGTCGTGTCCGACTCTTCAGACCCAATGGACTGTAGCCTACCAGGCTCCTCCGTCCATGGGATTTCCCAGGCAAGAGTACTGGAGTGGGGTGCCATTGCCTTCTCCGCTGAGCCACTGGGGAAGCCCAAATAAGACAGTGAGTACACAACAAAAGGGCTTCCCTGGTGGCTCAGTGGTAAAGAATCCACCTGCAATGCAGGAGCTGCAGGAGGCATGGGTTTGATCCCTGGCTCGGAAAGATCCCCTGGAGAAGGGCATGGCAACCCACGGCAGTATCCTTGCCTGGAGAATCCCATGGACAGAGGAACCTGGTGGCCTACAATCCACAGGGTGGCAAAGAGTTGGCCATGACTGAAGTGACTTTGCACATATGCACACACACAACAAAAGTGAAAATAGATGAACAAAGGAGAAGTAGCCAGATTAGTGGAAGACAGGCTGGGAAATACACTAAGGAGTTAAGCATAACCCGTCCTCACACAGTGAATTTTAAAGTGTTTATGATGCCTTCAGGGAAGATTCAGGATTGTTCTCATATGGAAATTTGGAAGTTCACACTGATAAGTGTCCTCAAATTGAGGATTAACATCAAATGTACCTTTTTTAAATGTAATTCTTCACTAACACAGATGCATGTATGGGAGAAGGAGGGTTTCCCTGGTGGTTCAGACAGTAAAGAATCTATCCCCAGTGCGGGAGACCTGGGTTCGATCCCTGGGTTGGGAAGATGTTCTGGAGGAGGGCATGGCAACCCACTCCAGTGTTCTTGCCTGGAGAATCCCCATGGACAGAGGAGCCTGGTGGACTACAGTCCACGGGGTTGCAAAGAGTCAGACATGACTGAGTGAATAAGCACACACAGCACATAGGACAAGGCAGAGGACACCAGAGAAAGAGGAAGCTATCTAAGGGAAGGCGAAGAATTCTCTGTAGCAGAAGAGAGCTGGAGGGGGGGATTTGTGCAAATAGAATTGCTAGGGTACTTGGAGTCTTGTCCCACCTCATGGGAGAGGGAATGGGGTAGGCTTGTATCTCATTTTAAGCCATGTGATGGCAGTTTCAAAAGATTTGCTCTTATTTTGGCATGTCCCTTAGAGTTTGTCCTTTAGTGTTTGGGGGACATAAAAAACGTTCTGATTCCTGCCCAGGGAATTTTAAAATGAGAGTTTGTGAGTGGTGCTCCCCCTGCTGGTGGCAATATAAAGAAACAGATCTGCTTTGAGAAAATGGATTGCAATTTTGAATTGGAGGAAATACGAATTTCCTGGAGAATAAACGTGGACCTGCAGAAAAGAAGCCATTTTAAGAGAGATTTTGCCTAAAGCATCTCAGAATAGTAGAATAATCCCAAAGAGATGTGGATTTCTGAAAACCTAGGTCTGAGAGAAGGGTCATAGATAAATTTATTACTAGCACCTAACATACCTATATTGCTGGGGAGAAAAAATAATTAAGGAACTGAGAAATGTTGCAAAAATGCAACTGTGAGTAAAATGAAGTATTAATTAAAAACAATATATTTATTCTTGTGTTTTATAATTCTAAATATATAAAGGATCCAAAACAAAACAATACTCTCAAAAACAAAATTTTTCGTCCCAAGGATGCCCACATACAACCATCTAACTAATTAAATTTTCTTTGTTTGAGTTTTCTTATATTAGAAATGGCTTTTCTTTCACTTTTGGAATGTGTATACCTTGTCATCAAGGTATAATGGCAAATGTGCTTTTATTCTTTGAAGCATTCTCCCTACATTTCATTTAGAAACATGGCATCATTTTAGCATTTGTTTCCAAACAAAATCTTATACAAATATAATTTAATTAGAATTTATCATATTCAAAGTTATTGGACTTGGTAGATTCAGTTATGAAATACTCAATGAAAGTTTACCTTAAAAACATTGAAAGTATACATACTGAAAAATACATGAGAATAAACAGAACAAGAACAATTACTGCATAAATTTTATGTACTTACCATAGATGACAATATCCATTCTTGGGTGCTCTCATAATAGCTTTTTCACCTAATGTCTTTCCTGAAAGATAAACGTACTTACAGGTTGGTACCTTCATGTGAGTTGGTAGGAGGCAAATTATTGAATTAAGCCAGTAGTTCCCAAAAGTATGGTCCCAATACCAGAAGTCATTACCTAGAATCTTGTTATAAAAGCAAATTTGGGGCCACATGGAAGACTTACTCGATCATAACCTCTGAGACACAGCTATCTGCATTAACTGGCCTTCAGCAGTTCTGATGCACATTCAAGACTCACTGGACTAAGTGATTTAACCAAATGCAAAAGAAGTCATTCGATCATTATTAATAGACATTGCTTTATAATTAACTCAACCAACATTTACTGAGTACTTTCTAAATGTCATATTGTGTGAGCCCCTGGGAATAAAAAGTCAAATAAAACACAATTCTTGACCTCTAAGAATTCACTGTTCAGTAGGCAGCAGGTATATAAACAAAAAAATTATATGTAAAGATAAATACAAGATTAAAAAGAGCATAGCAGAGAATGGAGAGAGCAACTCTGTCTAAAGGGGTAAGGGAAAGTGTCCCAGAGAAGCTCTTATCTAATCATTCATGATAGTGAACACACTCAGTGCATAAATAATTCCCCTAAATAATTTTACTTCATTTTAGAATAACTTAATAATCTGTTAATCTCCGGATAGACGTTTGTCTAAACCACTTTCTTAAAATCTTTCTCAAAAAGCTGCTGTTTTATTTTATACACTCTCCTTTTCTCTGCTCTAATTTTCTTTTGCTTGAAGAGCAATGATGTGATCCAATGATCTGAAAAATGCTCTTCTAAATAAGTAGTTTAGATAATCTTTATAAATAAAGATCTTTTATTCTAAAATCATTCTCCTATTTGTTAAGGTGGTATTCTATAGCTCTCTCCATTAAGAGAACTACGCAGTTTAGAAATCTACATAAATTGGAAAAAAATTAAAAAGCAGACTTTTAAAATGACAACTGATATTACATTGTGGGCATATATTAGAAGAGTTAATAATTTGATAATGAGTGCTTGAAAAACATAAATATTTTTAACGTAAAAACATTAAAAACAAAATCAACATCTTACCTACATTACCAAGTGAACAAAAATAGCTTTGAGGGCACTGCCGTAAGCCTAAAATAGAGGCAATTCCATCGCTCTGAGAATATAAAAGGGAGCCGGGGAGTATACATACTGGTTTTGTACCCTCACTGATGCAGCTTCAGCCTGAAAAGAAATCTATTTCCCCTAAAAAAAATTTATTTTGTGGTCTATTTGTGTCCATCATTTAATCCTGAAAGTTACAAATATGTTCTTTTAGATATGATTCATATTTGATTTGCAAGACAAGTGTGATGAGTCACAGGACTTCAACAGATGTACTGCAAAAATGGGACACCACAGTTAGCAGGTTAGGAAAGAATTTTGTACTCTCCAGGGATCCAATCTTCCCTTCACATAACAAGTTCAAATATACTGTCATGAGGAGCAAGAGTCAGCAAACTCTTCCTCCTTCATACTGAGTGCCCATGCCCTTCAACTCCAGTCTCCAATTTCCTGGCTCCTGGGTTCTCTGCCAGGCACTTATTACCTGTGCACTGAATTACAATTGCCTGTCTCTGTATTGATCTTGTCAAATCATTTGGCATTCTGGCTGTTATTCTTTTGTTTCTGCTTTAGAAAACAGGGTGATATAATGAACAATCATGGACTCATCACTCTGCTTAAACAATTGTCAACTCAAGGCTTATCTTGTTTTACTGAGATAAATTTTGAAAAATAATTAAAGTCTGAGTAGTTATTTCTTTATGGTACCTGGAGTTCTATGTTATAGGAAGTAAGAAGGGTTATTTTAATTTTGGTGAAAGACTACTATTATTATTGCTTCTCAAATTATTACCACTTAATGTATCATCTTTCTATGATTTTATAAATTTTGAAAGCTGGAATTTGAGTTTTTCAGTTGCCTATTCTAATATGCTCAAATATTTTTAGCGACTATATGCTGCTGCTGCTGCTGCTGCTAAGTGGCTTCAGTCGTGTCTGACTCTGTGCGATCACATAGACGGCAGCCTACCAGGCTTACCCGTTCCTGGGATTCTCCAGGCAAGAACACTGGAGTGGGTTGCCATTTCCTTCTCCAATGCATGAAAGTGAAAAGTGAAAGTGAAGTCGCTCAGTCATGTCTGACTCCTAGGGACTCCAGCCTACTCCTGAACTGCAGCCTACCAGGCTCCTCCGTCCATAGGATTTTCCAGGCAAGAGTACTGGAGTGGGGTGCCATTGCCTTTTCCATTAGAGACCATATACTTTTATCTAAAAATTAATTCATGGTTTACTATAATAATGATTACTACCTGAGAATAATTAATATTCACAAAATACTTACCAACATTAGCATAATGCTTCTTTTCTTGTATATTTGTAGATAGCTCATACATGTCTCCATAAGCACGAGCAAACCGCCAAATAAACTCTATTTCATCTCTAAACTGAACACACAGAACTGCCCATTAGATAAACTTAGTAATGTGACTAAACTACTGCAACATTTTAAAAAATTAGGTAGTTAAACTGGTACTTAGAAATGACTGTATTCATGTGCATATCACACTTTAAATTCAAATATTCATGGTTATAAAATGTGATTTAAAGTAGTGTTACATTTGGGTCTTAGAAACCAATGAATATTATGCAGACACCAGCTCCACACCTATGAAGAAGAGAAAGCTGACAGGTGTTAGAATTTATAAATTCTCTCTGGGTGGTAGCATCCTCTCCTTGCTTTCCTTTCTAACTTATCTACTATCAATATGATGCCTCAATGGCATTTCAGATAATATCTGTAAGTTATTAGAGAGTATATATATTCAAAAGAGCAATCACATTTTTTTAACCTAAATTACCTAAAGCACAACTCTAGAGATTTAAAAACTTTGAGTTCATGTGTTTAGAGTTTCTAAATCCTCAAAAGTTAGTCTTAAATTTCTCATGGGAAAGAAGATTTACCGATCTTTGTGATATTGCAAAATCCTTTTTTTCCCTTTGGTGGTGGTGGTGGGAAGGATGAGCTTTGTCAATTCAGTCCAACATTAAACACTGAAAAATGACTACTAGTAGAAACACAGTGAAATACTAATGGCTGTTATATTAATAACTGAAAGATAGTGAGACTAAAGCGTAGCTTTTCCTCCCTCGAGAAGCAGTACATCTTGTCCTTTATCTGTTATAAAATATTTAAGAAACATATCAAATTGATAGAATCAGTGTCAATCTGTATAATCAACCATATCTCTGGTTCTAATTTTTATGACCATTGAGCCTAATAAACCCTTTGCTGTTGTTGTCTGACTCCAAGTTAACCCTTTGCTACTCCATGGGACTGCAGCACACCAGGTCCCTCTGTTATCTACTATCTCCAGGAGTTTGCACAAATTCATGTCCATTGTGTCGATGATGCCATCCAACCATCTTATCCTCTGTTGCCCTCTTCTCCTCCTTCCTTCAATCTTTTCCAACATCAGGGTTTTTTCCAATGAGTCAGCTTTTCCCATAAGGTAGCCAAAATACATATTGGAGCTTCAGCTTCAGCATCAGTCTTTTCAATGAATATTCAGGGTTGGTTTACTTTAGGATTGACTGATTTGATCTCCTTGCTGTCCAAGGGACTCTCAAGAGTTGTCTTTAGCACCACAAGTTTGAAAGCATCACTTCCTCGATGTTCAGTTTTCTTTATAGCCCAACTCTCACATCTATACATAACTACTGTAAAAACAACAGCTTTGACTATATGGACTTTTGTCAGCAAAGTGATGTCTCAGCTTTTTAATATGCTGTCTAGGTTTGTCATACCTTTTCTTCCAAGGAGCAAGTGTCTTTCAATTTCATGATCTGTCACTGTTTCCACTTTTTCCCCATCTATATGCCATGAAGGGATGGGACTGAATGCCATGATCTTAGTTTTTTGAATAAACTTGTTTATTTACTTTAAAAAATTTTTTAGTAATATCATTAAAAAAATTTACACCATTCATTTAGCTTTTGTAAACTGTGACACAATTGCTGTGGTCATAACATGAATGGAAACGTAGATTAAATAAAAATTAAAACTATACAAACAGGTTATTATCACATATATCTTACCTTTTCTTTGTGGTCACAAAGCAGCTCAAAACTTTCCACTTTTCTGGACTCACTCACTCGTAAATTATCAGCCCTCTGAATAAGGGCATCTAAATTTAATTCCTCCACATGAGTGTTAAACTCCTTAGGGACTGGAAAACTCTGTTCTTCGGTGTCAGTATTGGCTGTAACATACCTAAAATTGCAGAAATAATCATCAACTCTCTGGAAAGTTATACTCTAATGGCCAGAGAGATCCTTTTAAAATGTAAGTCAAATCATTCTACTCTTAGGCTTGAAATCCTGCAATGGTACCTTTCACTCAGAGAAAGCTCATGTACTAATCCTTGGAGGAGGGCATGGCAACCCACCCCAGTATTCTTGCCTGGAGAATCCTCATGGACAGAGCAGCCCATACAGTCTGTGGGGGCACAAAGAGTCAGACACGACTGAGCGACTAAGCACATTTCCTAATAACCATCTACAAAACTAGATGAGATGTGCCTCCCACCTCAATCGACTCTCTGACCTTGTTTCCCAGCATGTTTCTCATTCAGTCAATTGCATGCTGGCTGCCCAGCTACTCCTGAAACAAGCCAGGACATTGCTACATCAAGACCTTTGCTTTCTGTTCCCACTGGTGGGATGGCTCTTCCTTCAGTGCTCTGCTGCACTTGGTCACTCAGTTGTGTCCAACTCTTTGCAACCCCATGCACAGTAGCCCACCAGGCTCCTCTGTCCAAGGGGATTCTCCAGGCAAGAATACTGGAGTGGGTTAGCATGCCCTTCTCCAGGGAATCTCCTAACCCAGAGATCAAACCCAGGCCTCCCGCATTGCAGGCGGATTCTTTACCATCTGAGCCATAACTCACACCCTCACTTCCTTCAAGTCTCTGTTGAACGTCGTCATCTCAATATAGCCTACCCAGACCACTTTATTTAATGTTGCAACCACCACTTCCCAACACACGTGCATTTCCTTCACCAATCTCCCTTACTGTGCTTGACTTTTTTTTTTCTGTAGTACATGCTGTCTTCTGATACACTGTATATTCTACTAACCTACTACATGTGTTATTTTTGTCAGGATCTCTCCACTAGAATGCATGCTCCCTCAGAACATGATCCCTAAAACAATTCTTTGTTTTATTAACTGGTGTCATCAAGTGCCTAGAATAGTACCTGACACATAGAGGATACTCACTGGATGCTGCTGAACGAATGATATAGAGTTGTAGGAACTCGGAGGCAGTCAGGTATATATATAAATTAAATATATATATATTCATGTATTTATATATACATATGTATATACGTACATATATTCACACACACACACACACACACACACACACACACATATATATATATAAAAATTTGTGGTTCAAGATGATGTTCTAACCCTTAAGCTTAGTTGTTAAAAATTTATGCTACCTCCCACATTTCCTTTTTGGTGGCATATAATGCAACAATTTATTTTCATTTATTCACACATTCACACTTGTTCTAAAAAAGATCTTAAGGAAGTATATAAGGATATATAACACAGAAGAGAATGAGTTAGAAGTGGTGAGAAAAGATAAAAACAAAGTCAAATGTGAATAAGGCCAATAAAAAAGTACATATACTTTAGATACCTTTACCCTTGCTAAAAGGCACATAAATGTGGTTTTACATCTTCTAATAGCTGAAGCAGTCACAGTCTCCAGCAGATACTAACAAAGAGAAAGGAAGCAAGTTCTCGAGAGAAGTATACCTATTTTCAATACTGACAAATAAATTTCCTTCAAAGTCCTTATAAAGAAGACACTATATAAATGATACTCAACTTCTTTAACAACATTATTAACGGCAACTTCATTCTTCTAATTGCTCAAACCAAAAATTTAGATTCATCCTTGACTTCTTTGTCTCTCCTAAGCAACATTCAGAAATGTCTGTTGTTTCCATCTTCAAAATATATCTAGGATCCAGCTACCTCTCACCATCTTTACCCACTACTCCCCTGGTCTAGACCACCACCAGGTTTCCTGTATTAATGCAAACCTATCATGTCTCCCTGCTTTAGTCCTTGACCATTATAGTTTATTCTCAACATAGGAGCCAGAATGGTCCTCTAAAAAGCTGAATCAGATCATGTAACCCTTTGCTCAAAACCCTCCAATGGATGACAAAATCACAGTAAGAATGTTAAGTCCTTAGAGTTATCTATAGGATCCTTTATAATTGAGTCCAGTACCTCTGACCTCATCCCCTATCACTCTCCTGCTTGATCAGCACTCCAGGAACACTGGCTTCCTTCCTGCTTTAATATCTTTGTGTTTGCTGGTCTTTCTGTCTGGTATGTTCTCCACTGAGTATCTACGTTAATTTACCTCCTCACCTGTTTCACATCCTTATTCAAATATAATCTTCATATTATGGCAGATGCTATGGTTACCTACATAGTATACATTAAGAAACGTACAAAATTGCGGGACTAACAGAGTTTAACAAGTTGGCTGCATATAATACTAAAATATGAGTCAGTTTCATTCTAATATATTAGCAGCAAAAGCCTAAAAAACAAAATTAAATAAAATATTTCACTTATGGTGATCTCAGAGAATACCAGACACCCAGGAATAAACTTAATAAAATATGTAAAAATTCTATGGAGAAGATTATAAAATATATATTAAAAACTATTTATAAAAGAACCTAAATTCATGAAAATATCATGTTCATGGCTACAAACAACTGATATTATAAATGAATGAATTCTCTCTAGATTACAGATTCAGTATAACTCCAATTTATAAACCCAAGAAGAAATTTCATACAATTTAATGAAATGATTCTAAAAGTTACATGAAAAGGTAAACAGCCTAGAATAGTCAAAGCACTGTTAAGAAAGAGAACAGGGAGAGAAGACTTACCTCGCCAGATATTAGACCTATCTTGCAGCTACAATAATTAAAGACAGATTGCAACTGGTAAAGGGATGGATGGGTAACTGAAAACAGAACAGAGTCAAGAAATAACCCCGTATGCAAAGGAAAAGTGTGCTACGAGACAGATACCGCACCTCAGATTAGTCTTGCTTTAGCAGGTGGTTTCACAGATGCTTAGTATATTGTTTATAATAGCAAACTACATAAATGAGTAAAAGTGGCACATGCATGGACCATTAATCAGGTTTGCATAAACTAAAGACAGTTTGTAGTACAATTCTATGCACCTGAGATACAGTAAGAAAATAATGACCAAAAGAAAGTAACTAGTTTAATATCAGGCACTATTATTTAAACTAAAACCCACCAAACAGTACACTTTAGAAGGGTGAATTTTATGTTATATGAATAATATCTCAATAGAGATGCTATTTTTTATAAGAAAAAATTGAATATTCTAGAGCCATTAAGTCAATTAAATCAGAACTTGTATGTCTATTCTAATAGAGAGAGGGAAAACACAGAATAGCTATATAGAGAGTTCCATCAATATATGCAAAGAATTAGATTTATTAAAATTCTAAGGAATTAAAAAAGAGGAAACATTACTTACATCATTTTATGAAGCTAGTAAAACTAATGCCAAAACCAAATAAGTATAGTAAAATAAGAAATAAAAATTATAGGCCAATTTCACATATAAATTTTGACACAAAAATCCTCCAGAATATCAACCAAAAAATTTCAACACACATGAGAGAATGCATCATAACCAAATTGAATTTATCTCATGAATTACAAGCACAGTTAACATTAGAAAATTTCTCTAGTATAACAGATAAAATGAGGAAAACTATATGACCTTTATAGTGGTCATCAAAATTTTTTTTCAATAAATTCAATACCATTTCATGACAAAAGAAATATCAAACCCATACACAAGGAACAGAATTTCTTATAACAGAATATAAACCCCAAACCATGATACAGTTCACATATAATGATGGAACTTTATAAGCATTCTCTTTAAAATCAGAAATAGAGAAGGATATCCAATATTGTTGCTTCTATTTAACAGAGCACTGCAGGTTCCGTTAGCACATTATTAAAAGAAAAACAAAAAATATATAAGAATTGGGAAATAAGAAACAGAACTGGTATTATTTGAAGATTATTCAATAAAAAGAAAACCTAGCTCCCTTCACCCAGCAAGAACAATGCAAGAAGCTGTCTGTGAACCAGAAAGTAGGTTTCCACCAGATACTGAATCTGCTGTAACCTTGATCATGAGCTTCCCAGCTTCTAGAACTGTGAAAAAGAAATTTATGTTGTTTATAAGCCACTCATTCTATGGTACTTGTAGCAGCTCAAACAGACAGACAGTATTCAGTATTTAAATAGAAAGAAAATCTAACAGAATTTCAGATGAGTAAATAAAACTAACATACATGATCAATTATCCCCATGGACAGAGGAGCCTAGCAAGCTACAGTCCATGGGATAGCAAAGAATCAGACACAACTGAGTGACTAAGCATACAGGTTCCTATATCTATAGAATAAGTTACAAAATGTAATTTTATAAAATATAGCCTTTATATACTGTAGGACCATATACAGGAAAAATACACAGTATCCAGGAAAAAATTCCATAAGAAGTTTGTAAGATTTTTCTATAGAAAATTATAAAATATCATCAGAGAATATTAAAACATGTTTAAATAGATGGGAAAAGATGTCATATCCACTGACAAAAAAACTTAACTTTAAGCCAATTTCATATGGTACCAAATTAATCTATAGTTTTAACATAATTCCAATCAAAACCACAATGGTATTTTTCTATGGAACTTACCTAATTCTAAACTTAATATGGAAGCACAAGTGTAATAAGAACCAAACCATTACTCAAGGAAATAGACAGATTCGATGCAATCCTAATCAAATTACCAATGACATTTTTTTACAGAACTTGAACAAAAAATTATAAAATCTGCATATAAACACAAAAAACTCCCAATAGCTCAACCAATCTTGAGAAAGATGAATGAAGCTAGAGGGATCAGGCGTCCTGACTTCAGAGTACACTACAAAGCTCCAGTAATCAAAACAGTGTGTTACTGGCACAAAAATAGACATATAAATCAATGGAACAGAACAGAAAGCCCAGAAATAAGCCACGCACTTACGGCCAATTAATTTACAATGGAGGCAAGAATATAAAGTGGACAATAACCAGTCTCTTTAATAAGTAGTGCTAGGAAAACCGGACAGTTACATGTAAAAGAATGAAGTTAGAACATTCTCTAACACTATACACAAAAATTAACTCAAAATGGATTAAAGATCTAAATGTAAGACCAGATACTATAAAACTCCTAAAAGAAAACATAGGCAGAACACTCTTTGACATAAATTGCAGCAATATTTTTTGGGGGGATGTATCTCCTAAAGTAATGGAAATAAAAACAAAAATAAACAAATGGAACCTAATTAAACTTAAAAGCATTTGCACATCAAAGGAAACCATAAAGAAAAATGAAAAGACAACTGAGAGACAGCGAGAAAATGTTTGCAAACAGTGCTACTGACAAGGGATTAATTTCCAAAATATACAAATAGCTCATACAGCTTAACATAAAAAAATAATAAAAAATAGGATTTCTCCAAAGAAGATAAACAGATGACCAACAGACACATGAAAAAATGCTCAATATCACTAATTATTAGAGAAATGCAAACCAAAACTACAATGGGATATCACCTCACACCAGTCAGAATAGCTATCATTAAAGAGTCTACAAGTAATAAATGCTGGAGATGGTATGGAGAAAAATAAATCCTCCTACACTGTTGGTGAGAATGTAAATTTGTACAGCCACTATGGAGAACAGTATGGAAGTTCCTTAAAAAACTAAAAATTGAGTTAACATATGATCCTGCACTCCCACTCTTGAACATATATCCAGAGAAAACTCTACAACAAAAAATCATTTTACTGTATACTTGAAACAACCTCAAAATTGTAAATTAACTGTACCTCAAAAAAATTTTTTTAAGAGAAAAAAATAAGAAGAGCCAAGACGATTTTAAAGAACAGATATTAGGACTATAATTTAGAGAATAAAGCAATGATAAATCAGTGTGGTATTGGCATGACAATAGACAAACTGGCCAAAAAAACTAAGAAAGAGAACAACTAGCCTGGTCTCTTCTCCACATTAAAAAAAAACACCCAAGTGCAAAAAAATTGTTTTCCTACTGTGAAAAGGAATCTTCTACTTATAATTGGGCATTATTAAAAATTATAGGAAAGTTTTAAAAGCAAACTTTAAAATAGGGCCTGGGAAATAAATATGCCTGGGAAAATATACAACATACACACTGACTTTGTGTTAGAGCTTAGATTTCTACTGGGGGCAAAAAAAAGCATTTCATAGGTTATCTAATGTCTAACAATTTTCCAACACTCTTTCAGCAGGCTTGGAAAAGTCTCACCTCAAATGTCAAATTTACTTACTTTTTTTAAACATTCACCTTCTAACAGGACTTTTCTGGCTTATTTTTCTGCTCCAAATTTGACTAAGAATTGTGCCATTTTATGTTCTTGCCTGGACAATCCCAGGGACGGGGGAGCCTGATGGGCTGCCGTCTGTGGGGTCACACAGAGTCGGGCACAACTGAAGTGACTTAGCATAGCATCTATCTCTTCATTGTTGCACAATTGATTCCTTGCTTTAACAGCAACAATAGCATATTTGCAGGTATACTTGTATTATTTAAAGAGAAAATGACATTATTTGCTGTGAAAATAGTGTATTTATAGAAGTATATCAGTAGTGAGTTGCATCAGAATATGCAAAAACATGCCTGCCTTCAGTACTGTGGCCTCTCTCTATATCAGGCATTCTGATTTAGTTCCTTTTGCCTAAACTTACCCACACACCCCTCACTGCTCCCACATTTTTTTTTAAATACATACTAAGAGAGACAGATGTCAGCAGGATGATAAACTAGGAAACTCTAGGCCCTCATTTCTCCATGGAAACACTAAACAAACAACAACAGACAGATTGAAACAGCTTTGTGGGAGATCTAAAAAGTACTCAAGGATTTGCAGCAATCAAAAATACTCTTTTTCAAATGGCAGAAAACTTCACAGTGTTTTCACTCACCCTTGCTTCACCCTTCCCTGGTACGGCACAGCATGGCTGGGAAAAAGTCATGCAATTCTCAGCTCCTCCCTTAGGACAGAAGGAAATGAGAGCATTTTGTTTGCAATGTTCTGGCATATTGAGGGGCTTCCTAGAAAACTAGTTTCTGTTTAGCTTTCCTTAGAGTTCAGGCAGAAATGAAGGCATAATATGGGCATCATATTAGAGGCCAGTGAAAGCTGTGGCAATCACTGTGACATGTGAGAGCTACAGAGGAACCATAGACTAATGGATGCCTGGGTGCCAGAGATTATGGGGAGAGGAATATTATAAGACACCTGAGGTGCCAAGAAGAACAGAATGAGATTACTACTGAAAAGATATTTTAAAATAGTTATGTATTTGGGGGAAAGCACATACTCAGGCCCACAGAAAACTAATGCTTAGGAAAGACCTGAGAAGCCCATAAGCCTTTGTATTGGGCTAATTAGTGGGTCTTCCCTGTATACAGCCAATCTGCAAATCTAGAATAGATGGTTATTTTTTCAAAAAGTACAATTTTCAACAAAAGATCACAAAGAAAACAAAGTTCAGGGAAAGACTGCCCTTCAAATGAACAAAATAAATTTCCAGAACCTGACTCTAAAGAAATACAGCCTTTGTGTTTATTGAGACAACAATTTTTAAAACAACAGCCTTAAATATGTTCAAAGAGTTAAAGGGAAAAAATGGAGAAAGAACAAAAGGAAATTGGGAAAATAAATGAACAAAAAGAGAATAAAAACAAAGAGCTAGAAATTATTAAAAAGAGGACCAACAGAAATTCTGGAACATAAAAAGCAGTAAGTAAAGAAATCCACTAGAAAGGATCAGGAAAATACTTGAACAAGCAGAAGAAAGAAGCAGCAAATTTGAAGACAAAACACTTAAAACTATTGAGCCTGAAGAGTCAAAAGAAAAAAAGAATGAAGAAATAGAGCCTAAGAGATTTTATGGCATATCATAAATCAGGCCAATATATATAAGAGTCACAGAAGGAGAAGAAAGAAAGATTCAGAGAGCTTGTTTTGAAGAATAACGGCCAAAAACTCCCCAAATTTGAGGAAAGACATGGATATATAAATACAAGAAGTTGTATTAACTCCAAATAGGATGAACTCAAAGAGACTCACACCAAGACAGATACTCAAACTGAAGGACATTATGACAAATCATAAAAATCTTGAAATCAGCTAAAGAAAAGCAAACATTACAAAAAATGTGAAATAAAGAAGTCAAGTCACTCAGTCGTGTCCGACTCTTTGTAACCCCGTGGACTGTAGCCTACCAGGCTCCTCCCATGGGATTTTCCAGGCAAGAGTACTGGAGTGGGTTGCCATTTCCAAAGTGATCTTCAATAAAATTACCACCCGGTTTCTGAGAAGAAACCTTGTAGACCTAAAGAGAGCAGGATGATATAAAGTGGTGAAAGAAAAAAACTATCAGCCAAGAAGTATATATCCTTACAGGAAAACTGTTCTTGAAAACATGATAGAGAAATTAAGGCATTCCCAAATAAACAAAAAAATGAGGGTTCTCATTACCTCTAAACCTGCCTTACAAGAAATGGTAAAGGGAGTTCTTCAAGTTGAAACAAAGGATATTAGGCAGTACTAACTTAAAGTCATATGAAAATACAGTTTTCTGGTAACGGTAAATAAAAATGTTAAATATAAAAATTAGCATTATTGTAATTCTGGTTCATAACTCCATTTTTATTCTCGTACAGTATTTAAAACAGAAAAGTATTAATATAAAAAAGTAAAGTATAAAAATAATAAATCTAGCTAACAGCTGCTGCTGCTGCTGCTAAGTCGCTTCAGTTGTGTCCGACTCTGTGCGACCCCACAGACAGAAGCCCACCAGGCTCCCCTGTCCCTGCGATTCTCCAGGCAAGAATACTGGAGTGGGTTGCCATTTCCTTCTCCAACGTATGAAAGTGAAAAGCGAAAGTGAAGTCGCTCAGTCGTGTCCGACTCTTAGTGACCCCATGGACTGGAGCCTACCAGGCTCCTCCGTCCATGGGATTTTCCAGGCAAAAGTACTGGGGTGGGGTGCCATTGCCTTCCCCGAGCTAACAGCTATACAACTATATAGACATAATATGTGATATCAATAACATAAATAGGGGACTAAAGTTGTAAAGGAGAAAGCTTTTATATACAGTTGAAGTTAAGTTGGTATCAGTTTAAAATAGATTGCTATTACTTTAGGATGTTATTCATAATGTCCATGCTAAACACACAAAAATATCTATAGAATATACACAAAAGTAAATGAGAAAGGAATAAAAAATGCATCACTATAAAAAAATTAAGTCAACACAAAGGAAGGGAGTAAGGGGGGGAATGAAGGACAACAGGGTATAAGACACATGGAAAACAAATAACAGAAAGGCAACTACTAGTCATTACTTTAAATGTAAATGGATTAAATTCCCCAATCAAAAGACTCAGGCTGATAGTATGGATGAAAAATCAGGATCAACTGTATGGAGTCTATAAAAGACTTGCTTTAGAACTGAGGACACATATAGGTAGGAAGTAAAAGGATGAAAAAAGATATTCAATGTAAAATAACTAATATCCAAAAGAGAACAGGGGTGGCTATATTAATATAAGATAAAATCAACTAAATCTAAAACTTATGAGACAAAGAAGAACATTTTATAATTATAAAAGATTCAATTTAACAAGCATATATAACAATAATAAACATATATGTGATAAACATTCAGATCAGATCAGTTGCTCAGCCGTGTATATGAAATAAACACCAGCATAACTGAAGTGAGAAATAGACAGCAACATAAAAATATAAAACTCTTTAGAGAAAACATAGAGGAAAAGCTTCATGGCATTGTATTTGGCAATGATTTCTTGGATATGACATCAAAAGCACAAACAAAATAAAAAATAGATAAACAACTTCAAAATGTGTCAAAGGACACAATCAACAGTGAAAGGCAATCCACACAATGGGAGAAAATGCAAATCAAAACCATAAAGAGATACCACCTCACCCTCATTAGGATAGTTAATGCCAAAAAACCAAAATAACAAGTATTGACAGGGATGTGAAGAAACTTGAGTCCTTTTGCATTCTTAGAGAAATATAAAATGGTGCAGTTACTATGGAAAAAAAGTATGATAGTTCTTTAGAAAATTAAAATAGATTTATCATATGATCTAGTAATTCCATCTCTAGAGTAAATCAAAAGAACTGAAAGTAGGGCCTGGAGGAGATAATTTATACACCTATGTTCATAGCAGCATTATTCATTATTCAAAAGGTAGAAGCAACCAAAGTAAGTAATCAACAGAGAGTAAGCAACCAAAGTAAGCAATCAACAGAGAGTGAATAAGCAAAATGTGGTATATACATACAATGGAATACTATTCAGCCTTAAAAAAGGAAATGCTGACACATGCTACAATATGGATGAAACTTGACAACATTATGCTAACTGAAACAAGCCAATCACAAAAAGACAAATACTGTATAATTCCACTTATAGGAGGTACCTAGAGGAATCAAATTTACAGAGACAGAAAGTAGAATAGCAGCTGTCAAGAGGCTAGGGAAGAGAGGATTGGGGAGCAACTGTTGAGTGGGTATAGAATTCCACTTTTGCAACATGACAGATAATGGTGGTTGCACAACAGTATGAATGTACTTAATGCCACCAAACTTAAAAATGGCTACAATAATGAATTTTTTTGTGTGCATTTCACACAACAAAAAAATTAAAATAGAAAAAGAAGTATGGTACATTAAAAGGAAAAAACATAAGAGTAAAATTATCTTAGTACAAATGATATTAACTTAGGGGGCATTTTATTATGACAAATAATTGAAAATGATTCAAATTTGTTCCCTCTACAGAAACCAATTATTTTCTAAATATTTTTAATTCTTATATGACTTTCCATTTGTTAGTCTGATAAACATATTTATAAACTTTATTAATAGAATGGAAAAAACTAAATATTCACTTCAAAAATAAAATTTTGGATACATGTTTTAAATAAAAATTTTATTAAAATTTTTTAAAAAATAAAAAATTTTGGAAAAAAATCTAAATATTTTCACTTTAAAAAATAGTCATAAAAATCTCTGATTTCAGAGTTTTCTGAATTCTCATACATACACAAATGTGTATTAAAACTATTTAATTAAAATATCTGGTTTCAATATATTCTATTTCTGACAGTATGTTTTTATTTATGATTTGATCCTTGTGTAGTATAAAAACACTATCAGTGGGATGTCTGGCATGAAAAATAGGGCTAGCAAGGCTGATATAAATAGGAATTAGTAAACTAATATAGATCTATAGGTTATATAGGAATACTATTTTAATGACTAGAGTAGAATAAAAGAAGATGTTAAACTCTCTAAGAATGTAATACATTTAGAAGACCTATTTATTAAAACTTGATGTTATTTTTAGACTACAAAAGCATTACAACAGTAACTCAGAAATTTGGGACTAGGCAATTGGTAAGCAGTAAATCTGTTAAAAGCCTGAAACAGATGAATACTCATTGACTTCCATATTCCAATGTTAATAAACTATCTTTAAAAAATACAGAAATTAACATTAAATTTAGACTGTAATGTAGAAATCTTTTGCAGAAAGTGCAGTGAAGCTTAGGTTCTTGAAACCTGAGCAGTGATTTCTGCAGCCTCTCTACTATGCCTGCAGGGAGAGCTTCCGGTTTGAGCCGCCCTTCCAAGAGAGGGTAAGGTCTAAGGTGACCTTATTTTAGGAATTTCATGTGTGAAGATTTGTCTTCATCTTTAAATGAGAGAGCATTGCTTCCGTCTTCAAAGGGATCTGAAGTAACTTCATTTTGAGGTAGGGCAAAGCCCCTCCCCAGTACTCTTGCCTGGAAAATCCCATGGACAGAGGACCCTGGTGGGCCGCAGTCCATGGGGTCACTAAGAGTCGGACACGACTGAGTGACTTCACTTTCACTTTTCACTTTCATGCATTGGAGAAGGAAATGGCAACCCACTCCAGTGTTCTTGCCTAGAGAATCCCAGGGACGGGGGAGCCTGGTGGGCTGCCGTCTATGGGGTCGCACAGAGTCGGACACGACTGAAGCGACTTAGCAGCAGCAGCAGCAGCAGCAAGGCCCCTAGCATTTTTACAAAATGAAGTAAATTCAACGTTATGGAGAACAGGGAAAGTTACACTTCGAGAGGGATGCTGTCCAACCATAGCTGGAGATGTTTTTCTACTGTGACTTTGAGAAGTGGGATAAACAGAATTGCTCCTTAACTGGTCTCTGTCTTGAATATCACTGTCAAATCCATGTTGTTCAGAGGAATAGGAAATAATACTTGGAAGAGTAAGCATGGTTGCTGTGCTTTGGTACAAGGTAGCAACAGTGTCCCAAGAGGCAGAGGAATTCGCTTTTGATTTAGATTTCATAAAATATGTAGTGTTATATTCAGGAGAATAAGAGTGTATATATTTTTCAGCACCAGTAATATTCAAGTTTTTGGAAATGCTTTCAACTTCGTTTGGATTAAATATGCATGAACTACTTGCATCAAAAGTACTAGCATTCTCATAACAGGAAATTATACTTAGTTTTGGGGCAGAGAAAACACTTCTGGATCTAAAGCGAAAATGTTCTGAGGCCGACTTTAAATCGCTGAAGCTTCTTTTTTCTTCACAATCAAAGTTAGCTCTACTTTGTACAGAATGAAGGGACATACTACTTTTCTGAAATTTAGGAAATAAAGAATGTCTTCTTTCAAGGAAAGTTGCGTAAAAAGACATATTTGATGAAGGCAAAGAAATTTTACTTCCTTTACGTGAACTGCCTTTAAGCATCGGAGAAGGACGAGCTGCTTTAAAATCAAGAAATTTTGTTGGCTGAATAACAGAAGAGGCTCCACGATGCAGGAGGTCTGAAGGAAGTTGATCTGCTGGACATTTTGGTTGGCAGTTCTGCTCCTCTTTGCAGCAACTGGAGTGAGAAAAGTGTCAAATGAAGAAAAAAGATCAGGGAGCACAGGTGGAAACCTGCCAAGCGTCCTGAAGAATAATAGCTACCTTATCAATATGGAAACAGGGAATAAGAAATTAAGACAGGTGAAGTTGATGGTTACCCAGATGTACCCCCAAAGAATGCCTAAGTCTAAAAGATTATTTCTAACTACCTACACAGTACCTGCCCACTCTACTAAACCTTGGGAAGATAAACTGAAAGACTCAGGGTGGCAGGCAGAAAGAAAGGTCAGGAGGGCACCAAAGCAAAAGGGTTCCCTGTAGGTAAAGGGGAACTTCCTGTTTTGAAAATAATTAAGTCATAATATCTGTTTGAGACTATTGAACTAATAGTTTTGAAGGAGTTGATAAGTACAATAAACTTATACCTCACTGGCTAATGCTATTTTAAAATATTAATCATGGATAAAGCAGAAGCTCTCTGGAGAGAATATTTCAGATAAATATCCAGATATTCAGTTACTGTGGGAAACTAAAGGAAGCATTTTAAGGCTTGGTTTATGAATATTTCAATGTTCTTTAGCACATGAAACATATGGAGACGTGTTTTGTTTTCTTTTTAAAGGCTTACCTTAAGCATTTTCCCATATTGAATTTAATACAAAGCAAATCTTTCCCTTCCTTTCTAAGCCATCATCTTTAGCCATAAAAATGTCCTGTGTAGGTGGAACAGGTTAGATGCCGAATGCTTAAGCTGCATATAGAATTAACATGGCAATAACATAGAATATGATGATAGCAGATTCTAGAATCTAATGACATCAGTTTAAAATAAAATTGTCCTATGGCTCATCTTTCTGAAAAACTGCAATTCATGTGACTGTGGAATGTGTATTCTAACTTCAAAGCTAAATTTATCTTGGCAATAAAGTATGGCATCTGATTACATGGGCCACATGCACAGATTATGGAGATCTGCTGTTATATTGTAACCCATTTAAAGGCAAGATTAACAAAATTATTAGAATACCATCCTCTTCCTTTTCCATCTATGACATAAAACACTCCCTCAACAAGCTTCTCCATATCCTGTATACTGTAATACTACATGTTGCTTTTGTTCACTTTCTAACAACCTTGTTTGGGAAACCCTTGAATAAATCCCTTTCAAAGCTCTCTAATTCTCACCATACCACTGTCAGTTTATAATCCAATTTTACCCAACATTCAAATGAATTAATCTGTTCCTGTTTTATAGTTGCTGGCAGAAGACACATGATTCTTGCATAAGAGACAGAGGACTTTGTTACTCACAGTAAATTAAGCAATGTGATCACCCGCTTATTTATGTTGGTTCTCCTTGACCTCAGGACCCACAAGGGCAATGCGGAGAGCCCAGAAACTCTTAATAACAAGTGAACTACGTTTCAAAGAAGGCACACCAAGCTCAGGGAATCCCCCACTTTTAGAGCAAGCAGTAACCAAATCTGTTCAATGTGCTGTTAGACCAGAAGGGAAATACTGCTTCATTCTTCAGAGTTTCTCATCACAAACCAGAGAATGGCCTGGAGTGAGAGGCCACACCGACCTTATACCCGTCACAAAAATGAACTCAAAATGGGCCACAAATTTAAATATAAAATGTAAAGCTATGAAGCTCCTAGAAGATAACATGGGAGAAAACCTAGATACATTTGGCAATGACTTTTAAAATACAATACCAAAGGCATGATCCATGAAAGAAATAACTGATAAGCTTCTGCGCTGAGAAAGATAATGTCAAGAGAATGAGAAGCTACAGACTAAAAGAAAGTATTTGTGAAATCCTTGCAAAGAATATTTCCCTTGAAAAGGGACTGTTATCCAAAATATACAATGACCTCTTAAAACTCAGCAATATAAAAATGAACAATCTCATTTAAAAAATGGGCCAAAGACCTTAACAGATACCTCACCAAAGATGCACAAATGGTAAATAAGCATATGTAATGATGTTCCACATGATGTCATTAGAGAAATATAAACTAAAACAACAATGTGATATTATTACATACCTATTGGAATGGTCAAAATCCAGAACACTGACAACACCAAATGCTTGTGAGGGTGCAGAGCAGCAGGAATTCATTGCTTATGGGAATCCAAAATGGTAGAGCCACTTTGGAAGACAGCTGGAGGCTTTCTACATAACTAAACATATACTTACCATACAATCCAGCAATCATGCTCTTTGGTAGTTCCCCAAATGAGATGAAAATTTATGTCTACTCAAAAACCTGTACATAAATGGTTATTGCAGCAGTTTTCATAATTACTAAAACTTGGACACAACCAAGATGTCCTTCAGTAGGTGAATGGATAAATTGTGGTATATCCAGACAATGGACCATTATTCAGTGCTAAAAAGAAATGTGCTATTAATGCACTATGAAAAAGTATAGAGGAAACTTAAATACACATTACTAAGTAAAAGACATCAAATTGACTACATACTATATGATTCCAACAATATGACATTCTAGAAAAGGCAAAACAGTAGAGAAAGTATAAAGATCAGAGGTCGCCAGGGGTTTAAGGGGAGAAAGGGATAAAGGGGCAGAGCACAGAGGATTTTAAGGGCAGTGTAAGACCAGCAAGAATGGTTCTTCTAGAATACATTAGTTTGAAAACTAGATAATTCTATTAAGTGAGCAAGGCTGTATGGCCCATGTAGTCACTTAAAGCCCAAATGAAATGGACAAACAGTGAATTTTATTATGGGGTATTACTTTAACCTAAACTGAAATAAAATCTAATTTTTTAAAGAGAGATTTTTAAAGCTTTATATAACACTGTGATACAATAATACCTTTTATTTGGCCTGGGGTGGGGTGGGATTTAATGACTGAACAAGACAGACAAAACTGAAGCTTCTGGAAAAATTATTTGTTCTTGCTGGTCTTGTATCTCTCCTCGAACTTGACCTTGGCCTCTCATCAGGCTTTGCATTTGGTAGCAGGGTCTCTGAAGATATCCTTGTTGGCAACAGTTTCGTCCAAGCGGATACCCACAGAGTACATGGTGGGCCTGAGGTGATTATAATGATAAACTTTCACCAAAGACTTGATCTTTGACCTCTTGGCGATGTTCTTCTTGGCCATGGCAGCTGTCCCTTTGCAGGGACGGTGATTAGTTCCAGCCTCCAGAGCATGGCTGTGGGGTGTGTCTGAGGCGCTGTTACCACTTTGTCTCCTTAGTACTGACTGGCCAGGCCCAGCATCGCATTCCCGGGTTTCACGAACTTGCTCATTTTGGCAGCTACCACTCAGGACGACAGCAGAAAACTAAATAATTATTTTAAACCCATGGTTTGATAGAGCAATACAAGTAAAAGATTGACAGCCTGGCAGTCCAGGAGGGTCCCAAAGAGACGGACACGACTCAGGGATTGAACAACAACAAGCACTGATCTCAAAAGACTTGATCAATCATTTACATTTCTTCATGTATGAAATCACCTTTAAATCCCTTCTCTTTGTTTCCTTTCTCTAGATCCCTCCTTCTCCCAATTCTATATTCAGCAGATCACCTATTAATTTAAGTAATAGGTATTGTCATCTACTTAACTTTCCTGGCAGCTCAGCAATAAAGCATCTGCCTGTAATACAGGAGCCACAGAAGACGGAGGGTTCGATTCCTGGGTTGGGAAGATGCCCTGGAGAAGAGAATGGCAATTCATTCCAGTATTCTTGCCTGGAGAATCCAATGGACAGAGGAGCCTGATGGGCTGCAGTCCATAGCGTCACAGAGTCAGACATGACTGAAATGACTTAGCACATACACCCGGTGGTAGGCATAAGAACAGGTGTTAGGAATACGATGATGAAAACATCCTTGCCCTGATGAATTTCAGGCTATGTTACATTCACTAGTGCATCTGTATTTACTTTCCTATTTCACTCCTTGGAAACACTAGTCAGGCACAATTCCTTTTTTTCATAAATCATCTGTTTTTCCCCCAAAGGATATTATTCATGCCTTGACTTTAGAATCCAATGAATTGTCCCATGCAAGGATGAAACTGAGTCACTTGTACATTCTCAACTCTGTTTAGGTCTGTACTGCCCAATTCAGTAGCCACTGGTGCCATGTGACTGTTTAATTTTAAATTAATTACAATAAAATGAGATTATAACTTTTCAGTTTCTCAGCTGCACAAGCTACACTTCAAGTGCTTAAGAGTTACACATGGCTTGTGGCTACCATACTGGGCAGACTGATTTAGATCATTTCTATGATCACAGAAAGTTTGATTAGACCACTTATTGGACAGTTCTTAATTACATAAGGGGTCAGAGACGGGCCACATTTAAAAACAGGTTACACATTTTGGCAAACGATCACTGTCTTCCTCATATTCACATGACGCCACCAGCACTAGTAAGTTATATTCTCTTTGTCAATGAGCTCTAAACTAAAGCACTGACCTCCATTGAATATGGTTTTAATTATAAGCAAAAATAATCACTCCTTTTTATGCCTTATTATTAAATAGTAACAGCATATTTGACTGGGAATGTATAATGAAAATACCTAAATAATAGCAATGCGGCAATAAAGAATCCATTTAACATAGAAAACATCTTAAAGAAACTTACCCTCCCTCACTTTCCGCTTCCTCTGAACTATTACTTGTTGCTGAACTTTGAACCGTGGCAAGCCTTCTTTTCCTAGCTCTGTGCTGAGGACTTATCTTGTGAACAGTTACCTTCCCTCCAAGTTCACCTTGTATATACTCCTCCAGCTTTGGAATGGCTTCTTTAAGAACTCTGATTTCCTCTTTGAGTTCTTCCATATTTGTCAGTAATTCATTTAACTTCTCCAGTATTTGAAGCTGCCTTCCTTGAAAGATCGCTGTTGTTCCTTGGCCACTAGGCATTTCATCTTGCAAAGTCATCAAATCAAGTGAATTACCCAGAGAAAGAAATTTAGGTAAAGCCATTGCTGTCCTTGGTTTACGAACCTTGTGATACCACAAAAGCAGCAAGCTGATTCCGGCAGTTCCCACCACAATGCCAAGTATCATTTCTCTATTTGTGGAATGAGGCATTTCTTAAGTTTTGTTTCTAAAATTAAAAAAAAAAGTAAATGAACATTATTTCTGTCTTTGCCCAGGACGAAAATACTGGAGTTTTTTTTCCCATCAACAAAAATCACATCTGCATCATCACAAAAAAATTAATAACACTTGTTAAATCACAAACTAAAATTATGAGTAATTGCCTCTATATGGCAATTACTATCTGGGTTTCCCCAATGGCTTAGCAGTAAAGAATCCACTTATAATGCAGGAGGTGTGGCAGAAACCACGGGTTCAATCCCTGGGTCGGAAAGATCCCCTGGAAAAGGAAATGGCAACTCGTTCTAGTGTTCCTGCCTGGAAACTCCCATGGATAGAGAAGCCTGACAGACCACAGTCCACGGGGTCGCAAAAGAGTCGGACACGACTTGGTGACTGAATGACAGCAAAAAACCAAATTGCCTCTATAACGTATGTGGGTGAGTAGAAACACTACCTTTAAGGATATTACTGACAACCAATGTAAAGTATCAACTTTAATTCAGAATCTGTATTCTATACATCTGATCTGAAATGTACTCTTTATCATGTATTTTTAAAGGGTATGATAGAGGTAAAAGCATCATTATAAATTTCTGAAAAAAACTATTTCAGAATTCAAATTATGCCTAACTGTATCTGAACCTCTTATTTGTATAAAATTAACTTTGCGACACTATGGACTGTAGCTAGTGTGCTAATGTCTGGGTTTTACTTTATCTTTCAGGAAAGCCCAAGAGAAAGCTTTTCCTTAGCATCTAGTTCACATTTCGTACTCCAATTTAGAGTGATCAACATTTTAAAATGGGCTTTGGGATATATAATATAGAGAAAGTTTTGGCTTGTTTGTACCCACTTTATCTTCTGTTTTACTCAATGCAGAAAGCAGAGACACTAATGTGTGTGCAGGCTTCACCTCATTTCTTCTGACCAGGAATTCTGCTTCTTAGTCATAGTTCTACTTCTGTCTGAGGCCTTAATGCTTTCATTTTCTTTCAAATGTTCACTTAGTTTTAAAATAACAAAAAACTAATTTCTTTGACTCCTTCCTCCTTCTGAACTTTCACCTTTTGCATCAAAGACCTAAGCTCTGGCCCATCTAATTCCACATAATGGAATGGGCCAGCTACTTTGACAAAATGCACCATAATCTTTCTTTACTTTATCCCCTCTTCACTAGTTTTGTTGCTTATCACTGTTCTTAAAGTCAGAAGGCCACTAAAGGAAAACAATAGTATAAATCTGTCCGCCACATAAAGTTACAGCAAGAAGTTATCATCTCTAAACCAGAAAGCAGGCCCTCACAAGATATTGAATCTGCCAGTGTCTTGATCTTGGAATTCTTAGACTATAAAATAATGAGAAATAAATTTTTGCTGTATATAAGTCACCCAAACTACAAGATTTTGTTATAGCAGTTTAAATGGCCTAAGACATCATCCAAAAAGCATGCAGATTAAAAAAAAAAGACTAAACAAAAAAACCAAGTAGAGCCTATAGGGCAGTATTAAGCAGTCTAAAACATATATAGTTAAAAGGAAGAAGGGGTACCAAAAAAAAACTTAAAAGGAAAAATGGCTAAAAAAAATTCCAAGTTGGACAAAGCCTAAAAACCCAAAGATCCAAGAAGATCAACATAATCCAAGAAAAATAAAATCAAGCCAAGGCCAAACACTATTAAAATGCTGAAAGCTAGTAAGAAATCTTAAAAGTAGCCAGTGATGGGGGGGGGGGCGGGCGGGGAGACATTACTTACAGAAAAAGAAGATAAGATTACAGCAGACAGTGTCTCAGAGACGTCACCTTAGAAACTAATCAAGCAAGAAAACAACGGAGTGACACCTTGAAACAACTGAAAGAAACTTTCAACTTGCATTTCTATACCCAGTAAAATATTTTTCAAAAATGAGGGTATTTTAAACAAAGAAGTATTTAAAATACTATTTTAAATATTATTTAAAATAATATTTGTTTTAAATATTGAACTATTTTAATATTTTAAAGACTATTTTAAATAAGAAAAGTTGAGAGAATCCATTACCAGCAGCCATTCACTATAAAAAATGCTAATGGGGTTCATCAGGCACAAGTAAAATGGTAACCACAGAAATTTGGATCTATACAAAGGATGAAGAGCACCAGTGGTACATGTGGCAAAATATGAAAGTCATTTTTTTCTCATTTTAAGATTGATTCATTAAATACTTGCTTATTACAGCAAAAAAATGACAGTAACATCATGAGGTTTTTATCAGATGTGGAAGTAAGAAAGTAGGATAACAACAGCACAAAGGATAAGAGAAAAAGAAAATCTGCTGTTGTAAGGGTCCTGGGTTATAAAGCAGTGTTATAGTAAGTTAAAGATCCCAGTTGTAAGCCCCAGGGCAACCACTCAAAAGACAAAAACAATAACACCAAAAAAAAAAACCAAACAAACTTCCATAAAAATATAAATAATCAGCCAACTTCGTAGAAAACGTAAGAATAAAAATAGCATGTCAGTTTCTCCAACCGAAAAAAAAAAAAAAAAAAAAATCAGCCAAAAGTGGCAATAATAAAGGGAAAACTGAAGCTATTTCAGTTAGTCCAGAAGAAGTCAGGAAAAGAGGAAAAAAAGAACAAATGGGCAACCAGAAAACTAGAAGAAAAGAAATGTCATGACTATACTGGGAAACAGCACCAAAAGATGGAGAAATAACATTTTTGTTTGTTAATGGAAAAGATCCAGCTTTTTTAAAAGGAAGATTAAATAAATGGCAGTAAAAGAGAGATTAGAGAATTGCTGCAATTAACATGAGAAGGCAAGGAGGACGGATGGTCTCCAGTGCACAAGTACAGAGGACAACCTCGGATGGAAACACAAACCATTCACTGGAGTAGTGAAAGAGAAGACAGATTGTGTAAGCAGGTTCAGGAAGGCGGGCAGATGTGATGGTGGGACCTTATGAAAGTTCTCTTTGCTTCACTATTCTAAGTGAAATGGGAACAAAATAAACCACTGAGGGGGAGAATGGGGGGAAGTAGTATTGTAAAGATGCAAATTCTTAATTCAGTTTTATACTTGAAATATGCTTTCCTAAGATTGCTGGGAGAAATATCAATAACCTCAGATATGCAGATGACACAACTCTTATGGCAGAAAGTGAAGAGGAACTAAAAAGCCTCTTTATGAAAGTGAAAGTGGAGAGTGAAAATGTTGGCTTAAAGCTCAACATTCAGAAAACGAAGATCATGGCATCTGGTCCCATCACTACATGGGAAATAGATGGAGAAACAGTGGAAACAGTGTCAGACTTTATTTTTCTGGGCTCCAAAATCACTGCAGATGGTGACTGCAGCCATGAAATTAAAAGACGCTTACTCCTTGGAAGGAGAGTTATGACCAACCTAGATAGCATATTCAAAAGCAGAGACATTACTTTGCCAACAAAGGTTCGCCTAGTCAAGGCTATGGTCTTTCCTGTGGTCATGTATGGATGTGAGAGCTGGACTGTGAAGAAGGCTGAGCGCCGAAGAATTGATGCTTTTGAACTGTGGTGTTGGAGAAGACTCTTGAGAGTCCCTTGGACTGCAAGGAGAGCCAACCAGTCCATTCTGAAGGAGATCAGCCCTGGGATTTCTTTGGAAGGAATGATGCTAAAGCTGAAACTCCAGTATTTTGGCCACCTCATGCGAAGAGTTGACTCATTGGAGAAGACTCTGATGCTGGGAGGGATTGGGGGCAGGAGGAGAAGGGGACGCCAGAGGATGAGATGGCTGGATGGCATCACTGACTCGATGGATGTGAGTCCGAGTGACCTCCGGGAGTTGGTGATGGACAGGGAGGCCTGGCGTGCTGCGGTTCATGGGGTCGCAAAGAGTCGGACACGACTGAGCGACTGGTCTGATCTGATGTGATGGTTCACAGCCTATGATCTCACATACTGAAGCGAAGCATTACTGGGATTACATGGTAGTCCAGTGGGTTAGGCCTGGGTGCTTCCACTGCAGCGGTCTGGGTTTAGTCCCTGGCTGGGTAACTAAGATACCACAAATCATAAAGTATGGCCAAAAATTGTTTTATTTTAAAAAAAAAGGCATTACTCTTATACTCTAAACTGTCAAATATGTTTCAATGATGCCCCATGGAAGAGAAAGATTAAGACTCTATTACCAAGAAGTCTTCCTAAAAGAAACTTTATTATTTATTTTTATTTTATTTGGCTATGCCATACAGCACACAGAATCCTAGTTCCCTGACAAGGGATCAAACCTGTGCTCCCTGCAGTGAAACCACAGAGTCCTAATAACCACTGGACTGCCAAGGAAGTCCCAAGAATCTCTCTCGTTAGATTCCTCCGTAATATACGAGACTACAAGCGTTGAACACATGGATTACCCTATTTGGATGTATTACTACATCACAGGTTTAAGTATAAAATAACTAATGCTTTTTAAATAATAATTTTCCAGAAACTATTTTGCGTGTTGCTGCTACTGCTAAGTCGTTTCAGTTGTGTCCGACTCTATTCGACCCCCATAGACGGCAGCCCACCAGGCTCCCCCGTCCTTGGGATTCTCCAGACAAGAACACTGGAGTGGGTTGCCATTTCCTTTTCCAATGCATGAAAGTGAAAAGTGAAAGTGCTCAGTCGCGTCAGACTGGCAGCAACCCCATGGACTGCAGCCTACCAGGCTCCTCCATCCATGGGATTTTCCAGGCAAGAATACTGGAGTGGGGTGCCATTGCCTTCTTCGATCTTGCATGTTGGTGAATATTGTATCCAAGAGACTTAAGAATTCCTTCTCCTGAAGCCAAAGGTTCCAGTAGCAAGCCTGTGTGCTTAACCTGGCTACCTGAATTCAGGACACAGTTTGTGCTGTGCTTTGTCACTCAGTCGTGTCGGACTCTTTGAGAACCCATGGACTGTAGCCCGTCCGGTTCCTCTGTCCATGGGATTCTCCAGGCAAGAATACTACAGTAAGTTGCTATGCCCTCCTCCAGGGGATCTTCCCAACCCAGGGGATTGAACCCAGGTCTCCGTCATTGCAGGCCATCTGAACCACCAGGGAAGTCCATCACTATTTTTTTAAGCAAAAAATACTTTTGCCTAACCATTATAAATATGAGCTCTAAGTCTAACCAACTGTCCACTCTCATCCTATGTAGGAGACATGCCAGCAGCAGATTCAGACCAGTTTGTAACTTTACCTAAAGTTGGAGGTAATTATTATCAGCTGGTCAATTTTATTTCTACAAAAAAATATATCATAAACTAAAAATTATTTTAAAAGAGTACTACAAAAAGGCAACAGATACAAGAAAAGTCACTATATGTTCATGATTTAATATTTATAGCACATCTAATAATCACTGAGCGTCAAGCTTGACCATCTTGGCTCTTTCTTGTCAATACAAAGATTAATGCAGGATGTTCACATGCTGACCTTGAGGTCTATCAAAAGAACTCTTCCTATTGACTGCTTTCTTGGCTCATTCCTGCTGGGCCTTCTTTGAACTTTACATTAAAAAAACATAGCCTAGTTTGAATTATTTTTTAATTTAATAAGTAAATAAATGGAAGTCAAGATCTACCAAGGAAGATCTTATTCCTGAGATGGTACCAGGTTTAAACAGGTGAGAAAGAGTTATCAAATTTTGTTTGACCCTTTCTTTAGAAATTATAACTTCCCTGGTGGTTCAGACAGTAAAGTGTCTGCCTACAATGCAGGAGACCTGGGTTCAATCCCTGGGTCGGGGAGATCTCCTGGAGAAGGGCATGGCAACCCACTACAGTATTCTTGCTGCCACCCCATACCAATCCCAAGTTATCTCTTTGAGGCAGGTCTTGCTATTATCTCTACTGTGCAGATAAGGAAATTGAGGCACATAGCTGTCAACTCATTTACTCAGAGGTCACCCAACTAGGAATGAGAACTGTTACCCTTGATAACTCCTGGTACTGTTGCATGACGAAGATTCAGAAAACATCAACAAGGACATAAAGGAGAATGCTGAGTGGGCAAAGATGTTCAGAACTGAAATACAACTTCAGAACTTTAAAATCAACTGGGAAAAAGTTAGAATCAACGCAGCAGGTATTGGTTTCAAATAACCACAACTAAAGAATAATACCTCAAACTATGAGTTTTATATCAGTATAAAATGAATGTTCTAAGTCAATTAATTTGAAAAAAGGAACTCATTAAAAAGAGTAACAGAGGAGAGTAATAGAACACTTTCTTCCCTGCAGTATAATTTCAAAGTTAATATTATATCATTTTTATAACTTTGATATTTAATTATCACATTTGTAGTAGACACTTGCAGTTTATTATAAATACAGTAATTTAAAAATATGTTGACTAGGGAGTTTCCTAGTTGTCCAGTGGTTAGGACTCAGCACTTTTGGTCCAGTGGTGAGGCTCAGTGCTTTCACTGCTGGGGCCTCCAGCAATCCCTGGTCAGGGAACTAAGATCGCACAGTAGAAAGAAAGAAAGATAACAAGAGAGAGAGAAGAAAAGAATAAATCTTAGTTTAAAATATAGATACACATATATAGAGGGAAATCAGACAATCAGATTAATCAGAGGGAGTGAAGTCGGCTCAGTCATGTCCAACTCTGGGACCCCATGGACTGTAGCCAACCAGGCTCCTCCATCCATGGGATTCTCCAGGCAAGAATACTGGAGTGGCTTGTCATTTCCTTCTCCAGGGGATCTTCCCAACCCAGGGATCCAACCCAGGTCTCCTGCATTGCAGGCAGACGCTTTAACCTCTGAGCCACCAGGGAAGCCCAGATTAATCAGATGCTAAGTATTATTCCTGCCACATGTTTCAATTTGTAAGGTGCTAATAATAATGTACAATAAGATATAATTTTATTACAAATTATTGGTATCTAAAATCAATATGTAATACATAATTAAAAGATTATTTGCAGAGATGAGAATTAAGAATTCTGCTGAAATAGTAAATCATCAAAATGTTGATTCTACAGAAACTTCTACATTAAAATTCCTTTGTAGAACATGTCATAAAAAATTAACTTCAGAAAACATTTAATTTTCATGTTCTAGTTTCAATTAAAATTAATTTTCAGATATGGAAAGTATGCTTTACCAAGTTATTTACAATGCTTTCAAACAATATTTAGCATATACATTCACTTAGATCATCAGCAGATTCTTAGCGGGGAAATACATAAAATACAGAACTCTGATAAACTCGGAAGATGGATGAAAACTTGTGCAAATCAGGTAGAAGTACACAGTACGGGTTACAACTGACCATGACATTTAAGCATAAGGGAATTCTCTGAGACCTTGAATTAGCGATTAGATTCCCCACAGCGACCTGGATAACTCGATACTTTCTAAGTGAATTCTAATACTCCTATTTCATTCGGTTTTCACTCTTTCCCTTCTATTTAATAATTCTTTATTTCGGGCTCCTTGATGTTTGGCTTATTTGCAAATGTTTGTCGAACTAAAAATCTAGCCTTCATTTTCTGTAAAACAAGTAGAGAATCCGAGTTTGCCAAAACAAAACAAAAAACGTTTGCAGAAGGCTGAAAGGTAAGACAGCCCCAGGGAGCTCAAGCGAAGGAGCTAGGAAGGCAAGTGCCTCCGGCGGAAACTCAGCTGGGTCTGCTGCCTGCGCCGGGCTGAGGCAGCGCGCTGCCCGCTCCCCACTGCCCGCTCCCCACGCACCCCAAGCCGGGGGCCCGCGCGGAAATACTGGCGACCCCTGGGGTCGAAGGCGGCGCTGGAGGAAGCCGCTGTAAACCCGCTCTGCGGCCCCCAAAATGCACAGCACCGCGGGCCAGCGGGAGGATGCCCAGCAGCAATGCGGTGGCCGACAGGACGCCGGCACGACCCGGAAGTGCGGTGGCCGCCGCCGGAAGTGCCGCCTGGGGCTCGGGCTCTCGGCCCTTGTCCGCGTCCCACCCCGGCCGCAGAGACGCACACTGCCAACTGGCTGACGCACCTGTTTTCGCGGCGCTGGTCTCTCTGCTGTCGGAGACCTGGGACCTGCTGGCGGGGTGATCGGGAGCGAAGCGGCGGGCGGACAGTAGTCCGGGAGCTTCCGAGTCCCAAGGTCCAGAGCCGCGGCCGCGGCGTCCTGACCCAGCTCCCAGAGGCGCCGGGGGAGGGGCCGGCTCCACTCGCCCCGCGGGCTCCCGCCTCTTCCCGCTGGCGGTCAACTCACCGGGGCGGGGGCCCCGCGCATCTCTTACAAAAGGAGACTAGTGCGCCCTACCTGGCGCCTCGACTCGCATCGGACTTTGCCGCCCGGTTGTCGCCTCCCCCATAGCTCATCTCCCCGCCCTGACCACCGCGCCCTGGCTCAGGGCCACCCGCGGAGGTTCGGCGCGTTCTTGCTGCCCCCGGCGCGCTTTAGTCCATCACTGAGGCTCCCCAAACCCACCTTCTTGCAGTAGTATCATCCTTTTTCTCTACCGTTTTCTAGATAATAATCTTGAACCTTCCACATGACAGAGTCAAACGTGATGTCTTGCACGAATTACTGATCAAGTTATCCTAACTTTAACTTACTTTCTTTTGATTTTTTTTTTAATTGGGGGATAATTGTTTTGCAATACTGTGTTGATTTCTGCCATACATCACCATGAATCAGTCACAGGTATGCATATATATTCTGGGTCCTGAACACCCGCCCTCCCCCGCCCGGCCCATCTCCCTACCCATCCTTCCTGTCTAGGTTGTCTCAGAGCACCGGGTTGAGCTCCCTGTGTCCCACAGAAAATTCCCTCTTGCTATCTATTTTACATATGGTAATTATATATTTCCAGTTAACTCTCTCAGTTCTTCCTACCTTCTCCTTTGTCCTTCCCGCAACGCCCACCGTGGTCCTGAGTTGCCTTTAGGTTAAAAACCTTTTTCTTCTCAGATGCTTAACAATAGAGATTTTATCCATCTTCACCTTGTGTGGTTTGTGTCAATATAAGGAAAATAAAATTCTGTCAAATGAACTATTAAAAAAACTGCACACTCACTCTTTCTGTATTGTCCTTGCTTTGAGCTTTAAATTTAGGCTTGCAGGAAACTTGGTCTTAAGTGGTAGATTTCCTACCAATGTGTTGAATGGAATTAAAAATGGATGCACTCTTATTTATCAAACCCCTCCCCCCACAAAAACCACCAAAAAGCTGCTCTGTAGAGTCAGAAAACTAATTTCACAATCCATATGAAGCTATTTACTAATGGAGCTTCTATAGGACCTTTAAGACTATAAAATGTTTTTTGAGCTTTAGGAAAGCTATATTCAAGAGTAAGTAAGCCTAGCCAAGTCATTTTATTAAAACTAAGTTATATTTTGGAAGACAGCAAACCAATGTGTGTGTATGCTCAGTCTCTTAAATTGTGTCCGACTCTGTAACCCCAGGGACTGTAACCCGCTGGACACTTTCCATGGGTTAGTCTAGGCATGAGTACTGGAGTGGGTTGCCATTTCCTCCTCCAGGGGATCGTCCCAACCCAGGGATGGACCAGCTTCTCTTGAGTCTCCTGCATTGGCAAGTGGATTCTTTACCACTGAGCCACCTGGGAAGCCCCACAGTCATTTTATTAAAGCAATGTTATATTTTGGAAGACAGCAGACTAATACTTAGCATCTAAGATTTGAAACTGTGAAGCAGTCCCTTCTAAGAACCACTTTTGTTCACATCTTGTGGTTTGCAAGGATATTACAATATGATGCTAATGTTTGCTTTATGTAAACAATATCACGTAAACCTGTCTAGCAGGTTTACATAGATTTCTCTTTTAACAAGATTTTTTTCCTAAAGAAATTCAGCTGTCTCTTTGATAACACTTAAAAGGTTTGAAGCACCTTGAGATTTAAGCTTTTCCAGGAGTCCATTTAGTTGCTCACCACTGTTTCCCCAGCATATATCACAGAAGAGGTGTCCAACAAAAATATGGAATATGGGCTGAGAACAGTGCCTTACCAACCCCCTGCTCCAAAAGAAAGTGCTGACTTGTTCTTCACGTTCAGGGAGTAGGATAAAATAGCCAGATTCTTTCATATGCCTTTGTGGCACCTATTTCCCCTTGATTATGTTTCTTGAGCAGTAAAAATTATCTGAGACGTAGAAACTCACATAGTGGTAGCCATTGATCTTTGGCAAAGTTAAAACTAAAAAATAAAACGAGGAGCTGTATTTGCCAGGCATTGAAGGAATGCTATGAAAGAGAAGGAATGACTCGACCTGCCTCTACTAGGAATGAGGTCTAAAAGAAATGTCTGAAGGGAAAAAGAAAATCACTAGGAACCTCAGTCGACTCAATGGACATGAGTTTGAACAAACTCTAGGAGACAGTGAAGGACAGGGAAGCCTGGCGTGCTGCAGTCCATGGGGTCACAAAGTAGAACTGAACAGCAACAACAAAGGAATCTCAGAGATGTTGTTTGTCATGAACTGAATGTTTATTTTCCTCCAAAATTCATTATCAGATCAGATCAGATCAGTCGCTCAGTCATTTCCGACTCTTCGCGACCCCATGAACCGCAGCACGCCAGGCCTCCCTGTCCATCACCAGCTCCCGGAGGTCACCCAGACTCACACCCATCAAGTCAGTGATGCCATCCAGCCATCTCATCCTCTGGCGTCCCCTTCTCCTCCTGCCCCCAATCCCTCCCAGCATCAGAGTCTTCTCCAATGAGTCAACTCTTCGCATGAGGTGGCCAAAATACTGGAGTTTCAGCTTTAGCATCATTCCTTCTAAAGAAATTCCAGGATTGATCTCCTTCAGAATGGACTGGTTGGATCTTCTTGCAGTCCAAGGGACTCTCAAGAGTCTTCTCCAACACCACAGTTCAAAAGCACCAATTCTTCGGCGCTCAGCCTTCTTCACAGTCCAGCTCTCACATCCATACATGACCACAGGAAAGACCATAGCCTTGACTAGGCGAACCTTTGTTGGTAAAGTAATGTCTCTGCTTTTGAATATGCTATCTAGGTTGGTCATAACTTTCCTTCCAAGGAGTAAGCGTCTTTTAATTTCATGGCTGCAGTCACCATCTGCAGTGATTTTGGAGCCCAGAAAAACAAAGTCTGACACTGTTTCCCCATCTATTTCCCATGTAGTGATGGGACCAGATGCCATGATCTTCGTTTTCTGAATGTTGAGCTTTAAGCCAACCTTTTCACTCTCCACTTTCACTTTCATCAAGAGGCTTTTTAGCCCCTCTTCACTTTCTGCCCTAAGAGTCGTGTCATCTGCATATCTGAGGTTATTGATATTTCTCCCAGCAATCTTGATTCCAACTTGTGTTTCTTCTTTGGAGGTGAGGCCTTTGGGAAATGATTAGGTTATGAGACTGGACCTCTCTGGAGTGTGATTAATGCCCTCATAAGGAGACTTGGGGGCTGTTTCTTATTCTACCACGTGAGGATACAACGAGAAACCAGCCATGTGCAACCCAGAAGAGGAGCTTCACCAGAAACCAATGTTTCTGGTGCTATGATCTCTGATATCCCACCTCCAGAATCATGAGAACTAAATCGGCTATTTAAGTCACCCAGTCTATGTTAATTTGTTGCTGCTGCTACTGCTGCTAAGTCGCTTCAGTCGTGTCCAACTCTGTGTGACCCCATAGACGGCAGCCCACCAGGCTCCCCCGTCCCTGGGATTCTCCAGGCAAGAACACTGGAGTGGGTTGCCATTTCCTTCTCCAATGCATGAAAGTGAAAAGTGAAAGTGAAGTCACTCAGTCGTGTCCGACTCTTCGAGTCCCCACGGACTGCAGCCTACCAGGGTCCTGCGTCCATGGGATTTTCCAGGCAAGAGTACTGGAGTGGGGTGCCATTGCCTTCTCTGGGTAATTTGTTACAGCAGCCCAAACTAAAGACATTTTGATTCATCACCACTAGCACGGTATTACAGTCAGCTAACACCTCTGCTGTACGGGCCTTCACAATTTGTCCCCACCTACTCTTTCAGCTTTTCTCTACCATTTTCACCAGATATCAATTCTTCACTTCAGCTATAGGCAAACTACCTTATTTTCTTTCCATCAATCACACATTTCCCCAGTCTCTGTGTCATTTTTAGGCTTCTCTCTGTCTGTAATACCCTGCTCTTTGCCACCTAACAAAAACCAATTCATCCAATTTAATCTGCTTCCCTTGAGAGGCTACTTCACACATTCTCCTCCTTCCCCAAAGAAGTACTCCTTCATGCACTGCCAAAACTGTGTGGAAGGGTAAGGAGTTCCCGTGAGCACAAACCCACTCCGGGCTGACTTTCTGCGGCCTGCTCCCAGGCACACTAGTTTATTGTTACTGGTTGCTCAGTGACTGCTGCATCCTGGAGTCCCAACATATTCACGGCAAAGATGTATCCATCTTTGTATCCCCAGCGCCTGGCACGGTGCTCATATTCTATATTGATAAATATTTGAAAAGCTTTCTTTGAAAGTATTATTTACTCTCAAGAGGAAATCATTACAAAATTTGTAGTCCTTTGGATGGTGGAAACATGAGAAGTGTCAAGGGTATGTGGTGCAGGGGGCAGTGTTTCATTTTTATTTTATTTATTTATTTTTTAATTAAATTTTATTTTTCTTAACTTTACAATTTCTTGGGTTTTACCTACATGGTTTTATTTCCAGGAAGAAATTGAATGACAAAGTTGGTGGATGAAGGAGCCATCCAGACATAACTGAAGCTCCAAGTTCCCCAGCTTAGGTCTGTAAACTGGGGGGAGATCTAATAGCAACTACAGCCACAACAGAAAGATTGATTGACTCCTACACTCAGTTCTTGCTTTATTCTGTATATGAATTATCTTAGTTCATCTTCCCAACAGTCTTGTGAGGTAGGTTATATTACAGATGAGGCTTTGCTGCCTGTGATGGAACGTTGGCAGGGGACTCTTCATAACACCTTTGGTAAGCACATCATAGCACTTCTCGAGTAATACTGTTCTGTCTGCATGCCCTACTTCAGTTACTTGGCATTCAGCCTTCTCTGCTCCCTCTATGGGGATTGAACCTCCAGATCAGAGCACTTACCCCATGGAAGGCTTTCTCATTAGGGCTCTGCCATTATCTCTAAACCACAGGGTTTAAAGTTATGGCAGTTCTATCATATTCAGTGTAAGCTAGGAATAGAGTTTGGGGGAAAATAATCCTGTGTCTAATATAAACAGTTTGGGGCTTTTTTTTTTTTTTTTTTTAAATATATATACATCAGGGATCTATAGAACACAAGAAAATTATTCCCAAAATTTCTGGAAAAATACCTATGACTAAATTGGACCTGCCAAGGGAAAAATGCTTTCATTGAGAAAGGTATAAGGATAAGTTTATTAACTATTTCCATAAGACTGCTGCTGCTACTGTTAAGTCACTTCAGTTGTGTCCGACTCTATGCGACCCCCATAGACGGCCAGCCCACCAGGATCCCCTGTCCCTGGGATTCTCCAGGCAAGAACACTGGAGTGGGTTGCCGTTTCCTTCTCCAATGCATGAAAGTGAAAAGTGAAAAGTGAAAGTGAAGTCGCTCAGTCGTGTCCGACTCTTCGCGACCCCATGGAGTGCAGCCTACCAGGCTCCTCTGTCCATGGGATTTTCCAGGCAAGAGTACTGGAGTGGGGTGCCATTGCCTTCTCCAATGCATGGAAGTGAAAGTGAGGTCGCTCAGTCGTGTCCGACTCTTCCCAGTCCCATGGAGTGCAGCCTACCAGGCTCCTCTGTCCATAGGATTTTCCAGGCAAGAGTACTGGAGTGGGGTGCCATTGCCTTCTCCAATGCATGAAAGTGAAGAGTGAAAGTGAGGTCGCTCAGTCGTGTCTGACTCTTCGCGACCTCACGGAGTGCAGCCTACCAGGCTCCTCTGTCCATGGGATTTTCCAGGCAAGAGTACTGGAGTGGGGTGCCATTACCTTCTCCGTCCATAAGACTAAGCAATTAATATAATAAATTATCAATCACATCATACAATAAAATAGCCCAATATTTTGGTACTGAATGAATATTAAATGGTATTTTTAAAAGATATGTATAAAAAAGAAGCTAGAAACAATATTTATGTACTACAATGTAGCAATTCAATATTAATCAATTTATTAAAAATATAACTGCCTCATTAAAGTATAGAATTCTTATAAGAAAATTTATGTTGTGTGAGAAAAATTAAGTTTTTGTTCAATGTCATATAAGTTGCCTGATTGATGCTAACCTTGGTCAATGATTATCAGCAGTTTTTCCATGACAGTTAAAGATAGGGATGAAGATTCTTCAGATATTGCAGGAGTTTTGTAAGTCACATTCTTAACACTGAGTTTCTGAGTACAGCCTCTTCAAACAACCGCTTTGGATATACTCTAAAATGGAATTCAACCAACGCAGAGCAAAAAGTCAGTTTGTCCCTCCCTTCTGCATTCTTTCTTCATCTTGAGAGCAAGTGTTATGGGACATCTTGGACAGTATGTACGTCAACTTTAGACGTCAAGGTTAGTTTCATTGTTTGCGGCAGATTGCAAAGAAGTCAAATGTTCGTCAATTAGACAAAATATTGTTACAATATATGTATGTATAAATTAGGCAAAATAACTGAATAGTTTTAATTATATATAAAACTAGAACAAAATTTAGGACATGGATGGTAAGTCAATTTTGTGTATGGTTCTCCTGGGAAAAATTGGGGTTAGCAATTTTCCAGACCTACTGTCCTCAGACAATCCAAAAAAAAACTTATTTTCCCTTTAGGAACAATATCTCATTCAGGAAATCGTTCAGTAGACAGTGGCAGCCTCTTGGTGTGCAAATCAGCTTATAGAGACAGTTACTCTCCTAATGTGATAGAGACACATTAACTAGTCTTCCACTGTTAAAACTTTTTCCATTTTATAGAAGTTGTATTCCTATCTTTATAATTAAGGTGTGTATTTGGACTCTCATTCAAAGAAGTGAATCTAGAAAAAGAAGGAAATTCACCACTGTAATGATTTTAGAAGAAAGCTTGTCTCATTAAGCAAGTGACCAAGTCATTTGTATTGTAATCAAAAATAGTTGTAGTTTGACTGCTTAGAACTGGAAACATATCATAAAAGTCATGCTACAGAAATTGTGGTTACTTAAGTAACCTCATAAAATCCTTTTAATCCATACGATAAGGTGCTCAATGGTTTTCAGCTGAATATTAACAGAACTGCTGATGTCAGGAAATCACCTTCTGTACTATGGCCTTGGCTGCTTCCATTAAAAAAAAAAGTACCCTTGACTTTACCAGCTGCAGCAGCTAATAACTGTCCAATGAAAGAGAAACACGCATCCTCTAGCTGTGACGTCTGCTTACCAGCTAATGCTAATACATCCTACTGCCAGTCAGCCTCTGCCAGGTTTTTAGCAATGAAAGAACTACCTATTCAGTAATGGGGCTCTTTGACTTTCTTGCATGAAGCAGAGCAACCCTTCTGATCCTCCCTAAAACAAACAAAAAAATTCTGACAGTAATAACATTTACTCTCTCTCTTACTAATGGAATGGAAACCTCCTGTTTCTCAAAACAAACAAAAGGGTGCTAAGAGGAGCTTCTCTTCCAGACATAATGACATCATACAGGAGACACAACTCAGAAGGTACAACTCACTTATGTATTTCATAAATGAAAGACTGTTGGCAAAACTAACTTGAATAATTTAGTTATTTGCATACAGACATTTTGCAGAGTGAAAATTGCTTCAAAAATTTTCATAAAGCATTTAATTATGAGAATCCATCTTTAGATGTAAAGGCACTTCCCTTATTTTCCTCTGCTAAATGTTCGCTGTTATGGAGACGTGACCATAATTATGTACCATGATTTTCTCCTCTTTTTAGGAGGTAGAATCTATAAAGACCTTTCATCAAAATAATTTACTGCTACATGCGAAGAGTTGACTCATTGGAAAAGACTCTGATGCTGGGAGGGGTTGGGGGCAGGAGGAGAAGGGGACGACAGAGGATGAGATGGCTGGATGGCATAACCGACTCAAAGGACATGAATTTGAGTGAACTTCGGGAGTTGGTGATGGACAGGGAGGCCTGGCGTGCTGTGACTCATGGGGTCGCAGAGAATCAGACACAACTGAGCGACTGAACTGAACTGAACTGTGGCTTAAGTCATGGCTTTAAAGGCATCAAACATCTAAATAAAAAATGAAAATTTCAGTTGATCCAAATACTTTTAAATATTTTGGTACCACCTATTATCTTTCCTAAAACCCTGCCTCTCCTCTGCGTCAGTACCATATCTCACAGCTATCACTATCAAAAACTTCAAGAGAAAAATTTCCACTCACAGCCTTCACTTCCTGGCTTCTTACTCACATATCAGCTTGTTGCAGAAACCACTAAAGCTGCACCGATACTGCTCTCGCAAGAAGGACAAGTTCTCCTCATTTCCCCCAGATGGTGGCTTTTGGTCTCTTTAGAGAGTTTCTCAACTTCAGTACTATTGATTTCTGTTCTTGTTTTTGGACTGGAGAATTATTTGGTGCAGGGAGAATTCTCTGTTTGGGGATATTTAGCAGCATCCTTGGCCTTGACCCATGAGTTAGTATGAGCGTGATCGTGCTCAGTCGTGTCTGACTCTTTGCGACCCCATGGACTGCACCCCACCAGCCTCCTCTGTTCATGGGATTTTCCAGGCAAGTATACTGAATTGGGTTGCCATTTCCTCCTCCAGGGGATCTTCCTGACCCAGGAATCAAACCCATGTCTCTTGTGTCTCCTGCATTGGCAGGTGGGTTCTTTACCACTGCACCACCTAGGAAGCTACCAAGTGAATATAGTAAGTACATTTTCCTAGTGAGATAAACAAAACTTGCTAAGCAATGCCCCAGCATTGAAAGAGGATGCTATAAATTCTTAATTTCTAAGTTTTGGATAACTTTTTCTTTAAAGCATGGACCATGCCTTATTTGTTTTTCTGCCCTCAGTACCTGATGTTCAGCGATATAGATTGCAAATGAATAAATAGATTGATGGGTAAATGAAAATATCTAGGTATCTAAAATTTTCACTTTTCAACCAGAAATTTTGGCAAGTTTGAACTTCTGTGATCAGCCTATGTGATTGTTTTTAAAAAATTATTTTAATTGGCTAATTCCAAGTAAGGTAACATAAAGGGAGAAAGTCCCCTTTGGCCATGGAACATGGAAATGTAAGGAAGCTGAAAAAGGAAATTTCCAAAATTAAATAGAAATTTTTAATTTCACCTCAGATACCTAAATCTTGCCTAAAGTTAGCTCTGTTTATCAAAAAGTCTTTTCTCATCAGAATTATACTGTTCTATGCAGGATACAGGATTCTTGGGGCTGGTGCACTGGGATGACCCAGAGGGATGGTACAGGGAGGGAGGTGGGAGGGGGGTTCAGGATGGGGAACACATGTATACCTGTGGTGGATTCATGTTGATGTATGGCAAAATCAATACAATATTGTAAAGTAATTAGCTTCCAATTAAAATAAATTTAAATTAAAAAAAAGAATTATACTATAAAGAGTTTGGAATTCTTTCAAAATATACATACTCTTTGAAATGTTCTAGTGTCACTGGTTTCTGGTTTGCAAAGTGCACTAAGTCTTTAGCTAGCATTTATAACTAAGAAGACAAACTGAAAGACTGGGATATGTAGGTGCATACAATCAACTGAACTGCTTGCTGATTATGTACAGTCTCTGAGTACCAAAGCTTCCAATTCTTATTTCCGAGATGAGGTCCAGGAATTTGTATTTCAAAATATTATCCTGAGTTGATGTTGCATAGACCATCCCTCAAGAAACATAGCGTGTAGCCAAATTTCTAAAGTAAAAATAGGATCAGGCAGCCTTATTCTAGAGGAACAACTGTTGAATCTGGTTTTTATTCACTTTTGCTCTTTTATGCAAAAAAAGGGGTTCAAAGACCATGTTGAAAGGAACCAAATGAAATTCTGGTTTTGGAAACTAAGTATTTCATTAGGAGTTTTCTTTACTATTTCTCCTGCCAGAGGGAGAGTGGTAAGAAAATAGTCCTCTTTCATTCAGCAGGAGACTAAATGGTCCTTGCTTCTCCAGCCTCTTCTGACAGGAGCACACCCCTGGCGTGGGGCCTGTGGGGCAGCTCTCAGCCATGTGTCCTAGCATGCCCACAGGAGATGAGATGAGGCAACCCTCACGTGAGCAGCACCTGCTCTTTCATTCTTGGCCAGCAGGTTTCGAGCTATCATCCGGATCAATCATTTATGTCACAATCCTTCTCTGCTCACCAAATTCCTTTGCTCCCACTATTTAATTCCCAGAATGTGTATAACCTGTGAACACAGTCAAAGATTTCATACAAGAGGTGTGAGAATGCTTTCAGCCTCCTTTATCAGACACAGGACGCTTCCCAATCGTGGAGCACTTGGGAGCGTTCAAAGCTTCTACATGTTAGAGTTTGATGGTCATCCCAACCTCTGAGATGGACAGAGCAGGGATTTTCATTTTCACTTCACAGATGAGGAATCAGCCTCTCAGCGATTAAGTCACACAGTGGAAAACAACTGGCATTTCTCTAGAGTAAGGCTGCCTGATTTCATCTTTACTTTAGAAATTCGGCTACATGTGATGTTTCTCAAAGGGTGGCTCATGCAACATCAACTCATGACCTTCTTTTGAAATGCAAACTCCCGGACCCCATCTCAGAACTAAGAATCTGAAGTTTGGCGCTCAGAGAACCTACATAATCAGCGAGTAACCTCATTGATTTATATGCACGTAAATTTAAAAAGCTCAGTACTCTTGACTTACTATGAAGGGTGCTTTCTTGCTTCTCCTGCTGAAGCCTAGCTGTTAGTGTGCATTTCTGCTCCTTGTTGGCTGAATTGTGAGAACAAGTTTAGGCCCAGATGATGAGTGAGCAGAAAGATAAAGCAGCAGTAGTTAATTTTTCATGCACAAAATCTGAAGTTCATTAATGTTTCCTACTTGTGCATTACTTATTTTAATCAGCAGGAAAAATAAAACTTTAAAGTGTTAAAGAGTATAAATAGTACCCTTTATTGCTGAGAGACTAGCAATATACTATTTGCTGTTTCATAAAGTTTTTATGAAATCTTTCAAGTCCTGATCTTAGAGATGATAAAGCATGTTCAATATCTTCATTTAGCACTGACTTCCCATTTCCTTAAGATTATTTCTAGTCCAGTGCTTTTGTGGAAAACACGACTTGTTCAGATCTTTGCTACCAGGTTCCATAGTGTGTTTGCAAATTCCTAGACTCAGAATTAGAAGGGACTTAGGGAGGTCACTTAGGTGACATCTAAAGGAATATTTATAGGGTTCTACATATAAAATCAGAGGCCTTGTTGGGGATGACACAAGGTCTTGTGACCTTTACTAGCACAGCATGGGGGAAAATCTGTTGTACTTTACTCAGAAGGAGTAAGCAAGTAAATACACTTTCAAATGAAAGCTTGGAATAACTGACAAAGACAACTTAAATTTGCAGGTTCAAAACACTTGAGCAGTTGGAAATTTACTTTTCCAAATAGTGCCTCAGTTTCTAACAACCATTGTCACAAAAAGTAAGAGCCTCCTGAAGTATATCTCAGGAATAAAAGAGTGATAAAATTTGGCAGGTTTTGAACTCACACAGTAACCAGCAAACATAACACAGCCTCGCATTCATTACATGAATTGCTGAAAAATTAGTCTTGTGATTCCAGAGAAATGGTGTCTCTCAGCACTTTTGGTTAATCCTAAACATTCCGCTTTTATGAGACTTACTAGATTGGGTTCTAGGGATCATCACTTAGATCATTGACAGTAAACAGGGACTAAGTTCATGAAGAGTTGTGGTAGGAAGAGGGAAAATGTAAAGAATAAAAATCCAGAAGAAGATGGGGTCACAAAATAACAGTAGAGAAGCCACCTCCTCTGTCCACATGCATACTTACTTACTATATCTAAATATTCATGATAGTAAGTCTTTTATTTGATCTATCATGACATTATGCAAAAGCCACCTGAAACACTGAAGACAGAAACCCATATCAAGAGCAGAACTAGAATTAGAAGCAAGGCACCAAGAGGGTGGTTCCGAGAGGACATAGCCTTCTCCTGTTGGATGTAAACATCTCATGGAACATCCAACTCAGACCAAGATACACAACAAAGGCCAAACACATGCCTCTCTTGCTAAATGAGTAACTTCGAATTCTTCACTGCTTACAGTTTTCTCTTACTTCTAGTCTGCTCTCCTTATACATAAGATTGACGGATACCCTTCAGGAAGCTCCCCTGGAGAAGGAAATGGCAACCCACTCCAGTATTCTTGCCTGGAGAAGCCCATGGACAGAGGAGCCTGGCAGGCTACAGTCCACTGGGTCACAAAGAGTCGGGAGTGACTGAGCACATTCACTTCCTAGAATTGCTCCCTGTTTCTGACAACACACATTGTAGAGCATCCCTTATATCCACCCCAAAACTACCGAACCCAAACTCAAATCCTGTAGGTGCATTCTAATACTCTTTTTGAAACATCTCGCTGTCAATTATAAGTGTGCTTCTGGTGGGCTTTGGCTGGAGAGTATTGACAGTTAAAGTATTCCTTAAATAGGTAGGTAAATTTTTTTTGAATTGGAACTCTGAGATCAAAGGGACTAATGTTTGAAACTGTGATCAATATTGCCTAGTTGCCCTCAAAATAATATTCGTTTCAAATGCTCATCAGCAGTTTTTCTATAGGTTGTTAGTCTTTTCTTATGGTTGTGCAAGATTTTCTTTGTTATAATGGTAACATTGGTTACAATAAAGCACTCTTCTAAGTGTTTTCCATGCTACAAACTCAAATCTGTGATGTAAATTCTATTATTCCCATCGTACAAATTAGAAAACTGCAGTAATTAGAGGTTATGCAGTTTGTACATGGTCACATGGCTGGGAAGTGCTGGAGCTGGGAATTGGATCCAGAGCCTCTGTCTATAGCCACAATATCATGGTGCTTTATTGCAACAGTGGAAAATAAGCAGCTCTCACATGAAGAAGTTAAAGCCCTAGGGAGAGACATAAAAATAGGCTGGAATAAGTGAAAAGCCATGCTACATTCCTAAAGATTTTCTATTTTAAGAATGTTATGTGTTCTCATTTTAATCCACACAATTTCATCTCAAAACAGGCCATTCTGGGGTGCTTTACAAAAGCATTATTTTAATGTTCAACTGGAAAAATAAACTGTATGAATAATAAAAAAAAACTCTGAACAACAATAATGAAATTAGACCAGCTCTACCAATTATTAACATTTACTGTAAAATAGATACTATAGCACAGAACTGGTACAGGAATAACGTAGTTAGTCCTGACTGTGGGCTTTTCACCTTAGTAAGTCCTAGTGACAGTTTGACCTCTGGAGGAAATTTGGCTATTTCTGGAGACACTTTGGTTGTCACCACCAGGGAGAAGCTATTAATATCTAGAGGACACAGGGCAGGGAAGCTGTCAAATGTCTTTCAGTGTCCAAGATAGCCCTGTATAGCGAATCAATTCCAAGTGTCATAGTGCTGAGGCAGGAATTCTGCCTGAGATGAACTTTGGAGAAGGTGGTATCATAACCTCTTAAGTCACGTCATTTCAGTTCGGTTCAGTTCAGTCGCTCAGTCATGTCTGACTCTTTGCGACCCCATGAACTGCAGCACGCCAGGCCTCCCTGTCCATCACCAACTCCCAGAGTTCACTCAACTCATGTCCATCAAATCAGTGATGCCATCCAGCCATCTCGTCCTCTGTCGTCCCCTTCTCCTCTTGTCCCCAATCCCTCCCAGCATCAGAGTCTTTTCCAATGAGTCAACTCTTCGCATGAGGTGGCCAAAGTACTGGAGTTTCAGCTTTTAGCATCATTGCTTCCAAAGAACACCCAGGGCTGATCTCCTTTAGGATGGACTGGTTGGATCTCCTTGTAGTCCAAGGGACTCTCAAGAGTCTTCTCCAACACCACAGTGCAAAAGCATCAATTCTTAACCTCTTAAGTCACATCATTTAGGCACCTTTAATATTTTTTAAAATTTTACTTCTAGAGTGACTTACTATTGGATATTTTTCATGAAAATAATTTCCTGATTTTTTGTGAAGACCTAAATACATTGGAAGGAAATTTATGACCAAACTAGACAGCACATTAAAAAGCAGAGACATTACTTTTCCAACAAAGGTCCATCTAGTTAAAGCTATGGTTTTCGCAGTAGTCATGTATGGGTGTGAGAGTTGGACTATAAAGAAAGCTGAGTTCCAAAGAGTTGATGCTTTTGAACTGTGATGTTGAAGAAGACTCTTGAGAGTCCCTTGGACAGCAAGGAGATCCAACCAGTCCATCCTAAAGGAGATCAATCCTGAGTGTTCATTGGAAGGACTGATACTGAAGCTGAAACTCCAATACTTTGGCCACCTGATGCAAAGAACTGACTCATTTGAAAAGACCCTGATGCTGGGAAAGATTGAGGGCAGGAGGAGAAGGGGGTGACAGAGGATGAGATGGTTGGATGGCATCACTGACTCGATGGACACGAGTTTGAGTAAGCTCCGGGAGTTGGTGATGAACAGGGAGGCCTGGCATGCTGCAGTCCATGGGGTAGCAAAGAGTGAGTGATTGAACTGAACTGCAACACATTCCATAGTATGCATTTTGGAACTTTGAAAGGAAAAGGTCTATATGAATAAACAGGTTTTGCTATAAGTCTATAACTAAGGCTGTATATTTACAGCTTAGGCTATATCCAAGGGCCTACCATGCACCTGCTGTCTGCCTGGTGGTCTGAAGCCTGAGAACGCAGTGAACAAGATAGGGTGATGCAGGGTGGGGAGACGACAGACAAATCACCAGCTCTAACGCGTGCTGGCAGAGCCAAGGGCTATGATAAGTTGAAACAGGGGAACACGGACTTCCCTGCTTGTCCAGTGTGGGGGACATGGGTTTGATCCCCAGCGGGGGAAGATCCCACATGCCACATGTGCTAAGTTGCTTCAGTCATGTCCAACTCTTACGATCCTATGGGCTGTAGTCCACTAGGCTCCTCTGTCCATGGGATTCTCCAGGCAAGAATTTGGAGTGGGTTGTCATGCCCTCCTCCAGAGGATCTTCTCTACCCAGGGATGGAATCTGTGTTTCTTATGTCTCTTGCATTGGCAGGCGGGTTCTTTACCACTAGCGCCACCTGGGAAGCCCTTTGATGGTGGCCAAAAAAAGAAAAAGAAATAGGGGAACACGACAGAGGGGCAAGTTTAGACTGGACAGTCCGAGAAAATCTTGTGGAGAAGAGTTCTCTAAGCCTGTAAGCTAAGATTCAAGTGAAGGACAATACAAACAGAGGGAAGAGCTGGGCAAAAGCGTTAAGCTAGGGGTGAGCTTGGCCACTAGGTGAATGAGAAGACGGCTGGTATAGCTGCACCGCAGTGATGGAGAGACAGTGGGTACAGGATGAGGCTGGAGGTGTAGGTGGGACCACATGACGGACACCATGTAAGAGGTGTGGATTTCATTCTAAGTAAAATAGGGAGCAGGAAGGTGTAAGGATTTGGTTTTCATTTTTAAAGGATTGGGCTGGATACTCTGAGCATGAAGTAGAGGACAAATGTAGAAGCAGAGAGTCCAGCTGGGAGGGATGTTAGTTCATCCAGTGGAGAGGCAGTGGTGGTGTGGACAGGGGAAATAACAGGTGACATGGAGAGAGAGTGTCTTGGGATTTGGGTGTGGCTTGGCTCATTTTGTGAACTCATAGGGCAGGCCCTGAATAGCTTACTTATATTGATACTAAAATTCTGTTCATATAAAGTAGGAATGATGAGGTTAGGGACCTAGAGAAAGAAAATGAGATGGAGAGCATGACCTAATGTCCCAATAAGATCGCTCTAGTGGAGGGCTTAGTGGAGGGAGAAGGCAATGGCACCCCACTCAAGAGTTGGACACGACTGAGTGACTTCACTTTCATTTTCACTTTCATGCATTGGAGAAGGAAATGGCAATCCACTCCAGTGTTCTTGCCTGGAGAATCCCAGGGATGGCAGAACCTGGTGGGCTTCCGTCTATGGGGTCACACAGAGTTGGACACGACTGAAGTGACTTAGCAGCAGCAGTGGAGGGCTTCATATGAGAGGTGTAAGCAACATTCTTTTGTCCTGGGTGACAAGCAAGATATAGGACGAAGGGTATGAAGGTTCCTTTACCACTGGGAAGACTCTAATGTATGTAATGTAAGGTCTGGAAGGCCAGGGCTGAGTCCTGGGGAAGCCATGGTGTCCTCTGGGAAACAGCAGATGTTCAGTGAATACAGTCATACACAGAGGAGGATTTTTCGAAAAGCTGAACCGATGTGTTTGTGAGGGCATATAAGATGCTTGCTGGAGACTTCTGAAAATGCATGAGGCATCCTCATTTTTGGGTATCAAGATTCTATATCAGTGATTGGGGACAGTGAGTCATCAAATATGAGCTAATATTAATGTGATGTTACATATACTCACCCTGTGGGGCATCTTGGTGAAATGTGGGTTATATTTAGGCTATCAGGTTGAGTTAACATATCTACTTCATTGTCTGTATGGAACAACCAGCTCTGCCAAGTGTCTTAAAATTCAGATAATGATGTGTTTTCCCCAGCATGTGGAACTTAATGCTTCTAAGTTCAGCGGTTAAAGTACTTTTTCTTCCACCTTTGAATTTTATGTAGGCAGAAAATATCACTGGTTAAAGTCACATACTCACCATTAGCAGTTGTAAATCTGTAGATAAAGGATGACATGACTAGAATGAAAATGGTGCATAGGAAGGGGTGCGTGAAGTGAAAGCAAGGAATATATCTGATACTTTTGTGTGTTTGATTGGCCACATGCTCGGAGCTCTAAGAATTTTTGCCTAAAGGAGAAGAGTGGGAAATACATATTACTCGGGAATGCTTGTTTGAAAAATAATTTTGTTTGTTTATTTTTGGCAGTGTTGGGTCTTTGTTGCTGCGCAGGTTTTTCTCTAGTTGTGGAGAGCGGGGGCTACTTTCTAGCTGCGATGCTCAGGCTTCTCTTGTTGCAAAGCACGGACTTTAGGGCATAAGGGCTTCAGTAGTGGCAGCACATGGGCTCAGCAGTTGTGGCTCCGGGGCTCTAGAGCACAGGCTCAATAGTTGTGGCGCATGGGCTTGGCTGTTCCACGGCATGTGGGATCTTGCTGGATCAGGGATCGAACCCATGTCTCCTGCATTGGCAGGCAGATTCTTTATCACTGAGCCAGTGGGGAAATCCCACCTAGGAATGCTTTAACCACAAGTAACAATAACAAAATAATCCAACTGCTGCTGCTGCTAAGTCACTTCAGTCGTGTCCAACTCTGTGTGATCCCACAGACAGCAGCCCACCAGGCTCCCCCGTCCCTGGGATTCTCCAGGCAAGAACACTGGAGTGGGTGCCACCCCAATGAGAAAGGAAAAGAAAGGAGTCGCCAGTCGTGTCCGACCCAGCGACCCAAGACGGCAGCCCACCAGGCCCGCCGGGACCAGGCAAGAACACTGGAGTGGGGCCACCCCAATGCAGAAAGGAAAAGAAAGTGAAGTCGCCAGTGTGTCCGACCTCAGCGACCCCATAGACGGCAGCCCACCAGGCTCCCCCGTCCCTGGGATTCTCCAGGCAAGAACACTGGAGTGGGTTGCCATTTCCTTCTCCAATGCATGAAAGTGAAAAGTGAAAGGGAAGTCGCTCAGTCATGTCCGACTCTTAGCGACCCCATGGACTGCAGCCTACCAAGGTCCTTCATCCGTGGGATTTTCCAGGCAAAGTACTGGAGTGGGGTGCCATTGCCTTCTCCAAATAATCCAACTAACAGTATCTTAAAAAAAGGCAAGTGCTTTCTGGCTTTGATTCACCAGTCAATGACGCCATCAAAGGCCAGACTCAATCTTTCTGCACAATCATCTACAGCATTGGCTCTTGGTCCTGAGGCTTGTCTTGCTCATGGTGGGAAAAATGGAGAGAGAGAGACATGTTACCGGTTGTCAGGAAAGAGAAGCTGTCTCAGAAATCCTCAGGAAACTTAGGCTTGTAACTCCTTGGCCAGAAATGGAGCATGTAGCCATTTCTAGTTGCAAGAGAAGCTGGGCAAGGGTTCTTCTGACCTCCAGAGTTGAAGAATGAAAGAGTAAAGGATATTGTAAATGGTTTTTGGTTAATCAGCCAACAGGGCCTGCTCTTCTGATCGAGTGGGTGGTGGAGTATGTAACTGAGATCCCACAGTACACATCACAGCTCAGCCTACTGTGTACACTGGCTGTCTTCTCAGTCTCTCCCTTGTCTTGATACAATACTGTCTCAGTACTTAACATCATGTGATAACATATTAATGCAAATATTGAGAGATCTCTTGCACTGAAGAGTTTTTAAGCAAAATCATTGTCTAATCACCTAATTTTTAGTTGCCATTCAATGCTCTATTTTCATACACTATGGATTCTAAGAATATTTTTATACAAACTGCCAATTGCTGGCAGACTCAGGCAAGATTTCTTTCTGAAATAAGAATTCTTATGTACTCAGTGGTCTATGTAAGAGCCTATGTTTTGAGATTCCTTCAGCAGAATGGAGGAAGTAAACTGGAAGAAAAAAGAACAGAAGATAGTAACCAGGTGGTGAGGAATTTGAAAGAAGGGAGTTCTCAAAAATATTGTCTTAAGAATATTATAGAGGTAGCTACAATAAAGTTGTAAGGAAAGACATTGGGCCTGGAAAGTATGGTTTTTGCAAAAGAGAAGAAATATAAATTTTAAAACTTGAAAGTTAAAGAATTAGGAATCATTAAAGGTAAACTAAAATTTATTTTTTATCTTTTATCTTTAAATGTTTAAAATGACTGCAATGAATGTCTAATCAGAGTGTCTGGATTCTAAACTGCCTGATTTTCCCTGTCTAATTTTTCTAGATCCAAAGAATCACAGCAGGAAAGTTAGAATACAAACTAAAACATTTTTATTCCATCTTCACAGCTTATGGGAATTAGTTCTGCCTTCTATGACTTTTAATATATTGCTTGGACATCTGTGGTTGCAAGTAACAAAAAACCAACTTGAAGTGCCTTAACACTCAAGATTTTTCTTATCTCACATCTTAAAATGTCTAGAGGTTAGACTGATTCGGCATCTCAACACTGTCGTTGGAAGCCCAGACACTTTCCGTATGTACACACTACTAGCCACGGCATACTGACTTTCAGCCAAGGCTTGTATTCTCATGATTGCAAGATGGCTGCACATCTCTAGGAATCATGCCCTCTCACAACTGCTTCCAAAGGCAAGAAAGAAGACAGAGGCTCTCCTCATGCATTGTTTTCTCTCTGAGAGTGAAAAAGATTTCCCTAGGTGATCCTTATGTCTCAGTGGCCTTAAAGGATCATCCCTGTGCCATAGCTGTTTTAGAAAAGTATGTGACTGTTATCTTGCACCCCTTTTGTGGGAGGTAGTCTCTGTCAAACAGCAGGAACAGGGAGGGGAATGGCTATTGTGCAGGGAGCCTTGTGAGTAAGGAAACAAAATGAAAAATACTCCATTAACAGATTTGGTATCTTTCCTAAGACATTTCAATAAAAGTGAGTCCAATTTTAAACCTGGCTTCAAATCAGAATAGTTCAGTCTCGAGTGTTTCCTATCTCCTGAGAGTAATTCTAGTTAATCAACCACCTTCAGAAAATAGAATGCTGATCATGAACCTAAGCTGCTGCTGCTGCTAAGTCACTTCAGTCGTGTCCGACTCTGTGTGACCCCATAGACGGCAGCCCACCAGGCTCCCCTGTCCCTGGGATTCTCCAGGCAAGAACACTGGAGTGGGTTGCCATTTCCTTCTCCAATGCATGAAAGTGAAAAGTGAAAGGGAAGTCACTCAGTCGTGTCCGACACTCAGCGACCCCATGGACTGCAGCCTACCAGGCTCCTCCGTCCATGGGATTTCCCAGGCAAGAGTACTGGAGTGGGGTGCCATTGCTTTCTCCAGAACCTAAGCTAGCTCCCTGCTAATACTTAGGCACTTTAAGGAGTAATGCCTGAATGGAAAAGAAGGATGTGTTCCAGCAACTTATTACATTGTCAGAAGCATCATTAACAGAGACCTAAATAATATAGGAAGTTAAGAATCTTTAATCACTTAATCCTGGCTAGCAATGAGATAGGAGAAATCAAAATTGCCTATTCAAGGCAACTCAGTTATTTTCAGATTTTAAGTCTGGGATTCTCCCTGTTCCCGCTCCCTTTCTCTTTCTGGGTTCATGCTCAGGCTCAGCTGCTGAGTCATGTCTATGGCCTTCAGTGTCAAGGTCTAGCATCTTGTTTCTTTTGTGGCTTGATCATAAGCATTTTCTGGTCTCTGGCCCTCTCAGCACTCAACTCCCCGCTCCTACTCCATCCCTTGCTGCTGCTGCTGCTGCTGCTAAGTCGCTTCAGTCATGTCCGACTCTGTGCGACCCCATAGACGGAAGCTCACCAGGCTCCCCTGTCCCTGGGATTCTCCAGGCAAGAACACTGGAGTGGGTTGCCATTTCCTTCTCCAATGCATGAAAGCGAAAAGTGAAAGTGAAGCTGCTCAGCGACCCCATGGACTGGAGCTTACCAGGCTCCTCCATCCATGGGATTCTCCATCCCTTGGGGTTTCAGAAATCCTTGCCTGCTTTCCTACCTCAGCTGGGTAGCAGAACTTTCAGAGACAAACTGGCCTATTCATAAAAAAATAATAGTGACACAGTTAAGCATCAATATATAAAGAGACACTTCTTGACCATGAGATTCTACAAAACCTCTAGTTTCCTTTTACGTGTGTGCTTGCAAGTTGCGATTATGATAGAGGAAAATAAGAAATAAGCATTGTTTCACAAGAGCTGTTCTGGGAAAGCAGGAAGAATTCAATCCTTTCTTCTTCAGTAAGGGGAACAAAGTCAGAGATAAGATAGTGTTGCCTTGGGAAAAAATATTCAGTGGTTTTCCTCCTGGGACCCTGACTGGCATTTGGGGATTCAGTACTCAGAACTGTGTGGGTTTTTGTGCCAGTGACCTTCACTTATAAAGTATTCACCTTCTGGAATGAAAAGCTGTGAGATGCTAAGTACTCCCATACTGAATCAGTGCCTCAGGACCTGAGTGGCATGGGGGCTGTGGAATGAAACTAACATTTTTTTTTTTTTTTGTTTTTTGTTTTTTTTAAAAGAAAACATAGAAAGACAGATATGACTGATGTAGTTTTGCCACCATCTTTGAGTGTTACGTGCAGTTTAAAGGAAGAGTTTTGAATGATGACAATCTACATGTTTCACTACATACCATTTTGCAAGTTAACATTTAAGTGAAGTTCCACACAAATATAAATCTACCAAGGATTTTTCTGTGGGTGGTGGTGGCTGGGGATTTTAGCCTTGGGCTGTCTTGATGAAATAAACCTTCCAGGGAGAACTGGGCTGTTGTTTTGACCTCTGAAAGTGATTTATTTTGTGACCTCAAGCAAGTCACTTCAAAGGATTTTGTCATAGTGCTGTTGCTGCTGCTAAGTCGCTTCAGTCGTGTCCGACTCTGTGTGACCCCATAGACAGAAGATTACCAGGCTCCCCTGTCCCTGGGATTCTCCAGGCAAGAACACTGGAGTGGGTTGCCATTGCCTTCTCCAATGCATGAAAGTGAAAAGTGAAAGTGAAGTTGCTCAGTCGTGTCCGACTCTTAGCGACCCCATGGACTGGAGCCTACCAGGATCTTCCGTCCATGGGATTTTCCAGGCAAAAGTACTGGGGTGGGGTGCCATTGCCTTCCCTTTGTCATAGTGAGTCAAGGACAAAATCGTCCACTGGAGAAGGGAATAGCAAACCAGTTCACTGTTCTTGCCTTGAGAATGCCATGAATGGTATGAAAAGGCAAAAAGATAGGACACTGAAAGAGGAACTCCCCAGGTCAGTAGGTGCCCAATATGCTACTGGAGATCAGTGGAGAAATAACTCCAGAAAGATTGAAGAGCTGGAGCCAAAGAAAAAACAACACCCAGGTATGGATGTGACTAGCGATGGAAATAAAGTCTGATGCTGTAAAGAGCAATACTGCATAGGAACCCGGAATGTTAGGTCCATGAATCAAGGTAAGTTAGAAGTGGTCAAACAGGAGATGGCAAGAGTTAACATGAACATTTTAGGAATCAGTGAATGAAAATGGACTGGAATGGGTGAATTTAACTCAGATGGCTATTATATCTACTACTGTGGGCAGGAATTCCTTAGAAGAAATGGAGTCACCCTCATAGTCAACAAAAGAGTCTGAAATGCAGTCAGATCAGATCAGATCAGTCGCTCAGTCGTGTCCGATTCTTTGCGACCCCATGAACTGCAGCACGCCAGGCCTCCCTATCCATCACCAGCTCTTGGAGGTCACTCAGACTCGCATTCATCGAGTCAGTAATGCCATCCAGCCATCTCATCCTCTGTCGTCCCCTTCTCCTCCTGCCCCCAATCCTTCCCAGCATCAGAGTCTTCTCCAATGACTCAACTCTTCGCATGAGGTGGCCAAAATACTGGAGTTTCAGCTTTAGCATCATTCCTTCCAAAGAAATCCCAGGGCTGATCTCCTTCAGAATGGACTGGTTGGATCTCCTTGCAGTCCAAGGGACTCTCAAGAGTCTCCTCCAACACCACACTTCAAAAGCATCAATTCTTCGGCGCTCAGCCTTCTTCACAGTCCAGCTCTCACATCCATACATGACCACAGGAAAGACCATAGCCTTGACTAGGCGAACCTTTGTTGGCAAAGTGATGTCTCTGCTTTTGAATATGCTATCTAGGTTGGTTATAACTTTCCTTCCAAGGAGTAAGCGTCTTTTAATTTCATGGCTGCAGTCACCATCTGCAGTGATTTGGGAGCCCAGAAAAATAAAGTCTGACACTGTTTCCACTGTTTCTCCATCTATTTCCCATGTAGTGATGGGACCAGATGCCATGATCTTCGTTTTCTGAATGTTGAGCTTTAAGCCAACCTTTTCACTCTCCACTTTCACTTTCATCAAGAGGCTTTTGAGTTCCTCTTCACTTTCTGCCATAAGGGTGGTATCATCTGCATATCTGAGGTTATTGATATTTCTCCCGGCAATCTTGATTCCAGCTTGTGTTTCCTCCAGTCCAGCATTTCTCATGATGTACTCTGCATATAAGTTAAATAAACATGGTGACAATATACAGCCTTGACGTACTCCTTTTCCTATTTGGAACCAGTCTGTTGTTCCATGACCAGTTCTAACTGTTGCTTCCTGACCTGCATACAGATTTCTCAAGAGGCAGATCAGGTGGTCTGGTATTCCCATCTCTCTCAGAATTTTCCACAGTTTATTGTGATCTACACAGTCAAAGGCTTTGGCACAGTCAATAAAGCAGAAATAGATGCTTTTCTGGAACTCTCTTGCTTTTTCGATGATCCAGCGGATGTTGGCAATTTGATCTCTGGTTCCTCTGCCTTTTCTAAAACCAGCTTGAACATCAGGAAGTTCACGGTTCACATATTGCTGAAGCCTGGCTTGGAGAATTTTGAGCATTACTTTACTAGAGTGTGAGATGAGTGCAATTGTGCGGTAGTTTGAGCACTCTTTGGCATTGCCTTTCTTTGGGATTGGGATGAAAACTGACCTTTTCCAATCTTGTGGCCACTGCTGAGTTTTCCAAATTTGCTGGCATATTGAGTGCAGCACTTTCACAGCATCATCTTTCAGGATTTGGAATAGCTCCACTGGAATTCCATCACCTCCACTAGCTTTGTTCATAGTGATGCTTTCTAAGGCCCACTTGACTTCACATTCCAGGATGTCTGGCTCTAGGCCAGTGATCACACCATCATGATTATCTGGGTCATGAAGCTCTTTTTTGTACAGTTCTTCTGTGTATTCTTGCCACCTCTTCTTAATATCTTCTGCTTCTGTTAGGTCCATACCATTTCTGTCCTTTATCGAGCCCATCTTTGCATGAAATGTTCCTTTGGTATCTCTGATTTTCTTGAATAGATCCTTAGTCTTTCCCATTCTGTTGTTTTCCTCTATTTCTTTGCATTGATCGCTGAAGAAGGCTTTCTTATCTCTTCTTGCTATTCTTTGGAACTCTGCATTCAGATATTTATATCTTTCCTTTTCTCCTTTGCTTTTCGCTTCTCTTCTTTTAGCAGCTACTTTTCGCAGCTACTTGAAATGCAGTACTTGGATGCAATCTCAAAAACGACAGAATGGTCTCTGTTCATTTCCAAGGCAAACCATTCAATATGACAGTAATCCAAGTCTATGCCCTAACCCCTGTCCATCGAGTCAGTGATGGCATCCAGCCATCTCATCTTCTGTCATCCTCTTCTCTTCCTGCCTCCAATCCCTCCCAGCATCAGGGTCTTTTCCAATGAGTCAACTCTTCGCATAAGGTGGCCAAATATTGGAGTTTCAGCTTCAACATCAGTCCTTCCAATGAACACCCAAGACTGATCTCCTTTAGGATGGACTGGTTGGACCTCCTTGCAATTCAAGGGACTCTCAAGAGTCTTCTCCAACACCACAGTTCAAAAGCATTGATTCTTCAGCACTCAGCTTTCTTCACAGTCCAACTCTCACATCCATACATCACCACGGGAAAAACCATAGCCTTGACTAGACGGACCTTTGTTGGCAAAGTAAGGTGCTTTGGAATATGCTATCTAGGTTGGTCATAACTTTCCTTCCAAGGAGTAAGCGTCTTTTAATTTCATGGCTGCAATCACCATCCACAGTGATTTTGGAGCCCCCCAAAATAAAGTCTGACACTGTTATCCCATCTATTTCCCATGAAGTGATGGGACCAGATGCCATGATCTTCGTTTTCTGAATGTTGAGTTTTAAACCAACTTTTTCACTCTCCTCTTTCACTTTCATCAAGAGGCTTTTTAGTTCCTCTTCATTTTCTACCATAGAGGTGGTATCATCTGCATATCTGAGGTTATTGATATTTCTCCTGGCAATTTTGATTCCAGATTGTGCTTCTTCCATCCCGGCGTTTCTCATGATGTCTCTGCATATAAGTTTAATAAGCAGGGTGACAATATACAGCCTTGACGTACTCCTTTTCCCATTTAGAACCAATCTGTTGTTCCATGTCCAGTTCTGTTACTTCCAGACTTGCATATGGGTTTCTCAAGAGGTAGGTCAGGTGATCTGGTATTCCCATCTCTTTCAGAATTTTCCACAGTTGATTGTCATCCACAAAGTCAAAGGCTTTGGCATAGTCAATAAAGCAGAAATAGATGCTTTTCTGGAACTCTCTTGCTTTTTCCATGATCCAGCAGATGTTGGCAATTTGATCTCTGGTTCCTCTGCCTTTTCTAAAACCAGCTTGAACATCAGGAAGTTCATGGTTCACATATTGCTGAAGCCTGGCTTGGAGAATTTTGAGCATTACTTTACTAGCGTGTGAGATGAGTGCAATTGTGCAGTAGTTTGAGCATTCCTTGGCATTGCCTTGGTTTGGGATTGGGATGAAAAATGACCCTTCCCAGTCCTGTGGCCACTGCTAAGTTTTGCAAATTTGCTGGCATATTGAGTGCAGCACTTTCACAGCATCATCTTTTAGGATTTGGAATAGCTCAACTGGAATTCCATCACCTCCACTAGCTTTGTCCATAGTGATGCTAAGGCCCACCTGACTTCACATTCCAGGATGTCTGGCTCTAGGTGAGTGATCACACCATTGTGATTATCTGGGTCATGATTACCATTAAAAAATAATTGATTAAATTTGATCCCATCAAAATTAGGAATTTTTTAAGGATAGGGAAAAGACAAGCTCATAGTGGAACAAGATTTTTGTGATGCATATAATTGAGGACTACCCAGAGCATTTAAAGAACATGAATCAATAAGAAAATTTGTAAAGTGTTTGTAAAGTCACTGCTGCTGCTGCTGCTAAGTCGCTTCAGTCGTGTCCGACTCTGTGCGACCCCATAGACAACAGCCCACTAGGCTCCCCCGTCCCTGGGATTCTCCAGGCAAGAACACTGGAGTGGGTTGCCATTTCCTTCTCCAATACATGAAAGTGAAAAGTGAAAGTGAAGTCGCTCAGTTGTGTCTGACTCTTTGTGACCCCATGGACTGCAGCCCACCAGTCTCCTCCGTCGGTGGGATTTTCAGGCAAGAGTGCTGGAGTGGGGTGCCATTGCCTTCAGTGCTTCACAAACAAACAAATCCAGAAGGATACAGCAAATATTAAAAGATGTCTGGCCTCATTATCGAGGAAATGCAAATTAAAACCTCAAGCTTATATCTGTTTTGTAAACAAGTTTATTTGTAATATCATTTTTTAGATTCCACCTATAAGTGATATCATATCATATTTGTATTCCTCTGTCTGACTTACTTCACTCAGTATGATAATCTCTAGGTCCATCCATGTTGCTTCAAATGGCATTATTTTGTGCCTTTTTATTTGCCACAATTTTAAACAAAAGGATATAACAGTGTTTTTTAATATTGAAGTCAAAAAGTAAGCACAATGATAAAAACTAATGAAGGTTTTCAAAAGACCCTTTCTAACAATGGATTTCCTAGCCAATCTCTTCTTAAATTATTTGCTAAAAATATGTCTCAGCCCTGAACTTTAAAGCTGAGTAGTTATACTATTAGAAATAATATTAAACACAAGGGTGATGTGGCCAAGATATACCTCCATTATGGTCAAAAACGAAATTGCAAATGTTTAGGATCAAGATATTTTCTCAGTTGAAATATCAGTTTCAAATAGCTGTTTTAAAGGTTCTCAAAGTGGTTTGATTTCTTACTCTCTTGAAAGTGTTTAGCTTAACTCCATCTCAAACGAAATTTTTAGACTGTAAACCACACTGAAGGAATCCCTTGGACCACTTATCTCAAAGCTTCTGCTTGCAACCACAGAACACACACACACACACACACACACACCCCACACACCATTTGAAGTGTTTGCCTAGCATATAACCATCTCTGTGGTTATAATTTTCAAATATCTATTTCTGTATCCTTTAATGGAGAATTCAAATCTCGAGCAGAAAATACTCTTCAAACAAACCCTACTCATTGCGTTGGCAACCACAGACTACCTGGAGAGCCTTCAAAGACCGCATTTTCAGAAACTGTACTATATAGAACTGCTGGGGACCAGCCCCAGCTGAATCAGGGACTTCGAAGCGAGGACGGCGTCGGTGAGGATCAGGACACGATAGAGAATAATAGAACGAGGATAGCTCAGTAGGAAAACTCAGTGAAGAAAAGAGGCTGAGTAGCTTGGTTTACGCGGGAGACCAATAAAACTTCAAGACAAGAAGTTTGCACCACTTACGTAGGCCGCAGGCGTCTTTCCGTTCTCCCGAAGGAGAGGAGACACTGAGGCCTCCCCGGTCCGATCTTAGAAGCCCAGGCATAATTAGTAAGCATGGTGGGTCCCGCGCCCCAGATGGAGACTCAGCCAGAATTTGAGAGAGAGAGCGACATGGGGAGACCAGTCTTTCCAGAAACTGATCCCCCTTCTTTATTTTCCATGGTCTACTTTTATACACTGAGATGTTATACAAAAGTCACGTGGGGTCGGCAGCCCTGACTTTTATCAAATGTATACAGAGGTCTTAGGGGTGTTACATCATCTTCCGGCCAGGGGGCCTGTTGACAATTTATGACCTTCTCCTTGTGATAGTGGTCAGTCACTTATTTCTCCAGGGCGATTATTCTTAAAACAGACTCCACTAGATAAGTTTACATTCCTATAGGGTGAGGGTGTAGTGGGTTTTAGTCAGGGAAAGAATTTACTTAGCCTAAAGTCTAATGTGATTAATATCAAAGGTTAATACTTATCTCTTCTATTCATTAATGTGTATAAGGGCAGGGGAAGTGGAGACTTAGCAGCAATCATTGGCTCAACAAATGAAAAACCCTTCACCAATACAATTTCTAATCAGCCCATTATACTTATGTTAATAGTTTTCTAACTTCTCTAAAGAACCTGTTTTTAGAAGCACAAGTGGCCGGACAAGCCTGTCAGGTGGGCTAAAGAACCTTCAGAGGAGTTTGTAGGTTATACTCCTGTCACACCCAGGAATTTATTAACTGAAGCTCTACGTTAACTCTTTTTTCAGAGAGAGGTAGTGGGGGACAGCCCCCCGTAAAGTCAGAGGTGTAGGTGAGAGCACAAGTAGTAAAGCAGGCAGGCTCTGGTTTTTGGGGGTAGATGCTCGAGAACCTCCAAGGGGCTCCTGAGGCTAGACCCCACCTTTGTGTATGTCAAGCCTCCTTCCTCATGACCTTTGCCACAGGCGGAGCACTAATTCAAACCGGCTCCCAACATAGAACATAAAGGGGACCATGGTGTCTTGAGTTGAGGAGGACTGAAAAGATACCTGGTACCACCTCCCCCTCTCCTCTAAACTTAAAAACCAGAAAAGCGAGTAATCTGCATTGATTCAGAAATAAAAAATGTTTTAAAGTGATCAACCATGGAACCCCAGTGTCACCTGAGACCTCCTAGCCCTCAGGGATTTAGAATGCTTCCTAATGGAACATGGCTAAGCTCCTGCATTCACAAATGTTTCTGTTTTGCCTTCTCTCAACCTGGACACTCAGGCCCTTGGAGGTCTCTGGAACTGGTCATTCTCCTCTCACGAAGTTATTGACATCACAGAGGGTTATAGGGGGTCAGATGACACCACTCCATATTCTGCTATCTCCTACATCTTCCCTCCCCTCCCTCCTTCGTCCACTTCCTAACTCCACCTCCATCCTTCCATAGGGAGTGGACAATCCTACCTTCTTGCACTATATGCTCTTCCTGCATGGCCTTGACACTAGCTCACCACCACCCCCCACCCCAATCATGTCCCCTTCCCTGAGACCAGCCTTCTTTGAGAGGCCCATCTGAGTATTTTCCTAATGAGGATGGGACTCTTGAAGAGGAATTCACCTACCAGCTGCTGAAAATAAAAAAAAAAAAAACAAAAAACAAACTTTGTCTCGTAATATTGTGTTGGCCATAACATTGTATGGAAAAACCCAAATGAAACTTGTGCCCAACCCGCTATATGTGGCAGATATGCATGCGTGCATGCTATGTCTCTTCAGTTGTGCCCGACTGTTTGTGACCTTATGGACTGTAGCTCTCCAGGCTTCTCTGTCCGTGGGATTCTCAAGGCAAGAATACTGGAGTAGGTTGTCACTTCATCCTCCAGAGGATCTTCCTGACCCAGGGATGGAACCTGCCTTTCTTATGTCTCCTGCATCGGCAGTTGGGCTCCTTACCACTAGCTCCACCCGGGAAGCCCATGTATGACAGGTATGTGCATGTGTGCTAAGTCGCTTCAGTCGTGTCCAACTCTTTGCAACCCCATGGACTGTAGCCAGCCAGGTTCCCCTGTCCAAGGGATTCTCCAGGCAAGAATACCAGAGTGGACTGCCATTTCCTTCTCCAGGTATAATGATCATATCGTGAAACTACATGAAAAGTGATTTAGTCTCATCCTCCACAGATAAAAACCCACACAGAAAAGCCCAGACAGATAAGTGAGAACAGATGAGAGGGTGTCTAAAGGCTTCGCCTCACAACCAACTCCCTTCCTCAGCAAGTTCAGCAAATATGTGTTACCTGAAATTATGCCTTTCCCGGTGCTACAGTCAGAGTATGTGTCTCTTCCCAAACTACAACCAGAGTAGGTTGCTATTCCTCTGTGTTCTTTTCCACCCCTGGTATATCCTTCTTCCCCATTAACTATGTCTATCATTCGATTCGTTCTCCTTGTTTATAGGAACATATCCACAAAGTAAAATTTCTGCTTCTAGGTTTTGTACTTATTTCACTTGCTGTTACGGTGAACTGAACTCATCTGATATTTCATATATAGACAATGTTATATATGACAATGTTACGGTGAACTGAACTCATCTGATATTTCATATATAGAAATTAATAAGTTCTTATGACAAAAAATAAGGTGGAGTCTTACATTTTTCTTTAAGAGTTTCATGCATACATTTGTTGTTTTCCTGACAAGGCAGCAAGCTCTTGAAACCCTGTTTTATGTTTTCTTTCAACCTTCACCTAATCTAGCATGCTGCCACCTACTTGCTTTAGAAATGAACATAAATCGCTGAGCCTCACTGGGCTGCTTCCTACAAAGTCAGACAAAAGAGGGCACTATCTGCATTCAAAGAGGACTTGAAGGAGCACCGTGATATAATAGGCAACATTGGGGTTAGAGACCAAGGCTGATGTCAAAGGTGGTGCAGGCAAGTTATTGAGTTTCTCTGAGTTTCTTTGGTTTCCTTGTTTATAAAATAATTAATCATAATCACTGCCCAGCGTAAGGCTGTTGTGAGAATAAAATACAATTAGGCATATTGAATGTCTGTGTAGACTGTAAAACATTTTATGATATTGAGATATCAAGCAGAGTTTAGCCCTCAATACATCACATAGGATGTGAAAGGAAAGAAATATGGATCCAGGAAATTATGAGTCCTCAGGTGCATTTCTTGGACTTAACCCTCAAATCCCTTCCTCTAGCTCAATTTTTCATACAAATCTTTCCTTTATTTCCAACAGTAGCCTTGGATTTGTGATGCACTGGTTGTGGCCTGGGTCAACAAAATAAATCTGTGTGAACATGTAAACTCAGCCATCATAAAGCAAGGTCCCCCTGCACCATGTTGTTCAGGAGAGATCCATTTGTCTTTTCAGGGCTGCAGGCTCCAAGCCTGCCTCTGTGGGTTGTGCCTTTGCCTTCTTTCCAGGACTTGTCTGAGCAGCACTCCAGGGCATGGAATCAGACATAATCTGATCAGCCAGGCTGTGTCATTCAGGCTCGAGCAAATCTTCATCTGTCTGACCCAAACAAACCCTCCAAGAAAGGTCTACTGAATATTCTTGTGGACTCTAGGGGACTCAACAGCCAGATTTGGCAGAGACCTAACTAGGGTGGGCACAGAAGTATTTTACCAAGCCCATAGGGCTAGGTAGGGTCTGGAAGTTCCCTGGTAGGTCAGGCATTCACCGCCACCACCACCCCCCTTTTTTTAGTTTCCTTTTATTTATTAATTTTATTATTATTATTATTTTAATTTTGGCTGCCTTGGGTCTTCATTGCTGAGCCCAGGCTCTTCACTGTGGTGCTCAAGCTTCTCTTACTGTGGAGCATGGGCTCTAGAGCACGTGTGCTCTCTAGTTGCAGCTTGAAAGTTTAGTTGTGTGATGTGGGATCTTAATTCCCAGAGGAGGGATTGAACCCTCATCCCCTGCATTGGCAGGCAGATTCTTAACCACTGGGCCACCGGGGAAGTCCTAGGCATTCATTTTTAGTTTCTAGATCCAAGGGGAATGGAAAGGAACAGAGTCTGGAGAATGAGAGTAGGAAGGAGGAGGTTGGAGGGGAGCCCTTCGGGAAACTGGACCAGCAGCTATTTGCCACCCTGCAGGAAAGTATTTGTGGGCTACCCTAGTGGCTCAAACAGTAAAGAAACTGTCTGCAATGTAGGAGACCTGGGTTTGATCCCTGGGTTGGGAAGACCCCCCCTGGTGAAGGGACTAGCTATCCACTCTAGTATTCTTGCCTGGGAATTTTCATGGACAGAAGAGTCTGTCCATGGGGCAAAGAGTCGGACATGATTGAGCAACTTTTTATGGGCGTCCCAGGTGGCTCTAGCTCCTTTCTCTGTTCTCGTTCCTACCCTTCCTTGTGTCTAAAGACAAAGAATTTCCTCCCCTCTTTTTAAATTTCCTGTAGTACTTTTGCCTGGAAAATCCCATGGACAGAGGAGCCTGGTGGGCTCCAGTCCATGGGGTCGCTGAGCGACTTCACTTTCACTTTTCGCTTTCATGCATTGGAGAAGGAAATGGCAACCCACTCCAGTGTTCTTGCTTGGAGAATCCCAGGGACAGGGGAGCCTGGTGAGCTTCCGTCTTTGGGGTCGCACAGAGTCGGACACGACTGAAGCGACTTAGCAGCAGCAGCAGTTTAGCAGCATGGGCTTTAATGGTCCTATATGGACTTTCAGGCTTCCCAGCTGGCGCTAGTGGTAATGAACCTGTCTGCCAATGCAGGAGACATAAGAGACAATCCTTGGGTCAGGAAGAACCCCTGGAGGAGGGCATGGCAAACTACTCCAGTATTCTTGCCTGGAGAATCCCAAGGACAGAGGGGCCTGGTGGGCTAGAGCTACAGCTCATGGGGTCACAAAGAGTGGGACAGGACTGAAAGAAGCATATGGCCTTTTATATGTGAAAAAAGGGTAAAAAAAAAAAATTGGGGACAGTTTCTGCTACTTTGAATTAGGCCTAGTTTTTAGGCTTAGTGTTTTGATGCAAAATACTATTTTAAATAACTAAAGCTGTTATTCAAATATCAGTTTTTTTCCACTTTGCATTCTTGCTGTGACAATCTTTTTTAAATTTTTGATCTTAGTTCCCTGACCAGCAATCGAACCTGTGACCCCTGCAGTGGAAGTGCTGAGTCTTAGCCATTGGACCACCAGGGACGTCCCCCTGCTGTAACAGTATTAATCTTGTAGATGATGCCTCAGGCTGCCTAGGGAGAAGGGCATGTACATACAAACATGTGAATCGCAAACACAGTAATATCTTGCAGCCTCTCTCTTTACAGACCTTGATCGGCTGACTTCTACAGAAGGCTTCTCAGAGTGTTCTACAGACCGTGGTTTGCCAGCACTAGCTGTGTGGCGCTGCAGTTTGCAGCTCTCCGAGGATTCCGTCTGGGTTCTCTGTCATGATTAGTGTTTCCCCCATCATGCTCCAGCTACAGCAGTTCTGGGCTTCACTCTTTAATTTCTTCCTGTCCACTGCCCCCAGGGATGCTCTGACCCACCACAGGAAGTCTCCAATTTGTGAATGGTCTCTGTTTGGAATGCCTGTAAGTGTAGCATTTGAAACCCAGAACTCATTTTTCTGTAAAGAGAATGTTAGACGTGTTTGTTGAGTCTCCAGGTCAACCCACAAAGGCCCATTCAACCCCTGGTACAGGTAATGAATTTTCCCTCTGCTCCTTTTATGTATCATAGCCGGACAGAATGTCAGAGCTGAAAATGGAATTTAGAACATTGTGTTGTACACTGGTAATAGAGTTGTTTTCCACTGTATTCTATTACAAATACCCTACATTCCATCTACATTAGACTTAAATAGGGTTCCATGATCTAGCCTGGAAACCCATCACCCTTTATAGCACAGTAAATCAAATAGTTATAAAGCACGAAACAGTCTTGCCTCTTTTTCTTTACAACCTTTGGAGCATACTGCAAAACTAGTCTTTGTCAGTGATGCTGTGTCTTCTAGGTATGCAGATGTGATGTGGCCTGTCCTTATGCGGCCGCTGATCATTCCTGTCCTCTTGTTTGAAATACTTTCCCCCAGACATCCTTGTAAGATGTCATCAGTTCTTTACTCAAGTGTCTCTGCTCTGAGATGCCTGGAGTACCAGTCCTGTCTAGACCAGCACTTCCTGGTGCTTTGGTCTCCTGTCCCCCTGTTGCTTTTCTCCATAGCATTTCATCAGATTCCTTGCCTGTCCCTCCCAATTCCCATGTAAGGTTCATGAGGGTGGGATTTTATTTCCTTTGTTTACTCAGTACCATCACAGCCTAGAACACGGTCTATCCAACACACAGCAGGAGCTCAGGACATTTATTTTTAAGTGAAAAGATGAAGTGAGTGAAAATGGAGTGAGCAGTAAGTGCTAGTTGCTCTGTATATGCTATTTCATTTAAAACACTTTTATGGGGACTTCCCTAGCCTTCCAATGCAGGGAGTGCAGGTTTGATTCCTGGTTGGGAAGGTAAATTCTCACATCCCTGGTGGCCAAAAACCACACATAAGACAGAAACAATATTATAACAAATGCAGAAAAAATAAACAACTTTCTTCCAAAAAAATGTTTGTTTTCTATGTGGTTAAGTTGCTGCTCCTCCCTCCCCCTGTCTTCCTCCTCCCCCTCCTCAAGGGAGAGGCAAACCACCTTCAATTTTAAATGTCACTTTGGCAATATAATTTGTGACTTGCATATGCATTTTTTGCAGTTTATAATTATTGATATCTTGAATATCAGTAAAATCTCACATTTCCTACAGGAGAAGGTTGAAATAAAAGAAATTTTCTTTGGATTTAGTTATTAAAAAGAGGAAAGGATAGCAGCCCTCAAGTGATTTGTCGGTAAGGAAATACCCTGAGGACACTTTTTAGCCAGCCTGATTCAATTCAAGTCAATAAATCTCACATGAGTAATTAATATATGCAGGAATGGGGAGAATTTTAAGATCCCTATCCATCTCTTCATCCTGGGAGAAATGATATGTAATCATTTTTCATTCATCCATTCATTCATTTAACAAGCGTGAGTTCTACCCTTGAGAAATTCAGTTGCAGAGAGAAAGCTGTAAAATCAATTAATAATGCAGTGAGATGATAGTAACAGAGAGGTTTGTACAAAATGCTCTAAGGACTTGTGGAACTGGAGGTTCATCCTCCTTTTCATCCTTGGTTATGATCAAGGTTGCATATCAAACTCTCTAAGAGTCTTTATTACTTACACACACACACACACACACACACAGCATGGTTAGGCTGACTTAGTTCAGTTCAGTCACTCAGTAGTGTCCGACTCTTTGTCACCCCGTGGACTGCAGCATGCCAGGCCTCCCTATTCATCACCAACTCCTGGAGTTTACTCAAACTCATGTCCATTGAGTCCGTGATGCCATCCAGCCATCTCATCCTCTGCCGTCCCCTTCTCCTCCTGCCTTCAATCTTTCCCAGTATCAGGGTCTTTTCAAATGAGTCAGCTCTTCACATCAGGTGGCCAAAGTATTGGAATTTCAGCTTTAGCATCAGTCCTTCCAAAGAACACCCAGGACTGATCTCCTTTAGGATAGATTGATTGGCTCTCCTTGCAGTCCAAGGGACTCTCAAGAGTCTTCTCCAACACCACAGTTCAAAAGCATCAATTCTTCAGCACTCAGCTTCCTTTATAGTCCAACTCTCACATCCATACATGACTACTGGAAAAACTATAGTTTTGATTAGACCTTTGTTTGCAAAGTAATGTCTCTACTTTTTAGTATGCTGTCTAGGTTGGTCATAGCTTTTCTTCCAAGGAGCAAGTGTCTTTTAATTTCATGGCTGCAGTCACCATCTGCAGTGATTTTGGAGCCCTCCAAAATAAAGTCTGACACTGTTTCCACTGTTTCCCCATCTATTTGCCATGAAGTGATGGGATCGGATGCCATGATCTTAGTTTTCTGAATGTTGAGTTTTAAGCCAACATTTTCAGTCTCCTCTTTCACTTTCATCAAGAGGCTCTTTAGTTTTTCTTTACTTTCTGCCATAAGGGTGGTGTCATCTGCATATCTGAGGTTATTGATATTTCTCCTGACAGTCTTGATTCTAGCTTATGTTTCATCCAGTCCAGTGTTTCTCATGATGTACTCTGCATATAAGTTAAATAAGCAGGGTGACAATATACAGCCTTGATGTACTCCTTTTCCTATTTGGAACCAGTCTGTTGTTCCATGTCCAGTTCTAACTGTTGCTTCCTGACCTGCATACAGATATCTCAAGAGACAGGTCAGGTGGTCTTGTATTCCCATCTCTTTCAGAATTTTCTAGTTTATTGTGATTAGGCCAACTGTGCACATTTATATAATGCAGCAGATCTAATGCATTTACATAAGCAGCAGGGGCCTTATGGAAGGGGCCTGCATCAGTACATGAAAAGCAGGTTCTCACTGAGGGCTCCAGAGAGAACATCCACAGAAATACATTGGAAGGGAATTAAGGGTCATGTTTACTGAATTAATAGGAATGAGAACAACTTTGGAACCAGAAGAAACATTTGATTTAACTTGGCTCTCACTTAGTTGTGTAATCTTGGGAATGGTACCTACTATCTCAAAATGTCTCCATCTCACAGGATTGCTGTGAAGAAAGTTTCTAGCACAGTCTGACACTAACCAAGTGCTCAATCAATGTGGTCTCATAACAATATACCCTTGTTCTGCTAGCCTTGGGGTAAATTTTACATATATTACTTAACAAAGTAACCTTATAATTATTCATATTTTATAGTTGAAAAGACTAAGAGAAGTCACATATCTACCAAGTGGTTTAGCTGAGACTCACCATCCTTTATCCTCTTTCAAAGTTAGTTCCTCTTTCCAATATTCTTGCCTGAAGAATCCAAAGGACAGAGGGGCATGGTGGGTTACAGTCCATAGATTCGCAGAGTCGGACACGACTGAAGCGACTCGGCATGCAGCGCACACGCCAGCATTACATAACTGTATTTTAATTTCATTTGGTTCTTTCTGTAAGCTGCTTAAGGATGTCATGTGTATATAGGAACCTTTGTTAATTAAGTCCCAGGATTATCAAATTGTCTTTCCTTGATTAAGCCTTGATTTTTGTTGACAAGTTGTAACTCTTCGTTGTCTTATTTACTGACAGTAGATGGCGCTGCTGATTATCCAAAGTCACAAAGATGTTCCCATACACCCTACCCCCACTTCTTTCCTCAATCCCTTAGCTCCAACCCCCGCAAAAAACTGGTGAAATGAAAGCAAAATTATCATTCTAATGAAAGGCTGAAATTAAGAGTTTGGATCTGCCACGTAATTGATTTGGACGTGTGTATGATGCATCTGCGGAGAAGGCAATGGCAAGCCACTCCTGTACTCTTGCCTGGAAAATCCCATGGATGGAGGCTGCAGTCCATGGGGTCTCTACGATTCGGCCGCGACTGAGCGACTTCACTTTCACTTTTCACTTCCACGCAATGGAGAAGGAAATGGCAACCCACTCCAGTGTTCTTGCCTGGAGAATCCCAGGGATGGCAGAGCCTCGTGGGCTGCTGTCTATGGGGTCACACAGAGTCGGACACGACTGAAGCGACTTAGCAGCAGCAGCAGCATGATGCATCTGTGTTTTATTTGGGACTCTAGGGGAAATCTCCTGGGCTGTTTGCGAAATTTCATGAACAGGATTAAAACAAAATATAGTAAAATTTAACTAGCCAAACAAACAATAAATTTAGAGTTCTTTGTTAGACAGATTTTATTTCCTGCCCATAATTTCCGGAAGAGATGGATATTAAAATAACTATGTCTAGATATACATGGTGATGGACAGGGAGGCCTGGCGTGCTGCGGTTCATGGGGTCGCAAAGAGTCGGACACGACTGAGCGACTGATCTGATCTGATCTGATCTGAGATATACATAACTTCCATTCCAGAATCCTAAAACCAGTACAGAGGAATATAGTGGTCAAGATGAAAAATAAAAACAAATTAATAATCTGGTCTTTGAGTAAGTTATTTAACATCTCAGGACATAAATTTCCTCATCTGTAAAAGTGAAATAGTTTTTGCCTAATCCCTAGGACAGTTGCATGGATCAAATGAAGCAACGTAGTGTAAACACCTTGGTAATGATAATGTCCTATATCCAAACAGGTATTTATCTTTTTCATACATTCACTCCAACTTCCTGTAGGTACTATCACGTGTGTGTGTGTGTGTGTGTGTGTGTGTATGTGTGTGTGTATGTTAGTTGCTCAGTTGTGTCCAATTCTTTGTGACTCCATGGACTTGTAGCCCACCAGACTCCTCTGTCCATGGAATTTCCCGTGCAAGGATACTGGAATGGGTTGCCATACCCATCTCCAGAGGATCTTTCCAATCCAGAGAACAAAGCCAGGTCTCCTGCATTGGCAGGTGGATTCTTATACCATCTTAGCCACTCCAGGAAAGAGGGAAAAATTGAAATTCAAAATAAAAGACTTGAGGGTTCAATTTCCTCATTTGTCACAAACAACAGAATAACTTTCGGTGTTTAGATTTACATAAGAAAAGAGACTAAGGTATTTTCAACCATCAGAGGAAAGTTTAACGTAATATTCAGTAACCAAAAAATTAAATAAAAGAACACTTGAATCCAAGGTATATAACTGAATTGAAGTAGCCTGTTTTCACTGTCCTCTCTGTAGAAGTGTTTGTGCTATGTGTGGAGGCATGGGGGACTGTGTCTGGGGGGCATGTGTGGGCTACAGACCAAGCCGACTAGCTGGGTATACTTAAGCTGCAGAGATGGGCACAACCCTGAAGAAGCCTATGTTCCGTGTCTCTCTTGACTTTCACACGAGGCAAAGACATTCCCTTTGCTCTCCCTTTTTTTAATAGCTTATGGAAATACCTTCAATATATATATGCAATATGTATGAAATAGACACTTCTCAAAAGAAGAAATTCAAATGGCTAACAGGTATTCAGCATTTCTAATCATCAGGGAAATGCAACCGAAAACCACAAGAAGATATTACCCTATTATCAAAAGGACAAAAGATAACAAGTGTTGGCAAGATTGTGGATAACGGGAACGCTGTGTGATGTTGGTGGGAATGTAAACTGGTGTAGACACCATAAAAAAAATAGTATGGCATTTCCTTAAAAATTAAAACTAGAACTACCATATGATTCTCTGCTCTTCTTTTAACTATAGAGTCACATGTTGTTGCTGACCATGTTAAGTATTTTCATTTCTGCGTCAGGAAACCCAGGCCTTTCATGGCAGTGGCTGCTGGATCCCAGGTCGCTGCCCCAAGGGTGAACACCCTCCATACCAGCAGCCCTAGGTGGCCAGGTGCAGCTTCTCCATCCCTGACAGGAGTAACTGTCCTGCTTTCAGGCTCCACTATTTCATTTGGGGACCTAAAGCATCACCGCCCTGACCTAACAGACTGGCCAGCTTCTAAAAGCACAGGGAGCAGGTTCCTGTCCCCTGCCCCCTCTCTCCTGCTTTTACAGATTTTATCACATTCTGCGGCAGGAATCTCAGCCTGGTGTCCATCAGGGCTACATCATATGTCCCTAGGAATATGCCCTTACAGGCCTATTGAGCTTGTGATTATAGAAGGGTTTGTGTGGGCTGTTTAATTTCTCCCACTAGACTCTAAGTTAGAGGGGCAGTGAAACACGTCTGTCCTTTTAATGCTGTGTCCCCAGCCCTGGCACAAGCCTAGCACAAAGTAAGTATTAAGTTAAGGGCTGCTGACTGAGTGAAAGAATGACTGGCTTTAAACTTCCCCAGAAAGGGCTGGCAGGCATCTAAGGGTTAAACGTACCCACTCACTAGGTGCCCAGATTGGCTGCTGCTGCTGCTGCTAAGTTGCTTCAGTCATGTCCGACTCTGTGTGACCCCATAGACGGCAGCCCACCAGGCTCCCCCGTCCCTGGGATTCTCCAGGCAAGAGCACTGGAGTGGGTTGCCATTTCCTTCTCCAATGCATGAAAGTGAAAAGTGAAAGTGAAGTTGCTCAGTCGTGTCCAACTCTTCGAGACCCCATGGAATGCAGCCCACCAGGCTCCTCCGTCCATGGGATTTTCCAGGGAAGAGTACTGGAGTGGGGTGCCATTGCCTTCTCCGGCCCAGACTGGCTGCCTTATGTAATTTCTCAGCCCTTTAAGAGGATAGGCCTACGAAGAGGAGGTGAGAGTTTCTGAGAGAGGCTGGCTTAGCAGCTGGCAGCCCCCCAAGCGCTAGGCTCTCCGGAGCCTGTCTTGCTAACCTGATCCCCCCAAACACGTGTCTGCCTATCCTGTCCCCCTCTTTCCTTCATTGCTCCCTGTGGACTTGGGGTTGGCACTGACCTTTATCCTGAGTCAGTCTGTTCTAACAGGAAGCGAATAGTGTTCCTGCCCGGATGGAGGTATTTCCTTCCTACAAAAGTTACAAAGGGCTCTTTTCACAGAGCAGGGGCCAGGCCTGTGTGTGGCCACGCGGCTGTCTGCCCTGTACTGAGCGAAGCAGGTTCTGGACTCAGGGGTCTCCTCTTCCGGAAGGGGTACCGGCCTGAACCCTGAAACAGGGTACCCAGGTCTCTCTGAGCCTCAGCCCCTAACCTACTGCCTACCAGCATTCTCTGGAAGCCTCCACTCCTACCTGGGGTAATGTGGATTTTTTCTTGTCTTGGCTCCCAGGTCTCAGCAGTCTGGGTTTTGTTGCAATCTTGTGGTCTCCTTCCTGGATCCTCTTCATCTTTGTAATCTCATCATCCTATTGTCCCGGGGTCCCCAGAGTTCTATTCTGGTCTTGAAGCCCCTCTTTTCCAGCCACACTCATCCCCGGGTGAGCACACCAAATTTCATGGTTACAAATTCCCCCACGTGCCAAGGAATCCCATGCTTAATTTTGGCTTTGCCCTCGACTCCAGGTTCTTACAACTGACTGTCAACTCTACATTCCCCACTGGGGTGTCTAATAGGTATTTCATGCTCATTGGAGTTAAAGCTGGACTCTTTTTTGGGAAGACTATATTAATACTTCTTCAGTAAGTGACAGAACATTAATGTAGACTGATGTAGTCTAGCAGCAGCCCCAACCTTTCTGGTACCAGGGTCTGGTTTCATGGATGATGGATTTCCATAGAGGGGGGTCTGGGGTGGTGGTGGGGAATGGTTCGGGTGTTAATGCAAGTGATGGAAGCAGCAGATGCAACCGCGCTTGCTAGCCCCCTGCTCGCCTCCTGCTGTGCCGTCCAGTTCCAAACAGGCTATGGACCGGGAGTGGGCCATGGCCTAGGGTTGGGTACCCCAGGCTATAGCATGGACAACAGCGGACAAATAAGGGCCTTCCTGTTAAAGATCAAGAAGACTGTAAGGAGCTGACCATCTTGCTGCTATTTTAATGATGAGAAGGAGGTTCTAGTCAATTAAACGCAATGAAGGGAGCGGGTAGAAGAAAGGAGAGTGAAAATTGTTGTTTGCAAATGGTATGACTGTCTTCACCACAAACTAAAGAGAAACAATCGACAAAGAAAATCATATAAAAGAGATATCAAATAAGTCAGTTAGAAAATAACTCCCTATATATTAATACCTTGTTCAAGCAGTAACAAATTCAAAATATAATAAAAAGTTCCCATATCCAGCGTGTGCTAAATCTCTCAATCGTGTCCAGCTCTTTACAACTCTATGGACTGTAGCCCCCCAGGCTTCTCTGTCGATGGCATTCCCTCCTCCATGCCACGCCCTCCTGCAGGAGATTGTCCCAACTCAGGGAACGAACCTGGGCCTCCTGCTCTGCAGACATAGTCCCATCTGAGCCACCAGGGAAGCCCTGGGCCATCACAATAGTCACAGATCTTTCTGCCTTCACTCTTGTCCTGCTACAAGCAGCTTTCTACACAGCAGTCAGAGTGCCCTTCTTATTTATGGAATCAGGCCTCCCCCTGCTTGAAACCATCCGGGGGTTTCTCTTACACACAAGTGAAATGCAAATTCCACCCAGTGGGATTGCCAATTTCACTAGCTCCAGCCCCTGATTATCCTTCTGACTTCAGCTTATATCTCTGCTCTTTCCACAGGACTTTTTGGAGTTCCTGACTCACAAGCTTGTTACTACCTCTTATTTGCCCCAGTGTCCTCTCTCTGCGCCTCTCTTTCCCCAAGTCTTGATGTGGCCTTGCTTTCTAGAGAGACTTAGATGTCTCACCCTGAGAAAAGCTGTGCTGATCACTTAAGCAAGATAGTCTCCATCACTGAACACTCCTCATGTGCCTTTGTTTTTACCATTGTACCTGTGCCCGCTGTTACCTATCTTTAGGTAAAAGCATGAGAAACCCTGGCTAGTTTAAGTGCAGAGGTGATCTGTCAATAGACTTTGAGACTTTGTCTTTTACCATCTGTGTCCTCAGAGCCCAGAACAGTGTGTCCCCTTCCCCATAACTATGTGTTGAATGAATATCAGACACTGTATCGAAAGTCTTGCCAAATGTAAAGATTAAACAGTCTACTTGTGTTTTCATTCTTCCTTTTGGTGGTTGATCTTCCTGAGTCCTCTTCCAGCCTTTCTTCCCCACAGACCCTGACCCCTCCCCCCAACCCCCAAAGCAAAAGCAAGCCAGTCTAGACTGATGAGGCTAGAAAGCAGACAGAGCGGGCCCAGGTGCTCTGTACCAGGGACAGTCAGTAGCAACAAAAGAGAAAGAACCCTAGGGAATTTGAAGGAGGGAGGGCGGGGCAAATCAGGGGTGAGGGCCAGAGCACAAGCAAGTGAGATTTGGGGGACAAGAAAGCCCTCGCCTGTAAGCAACTTCCTCAAAAAGGTCAGAGCCCCAGGAATTAGGGCTTCTTTGGCTACCCTGTGCTTTCAGACTCAGCAGGCCAAGGGAAGAGGTGAAACTCCTGCACTGCCCCAGGGGAGCTGTCTGCTTACCCTTCCGTGGGCTGTACTTCAATATTCTGTAACTGCATTCTTCCTCTAAACCTTTCAACATTCTGCATGTAATTGGGGGTGGGAATGGCTGGTGGTTTGTCCTGCGGCAGCTCTGGGGAGTTAGGAGCGGAGCAGGCGTGTTGTAAGAGTACAGGGTCACTTGTCTTGGCTGCAGCCTTACAGTCCTGGAGCAGGAGTTGGAGTTAATGCTCTCATGGGACGTAGGCCTCCCAGCCAACTGGTTGCCTCTGTTTCCACCCCTTGCTCAGCTTCCTTCCTTCCTGCCTCCCTTCCCCATCCTAGAGTCTAGACATCGTGGTACCTCCCACCACAGCTAGCCCTAAGTCACCTGGACTCCTGCAGGGTGGGGCGCAGGCATGGCTGGGGTGCCCTTTAGGGAGGCTGTAAGAAAGAAGACACAGGGAACTCTCCTCACTTGGTGGTGGGAGGGAGGGTCAGCTGCAAAATATTTCTCTTCTAATAAAAAAGAAAAACAGAAAGAGTGTCTGGGCTGGATTGCCTGCAGGAGAGGGCCGGGTGGAGGAAGCAGACAAGGAGCAGAGAACAGAGGAAGAGAAACAAAGGACCCTTGGAGGGGAGGGTGTGACTGACTATAAGGTGGGGAATGCTTAACATATTCTATTTATAGATTCTAGAGACTTCTAAGAAGAGATTCCAGGAGCTGGTTTGGCTGTGTTAGAAGATGACTAATTACAGTCATTGACGGGAATAGCTGCTTAGCATTCTAGCTAATCACTGTGCAGGCTGTAAGGATTATCTGCATCCTGAATATCTGTCAGAGCATCTTTTGTGGTAAATTTTATTCTATTGTGACACCTGCTTGTGAAGAAGATTTCCTCTGTTCTTAGGCAGCATTGCTGCTTGCTCAGGACTAAAACAGAACAACCTGGAAGGAATGCTTTCTAAGAACAAAGAGGGAAAATGCCTATAAATATATCACATTATATATCACATTATATATCACATTATTGCTTTTTGTTGTTTGAGGTGCAGGTTGGTTGGTAGGAGAAGGTCGACAAAGCATTAAGATTTTTTTTTTGCAGTTTTTTCTACTCCTATTCCCCATCCTCACTAGCATCACACACACACACACACATGCACACACACACACACACCCAGTCTGAACATGGGATCTATGACAGTTATCCATTGTGGTGCTTGGCAGATGAACAGAAGTTGTTTCTCCCATTTTCCAAGAAAGAATACAAAACTCTACGTGCCTGTGACTCCTGATGCCCGGGTCACTCAGGAAATCTGCATTATATCAAGCAATATGGAATTGGATCAAAAGAAAAGAAGGTCAGGTTAAATCCATGCAGAAATATCTGATGTTCTGCTTAGAAAGGCACATAGTTCCCTGCATGAGATTCAGTTTTGTAAAATAACTTTCCAAAATGCATTTTGTGTGTGTGCATGTAAGTAAACCTGTCAGCCTTGGAACAGTTTGGAAAGAAGCAGGTCGACGTGGCCCCCACTGTCAACCTCAACCATCTCTGTGCAGAGGCGATAACTGGGGCCGCCTCTCCATCAAGGCTGGAATGCAGACAGGGAATTGCATACACAGAAAAAAGGAAAACAGATTGAAATTGCTTAGTTCCTATATAAATTCATCAACTTCTATCCAGTCAATGCTTGGCTTCGGCACCGGGGGATCAACCTTTCCAGGCCTGTTGTTCAGATGAAGACATTACGGAACACAAAAGGCACGTCAAGTCCTGTAGCACGGCAGCATGCCCGAGATAAAAACCAGACTCTGGAGTCAGAGTGGGAACATGCTACACAGTTTAAAAATGTTACTTACTTACTGTAAAAAAAAAGAGTAAGGGATCAGAACCAGAAAATTAAATTTAAGAGCAAGACTTAAAAAAATCAAGCATTTTCCCTTTTAAATAAATACTACATCCATGTAAAATTGCAATTTGGCCCTTAGTCCCCTCGACAACTGGGTTATTGAGTAAGAACAAGATGATGAAAACTTAGAAGCTGTTCAGTGTGATTCTCAGCTGCTATTTGAATTCTCTCTTTGTGTCCCAGTATCTTGTCATCCTGCTTCAGCCTTAAAACTCTAAGTGACAGCAACCCCATTGCCTGTCGGAGCACCCGTCTATCTCAGAGCATCCTGAAGAGACACAGAGCACTCTGCTATGACCTCACCGTGTCGTCCTGGCATCGCCTTTGGAGACACACCAGTCCAGTCTCTCTTGCATGTGCAAGCTCTTCCTTTACCATCAGGAATCCTCAGTCGTGTGCTTTGGGGACCGGCTTTCATGTCTCTGAATACGTCTGAGTCACAGCGTCAGGCTCCCTCTTTCAATGTGCAAGTGTGTCTCTTCAGTGGGACGGTACTGGAAACAGAACCCCAGCCAAAATCTGAGGCTTGGCTAGGTTAAGCAGGTATCTGTCATCTTTTTGACCACTTAGTAACTTATTTTGAACCCCTTCTCTTAGAAACCTCGAGGTTTCTATCCTCGAGGAAGAGGCCAGAACCTGCTCTCCAAGCCTCTCTTGCAGCCAAGGTTTAGGCAGTGATCCAGGCTCCCCTGATCACATCCAACTGTGATTTGAAAGCTCTGGGCAGAAAGAAGGCCTGTGCTGAGGCCATTCTGATAAGGGCGGTGTGGTGACATCCAGCATTTTACATACAGGGGTGCTGAGGTCCTTCAAATAGAGGCCTGACTCCAGAATTTGAGGGAAAATTCTGTGGAAGGCAGAATAACAGCCTTCTGAAGATGGCCACGTTCAAATCTTCAGAACCTGAATATGAGTATGTGATTTCACAGGGCAGATGTGATTGCACTCAGAAGCCTGAGATGGGAGATTCTTCTGGACTGTGGGGGTGGACCTACATATCCATAGCACCCCGGTAAGAGGGAGGCAGGAGGATCAATGTCAGAGAAAGTGATGGGATGACAGAAGCTGAAGGAGAGAAGATGTGACAAGAAAAGCAAAGAGATTTGGGACTTCCCGGGTGGTCCAGTGGTTAAGACCCCATGCTTCCAACGCAGGGGGTGCAGGTTCGATCCCTGGTCTAGGAAATAAGATCCCATATGCTACAGGGCACGGCCAGAAAAAGAAAAGGCAGAGAGTTTTGATGATGTCACTCCGCTGACTTTGAGATGTTGGAAGAAGGTGTGGGTCAAGGACTGAGGTGGCCCCTAGAAACTGGAAAAGGCAGAACAATGCTCCCTAGAACCTCCAGAATGGAATGCAGCCCTGCTGACACCTTGAGTTCAGCCCTGTGAGATCCATTTTGGACTTCTGACTTTCAGAACTATAAGAGAATAAATGTGTGTTGTCTTAGACTATAAATGTGCGGCAAGAGGAAATGAGTACTGGGTGCCTAAGTTCCTGGGCTTCCCCAACGGCTCAGCAGGTAAAGAATCTGCCTGCCATGCAGGAGACACAGACTACGTGGGTTTGATCCCTGGGTCGGGAAGAGCCCCTGGAGGAGGCAATTGTGACTCACTCCAGTATTCTTGCCTGAAAAATCCCATGGACAGAGGATTCTGGAGGGCCACAGTTCAAAAGGTCCTAAGAGTCAGAAACAACCGAGCAACTAAGCATGCATAATGGAGCAGCTCATGGAAGTTCTTAAGCCCAGTGATGGCAGTGGCAGGGGCTCCACTAGAATAGTTTGACACAACTCAAGATCTTCTCTGAGCTTCAACACCTGCACATCTGATTCTCTGGCCCTCCCCCAAGACTATGTAGGCATTCTTACATTATTTAATAAAATAATTTTATTCTTACATCAGATGGAATGCACAGGATCCATGACTTTCAACAAAGAATCTGATAACCTGGCCAACCATCACTCTACATGTATTTTTTCTCTTTTATTTCTGAATTCTCTCTCAACTCTATCTTTGCTGTTCTATCACTCCTATCTTAGTTCAGATCTTCAATATTCCTTACCCAGACTATTTTCATGCCCTCTTAATTGGTTTCTCTGCTGTATTTTTATCTTTTGGAAAGAATTTAACAATGCTTTATTGCCCTATTGCAAACACATTGATGGCATCCCATTGCCCAAAGTTTTTACGTGGCATGGGGAGACCCTCATCACCTTGCCTGAACCTGCTCACACAATCAGTTCAGTTCAGTTCAGTTGCTCAGTCATGTCTTACTCTTTGCAACCCCATGGACTGCAGCATCCCAGGCCTCCCTGTCCATCACCAACTCCTGGAGTTCACCCAAACTCACGTCTTTTGAGTTGGTGATGCCATCCAACCATCTCATCCTCCGTCGTCCCCTTCTCCTGCCTTCAATCTTTCCCAGCATCAGGGTCTTTTCAAATGAATCAGCTCTTCATATAAGGTGACCAAGGTATTGGAGTTTCGGCTTCAACATCAGTCCTTCCAGTGAACACCCAGGACTGATCTCCTTTAGGATGGACTGGTTGGATCTCCTTGAAATCCAAAAGACTCTCAAGAGTCTTCTCCAACACCACAGTTCAAAAGCATTGATTCTTCAGCGCTCAGCTTTCTTTATAGTCCAACTCTTACATCCATACATGACTACTGGATAAACCATAGCCTTGATTAGACAGATCTTAGTTGACAAAGTAATGTCTCTGCTTTTGAATATGCTATCTAGGTTGGTCATAACTTTCCTTCCAAGGAGTAAGCGTCTTTTAATTTCATGGCTGCAATTACCATCTGCAGTGATTTTGGAGCCCCCCCCCCCCCCCCAAAAGTCTGCCACTGTTTCCACTGTTTTCCCATCTATTTCCCATGAACTGGTGGGACTGGATGCATGATCTTTGTTTTCTGAATGTTGAGCTTTAAGCCAACTTTTTCACTCTCCTCTTTCACTTTCATCAAGAGTCTTTTTAGTTCCTCTTCACTTTCTGCCGTAAGGGTGGTGTCATCTGCATATTTGAAAGTGAAAGTGAAAGTGAAGTCGCTCAGTCGTGTCCGACTCTTTGCGACCCCGTGGACCATAGCCCACCAGGCTCCTCCGCCCACGGGATTCTCCAGGCAAGATATACTGGAGTGGATTGCCATTTCCTTCTCCAGGGGATCTTCCCGACCCAGGGATCGAACCCAGGTCTCCCGCATTGCAGGCAGACGCTTTAACCTCTGAGCCACCAGGGAAGCTTGCCCTGCATATCTGAGGTTATTGATATTTCTCCCGGCACTCTTGATTCCAGCTTGTGCTTCCTCCAGCCCAGCGTTTCTCATGATGTACTCTGCATATAAGTTAAATAAGCAGGGTGACAATAAACAGCCTGGACGTACTCCTTTTCCTCTTCGGAACCAGTCTGTTGTTCCATGTCCAGTTCTACCTGTTGCTTCCTGACCTGCATACAGATTTCTCAAGAGGCAGGTCAGGTGGTCTGGTATTCCCATCTCTTTCATAATTTTCCACAGTTTGTTGTGATCCATACAGTCAAAGGCTTTGGTGTAGTCAATAGAGCAGAAATAGATGTTTTTCTGGAACTCTCTTGCTTTTTTGATGATCCAGCAGATGTTGGCAATTTGATTTCTGGTTCCTCTGCCTTTATAAAACCAGCTCAATCATTTGGAAGTTCACAGTTCATGTATTACTGAAGCCTGACTTGGAGAATTTTGAGCATTACTTTACTAGTGTGTGAGATGAGTGCAACTGTGCGGTAGTTTCAGCATTCTTTGGCATTGCCTTTCTTTGGGATTGGAATGAAAACTGACCTTTTCCAATCCTGTGGCCACTGCTGAGTTTGCTGGCATATTGAGGTGCAGCACTTTCATAACATCATATTTTAGGATTTGAAATAGCTCACCACTGGAATTCCATCACCTCCACTAGCTTTGTTCATAGTGATGCTTCCTAAGGCCAACTTGACTTCATATTCCAGGATGTCTGACTCTAGGTGAGTGATCACACTATCATGATTATCTGGGCATGAAGATGCCATGATCTTCGTTTTCTGAATGTTGAGCTTTAAGCTAATCTCTTTTCTTTTCCCCATCTATTTCCCATTAGTTGCTCTTCTTCTTTTTTTTTTTTCACTCTCCACTTTCACGTTCATCAAGAGGCTTTTGAGTTCTTCTTCACTTTCTGCCGTAAGGGTGGTGTCATCTGCATATCTGAGGTTATTGATATTTCTCCCAGCAATCTTGATTCCAACTTGTGTTTCCTCCAGTCCAGCATTTCTCATGATGTACTCTGCATATAAGTTAAATAAACATGGTGACAATATACAGCCTTGACGTACTCCTTTTCCTATTTGGAACCAGTCTGTTGTTCCATGACCAGCCATCCCCATGGAAAAGAAATGCAAAAACAGCAAAATGGCTGTCTGGGGAGGCCTTACAAATAGCTATGGAAAGAAGAGAAGCGAAAAGCAAAGGAGAAAAGGAAAGATATAAACATCTGAATGCAGAGTTCCAAAGAATAGCAAGAAGAGATAAGAAAGCCTTCGTCAGCAATCAATGCAAAGAAACAGAGGAAAACAACAGAATGGGAAAGACTAGGGATCTCTTCAAGAAAATCAGAGATACCAAAGGAACATTTCATGCAAAGGTGGGCTCAATAAAGGACAGAAATGGTATGGACCTAACAGAAGCAGAAGATATTAAGAAGAGGTGGCAAGAATACACAGAAGAACTGTACAAAAAAGAGCTTCACGACCCAGATAATCATGATGATGTGATCACTGACCTAGAGCCAGACATCCTGGAATGTGAAGTCAAGTGGGCCTTAGAAAGCATCACTATGAACAAAGCTAGTGGAGATGATGGAATTCCAGTGGAGCTATTCCAGGTCCTGAAATTTGATGCTGTGAAAGGGCTGCACTCAATATGCCAGCAAATTTGGAAAACACAGCAGTGGCCACAAGATTGGAAAAGGTCAGTTTTCATCCCAATCCCAAAGAAAGGCAATGCCAGAGAATGCTCAAACTACCACACCATTGCACTCATCTCACATGCTAGTAAAGTAATGCTCAAAATTCTCCAAGCCAGGCTTCAGCAATATGTGAACCGTGAACTTCCTGATGTTCAAGCTGGTTTTAGAAAAGGCAGAGGAACCAGAGATCAAATTGCCAACATCTGCTGGATCATGGAAAAAGCAAGAGAGTTCCAGAAAAACATCTATTTCTGCTTTATTGACTATGCCAAAGCCTTTGACTGTGTAGATTACAAATGTTTCCTTGATATCTCTAATTTTCTTGAAGAGATCTCTAGTCTTTTCCATTCTATTGTTTTCCTCTGTTTCTTTACACTGATCACTGAGGAAGTCTTTCTTATCTCTCCTTGCTCTTTCTTATCTCTCCTTTCGTACCTCTCTGGAACTCTGCATTCAAATGGGTATATCTTTCCTTTTCTCCTTTGCTTTTCACTTCTCTTCTTTTCACAGCTATTTGTAAGGTCTCCTCAGATGGCTATTTTCCTTTTTTGCATTTCTTTTTCTTGGTGATGGTCTTGATCCCTGTCTCTTGTACAATGTCAGGAACCTCTGTCCATAGTTCATCAGGCACTCTGTCTATCAGATATAACCCCTTAAATCTATTTGTCACCTTTACTGTATAACCGTAAGGGATTTGATTTAGGTTATACCTGAATGGTCTAGTGGTTTTCCCTACTTTCTTAAACTTAAGTCTGAATTTGGCAGTAAGGAGTTCATGATCTGAGCCACAGTCAGCTCCCAGTCTTGTTTTTTTTCTGACTATATAGAGCTTCTCCATCTTTGGCTGCAAAGAATGTAATCAATCTGATTTTGGTGTTGGCCATCTGGTGAGGTCCATGTGTAGAGTCTTCTCTTATGATTGCTCACACAATCACTGAGACCAAAAGCTTTTGTGTAGTGACACTGAATGGGCTCTAGGGTCTTGGGTCAGCCCCTTCACCATACAGTCTTATCTCTAAAGCAGCAACCATAACACCTTTCTCATTTATAAAAGAGTGATTTAAAAATTTCTACCAAGTAGCACTGTCATGAAATTTAAATGAGATAATGAATGAACATGCACTTGGCACAGTGCTTGCAATATAGTGGGCATTTGATTATGAATGTGTGTGCATGTATGTTTCATGAATTGCCACTCCCCACCTTGTACCACCAGATTCTCTTCATATCATCCCTGCATTTTCATGATGCATATATACATGCACACACACACACACACACACACAAACACACACACATATATTTACCTCCAAGTCCTTCCTTCCTTCTCTTTTGCCTGATCAGCTATTGCAGAATCAAGCTCAAATGTCACCTCCTTGTGGAAGTTTCTCTGACTCCTTCAAGCAAGGTGATCAGTCTCTCCTCCTGGTGTGTCTCTGTGGGTAAATATCTGACCTTGTTGCAATGACTTGCTTGCAAAGTCATTTCCTTCCCTGATAGTCTTCTCACTTTGAGATCAACAAAGTCCAGTGTTGTGCCCAGCATACAGAAGCACTTCAATAAATGTCACCCAAATGGAACTAATGGTACAAAGGAGAAGGCTGGAACAGACGGTTACCCTTTCTAGGAAATAAAGTTTAGCTGAAAGCGTGAAAGTCCAAAGCTGAAACTTGACAGGATGACGTGGCAAACCTACATAGGTGTTCTACATGGGCTTTAAGGAAACTATCTGAAGAAAGCTCAAAATTACATAATGAATAAGTAAGAGTAGTTATTTTACAAAGGATTTTTAGGCACACCAAAGAATTGTCTTATAAAAAAACTAGTTTTATTTAAATAGACAGTTCCAGGACTTGCCTGGTAGCCAGTGGCTAAGACTCTGTGCTCCCAGTTTAGGGGCCCAGGTTCGATCCCTGGTCAGGGAACTATATCCCACATGCTGCAACAAAGACCAGTCACAGGCAAATAAATAAATAAAAACAAATGAATGAATAAATAAATAGTTGTCCAGTTGCTCTCAGCAGTTATTTGCTGAATAATTCCGAGTATGGGCAGGGCAAAACCTTAGTGACAGTGGTCACTGCCAAGTGGAGTTCCATCTGAAACTAAGACAAAGGTTCTCAGAGATGAGTGCCAATGGGAAAGAGAACATTGGCTCTGCATGCAACTACTGACATTTTTGTGTAAGTGAAGTGCATCTGAGTGATAGCTGATTCTTTTTTCACAAAAGTCAACAAGAAGTTTCAATCATCTAATGTGTCTATATTTTCAATGTCAAATCACAAATGGTAACTAAGATCTTTGATAAAAGGCTTACTTTAGAAGTTACCTGGACTTTCACACAAAATATGTAAAAGCCAGGATAACCTATTACTCCCTCAGAATCCTATGCATTTACTATACAAATGTAATTTACAAGTCAGTGGGTCTGGAAACCATGAGAGGCTATGTCTATCTCCATAGCCACACTTCCATGGGTGAAAACTGCAAATAGAAGCATTGGCCAGTTTCTAGCCTCATTCTGCTGACATTAGCATGAGAGCCACACTCCTACGTTCAGAGACAATGTGAAACTTGGCTGGGGTCACTCAGGCCAGGGAACCTTTTTAAGAACAAAAAACCCAAAAGGGTATGACCTTGGTTGCTTCTAAAGTAAAGACTTTGCTGTTTTGGATTATAAACTGGTTTGGATGAAAACCAGCTGAAGTGTGGACAATCTGATGGGTTCAATAGGTTTTTCAATCCTTGTAATTACCTCTTTGCTAAAGTAAATGTTAGCATAACCATTGGCATTTGATAAGTCACTCTGTGCTACCCAAGAAAGAAGATCAACTTTTATCATATTTTGAGTAGTTGATATGTATTTTTTTTTATCAAAGAACATTATTCTATTTGTTGATATAATATACAGAAATATATTCCTATAAATGTGTAGTGAAGTTCAAATAATTGTACATGTATGAAGTTTTTCTGGTTTTCAATATGTACTTGGCTTTTAAAACATGGCACTCCTTGGAGAACAAATGGCGACTTCCCTTAACAAGTCTGAAGATCAGGCAGTGGTAGTGGAGAGGGTGGGATAAGGAGGACCTTCTGGGGAAACAAACCAAATTAAAGATAAGTGGCTCTGTAGGGACCATGGCGTCTCAGGGTGTATTTTTGCTAAGACCAATTACGTGTTGCCCTACTCCAGAGTCATGCGTAGTACCATGTCTCCGATTAAACAGAACAGTTTTTTTCAAAAGATAAGAAACGTGCCATTTCTCAATAAGGAGATAACCTGTCAAAACTGTCCATAAATACAACCGTAACTAAAGCATCTCAGTATTTACAGCCATTCATTTCTTCTGTCCTCTGAAAACTCCTCGGGGAAAAGAGGTAAGTGACAAGCAGCTCATACACAAAGACACGAGTGTACCAGGGACTCCTGCCAACTCTACAGGATCTAAAATAGTCCTTTGACAACTCAGCAAGGAACAGGTTCCAGGCCCCGAGGCAAGTGTGCACATCAGAGGAACGGGTTCCCTCCCTCCAGCTTGGGCCTCAGCTAACCCTGTGGTCTACCCGAGCAGGCAGCACAGCTTTGAGGGCAGCCAACGAATGCTTGACAAAAGCCAGCTGGAGGCGCAGCCCGGCCCCAGCCTATACCAGCACACTGCTACTGAAAATGTCCTAAAATTTCATAACGTCTTTTTTACTTTCCTGAGTGAGAGGAACTGTCGGTGCCCTCCTCCCTTTCAGAATAGGCAGTCTCTTCCTCCCTTCAGGGGGTCTTCAAAGACCAGTTATTAATAACAGAAATCCCCACTCCAGGAATTATCAACACGTGCGTGAGTTGATCATGAGACTGGCATATTTTACACTCAGAAAACACGAGCCCTTACTATGTGTGGGGCCCTGTGCTATGGCTGGTGGGGTAGTTCATAGATGAGTAATGATGGTCATTAAAAAAAGAACAGCTCAGGGAGGAGTAATAAAAGTAAGGTCAGCCCCAGTGAACTGTATTTCTACTAGCTGTCAGGCCTCATGGTATGTTCTTTACCTGTCTGATATGATGCTCAAAACAGTCCTATAGGGTATTTTGATCCCTATTACAGATGGCAAAACTGAGGCTCAGAGAAATTAAAAGCCTTGGGAAGCTCAGAATATTAAGGGTTGTGAAAGGAATTGTTTCAGTGGTGAATGAGGAGTCCCTGTAGGCTGCTGAGCAGTGAAATGACCTGACCAGAGACTAAAGAAGAAAATGGCACGGTGACAGAATAAATCAAGAAGTAGGAAAACCTGTCAGGAGATCAGGTAGCATTTGGTGGAAAATGCGTGAAGCTTGACATGCAGACGTAAACAATGTACATATACAGTTTCAAAAATATTTATTTGGCTGCTCTGGGTCTTAGTTGCAGCATGTGGGATCTAGTTCCCTAACCAGGAATTGAACCCAAGTCCTCTGCATTGAGAACAAAGAGTCTTAGACACCAGAACACCAGGGAAGTCCCCATATATGTTTTTTAAAAACAATCATCTGTAATTAAAACCTATGAAGAAAAGTCAGAGAATTATCCATGCAACAATTTAGGCCAGTAGTTGCTTCTTGGAAGGGTGGATGGAATGATTAGGGGGAGGATCTGATTAGGGATGAAATCTTAGTGGGCTTAAACATTATTTATTTATTTTTATGTATTAAAAAATATTTATTTGGCTGTGCTGGGTCTTAGCTGTGGTATGTAGCTCTTAGCTATGTATGTGTGTGTTCAACCATTTCTGTCGTGTCTGACTCTTTGAGACTCCATGGACTGTAGCCCACCAGGCTCCTCTGTCCATGGGATTCTCCTAGCAAGAATACTAGAGTGGGTTACCATGGCCCCCTCCAGGGGAATCTTCCTGACCCAGGGATTGAACCCACACCTCTTCAGTTGTAGGCAGATTCCTAACTCACTGAACCACCTGGTAGCCCAGGCTCTTAGGTGCTGCATATGGGATGTCCAGGGCTTCCTGCACTGGGAGCTTGGACTCTTAGCCACTGGAACACCAGGGTAGTCCCAATTTTTATTTTCTTTTTCAACTTTATTGAGGTATGATTGACAAATAAAACTGTCATATATTTAAAACCTATAGTCAGATGATTTGATATATGTATACACGGTGACAGGATTCCCACCATCAAGCTAATTAAGTTAATTAACACACTCATCACCTCATATATTCCCCCCTCCTTTTTTTTTGGTGAAAACACAAGTTCTATTCAGCAAATTTTAATGATCCAATAGTATCCTTTGCACAGCAGCCACAAAAGCTGGGGCACCAAGCATAAATACAAGCTCCTTTCAGAGAGATGTTGGCACCTGGTTTCCTAGTTGGGATGAGTTAGAAGGAGAAGGTGGTAGAATGACCCACTGGCTCCCTGGCTTTCATGGAGGACTGCAAATTAAAAGCTGGACCCTTGGGTAGGGGTTTGTAAAGTAAACAGTCAATCTCCTTCCAGGGTAAGTCTGGGAGATGGACATTTTTGCCTGCTTCCTCTGGGCTGAGCCCTGTGGGGCTAGCCTCAGCTTATGCTCATGAACTCATAGAGAATCATTCCATTGTTTCCTATAATCTGATGGGTCTCCTGGATATATGTACCATTGGCTTTCAGAGTCTGGCATGCTGGGATCCCATCTCAGGTGGGAACCTTAAAAGTTGTGGCACTAGGAGGGCATTGTGGCCTTGGATTAATCTGAAGAACCAGCACAAGCTTCCCTACCACCTTTCTGAGACACAGGCAGTATGGACACAGAGCCGGGGTTGAGAACATTCTCATATGCATGCCTCTCTCTGACCCTATAGAAGCTTTCCACTGTAGGTCTTGGTACCTGAAGATCTCTAATTGTGGTTTTTTATCTTTGAGTTAAGTTACCCTGCATCTCCATTAAGTTTCTATTGAAATAGAATTAGCAATACAAGAAAGGGCTTCCCAGATGGCTCTAACAGTGAAAAACCTGCCTGCCAATGAAGGAGACTTTACAGACATGGGCTCGGGCTCTGGGTCGAGCAGATCCTCTGGAGGAGGAGGCATAGCAACCCACTTCAGTATTCTTGCCTGGAGAATCCCATGGACAGAGGAGCCTGGTGGGCTACCGTCCATGAGGTTGCAAAGAGTCGGACACGACTGAAATGGCTGAGGACAGACAGTGCAAGAAAGCTACTCAATTGGACCAGGATGGACTGGAAATGTTGGAAGGGGCTTTAGGGGATGGAGCCCTTACAGAAAGTTTGTGTTTAAAGAGATGGAGAGGAAAGGAAAAGGCCTTCTAGGGATGAACTGAGTGGAGGTGGCTGTGGGGACCAATGAATAGATAGGCACAGGTCTGCCGAGGAGGTGGTGACCGCCTGGCTGATGCTTTGAGGAGAGAAGTTTGGACAGGTGAACTGGAACCTGGAGGACCTTGACTTCTGTACTGGGGATGGAGACATCACTCTGAAGGCAATGGGAAACAGAGATCTCTGAACAGAGCCAGAGCTTGTTGAAAGTGGTATATTAGGAGAAAAAAACAAGCCCTGAGCCCTGTGGCAGCATGAGGAATGGATAACAGGCAGGAAGAAACTGGAGACAGGAAGATCAATGAAGAGGCTGTTTCAATATTCCAGGTGTGATGTAATGAAGACCTGAAGAGTGGCGGGGGCCCAGGGGAACAAAGGATGTGAGAGACTTTAGGAAGGACTATTCCATAGGATTAGGCTTCAGTAGGCTAGGATTCCACTGGATTAGGAGGGTTCTAGGAGATGGATGAGATTCAAAACAAAGTTGACTCGTTGGAAGTACTTCCAAAATGTCACTTTATTACTTATTCACAGATATTTATGACTTCTCCAGTGTCATTACCTAACTCATTTACAATCTGGAGACTCACACCCACTTTATCCATCATATAGATTCACTCCTACTCTACATGTCTTCACAGACAGATTGGCCTGAACCTTTAAGAAAGATTTTATATCATAAAAGTATATAGTAATTTTTAAAACAAGGCTTACAGAATTCCAGAACTCCAAAATACAGGATGAGTGCCGAAGAGTTGATGCTTTTGAATTGTGCTGCTGGAAAAGACTCTTGAGAGTTCCTTGGACAGCAAGATCAAACCAGTCAATTCTCAAGGAAATTAACCTGAATATTCATTGGAAAGACTGATGCTGAAGCTCCAATACTTTGGCCACCTGACGAGAAGAGCCAACTCATTGGAAAAGACTCTGATGCTGGGAAAGATTGAGGACAAGAGGAGAAGGCGACAACAGAGGATGAGATGGTTGGATGGCATCCCCGACTCAATGGACATGAGTTTGAGTAAACTCCAGAAGATAGTGAAGGACAGAGAAGCCTGGCATGCTGCCATTTATGGGGTCACAAAGAGTTGGACACAACTTAACTGAACAACAACAACAAAAATACAGGCTTTGTCAAGAATTGTTAAAGATGCTTTGATCTGGTAACTAAACATTAACTTAGTTTTTCCAACTGGAGGACAGAGTACACTGCTCTGCAGGTCACTCCAGTGCAATCCAAGCTGTCCTTGCATTACAGAGGAGGGTCAGGTATGCCAGAAAAGAAGGCCATCCTCTCACTAAAGAAATGATTATTCTGGATATACTTGAGTGGTAAATGAAGCCCTTCCTAGAATTTTCCTTTGGGGTTCAATCAAGGCATTTAGATTTCAGGTGTGAATTAAATAGATAACATTGTGTATAAATGTAAGGATGTATTAGGAAATAAACAATATAAATTATAATGAAAGAGATCCAGCATTTGATCCAATCTGTGCATAGGGACAGAAGTTCTGTTGCCTTGATGAAAGATATTCTTTTGTGCCATATGTGAGAAATAATGCTGTGATCACATGGTCACTGCTATTTTCCCCCAGAGAATAATTTCCTCACTAGGAATTATGACTATAACCTCAGAGGCAGAATTTCTATTTTAAGAACATAAAGCAGCTGAAGATCAATGAGCAGCAGTTACTACTCAGCCTGGTGAGTTTTCTGCAAGCCTCCACACTTATCCCACCACACTGTGAACCCCTCTGGCAGACCCCATCAATTCACAGACCTAGTTCTCAACCACCTGCTTCGACCTCTGGTTTTCCCACTCCCTGTCTTGCTTTTGAGTGTTCTGGTCATGAATTTCCTTCTCCCATTTCTGTCCTTCCTCCCATAGGACTCAATACACGACATTTGTTCCCTTCCAACGTTGACCTGGGTGCCACTGGTTGACATTCTGATGCCCCATTCTGGCCATGCTTTCTATTTTTATGAGATTTTTAATTTATCCAAAATTAATAAATAATACATTGCCTTCCTCTTGATTTATAATTTTATTTATACATTTATTTTTGGCTGTGTTGGGTCTTGGTTGCTGAGCGGACTTTTCTCTTGTCATGGAGAATGGGGTCTACTCTCTAATTGCAGTGTGTGGGTTTCTCATTGTGGTGACCTCTCTCGTTGCAGAGCGTGGGCTCAGTAGCTGTGGCTCCCGGGCTCTAGGTCAGGGATAGAATCCATGTCTGTTGCATTGGCAAGAAGATTCTTTACCACTGAGCCACCAGGGAAGTCCCCCTCCTCTTCATTTAAATGTATGCTTCTGGTGAGGTCCTAATATTGGGGCGATTTGTTTGTTTATTTAACAAATGTGTAGCCAGCAATTACTGAGTATCAGGCACTGGATTTAACACTGAGATATCAAAGTGAAAGTCATGTCCTCCTCCTCAAAGAGCTCTGAGGCTGCAAGAGACAGAAAATTGTAGCACACACGCGCACACTAGCTACAAGCATCCCTGTCGATTTGAACAGGAATTTGCTGCTCTCAGTCCAATCCCCAATAAAATACCTAAAGCCTATCAGAAGAATTTGCCAAGAGTAAAATCAGTTGCTGTGTTGGGGGTCAGGGATGGTTTATATTCTTGCTTAAAATGTCCTTTAATGATAAAACAATTACATATAATTAAATACAAAAGTAAATTTTGTATAATGTCCACTGTGACCAGCAGCCCCACTATCAACCTGCCATATCTGGTGGTAATGTAGGGCTGATGAGGTCAGACCTCCAAGCAGGAGCTGGGGACATCAACTGTCACCCCCTGCCTGTTGGGTGGACACCTACCTGCCCAAACTCAATGGCAAGAGCCCCCAGAACAGGCTCAAACTGGTGAGAGGCACAAGATCTTTGTTTGCCTCTCCTCCAGCTCCCCCTGTCTTTAGCTCAGTCTCTGTCTTTGCACATTTGCTGCTTGTCTGCCCTTGAAAAGTGCAGCAGTGAGTTAAGCATCAGGGCGAATGCAAAGGAAACGAAATCCCTGCCTTCCAGCATTGCCCTGAAGCGAGAATCCTGGCACAGCCATGGCTGTGAGGGGGTGGGCGAGGCAGAAAGAGCGGACAGAGGCCAGGACTAGCAGAATGTCTACCGGTAAAGAGCACAGGCTTGGATGTCACTGCTCAGTGAACTGGGGACGGGCTGGGCCCAGAACCTCATCTCCCACTCAGCGTAGGGCCTTGGGAGGCTTCTGGAGGGGTTAATCGAGGTGCCTATTATGTAACCAGGACCACTGCCTCTCGGGGAGTTCACAGCAGGACAGCCATGTACTGTCAGGGTTTGCTCTGTGGCAACTTCCAAATTAGGAAGCTCAACTAGCCTGGAAAGCCAGGAATGCAGGAGGAGAAAAAGTCTTGTTCCAAGGAGGGGGCTGAAATAATCCTGCCCCACAGCCTGAAAAGGAAGCGACACAGGTCCTCTCTGCCCAGAGCTCTGATCACCCCCTCCTCCAGGGCAGGGAGGGCTTGTATTTCCTAAAACTCTTTCGGTTTAACTTTTGATAATGAGTCCATTTATCTTTATTGAAAACATCAGGAAAGAACATTTGTAGCTCTGTTCATAGTCTGTGATAGAAGGTGATTCGCTTTTAGGTCATCATTGCCAATAAGCCAATAACAATGGGTGTGATTTTTCTTTGGTGTTAGGGACTCAGGCTGAGGCAATGTCGGTCAATGATTATCATTTATGGTAGAATTTAAAACGGAATTTTGATTCATGAATCCATTTTTAACTATTTGTTTTTAAAGAGTTCACCCACATAGTTTTTACATGAAGCCTCCAAGACAGACAGGTGCTTGGTTGAAGTTTTATGGTGACTAGTAGGTTAGGAGGGGTGAGGAGCAGAAAAGTAGGGCCTGCACTATCTGTCCCGAAGCCAGGTGGGAAAAGGTGCAGGTTGTTGGATCACAGGCCCCCAGACAAACGTCTCTTCTATCTTCCTGTCTTGCTTTGTTTCCCGGGTACGCCCCCTGCTTTGGCCCCCAACCTCGGTGAGGGTGTTTGTGCAGGGCACAGAGTCTGTTCTCTGTATCCTTGGGTCCCTGAGAAATGACAGATTGCTCCCCAGAGGTAAGAAGGACAACGTCTCTGAAGAACCTGGGGAAACTTCCCTGGTTCCTGTCCCCACCCTGCCAGGCTGTTTCCCAACGTACACTTTCTCCCTCGATCAAACTGCTGCACACCCAGCCATGGGACCCTTGTGTCATGGAATGTCGCAGCTCAGATGGGTACGCAGAGCACAGAGGGTGGGGGCAGTCAGCAGCCAAGCCCACGCCAAAAGGGAGTCAACCATACAATATTGTACCTAGCGAATAACACTGTGTTGTGCATTTAAACCTTTGTTAAGAGGGTAGATCTCGAGTTTTTTTCTTACTGCAGCAAAATAAACCTTTTAAAGAAAGAATTCAGTTGATCAAGCTGCCTTTGGTTGCTTTGGTTGTAGGAAGAGACTAGATAGAGAAACTGAGGACAAGAGGGGCAGCAACCTGCCTAAAGTCCCACAGAGGGTGGTGGTAAGACTAGAATTCTGGTACCAGGTCCCAGAGCATCATCCCTGCCCCCAGTAATGCCTGGAGGGAGCCTTGGAGGGAGTGAAAAGCTGGCAAGGCAGATCTGGAGCATTTGTCCAAATTGTTTTCTAGGTCTTTTGTTAATTAATCAATTCAAAACTTCTTTCATCTAATAAATATTTGTGGGCCATTTAAGCACTAGCCGGATGGTAAAACAAAACAAAACAAGAAAAGGTATAGTGCCTCGTGAAGCTTACTGTCCAGCTGAGAACAGAGATGAGCATCAGGCAATTGGTCCGCATCAGGCGATTGGTCCGCATCAGGCGATTGGTCCGCATCGCAGTGAGGTGGGGCTCAGGGTTCTGCTGGAGGGGCACCCAGCCTCACTTGGCCCAGGGAAGGATGGCGGAGAACAGACATGGAAGCATGAGTAAGTGTTGATCAGACAACCTGCAGATGTGGGACGAGAAGATGCTGGTGAGTGCTCTGAGCCCAAGGGCCAGCAAGCTTGCAGCCACCCCCTGCAGGTAGGAGGAAGTAGAATGGATTCTCGGAGCTGGGGAGGTTAGGGGCCTGGGGCACAAGGTGGTAGACATGGAGAGAGACTGGAGAGAGCTAGGGGATTGATTGGGAGGACTTCAAGGTCAGGCTGAGTCCGAAGGCCTTGGGGAACCATTGTAGGTTTCAACCAAGGAGCAATGTGACTGGATTTGGGTCTGGAAATGCTCCTTCCCGCTGCAGAATAGAGGCTGGGTTGGGGGAGGGTGGAAGTGGAGGCTGGCAGACTGGATGGAGGGGCGTGTAGCATCCGGAGGAGAGCCCCGGTGGGGGGATTGGGCTCCAGGCAGCTGCTCAGGCCTCTCACCCAACTCCTCCTTGCTTGCGTCTAGCTGGCCTCCTGGGTTTTCCACAGCCAACCATCACTCTCACTGTTGGGAGTGGTCAAATCACAGTAGGATACTCTGTGACTGTCTCTGGGCCTGGATGGATCAGGAGCTTGGAGCAAAGGAGGGGAAGTGAGAGAACAGGGCTAAGTGGAGAGGCGAGCAGAGCAGTTTCCCCAGGGGCTGTGCTCACCATGCTCTGGCAGATGACCTGGTGGGCTAGTGGGTGGCAATGCTCTTGCCACTTGTTTTCCAGTTCCCGATTGGCCTCCTGAATGTCATTCTTAGGTCAGGAAGTGAGTTTGAATTTCTTCTGATGCTTGGTGCCCAGGATGGCAGAACATCTTTGTTGTGTTGGGGAGGGCTGCTCTCTGACCCTGATGGCCCAGGGGACTGTCTGGGCAGCCTGGTAGGCTCGGGCACTCCTTGGGCACAGCACTTTGGCCAACTCATTGAACTTGCCCAGAGATGGTAGAGACTTGTCTCTTAAATTACCCCTAGAGCGTCCACGCAAAGAGGCGGTTCAAGGGCTTAGACACTGTATGTCACCTGATGGGGAACGGACAGGAGAAGTGAGAGGAAGGTGATCACTGAGGCCACAGTCAGGGGAAGGAAGGCTTTGCTGACCATTTGCCAGTGGCCGCACCTGCTACCTCCCTCATCACTCTGTAGGCTTAAGACATTTGTAAACAGAATGAAGGAAACATAAAGATTATTTGGATTCTCTGGTCCAGCAGGTTTGTCTTCCTGTTTCAGACTCTGAAGGAGGAAACACTTTTGCACCCCTGGCTCCACCCTCCACCCTCCCTGGATCCAAGGTGACAGTTTTCCCCTCCGAGGCTCCTATTCTCAGAGAGGCTGCCCACCACCCTACTGAAGTGCAGCATCCTGGCTGTGTCGCAGGAGTCATGCGCTGGGCACCACAAACTGGAGCTGCAGTCCATTTCCTGGGTCTGGGCTGCACTGCTCGGATGCAAACCAAAATTTCCCTTTATGAACAGTCTATTTATCAGCATGGCTTGAGCAGGAAAAGCCTCCTTTGCAGAATGAAAATTCAGGAGCAAATGATGGAAGTGGAAAAACAGCCTTGGGGTCCCAGGGATGGACTGATTCCAGGAGCCCCTGCTACCTAGTGCATGGCGTTTTTGCTGCTTAGTCTCTTCAGTCGTGTCTGACTCTTAGTGACCCCATAGACTATACCTCCTCTGTCCATGGGATTGTCCAGGCAAGAATATTGGAGTGGGTTGCCATTTCCTTCTCCAGGGGATCTTCCCAGGGATTGAACCCGCATCTTTGATGTCTCCTGCATTGGCGGGTGGGTTCTTTACCCTTAGTGCCACCTGCTACTGCTAAGTCACTTCAGTGGTGTCCGACTCTGTGTGACCCCATAGATGGCAGCCCACCAGGCTCCCCCATCCCTGGGATCCTCCAGGCAAGAACACTGGAGTGGGTTGCCATTGCCTTCTCCAATGCATGAAAGTGAAAAGTGAAAGTGAAGTCGCTCAGTCATGTCTGACTCTTAGCGACCCCATGGACTGCAGCCTACCAGGCTCCTCTGCCCATGGGATTTTCCAGGCAAGAGTACTGGAGTGGGGTGCCATTGCCTTCTCCAGGGCCACCTGAGAAGCACCTAAATCTGACTCAGCCTTAGGAGCCCTGTCACAGCTCCTGTCCCTGAATAGCCCTGCAGCAGCAACAATAGGCATCACTCCTGCCAAGGAGAGTTGGCCCAGATCCTGATGGGCAACACCTGTGGCTCCCACCTCCCAGGCAGGAGGCACAGGGTGGATGAGAGCTCTGTAACCGACAACAAGCCCATGACTCTCTTGGAGGTTTGCCTTACCCCGGGTACAAGACTTACATGCTGACTTAGGTAGGTAAAGGCGCTGTAATCCAGTCCTAACCTGTGTGGCATGGGCTGTAATAGTCAGAAGAATGCTGAGAAGAAGGTCACATAGACTGTAATGCTCAGGGTCTCACAGAGTCTGGAGAGCTCAGCCTCTGTGGAGTCTGTGCATGAAGAGGCTGAAGTCTGTCCCCTTCAGACAGACTTCAAAAAATGCAACTTTTTTTTTTCTCTTTAGAATCACCATTTCGTAGGCTCTAAGGCAGGTGTTATCCATTTGGTCACTGAGCAGACGTTCATTGGTCATTAACTCTGTGCTCTGTCCTGGCCAGGTGATGGGGAAATACATGGATAGAGGGCAGAGTGCCCTCCCTCAAGGAGTTCCCCTTGAGGCTTGATTGAGTCTCTGAGGTTCAGGGTCACTGGGTCTTGCCAAACTTTGGTCCTAGTGCACTGGCAGTCAACCAATCTTATGACCAAGGTTAACCCAACCAAAGTGTTCCAGTGACCCTTTGCACAGTGAACAAGAGCTTTCAATAGACTTGGATAATACAAGAGTGACTCTCTCTCTCTCTCTCTTTTTTTAATAATCTGCTGACTTCTGGAGGCTTCTTCTGACATCTTTTCCACATGGAAGGCTCTCAAAGACACTTTAATCCCTTTTAGCCCTTCCTCCCTGCTTCCATGTCACTTGACATGGGATAATTAGGAGGACTATATGGCACCCCACTCCAGTATTCTTGCCTGGAGAATCCCATGGACAGAGGAGCCTGGTGGGCTGCAGTCCATGGGGTCGCTAAGAGTCGGACACGACTGAAGCGACTTAGCAGCAGCAGCAGCAGTACTGGAGTTCTGGCACTGCCTCTTCCAGGCAGGTCACCCCTGTTCTTTGTCTCAATTCCACCAATCAGAGATCAAAAACAACAACAACAAAAATCCCAAACAGCAAAAATAAATACTGTAACAGAAAGGTATTAAGTAAGAGTAGTATCATAATGAAATGAGATAAAAATTAAACGAAATTAACTGAAAATTAAGTGAAATTAAAAGATGCTTACTCCTCAGAAGGAAAGCTATGACAAAGCTAGACAAGTGTATTAAAAGCAGAGATGTCATTTTGCCAACAAAGTTCCATACAGTCAAAGCTATGGTTTTTCTAGTAGTCATGTATGGATGTGAGAGCTGGACCATAAGGAAGGCTGAACACCAAAGAACTGATACTTTTGAACTGTGGTGTTGGAAAAGACTCTTGAGAGTTCCTTGGACTGCAAGGAGATCAAACCAGTCCATCCTAAAGGAAATCAGCCCTGAATATTCATTGGAAGGACTGATGCTGAAGCTGAAGTTCCAATATTTTGGCCACCTGATGCAAAGAGCCACTTCACTGCAAAAGACCCTGATACTGGTAAAGATTGAGGGCAGGAGAAGGGGATGACAGAGGGTGAGTTGGTTGGATGGCATCACTTACTCAATGGACATGAGTTTGAGCAAACTCTAGGAGATAGGGAGGGATAGGAAAGCCTGGCATGCTGTAGTCCATAGAGTCACAAAGAGTCAGACACGACTTAGCACCTGGACAACAACAGTATCATAATATGGGATAGTCTCTGTAGCAAAGTTGTGACACAGAGTTCCAGCCATGTCATAAATGCCTGAAGATATTAGTTTCCTGTGTTCCCCAACCCAGCAGCTGCTCAATAAATTCACACAATACCACCTTCAATGCTTAGATGGTGACTGGTTTTCCTTTAATGGGGATCATGGCTTGGTCCCAGGGAAGCAGACCCAGAGATGGAGTTCAGCATGCTGAATGCTTATTTGGGTGTTTGCTTTTGGAACAAACACCTGTTGAAGGGTGGAGAAGGAAGCAGGAGTGGTCAGAGCTATAGGACGCACTGTGGTGAGCAGACCACACAGGCTTTGGATCTCCAGTGGCTCTTCAGATTACCCCACATCCAGCCAACAGGGTCAGGTCTTCACAGCTCTGCATCCTCCTATTGTTTTATCCTTTGTGTTCTATTTTGCTTCCAACTGGAGAAACTAAAGCATAGAGCAGAGGTAAGATGCCCAAAATTAGAAGAGGGAGGGCCAAACCTCAAACCCAGGCCTGCTAACCTGCATCATGTGATGTGCTGAGAAGGAAGTTGGGGTGAATGAATAAAAGGGATCCGTGTGGCGCAGGACCACAAAGTGCCTTCATCATTTCTTTATCTGCTCATTTGTTCAATAAATATGTCATATGCTTAACTTTTTTACACACCCTGGTGGTTAAAACTGGACTCACCACCCCTGTGTTTCACGAGCTCACATTTCCACTTTCTGTTACAGTCATAGACTTATTATTCTACAAGGTTTCTTTAGAGGATCTGCAAAATCAACATATGCTTCTCATCCTTTAATAAGCTTGAGACTCTCCCAGGATCTTGTTAACAAGCAGACTCTGAGTCAGTAGGTCTGGGTAGGCCTGAGACTCTGCATCAGGAATGTGATGCTGTTGGTCCTGGACCCGTTTGAGTAGCTACAGTCTGCTCTTCAGAAGAAGTTTCTACTGTGGTCTCTCTAAGTCAGTCCCACCACATTTTCTCCTCCTGGCTGAAACTTTAGTTCAGCTGCAGCATATCAGAGGCATTCCACCCACTGGACCTGTAGTGTGGTGGCTAAGAGTATTCATCTGGATGTCAAGTCAACTCAATCTTGAGTCCCGGTTTTGTTTCATGCATGGAATTTGGGGAATTTACTTACACTCACTAAACTGCGGGTTTTTCACTGATGATGGAAATGCTAGTATTAGTACCTACCTTATGGATTGCTGTAGAAATTAAATGTGCAAATGCATGGATAGCACTTAGTACAGTTCCTCATGCCTAGGAAGAACCCTGTAAATTCTAAAAAACAATAAAAAGCCAATCTTTTTTGTCTGCCTTCAAGATGTGGCCTCTAAGCTTATGGGTCTACTCATAGCCAAAGAGCAATTTAGATTGCTTGGAGGAGTTGCAATATCATCTCCAAGTTCACAGAGTATTGAAATAGAGAAGGGTCCTTGATAATCTTGGTCCTGACTGCTGAAAAGAGCCAGAACAACTGCTGGCACTCTGAGTGGGACTTGTGGATTCTTCTGAAGGGACTTATGCCAAGAGAAATGGCATTGTGTAATGAATGACCTTCTACTGTTGGTACTTCTGAGGAAATATTGGGACCAAATAGGTTCTCTTGGGACTTCTCTGATAGCTCAGTTGGTAAAGAATCCTCCTGCAATGCAGGAGATCCCAGTTGATTCCTGGATTGGGAAGATCCGCTGGAGAAAGGATAGGCTACCCACTCCAGTATTCTTGGGCTTTCCTTGTGGCTCAGCAGGTAAAGAATCTGCCTGCAATGCAGGAGACCTGGGTTTGATCCTTGGGTTGGAAGATCCCCTGGAGAAGGGAAAGACTACCCACTCCCATGTTCTGGCCTGGAGAATTCCAAGGACTGTATAGTCCATGGGGTCGCAAAGAGTCAGACACGACTGAGTGGCTTTCACTTTCACTTTCAGGGCCTCTT